>OZ022230.1:16256456-17456456 GCA_963978835.1 Tenthredo scrophulariae | reverse complement strand
TAAATATAGATTCTCAACACCATTGTGCTAATTATTACTTTATTTTTGTTTTATTTCTCTTTCTATCATATTTATACTTACTGCACGTGTTAAATATGAAATTTTACTCTTACACATGTTCATAGGTACAATTTTATATCTTAATTCCGAATTCTAACTTAACGCACGAAACTTCTAACGATAACATATATTTGACTCATCATCGGGATAACAGAAAAAACCGAAAAAAAAAATCAATGAGTTTTCACAACTGTAGTAAAGACGGAGTGAATCATAATCGAGTTATTAGAAATATTGTCACGTGGTAAAACAGTCATAGAATTTTTATCGATTTTTTTTCTTGTTTTCCTATTCGAGGGAAAAAGGACATGGGTGTAACATTCGTGTTTGCAAATCTAGCAGTTAAACTGACCGTCTAAAAATTACGTACCTTACATAGTACGTACAGAAATTTCTATGTTTCTGACATAATACGAGTCCCCGGATTCGGATTGGTGTTCTTTACGTACCAAAGCGATTACGTGATGTGAAATGTTTCTAGAACTGTGCAAAATTTCCACCACAAAATTTAATGGATGCACGAAGATAACCTTTAAACTAATTTCAACAATGTGCGAATGACTTTTTTTTTTCTATCCACGCGCGTTTCTTAAGGAGCTGTTTCAAATGATAAAAAAAAACAGACATACTTATTAATGCAAAAAACTAATCGCTATAGTCAGTCACTAGCTGATAACACAATCAGCTTTGTAACAATACTCCAAGTGCATTATCTACTTCAAGCATTATCCACGGTATACTACAGTATTATCAAGCCCACATCTATTTATTTTATTATTACTTATCATCATTGGCGAAAAATGACCCTCGACACCTATACCCTGGCGAAAATAAAATATCAACTGGTACGAAGGTCCGAACTAATATCGAGTTTCCAAACGTCTGCAAAAATGAACAACAGAATCTATATCCAATACCGAGGACTAAGGTCTGCAAAGATACCGATGTCGTTGACCATGGAGATGACCATGTCCTGTACGTAGGTTCTTGACTTGACTTTCTTCATTATTAGCTTTATTTCATTCGTTGACCTTGTGGTTGCATCCTCGCGATGCATTTTTGTCGCATTTCTCGTCTACTTGACGCTGTAGCAGCGACCCTGGAACCCTGGAACCGTGGAACCCCGGAAGTTTGCGAGCTCACATTGCAGCAATTGCAAACGACTATATGTATACTTGCATTGCTCCACCTGCACTACACATGCTCTCTATAAGCTCAATAAAAATCTGTGCTGATACATAACTTGAATCAAAGCCGAGGACACAAGATTATAATCGTCGAGATATATATAAATATGTACCCTCGCTCTTCCCTCCTCGACACTTGATGTTTTATACGTAATTAATATCTTTAATTAATTTGTTCAAGCTTATGATATACGGATATATAGCTGTGCGATAGAGATTAAATTTTAACGTTGCCACTCGAATATGTCAATCGCTCAATACAAATATATTGTCGAGTGCATACGCGTATACAATATTATTTATTTACTTCAATTTTTCATATTTGATCAAATTTTTAACGATATGATGATATAGGTAAAAAATATTCAAGTGCACGCCGCGCATTTTGTCCAAGGTGATTGTACTCCGTTCATAACAAGTGCCTTTACCAATGTCAGGTTTCCTATCTTCGTATGGAAAGTGCGCTGAATTTATTCACATGAGTCTACCATCTCATTATAATTATTATAATACAACGGTAAAGAAATGATTCTAGAACGAGGATACGGGCTTGAAATTGATTGAACGAAACGTTTTCATTGTTTTTATGGCAACACGGCTGTTAACTTCTTACGATTAGTTTGGGTATAGATATATTATTTATACACCTATATCGACCTTGCGGAACTTTCTGTACAAGTACAACTCTATCGTTGACACTCTTTTATATTTAGCGCCAATGAATAATAGTTTAAGTACCCAGCAGGATCTGAACGTATAATTTTTTCCTTTCACGATAAAGATAGAGAGAAAAAAAAAAAAAATGAATCGCAACCTAGATAACTACTGAAAACCAACAGATTTCAATCCGCGTATTCATCCCGTTAATTACCATAAGACAATGGTGAACTCATGAAGAACTATACCAGATCTTCATAATCTATTGCGGTTAGTCACTCTTTCGGGACTTTCACTCCAGGAATCTTACTCGTCGTTATATACGTACCAAATCCACGAGTTATTTAACCCGTAATAAGTGGCCTAACTCTATACTACTATAGGTATAACAGGCATTCTGCATCATACGAAATCGATCGGCCGAAATATACTTGAATCTTATGTCAAAACTTTCCGACTCATATGTTAGTGACGTGCACTTTGGAGTCGCAGTTGAACGGAGTTTCTCTCTGCTTTTGTAACGAATACGGAAATTGTATTACAGCGTCAAAGCTGACATGATCTGAATAGATATCAAAGTTAGATGAAGTCGCACAGACGATCGGAAGAAAAAATCTTGATAATTATACTTGAATCGATCAGCACGGCGTATAATTGTGTTGATTAGATAAATTTGTATATTTGAAACAAATATTGCTGTACCTATGCGTGTTTGCTGCAAATAAGACTTTGTTTGTTCTAAATATATATATATATATATTTTTACGTAACTTGTATTTGCTATAAGTCCGGGACTTTTCCGCTCACGATCAGCAGGTATAACGTCTTTATGAATATTCATACTATATTGTAGTTCTGTAATAGCGGAATTTTTCTATAAATAAATAATTACTGCCTTCGAGGGTAATTGTAAATAATAAGATTTTCAGGATCCGCATAATACCTATGCTCAAACCACGGTACAAAGATAAATTAGAAAATCAAGAGAATATTAAAGATATAATGACCGAGATATATAGCTACGATCAAGTGGATGATAGGATACTGTGCTGCTTCGCGGTGTATATTCTGAAATTATAAATTAAACTAAATACAGCAGCGATATGAATATTTGATGAAAAATTGACGAGGTTGAAGTTAGTAGCGTTATCGTAACGAAACATTGGGGAAAAAATCACTATTTTCTTAATCTTACAATGATTTTTGAGGACCTAAGATTCCGAAATATGGGTGTGTTTCGTTTTATTACAGTTTACTGAATTTCAGACAATTCCGAAATCGCGAAATAACGGTTTTTCCTCATCATGAATCGTTACGATGTCGTTACTAACTTCAATATGATAAAAATTGATCATTATCATAGAACTTGGTACCATTGCGAATGATGACTACGTTTGTCCGAATCATTATAGGTTCACTGTACATATAAGGTAAACTAAGAAATGTCATGAATATGATAAAACTACCATCCGATCGATAATATCATATGTAACACGTTCTGCTTCTAGGTGTCCAATAATAAATTATGCCTTGTATGTATATCATACTATAAATCACTTAATAAGCTAGGTATAGGTAATTGGACAAATAATCAGCCGCACGTGAACACTTGATGAGTTACAACCCATGATCCTCCACTTATATCTATATTTGTATACAAATAGGGATTCAGCGTTTTTTGATGCCCAACAATAGGAAAACTGAAGTTCATTAATTGCAGATTCATGTTTCATTCATCACGAGGTATAAAATCATCGAGTTTCATTCCATTCACCAAAGCCTATTACATATCATGGAAATTATTCCGTATATTCAGCTTCAAGCATACGTCTAGCTAGAGATTTAAATCTAGCATAAACAACATTAATAATGATTCAGTTGGTCGCCTAGCTACGGAAGACTATATTTATACGATAACTTATTTCTTACATTGGTTATTGATGATTCAGGCGGGTAAGCCGTCATTCTAACTAGGGAAGATTGAAATGTGCTTCAACCACGTCACTGAGTTTTATCATGCCCGTTGCACACTTGCCTTTTTATACTGAAGTGAGTAAGATGCCAATATTCATATGCGGATCAGTTCCGTTCGGAACAGGAAATTGGTAATTCTAAACCCTTCCTATTTTCCTTCAATTTGATGAGGTTGGAAGTCGATCCTCAATCGTAATATTGAAAACTAAAGAACGTTTTTTTTTTTGTCGATTCACTCTTATGATGATGTCTTCGACTTTTAGCGACCGCTCAGCTTTAGACGAGGGAGACTTCTTTCCCTAAGAATTATACTAGTGTTCGGATATCTGCGGCAAAACTGGACCCCGATAATTATGTGCTACTTAAATTACGATTTTTGTGAACGCATACAGGGTGAGTTTTTTCTGGGGTCCTGAGAGGGTGTGGCTTGAATCGGCTAAGACTCCACCTCCTCCTATTCATACTTGTAATTGTCAAAATAACGATTCTCACTCATTGTCATCTACTATTACCTGATAATAACAAGTATGAATAGAAGGAGGCGGAGTTTCAGCCGATTTAAGCCACACCCTCTTAGGACCACGGAGAAAACACCCTGTATACAATTATCGTATGATATCATACACCCAGGAAAAAAGTTTCTTAAATCAAGTCAATTGAAGATTGGTTCAAGTATAAAACTACTTGTTTCAAGTAGTATAGTCATTTCTCCTATCGTTCCGAAATTCAGACTCGGCATAAGTGGGAGAATAGTCTCAATTCAAGAAATAAGGCCTCAAGTCACAAACTACGCGATTCGAACCGGAAAAAAGACTTGATTCACCCAGAAAACCGGTATGTTTCAAGGAGTAATGACTAATTGTCCGTCGATCCGAAATTCGGAGTCCCCATAAGTAAATGATTGAAGTGATTTAAAAAACACGTACGTCTTCGTCTTCGTCTACGTCTATACTGCTACTATGATATGACATCGAAGTTTGCATCGTTGGAACGCAACGAAATTCAACGTAAATTTAAAAAAAATATACATAGACTAAAAATGATCCTACTAGGTTTAATAACATTTTCGAATCATTCCTAGTCGTTTTCACTTTTGAAACATAGCAGGATCATTTTTGGTAGATTAGTATATTTAAAATTTTTTTTTCGGACTTCATTGCGTGCCAACGATGCAAACTTCAATGTCATACTATGATTGCCTTATACCCAATTATAAAAATCCCCTGATTCTATCGCCAAAATCGAACATTGTGATAGTTCTCACGTGCAAGTAATATTCTGAATGTGGGGAAAGCATATATGAATTTTGAAGTTTCAAAATTTCAAAATTTCTACCGAATTTTTTTTCAAATTTGAACGTGAATCTCCGATTTGATTCCTATCACAGTTTAACATTTTGCTGTTGAAATATAAAAAGGAGAAAAATTCAAACCAGAATATCCATATAGTTATAAATTTACTCGACAAAAAAATCTTCTGAATACATGCGTCAATTCCCTTCGCGTGAATAGAGAACATTAAACCAAAATTCATGTTTTAATTGAACTTATATATTTTTTTTCACCGCTTGGTTACTGAAATTACTCACTTTTTTATTTACGTCGAATCGTTTTTGAGAGCAGAGCGATTTCTTTCAAAAAATCATAAAGGTGGGATTCAAGTTGCAACAAAGCATGAATCAAGCCGAAAAATAATACTTGCATCAGACCGAGGTTGTGATTTGAATTTGGTGGAACCAAATACTCGGATCAAACCGGAAAAGCATCTTCGGATCAAATAGAGAGAAAAGGTTCGAATCAAGCCGAACCCTACTTGAATCAAGTCGAACCCGACTTGGTTTAAGTCGGGATTTCTATTGGACATTTCTGAAACAGGCCCCATTCAAGCTGCCTACAGCGGCTTGAATTGTGTCGACTTCCGACTTCACTCATCGCGACTCATGTCAAGTCGATATTCCCGGTATGAATCAATAAACTTTTTTCTGCGTGTATACGCCGCAGCGCCCGCGCTGTGCAGTTGGATATTTTCTGTCTACACCAGCTATCTAGCTAATTTTCAGTTCTATTTAGTGACGTGAAAAAAACGTCCATAAATTTTATGCCTATATTCATTTTTTCAGATACGGTTTGGGCCCAAGATTTCTCCTACGAAGGAAATGATGGTAAGCGTATAAACTTTGCATCCTTTACAGCGTATTTAATGACGGATATACTTATAAAAGCGTAATTAAATCTGAGAGATTTATTTCACTAAATACACGTGTAAGCATAATGAGAAACTATTAAGAAAATCACTCTGAGTTGTAAGTGATCAATGGGCAATAAATAAAGCAGTTTTTTTCATTTAAATTCTTGCGTATTTGTACCTTGTTGAATCCTTGAAATATATTTCTATTTCTTGGTCACGTTAGCGCCTGGAAAGTTTGAAACTGATCGCTGACTCTATTCCGAGGTAACATAATATTTTTATATTTTTTTTTATTTCGTTTCCTAAAATTAACAGGTCCTGAATACTGGGGAAAGAAATATCACACTTGTGTAGGGAAGCACCAGTCCCCGATTAACATCGACGAACATCAAGTTCGGAGTGTCAGACTTCCGCCTTTGCGGTTTTCCGGTTTTCAGGTACCAAGGATAGCCACGCTAAACAACAACGGTCATACAGGTATTACACATTCTCGCCCTTTGTAGGAACAAAAAAAAAAAACTTATCCATATATTTGACTTCGAAGAGAAATGGAAATCATTTGCGTAAATACAAATTTAATAGAATATATCAATTAGGGTGCTTCGTTTTGAATGATTTTTTTTTTCTCTCGCTCCATTGACGAAATATTGTTGTATTTACTTGAAAAGAAATTTCGTTCAAGTTTGAGCCCTTAATTCGAATTCCAACACCAATCGAAAGAGTTTTTAAATTTTCCCATTAAAAAAGCGTGTCAATCTAACGATTTTTTTTTCTTCAACTATCTAATGCTCAGCTGCATTTTATGATATAGTCTTATAATGAAGATCGACATGTAGGGAGTTGATTATTCTTCAAAAGTGCCCATTGTGGTCTCAGTAAAACTTGAGTTGTTTCACCTGTATCAACCTGAAAAGTTATTCTTTGGCATAACTCGCATATTTTCGTTGATATCTGGAAAACGGCTGAGGCTAGAAGAAATATGTAAATGACAGATTTATAGGAAATGTAATTTTCTACAAACAGGCTCTGTTATTTTATCGCTCAGAACTCATAGTTCAGAAGATAGAGGGACTTCAATATTTATAAATACAGGTGAAACAACTCGAGTTACACTGAGATCACGATGGGCACTTTTGAAGAATAATCAATACCCCACATGTTGATCTTCATTATAAGACGATGGTGTTATAATTGGAATTAAGGGTTCAAACTTTGGGGGAATTTATTTTCAAGTAGAGTCGGGGAAAGTAATTCCGTAGTGCCGTATGCGAGGTGAACGAGCAACCGAACATACACGTTGTTTTTAATTGTCCTCAAGTTGGTAGAAAATGAAAGCAACATCCGCTCCCGCGATAAATCAGTGATCTGCTCTGCGTGGTATAAGAAATCCCACGAAAAACATCCAAAGATGTAAAAAGAGCCGCCAAGTACCAACACGAAAACCACAATTGCTTTATGAGCAAAACGTTTCGCCAGTCTTTGTCGTGAAATCAAGAAAAAAGCCAAGTACCGAACGTACCCCTGCGATCTCTCAGCAAGTCTACGTCGTGATACAAATCATCAATCAATCAATCGTGAAGTCGGGAGTTTCGTGTGAGGATATCGAAACATCATTCCAAGAGCTACGTACTTGGCGGGCACATTCGGTTTTTTTCCTTTGGGTTTGTTATTTTCGCTTTGGATTGATAGTACTTTATCGTATTTTACAAACCATTTTTTTTCCAACTGTTTCCCATATTGTTCATTCATCAAATCTGGCATCTAAAATACATTAATTGATAGGATAGGACACGACTCCTTGCAGTTTTATTTTGTGTTTGGCTGTTTGTCTTACAGTTTTTCTGAACTGTGCACAGCTACTTGTATCGGTACTTGGCGGCTGATGGATTCTCAAAGTACTATGTTTCCGGTCGCTGGATATATATACATGTCATGAATTTTGCATCGACTGACGAATGTCTGATTTACAGATAACATACACACTTATTTAAAATGACTCTTCCAATCTTGTGTCGGGACGTCATTGTCGTGGCAGTTGAAATATTAGCGCGTGCGAGTTTACGATAGCGCTTTAGTGCGGGCGCCAAAGGCGCCGCACTAAAGCACTACCGTAAACTCGCACACGCTGATCTTTCAACTGCCACAAATATGTAGTTGCGAATGATTATTCTTCACAAGCGAATGAGCAACAAAATATTTTTACACTCAAGTAAGACCGAACTGTTACGAGGATGAGTTTCAGGTGTTAAAATTAATCCTTCCCACTACGTGTATACGCTAATGCACTCGCACATACGCATGCATCGTGAGCAAGATTGTATGGCATAGTATAGGTACACCGAAGCAATCATTAACTGAACTTGATATTCATCAGACTGTCATACTCTATGCTACTCATAGCATACACGTATGTCCTAAATAGGTTTTATACCGAAATGAGTTTTCTTGATAATTCAACAGTTTTGCAAGTGAATAAGTTTATTCTTACATTATTTATAATTATATACTCAAGCTCTACGGTATGTCACCTATCATGGGAGAAATTAACGTAGTATATCGCTCATTGGCTCTATAGTGAGGTGCATGATTCCAGAGTTCCGAGTCTGATCTGATAATTTAATGACAGTGGAACGACCACGATTTTTATTTATTATAAAAGGTATTTACTTCTGTAAGTTCATACATATAATTAAGGATACGGGGAAGTATTTTCTCATACGATTATTGGTTGGAATAACTGGTTCTTTAGTGTATTTGATTGCTGTCGCATTGAAAACTCAATTTTCGCGTGAAACGAAGCCGGTTGTCCGTATAGCTCTAAGAAACCGAATGTGCCCGCCAAGTACGTAGCTCTTGGAATGATGTTTCGATATCCTCACACGAAACTCCCGACTTCACGATTGATTGATTGATGATTTGTATCACGACGTAGACTTGCTGAGAGATCGCAGGGGTACGTTCGGTACTTGGCTTTTTTCTTGATTTCACGACAAAGACTGGCGAAACGTTTTGCTCATAAAGCAATTGTGGTTTTCGTGTTGGTACTTGGCGGCTCTTTTTACATCTTTGGATGTTTTTCGTGGGATTTCACTTTTTTTTGCGAGTACGAGAATTGAGGAGGGTTGCTCATTTAATTTCAGCAGGGTTATACGTTATTATAGTTTGATCATCACAAGAAATACATTCGGAATTTGGGCAAGGGAAGAAACATTCAGTGAAAGACGAACACATTCACTTCAATTGTCAACTGTGACAAACATAAATAATTTATTAAGTGGAACTTAATTTCGTCTTATACAGTACCAGGTTGAAGTTCGTCACGTTATTTCAACAAGATATTCGCTAAAAAATTCTGAAATTCGAGGCTCGAACGTTTCAAATGGATCAAGAACGGTGCATAATTCCTCAAATTGTGTAAAACATGTTTATCTCGCATATTTTACAGTTCTAACAGTATTTGAATCACGAAATATTGCATTTCTTCAACGAATATTGTGTTACGTTAACGTTACGAACTCAGACCTCATTATACAGTTTTAACTTAAATTTTGCACCTAATCAGTAATTTTTCAGCCATAGCTTGGAAGACTGTGTTGCCTGACGCAGTAACAGGCTCATATGTGTTCTGCAACGTTGATTATTCGGAGCTTGCATGCTTGTCTGCTGCAATCCAATTCAGGTCCCTGTGAGAATCATACGAATCAATGAACGATCAATCATCTAATAGAAATGTCACAGTAATCACTAAAATATATCCCATGTTACTGTGGCGAAGGTGAGCTGGGAAATATCGACTCGTACAGCATACCTTCTAATATGTAATATCCACCAACAAGGAATGACATGTAGTATAGAATAGGTAGATTGAGTCAGTGGTTGGATTTACAACGGAGGTTGTTTTATACAGATACAGGCCAGTGTGTACGGTATGAAGTGATTGGTCAACAACTTATTATGTATAGTGTGTATGAGAGCTTAAAATATCTCATAATTGCCTAGATAGTTAAATACTGCAGTTAAATTTCGAGAATTCGAAAGGTGCTACATAATATGAAAGAATGCATGTCATTTCGCTGATATTCTAATGGATGGCATATTTGAAGGTATCAAACGATTTATCTAGATTCTTAAAGATATTAAATGTTCCAACTCATTTCATAGACCACACGAAGCGTGGGTAGAACCCACGTTTTCACTCCGTATAAAGTAAATTTTGTATAATATCCAACGGAAAAACTTTTTTTGATTTCATGTGATTTCACACTTGCCTTCGGCTCGTGTTGCCAACTCACACTAGACAGAAAAAGTTTTACCGCACTCGCATCATGATGTACCATTACTTTGCTCAGTATGATAATGAACGTTTTACGCACGCTTCGCGTGTGCGAGACCCCCATTTTCACACATGAAGTAAAATTTTTTGGAATACTCGACAGGAAAACTTCTTCTGATCTTGTGTGATTGCAACACTCGCCTTCGGCTCGTGCTGCAACCTCACACTCGTCAGAAAAATTTTCGCCACTCTCGTATCGTACTGTACTATTTTCAACTCAGTGTGCGATACTCGATTTTTCTATGCCTGTTGGTAGTGTGCGAAGTGCCCGATTCACACATTTTCATATATAAAAATAATAAAGTTTCATTCGTTTGAAAATAATGATTTCTAAAATATTTTTCTTCTATTCGACTTTCTCAATTTTGTGTCAAGTTTTGTTGACACATACATATTTACTGATTCAATAATCGCGTTACCAATATGTCAAATTAACATTACATTTTATTTATAAATAATAAAAAATATATGACAAATAATATAATTCTATCAAAATCGAATGAGCCTTGCTTTTCCGATCAAGATAACTTGTATCTGGAACTTGCGTTTCTATCGATAGACTACGAAGAGGGATGTATAGAGGTGAAAGAAAAAGAGTTTTTTTTGTCTTTGATTTCCTCATTTCTTTAGTTTCGAAGACTAATAAAATTTCATGCTATTGAAAATCATTTTAGAAAGTATTTTGTTTTTTTAGTGGGGGGGCTTTGCCCCCCCAACCCCCCAGCGGGGGCTTCGCCCCCTGCACCCCTACCAGGGGCTCTGCCCCTGGACCCCGTCCGCACCCTGCCTCTCGCACGTATATCGCAATATATATACTATACTTCCCTATTTTCTAGAATTCTCTACAGGTCAAGAATTTCGCACACTGAGTTTAAAAAAATAGTATACGACACGTGTGCGTACTTGTATCGTACTCTACTATTATAACACTTTCAATGATCAGCAATTTGCAAATATGTTAGTCTGTTTGGAAATCAATTTGCGGTGCTGATGTATAGGTAGGTGAAGTTAGTGGTTGGTAGGCTGGTAGAAGTTGGTTCATTTGAAGAAGATACGTAGAGTGTTATAACTTTGGGGCAGCTGTGGGCTACCTCTGTTTTGGGACATCGTCTTGCCGAAATGTTATCTTCATCTATTCCAATGGATTGATAATAGGATAGGAATTGTCCAGGCGACTGTAAAAGATATAGGATAACATAGAACTGAATGAGAGGTTTCAGTATGTTACTACTAATTTTCTTAGCATTGTTATTACTTTGGAGCTATGGGCTGTGGGCTACCTTTGTCTTGGGACATCGTTTTGTCAAAGTATTATCTTCGTCTATTCCAATTGATTAATAAAAGGATAGAAATGGTCCAGGTGACTGTGAAACATACAAAATAACAAATAATTGAAGCAGCAGAGGTTTCCGTATATTACTACTAATTTTCCTAGCGTTGTTATTACTTTGGAGCTACGGGCTGTGGGCTACCTTTGTTTCGGGACGGTGTTCTGGTGAAGTGTTATGTTCATCTATCTCGATGGATTGATAATCTGAACCTTGGTTTCGCGACATCGTTTCGTCAAAGTGTTATCTTCGCCTATTCCAATGGATTGATAATGGGATAGGAATGGTCCGGGTGACTGTAAAAGATAGAAAATAACAAATAATTGCAGGAGAGCTTTCAGTATATTACTACTAATTTGCCTAGCATTGTTATTATTTTTGAGCTATGGGCTGTGGGCTACCTTTGTCTTGGGACGATGTCTCGCTAAAGTGTTATGTTCGTCTATCTCAACGGATTGATAATCGGAACCTTTGGTTTGGGACGTTGTTTCGTCAAAGTGTTATCTTCGTCTATTCCGATGGATTTATAAGAGGATAGGAATGGTCCAGGTGACTGTGAAACGTACAAAATAACATAGAATTGAATGAGAGGTTTCAGTACATTACTACTAATTTTCCTAGCGTTGTTATTACTTTGAAGCTATGGGGTGTGGGCTACCTTTATCTTGGGACGTTGTGTTGCCGAAGTGTTATATTCGTTTATTTCAACAGATTGATATTCGGAACCTTCGTTTTGGGACGTCGTTCTGTCAAAGTGTTATCTTCGTCTATTCCAATGGATTGATAATAGGATAGGAATGGTCCAGGTGACTGTAAAAAATACAAAATAACAAATAATTGAAGCAGAGGTTCCGATATATTACTACTAATTTTTATAGCATGTGTCATCACAAGGGACCATTCTGGATCTTGGCCGTAACATAATCTGTAGCGCCCGTGTTATCGTTGCGCTTCCCCGTGAGTCCCTTTTCATCTCCGCTACCGCCTATATTCTTTGTTTTTGTGTGGGAAATACGAGGTCACTAAGCAACTTAAGCGTATATCATCGACAATCAACCATTGAACTCAGGCAGAACCCAATGCTATGATGACGCTGGCTGGCAAACGGGATCATGGTTTCAGCCCAAAACGAATGGCTGGCGTTACCGCAGGTGCTATGAACTCTTGTCAGTAGTGCCTGATCGATAGGTAGCGTTATCATAGTCAGGATTTCCGCGTCTTCAATTGTTGATTTCAAAAAATATAGGGGCCTGCGGAAATGAACGGGTGTATTAGGGAAACGCGGGCGCTGGAAGTTAACGTCGGCGGTATGATAACGCCAAGAGATCCAGAATCGCACCTCAAGTGATGGTAGGAAATATACGAGTCAATAAAAAATAACGAGTCATGCATTTAATGGAAATAAAGAGGTCGAGGCTGTTCTATTCATCTATTATTGTGCGGACAAATGTAAAATCTAGTGAAAATCAATGTACGTACATACCGTTTAATGTGAGTCGTCGTAACCTTTTTTTCACTTGCTCCGGTTAGTAGTGTAATAATATTTTGCCGGGTCCGTTGGTTCATTTTCTATATTTAAACCCAGCTCAGAGGATCTGTTCCGCGTAATTACAAGAGGCGACCATGCAGATGTCAATAATTATTAATAATAAGTGATCGGCATGCAACCACGGTCGTCGCACTATTTCACTCCTATTATTATTCACTGATTCACTGATTCACTGATATAAAACCATTAGCATGGCCGATAACACATTATACAATCATATAATATAAATATATAACTATATAATATAATTATATATAAAATTATGAATATTTTAACTGTCAATAGCGCGATCCGATAGCCATCCGGCGGCCATTTTGATTTCGCCGACCCTTTGTAGCTCACTTGGTAACTTTATTATGACATACCGACCGAGTGCGAATTCAGATTCATGCCAAAATCAATAGGGGTCGAGATTTCAATGGCTTGTACCCACGTTCCGAAGTTCAAGTCGATCCGTGTCACCGTTCGTTCGGAAACGTGGTCCCAAGCAAGCGTCTAGCGAAAACTTGATGACCAGGAAGAAGAAGAAGAAGAATTTTTTTCAGCAACTTTCGTGACTAATATATCGGAAACCAATAGACCGATTTCGATCTAATTTATACAGCGAAGTCGTGTGGTGGGGGAATATCTATTTTGAAAATTTTATCGATAAATAATCACGCGTTCCGAAGTTATGACCTCGTGCTTACAGGTATAAAGAGTTCCTCCGAGACAATAGTTCCGCGTAGCTCTCGCCCGCCTACGGGTACTTGGCGGCGATTCGCTGCCGCGAATCTTGATCAACACTTCAAACGAATAAAAATCGATCGGATCTCATGAAAAAAAACAGTAACAGTAAGTTTCATTAGGGCCCTCCTTCAACTCTTTGAACACTTTACGAGAACTAGGTTATTTTAGGAGCAACCTAAGTCGGAAAAACATTCGCGCATTTTGGGGTTATCTAATGTGACGATTTTATCAATCACCTTTGCATTCAAGAGGTTATGTGAATGGACGTTCTCTGAAAGAAAAAAAAACCAATGAAGTTCTCTATACCGCGCAGAGCAGATCACCGATTTATCGCGAGAGCAGATGTTGCTTTAATTTCATACCAACTTGAAGACAATTAAAAATAACGTGTATGTTCGGTGGCTCGACCACCTTTAAATCGGCGCTTCAGAATTACTTTCCTTGACTGTACATACAACAATATTTCGTCAATGAAGCGAAAAGAAAAAATATTTTTCGTCCAAAACGAAGCACCCCAATATACGTGGACTCATCAATAGAATGGTGGTATGAACTTCTCACCTCGATATGAGCCGAATCATGTTATCATTGAATCGAGAAGTAATCTAATTACAAGTGGAGTGCATTGGGATTCCCAAGAGCTAGGGGAACTATGCCATTGATGAATATAACTGATCAGATATATCACATGCATTCAGAAATAAATGAAGAAAAAGAAAATAAAGGTTTCATAGCATATTGCGTGATTCACTGTGGCTCAGGGTAATCCAAATAAGATGAGTATTTATTTACGTAACGCATCTCGTCAAAGTAGACCTTGATGAGATACAATTACTAATTTATTATGCATGCTGGGCGAAGACCCCCGTGTAGTACGACCTTATCTGTATCCGGGGGACTCCGGTGCCTGTATTAAGAGTGGTTATATTAAACAACGAGTTACGTGCACGCGACACTATAGACATATCAAATTTCATTACGCTGCAGTGATATCCGCGATTTGCTATCATTTAATTAATAATTACACAAAGATGGTTTTTTCAATTATCTATTCATCTGCATACGAGCATACGTATAACAATAATTAATTTGTCTTCGAAGTACTCTTAAAAACTAAAGGAGCGAAGGATGCTATTCTGGCCGGAGGTCCTCTGGCCTCAGACTACACATTTGAACAGCTTCACTTTCACTGGGGAGAAAACGACTGGGAAGGTTCCGAGGATAAAATAAATAACCAGTCCTTCGCGATGGAACTACATGCCGTATTTTATAAATCGTTATACGGTTCGGTAGAAAACGCAATGAAATATCCTGACGGACTTACAGTGTTGGCATATTTTTTGGCGGTAATATTTGAAATTTGAATATCGTTATTTCATACAGTAATTGACGTTATAACGACGTTATACAGTTTTGAGGCCCTGCCACGATCAAACGCAAATGCGTGCGCAAACGGAAACGCAGTGATTTGATGTTCCCTATTGGTTGTTGAAAAAATCTGTCCAAAGCTAAGCCAGTCAGTAGCGTCAACTCACTGCGTTCGCGTTTGATCGTGGCAGGGCTTTTACTCTTTCAGTCTAGTTTGCCGAACCGAAATAAATTTCATTCGAATACATTTTCAGGCTGGTGAAGAGTCCGATCCTAATTATAACGAGCTGATAACAGCTTTGCCAAACATCGAAAAGGTTGGTAACAAATATACGATGCCTGATGAACTCCAACTCGACTCTATTCTGATGTCGAATCGCGAACCAATACAAAACTATTTCACCTACAATGGGTCACTCACGACTCCTCCATGTTCCGAGGTCGTAACGTGGATAGATTTCAAAAAGCCACATATACTTGCCCATAAACAGGTGAGGAATAATACTCAAAAGTTCTCTTGCTATTTATACCGTGAGGAAACGTGGAAAGAGCCCGGTCCAAGCGCGCAGGCGCTGATTTATTCGAATATTACGAGGGACGCTAATTTCAGACTTGCCACGAATATTCCTAGAATCCGTCTGCTATTTTTTCTGATTATTGTCAAATACAAATGGCGGCAGACCGTGGCAGGAATAGGCTATGTTTGTCGTGATTCTAGCAGACGACAGAACTAGGGATATTACTAAAAAGTTGGTGGAGTTGCTAGCGCGATTCTGCCGGCCAACAATATTCGAATAAATCAGCGCCTGCGCGCTTGGACCAGGCTCCTTCCACGTTTTCTCACGGTATTATATTAGATACATAAAACGAGAAATGAAAAATTACCCAGGATTATACCGTACCTTAAGAACAGTTGGACATAATTATTATTGCTTCTATCCTATATAAAACATTATGTATGTTTTAAGTACTGTTGTAAGTACTGTATGATTGTCCTAAGTGCTGTAAAGTTCACAGAGTTAAATTCTTTGGGAATAAAGTAAATGACACCATATATTCGGCGTGATGTCCGAAAATTGTAACGAAATTAAAAAAAAAATTGAAAAAATTTAGAAATTTAGAAAAACAAATTTACAATTTCTTAGGAAAATCTATAGAAAAATTTACTGATTTTTCTAATAATCCATAAGAATTCGTGGAATAATTATACCACAGTTGCACGCAGGATAAGATCAGGATCTATAATACGTAATGATTATTTTACATATTCATTATATCCTGTCTTACAGATCGCGGCTTTCCGTCGTATTCGTAGTGCGGAAGGGGAAATAGTGACGCATAACTTCCGGCCTGTGCAACCGTTGGAAGACAGAATAGTTTATCTAAATATACCAGAAATGAAGCATTACCACAATCACAATCACTCGAATCATCATCATCATCCAGAACATAGTTCTGGTCAATTTACCAGCAAAGTTTCGAAAGTGATACTTATCGCTTCAATGCTTATGGTTTTGCATCGATAACGCGGTCTTTTGAAGAAATTTATAAATAGGCTGTTGTGCCATTTCATTTTTATCACATACGTCATATTAATATCGATAACAGATCATCAGGTGCAAGCAAATATTGATATATCTGCAAAAAAAAAAAAATCAATTCATAATCTGTAAT
Organism: Tenthredo scrophulariae; assembly: GCA_963978835.1. NCBI lineage: Eukaryota > Metazoa > Arthropoda > Insecta > Hymenoptera > Tenthredinidae > Tenthredo > Tenthredo scrophulariae. The sequence continues at coordinate 17,439,410 of OZ022230.1, read as the reverse complement.
AATAACGTTACAGTATCTTAGAATTTAATTTTTTTTTTTTTACTAAACCTACGTGATATTTAATTCACACTTCAAAATTCTAGATATAATTGAATGTGATTTTATCGTACGATGTTGGATTATCTTTACTTGTATATTGTTAGAAAGGAAGCCTTTGGGTGACCCAATCCAGATTTGTGTAAGATAATCTCTTTTCTATTCAATGAGGTCAGCATTATAGGTAATGTCTTCTGGGTCTCGCGCGACCAAACAAGAGAAAAAAAAGAGACAACTCCAGTGGGTTTTATACTATAATATAAATCTCACGGTACGTGTAGACCTAATTAAATTTTAGAATCGTAAAATTAGTTGTATAAAATATTGCAGCTCCTCGAACTTGAAGAATGGAGAAAGAATAAGAATAAAACTACTTTATTCATCGTGCTCTGTGTTATACTCTATACTCCTTAACACAATGCTGTTAGAAACGAAAATTATTTCACGATGTTGAACTGCATTAATAGATATAATAACTTATAGATTTAGGGTGGCAGTTTTATCAATCAAATTCAAAGACGTGGAGTGAAACATTTGATAAGATGTGATTTTCTTGCGTTAAGAAACAGATCATGGGATCTGATTCAACGCAAGTAGTTAGTTTTGCAATAGAAATTTCATCGCGCCTAATTTTATACTGTATCATATATAAATACGCAACAATGGTGAATGTATACAAGATTATGTGTCCACCACTCATTACTTTTACGTTTGTAAATATTTATAACAATCACTATTAGTATGTTATAACAATCACTATTAGTATATTAGTAGTATTAGTATATTCGTAATATATTTATTTTAATATGATTTAAATGAATGAATAATAACTTTTCTTTATTATATAATCAATCTATCTATTCTTCCACGAGTTTTATTTACATTCTAGAATTCTATACTGTTGAGACTTGAGAGTAAACAGCGGCTATCTAAGTATCGATACTCTGTACAATTCGTAACGGATAAAATTCCGTACTATCAAGGTAACAATGAGAAAATACTCATTTCATTGAACCCTACATATGAAGATAATCTTATTTTTATTGATTCATTTATTAAATTGTCTTCCACACTCTCACAGGCTGATCTGAATAAGATCGAACTTAGCCGATAACTCAAAGGTATCTGAATATATAAAGAAAAATCAAGTTTCTGAATTAAGTTCGCATTAATCAATCATCCGGCTCATATTGAGACAAGAATAGCTGAAAAATGACTTAAGATGAAAGGAAAAAATCCGCCAACAACTTTTGTACTTTTTTGAGCTTGATTATTGATCTGTTATAGTTGTCTGAAATATTAGAATTGGCGATTAGCGATTAATCAAATCAATTTATTTGTTAGTGAACGTTTTTTGTTCACATGCAATTCCTATTCCTCTTCATTAAGTTTAGATTTATCTATAAGTTTAGAAGAGTTAATTGGTGCCATGTTGACTATAGTGGCCAGATTTTCCTGACCCTGCTTTAATCGTTCGCGTATCAACTCAGCTATCGCTTTTTGTGTTCGCCTTTCAAGTTTCTCTAGTTTTTTAGCAACATCCCTCTTCAAATCCCAGTCTGGCTTACGGGGAGCCAAGCTGCTTATATCCTGTAAGTAAATTTATTCAAAATTCATTTTATTTCTGTAAACAGTTTTCAATAATATTTCTTATTTTTCATTCATTCTGTTTTCAACTTCTTTTCAATTACTTTGACACAGTTTTAACAGAAAAAAAAAAATGAATAAAAAATTGGAATTTTTTTTCTTTTTTCTGAGTTCTTTTAAAGGGATAGAAAATTGAATATTTTGGGTAAATTTGATATTCTCGACCCTAGAAATCAATGTTACAACTTAATATAATAATCGAAAAATCAAATAAAACTTAAATCCATGAAAAATTTGATAATAAGTATCGTTTAAGACATCTAGAACAATTATATTTACCAATTCCTCAATAACAACTTTTGAATTGGCGGCGTTCAATTGTTCCTTCACTTCGCTCTCGATATCCCCTGGCTTAGCATCGTCTAATACTTTTTCTTTTAAATTATCGTCTTGAGGTTTGTAGCTACGAAATTTGGGCCTGAAAAAAAAGTAGGTGAGAAGAAAATGAATGGATTTATCACAAGATAGAGAATTTTATAGGTTAGGTTTTTCGGCGAGGTTAGGATTTGAAAAACTCGTTCATTTACCGTCGTACTACGATCCGTAATTATATTACTTACTTTGGCAAATTCGAAGCTTCTATCGCTTCCTGCTCTTTGTGTTCTTCATTCTTTCTCTTCAATGCTTGTAAGCGTTCTTTTCTTTTGAATGCTTCCTCCTCGAGTAAGCCGACTTTGTCGTCCGCCATGCTGAAGTTGAGTATTGTCCCAAATGTCAAACGCTGCGTGACCATAGCAACCGAAACGCCTGACGTACTACAACCGGTGTTACATGCGTGTAGCGGTGTGAATAGGTTGAAATAGTACATTGTTTACCGAGCGAGAAAACGGTCGTTTGCGCTCCGAGTATGAAGTTGAGCACCGAGGCGAAGCCGAGGTGTTCTCAAGTTCATACGAGGCGCTAACGACCGTTTTCTCCGACGTGACCATACTATTTTCTTCAATAGCGGAGCGAAACCCGCGAGTTTCCATCCGCGAACGAAGCCCGGAAATTGACGGGTTTCCATCCTCGTTTGCGGATGGAAACTCGCTGGTTTCGCTCCGCTGTTGAAAGAAAATTGTATTTATGTAATAGAATTGAATTGCGCACGCATTCGATTTCCAATTTTATACGGATTAGAATAAAAGAGTAATGAAAACCGATGATTTGAATTGAGTTGCCATTGTTTTTACAGAACGATTCTGAGGAAAGTGGTTTTCCTGGTGGTAAGGCAGTTCGTTTTTTTCTTTAAACTGACGACTTATTTACTGATATCCTATATGTCTATGATTGATATCAACAGCTACGCCAATAACGCTACGTCGTTCCCAAAAGGGCGATAAGTCTTTGGAGGATTGATTGATTGATTGACCGCTACTTCGTCTGCAGATATCAGTCACATAAAATATCGGTAGATGGGTCGTCAGTTTAAAGAAAAAAACGAACCGCCTTACCGTCAGGAAAACCACTTTCCTCAGAATCGCTCTGTTTATTTGTCATAACATCTGCTCTGAAACTGAAACTTTCGTTGCTTGTGTTGCCAGTCGAAACAGGCTGATTTCAGGCTAATGCCGTGAAATGCTGTCGCGCATGCGCAAATCGCGAATTCAATGAATAAGCGGTATGAATTGGTGTTTTGCAGTCTCTTGGGAAGTAATGAGTAGTCTATTACATCCCTTGGGATTGTAATGAAAAATTACTGCCCTGTTGCAAATTCCAGACTATTCAATTATCATTCAAATTGACGGTTGAATTTCCAAAGCAGATGTCATGAAAAACATAGGGAGGGTTCCAATTATCTTTAACTCTCAGGCACAGTGCGACAAAAAGCTATATGTTATTGGTGCGAGCTAAAAGAAATAACCAATAACACAGCCTTGGGTCGCACTGTGCCTGAGAATTGAAGTAATTGGTGAAAAGAGTGAAATTTTTTTTCAAATTTTGAAAAAATGGAATAATCAGGCCCTTTCTGCCAAAATAATGTGGAGTCCCCCAAACTTTCATTACGATTGATTCAGTGGTTTCAGAGAATTGACGATTCCCGTTTTTGAGGTTTTGACAAACGTTACAATCCGCCAAAAAAAATCTTTTCGGTGGTAATTATATTTACGACGTATAGTTTCCGAGGAGGTAAGACAGGATACCGGTTCCAATCGCATCTAAAATCTGCAACCGAGGGTACACCTCATTTTAAGTTGGCAATACCCTAAACAAAAGCTGGCTTGACGGATGAAGCGACACGAGCATCGCCTATTCCGCAGCTCTGTCTCGGGGGCTATTACCAACTTGAAAAGAGGTGTACCCTCGCTTACAGATTTTAGGTGCAACAGCAACTGGTATCCGTCTTGAAAATTTTGTATACTCGCGCATGCATTGCGGAGAAAGAAACTAATATTTTAAAATCCATACCTGAGAAACTATCGGTTGTAGTTATTGTTGCTATGAGACCTATTTTACCATAACTTGGGTGAAGTTCGAGATAAGAAATAGAGGATAAGAACAAAAAAAAAAATTAAAAAACTGATTGATAAATCTGATAGTCATTCCGTAATATGAATCCTACTCAATGAAATTCTGTTTCTATGAAATACAGACAAATCGAATTTTTGATTTCGGATTGCTCGATGAGAATTGATGTACTGATCAGTCATATTCTTTTTATTTATCGGCACGACTGAATTGCGATATGTCGAAGTGGTTGGGTTGAATGTTTTAATTATTGATTTACTGTGCCATACTTTCTCCGGATTTTTTTTTTTTTCGATTATTGCTATATTTTCAGCCGTTGATCTCCGTGTAATTCATACCTATGTATTCATACATGAATCTTCTTAGCCACAATTCATTATTTGATTGCTTTCAATAATACCTCAGAGGATTATAGTATGGCTCGCAGTTTTCAATTAGAAATTAAATTAAAAACTGCGTGTGAAATTGAGGCATTTTAAGTAATGACAAATATTACATTTATCTGCAGTTTGAACTTTAGTCGACGATGTTGAATGCATATTTACATGTATCATGTGATTATTGTAAGATAAATAAGGTCGTTTCAGTAATTGATATTTATTGGCATTTATACAGAAATACGTAAAAATATTAGCGGAAGGATAAATTATAAGCATTAGTTTCTACAACTTATTATTAATAATCGTGTCTAATCCTGATTCTTAGGACTAATATATATATATATTCTTAAAAGTGTAACGTAAAATTAAGGAATTAGTATTTTTAAGTTCCGACAAATTTATTTGATAATTAGAACATTACTATAACATCTGCTGCAGTGATATACAGACCTGGACACTGTATCGTTTACATGTATCATTTATCGTTCAATTGCTTGTACAATTGTCAAATCATTAATTCAAATATTAATGGTGAGATATATCTAACGTTAAGTCAGCTACCTCGAGAGAAATCGGAAACTGAAATCTATGCCAAACATTTGTGAAATTGAGGACATGAAGAGGAGGATTATCCACACATCATGGGATCCCGGTAGTCACTTCGCATTGTACTTACAAACGCTACCTTCTATGCGAAAGTGTATATTTATCATCGATGGCATTTCGTTTCTACACCGAATGTACGTGAGATACTGAAACCCGACGAAGAGTTAATCCTGTTAATCGGTCTTCTCGGTAATCAATGGTAGAAGTGAGGTTCCCTAATTAATGAACCAACTACGAGAATCACGCAAGACTGTCATACTTTGATCGACGTGTGTAGGTATAATGTATCCAAGGTGTCAATATTTCTGATTATAATACAATTTTGCGATGAAGACATTCACATTATCCGACATCTAACGCAATCTATGGTACCGAAAACCTTTCTGAATTCCTGTTATTTGGGAACATTTGCCAAGTTAGAACGTAGGGAATACTATTGCAGGGATATACATATAAGAGACACGTTGACCGTTTTCCTTTTTTTTATCCTCTTTTCACGTACTGCTACCCTATGAAAATGATGAAGAGATAAGAGTCCAAGATTTCTTATCACATATCCTAGTGCATTGAAGTGAATGGGAGGAAGAATATGGACGAAAGCATAATTTACTAATATCGTTACAGTGAAATAGCAGGGAGTTATGAAGTATTGGAATCCTCAATTTCTTGAATTCTTATTTGAACATTTCTCAGATTACGTTGGCAGTGACGGCAAGCAGCAAATAGAAGAATCTTATGAGTCGAAATGTATATTATGTATGTACACAATGAAGTTTGTGATGCAATAACCCGCTGTATGTTATACGTACCAGGTTGTCAAGACACGGCTCTGCAAGTTTCTCTGGTTCCCTTACGCTATACCCTACAAGGAACTTGGTACACCTTGCATGTATACGCAATCTCTTAGCTACACGGGCCATAAATGGGAGATAATTACTAACTACCTAGTAATTGGTAGTTGTTTCTGAATATTGTACAAGAATACTAATGAATAGTATGAGAAATTCGAATGATAACTGTTCGAATGCTGTGTCTTGGAACCCCACACGTATCACCTGTTGTCAATAATGTTGTCAATAACGAGTCACATATCTTTGCTTAGCGAGAATCGTGCAGTTCTAAGTAAAGTATAGGTATGTATTGCTATACGAATATTAGGGAATTCGATTTCACCGTGTCAGTATATAATTTTTCTTATACATTTCCAATCTCCATGACTCATTACTATCGTTGTGAAGTTCCTGAGAGCGAATTGGTCACTGCAGATTCAAATCACGCGGCATTTGGCGGTCTCGCATAACTAGACACTCGTTGTGATGCACCAAATTGCAAACTGTTCGACGGAACAGCACCTACGTTTAGGGCAAGCACCTTGGAGACAATATTCAAGTCTTCGGCACCCCCAGATCCTCGAACTGTCCCCAAATCAGAAGCAACTCCAGACTGATAAAGTAAATGCTGAATCTGCCTCGCTGGTGTCTGAGGTCTGGTCTGCCTAAATTGATTAAACCTATCGAAACCAAGGTTTTGCCTGTGTCTTGAAGGAGCGTTGAATTGATTGTTCCCAAAGTTGCCCCTGCCATTGAAGTTGTTGTTGTTGTTGTCATTAAAACCGAAGTTGCCAGTTGACCCGAAGACCTCTTGCCGATTGAATCTTGAAGCTCCTACAACGGGGCCCTGAAATTCTGTAATTGGGAAGGCTCCAAAGCTCTGTTGCAGTCTCTGCTGTTGTTGTTGTACTAGCTGCTGTTGTTGCTGCTGCTGTTGGTCCTTTTGTTGTTGCTGTTGTTGTTGTTGTTGTCTCAGTTGTTGTTGCCGCTGCTGTTGTCGTTGTCTCTGTTGCTGTTGCTGTTGCTGCTGCTGTTGAAGCTGTTGTTGCTGTAGCTGCTGTTGCTGTTGCTGTTTCTGTTGCTGTTGCTGTTGCTGTTGCTGTTGCTGTTGCTGTTGCTGTTGCTGTTGCTGTTGCTGTTGCTGTTGCTGTTGTAGTTGTTGAAGACGAACTTGGTCCTGATAGTTGACCTGGAACGACGGTGGATTAACGACACTTGGAAGCTGAAGAGAGATGCTTGGGTCAAACTGAACGTTGGGTTTATCAAAAATAGACTGCACATTGATCAGACTATTTTGATCGAAAGAAACCTGTTGCAAACGTTGTTGTTGTTGCTGCTGTTGTATTTGCTGTTGATAAATCCTCTGTTCTTCGAGTTGTTTCAATCTGGCTTGTTCCCCGAGGTAGATCTGTTGTTGTTGCTGTTGTTTGAACCGCAGTTGCTCTTCGTAAAGCTGCTGTTGCCGGGCCAAAAATTGAGTTTGTTGCAATTGTTGTCTCTGTAGCTCAGCAAGCTGTTGCTCCAGCTGCTGCTGCTTAAATTCGAGCTGTTCTTGAAGAGTCAAGGCTTGTCCATCGCCAGTGGCTCTGTAAATAGGAACGACACTCTTTGGCACACCACGTTCATCTTGTTGTACTGTGAACGCGGCGACTAGCGGAGCTTGGAATATCTTGACTTCTGGATTATCATCAAGTTTTTCCTTTGACACTTCGACTTTTGTTGATGAAATTGACGAGGAAGCAACCTTCGATTTCGACTTAACTGTCAGACTGGAAGCAGTTGGTTTTGGAGCAATCAATGAATTTTCTGCAGCAACAATATTGCTAGATGCACTGCGACTTAAACTCTCATTGTCGGTTAGCTGGGTAGTGGGTTTTGATGAAATCAGTTGTACGGTGTTAGCGGAAGAACCCGCGTTTTTAATGCTTCGCGTTTCCTGGTAATCCTTGCCAATGTTGTCGTTGCTGAACAGAGGACTCTTTAGATAAAGCGCGGAAGATTTTTCGGCCGTAACGAGGTCGTGGACCTGGGAGGACTTCAGTTCCTGACGCGTTGTAGAGGCGTGGTTTGAAGCCGCTTGACTCGGCGGTGACGAGAACATGTACTTATCGATTTCCATGAAGCTTGAGTTTTGGAGTTTTTCTTCATCAGGTACTTCTCCCTCTCCAAGAAAACCGTTGAAGGAAAACGTCCTCTCTTTATTATTAGAAATATTTGAGTTCAATTCATTTTTAACCATTTCCGGTAGCGTGGCGACTATACTGTCGGCGGGGGTTGCCTCTTCGATGTAATCCTCTCCCTCGTTGTTTTTTCTTTGTTCCGCAGACTCTTCCTCCAGGTCGGCAAGTGCTTTCAGAAGTGCACGTCGAAGATTTTTATCAATTTTTACCGGCTGTTCTACCCGGTCATTATTCGATATTGTGACTTCGTCGTCAGCAGTTACCACACCAGCTACCACGGCAGCCACCATTCCCAAAAAGACTACTGTTGATCGCTGAAAATAGGAATAAAAACAGTTAGCTTTCTTCCGAAATGTTATAATTCATGAACATCCGCAATTCAAAGAAAGAGAGAGACAGATAGATAGTACACGGTTGTTAAACTTTCTTGTGTCAACGCACATTAGAATTAATTAACATATGTCTACAGTATATTTGAGCAATCGGTTATCACGTGATCGCTAGTAGGTAACTAGGCCTTAGAGTCACTTGACTAATTATCATGACAAATCACAAATAGTTCACCGTCCGCAACGTAGCAATGAAAAGAAAAAAAAAATAAGATATAACGTAATAATGTATACCATAAATCTCAGATTTTGCACTTAAAAATTCTTGAAAGTGAAACCATCCGAAAGTTATTATTTAGTAACCATTACGAGATGTACGTATGCGGGCTCGTAAAGGTATCCACAGTTGTCTTAAAGATTGATAGTTTGTTGAGGTTCATCCATCAACTAGAAAGTCTTTTTAAGCCTCGGGCGTGTCTCAGCATTTAGGAATGGTGCATCGATTAAATTTTCCCATACCAGCAGTACATGTTTGCTTATAGTATGTTTATCGATCAATTGATATATGAGGAGGGAATGCCGCACATAGGAAATACGCTTACAATTGATTAAGATTTTAAAATCCACTCAAAGCCCAATATCCCTCGAAACAAATATACAAATGAATTTAAAATTACACACGTGGATAGGCATATATACCTACAGTAGGTACGTTTACCACATCGTAGTATCGTACGTATATACAATTACAGACAAATTATTCATATCTAACTTGAAGACGCTAATAACCGTATAATTTTCTCTCTCCGTACTACGACGTATCACATATCATGGGGCATGGTGTATAGTAGCGCAATAATATAAGGTCTCAATCATTTACGGCTTACTCATAATTGAGGATTTTATTTTTAACGGTTGGTCGTTAATCGCTGAATTATTGCGAAATTAAATCATGCAGGTGATTCATGTGTTAGTGTCGCTCAGGTTTCTATTATCTGCATGCGTATACCTGTTACTATAACAACACCAGATTTAAGTTTTAGTAATGGGTTCAAAAGGTGTAGCCGGTACGAGATGATTGCTGTGTTCTTTAAACTTTCTAACATAAGCCCATCTTCCGAGCTGGTCTTTTATACTTTTAGTAAACAAAAGTACGCCAGCGTTAACGACTGAATGCCACGTATTAACATAACGGAGATTCATCCCGCATGAAAAAACATGAGTAACTATTTGTTCAAAGAACACTATAGGCTACGACCGCTCATAAAAGCTGGAAAGCTATAATATGCGTCAATGGTGCATGGCGAATTTTTTTCTTGAATGGTATACGTATGAGGCCACAATCTCAATGACATTTATACATTCCAACTGCAATGCATACGAAAGCCAGCTGAAAAAAAAAATTAAGCAATTGCATGTTACACAAATAATCTATATTTAATGGTATTCGAGTATAGTTTCCGCGTTCAGTAGCCCAGCCAGTACTGATCTATTCATTTTTCGTTGACGTATTTATTTTATGATCCATACCTGACACGTATGTGTATCTTTCGAAAGTATTCATGAAGTATGCCATTCCGCGTAGTACGTTATAAATTACTTAGTATGTGTAGGTCGATGGGGTTCCTCGATACGGATCTAACGATCGATATAAATTGAAAGCAGATTAGCAATCGGCTTAAATATAATAATCCATATTTCGATCGACCCACAACGGATAGCTAGTAATTTCAATTCAGATCAATAATTGATAGAGTATATAAATCAAGTGATGCGTAATACGAGACTTGGTTTAGAACTGCTTGCATATACATACCTATGTAAATTATTATTAAACCGTTCATTTTTTTTTTCTAATATTTAAGGCCACCGATTTCTGAACTACGAATCCTTCGGTAGATTTTACGAGGATTTCTCCTCCGGATGAAAGTGTCAAGCGGACAGCCCACCAGCTTGTAAATATTGGGAGGAGTTCGTGTCTTTGTAGAAATGCTGATTTTATAGCCTACGCACCTGCGTGTGCTGAATACTAAATTACTCACTAATTAAATATAACTTACATGTGCTTAGTTTTACGGTATGTTCAACACCTTGGAGTATACATATTAAATCTACACCGTGGCAACCATGCTTGAGATAAATTCAAGAAATTTATTGTTTTACAAACTCTGACTGCAGCATGAATTAAATTACCCACGATCCACCGCGTCATTAGTGAAAATTCCCATTAATCAACTGCAAATTAACTCTTATCAGATCAATCAAGCTCGTAATGATTTTCTTACAGTCGTTGCTGCAGCATTTGACGTGAAACTGTTGCAACACCATGGATGCTACATACCTGTATGTGCATTGCACAAGAATGTCTTTTTAGAACAATTTTAGGCCGTGTGCGTTATTAACATTTTCCTTGGTTATAACTCCTGTAAATTATCCACGACGTGGGAAAGTTTGTTGAAGAAGCTCCCCAAGGTATAGATACAGGCATATTACTGCGATTACTTGCGAAGTGATTACCATACGACAACTAGGCAAACGATCGATGGGAATATAGATTCAGATACGTTCTGGTACGAGCTTTTGCAAATGTAGCCAATTGATGAACTGCTGCGGTTCCTATATAAGATCTATAACCGCGGTTGGCCTTGAGAGTAAAATTTTGATATAACATTTTGCGATAATGAAATCGAATCGCGCTTTAGAAAGTTCCCCTGAACTTGTCTTACCGAGATGAATGAGAAATGCCGATAGTTTTGAGAATTCATCGTCACGGTTGATAATATCTCGATTGGCTCGAGGCGCAAGACGTTTCACTCGATCTCTCTCACGGATTACGTGCCTCTATATACCTACTTGCACACACGACTACACATGTGCAGATTGTAATAAATATAGTCGTGTATACTTGTACTGATGAGCAAAATATACTTGTATACATAGATTGGTATGGGTATATGTGTCGTTTGCGCGCGGAACTCGCCGTTGCTTACAGAAAAAATGCAAATTCTGAAGATTATTGATGCTTCGGCACGTTGCCACGTGTGTGTTTGCGATGCTTTTAGACGAGTAGGGCGTATAGAGGAATGCTAATCCAGTAACGATAAGGTGTAATGACACGTAGGCTTGCCACCTGTCCGGGGAATTTATTTTCATTTTATCAAACTCTCGAAACTTGCCAGGAGCCAGTCCGTGCCGATTAGTTAACACGTGTTTAAACTTTCGGAAATCTTACAATTTCTCGAATCAATTTCATCGATTTCAGTAATCCCGGATTCATCTATTTCAAATTCCATATTTAGTCAGTAATAAATCAGCCAATAATCGCCAAAATAAACACTCTAAAATTTAATGCCAGTCGTTCATTATGATATATGGATAGTTAATTCACCATGTACGACACTCCAAATATATACACTCGTACAAAATCGATATTTCTCCTCATCAAAATGATGACTAATATCACGAACTTTTACCATATTATACTCTATTTGCAAGCTGATTAGATGATACTTTGGGAAATTTTACGATCCCTAGGAACGTGAGACCTTTTCGTTTAACTACAGGTCATCCTATATGTTTCCGGAAACCACTTTCCTCCAATATCCGCTGCGTATAGTACATAATGACCGTGGTAACGATTCCTATTAAATATACGAATAATTTAACGTAGAGGTACAACTTCTGAACCAACTGCATCGCACTCGATTTTTGACCCTTAGAAATGTTAATACCAAAGGCAAACGTGTAGTCCATCTAGATCAACGCGTGTGGTCGTTGAATTTGCTAAACCACACTTGCGGACAGTTTAAAAATTCAATACCAAATGGTGTTGAAAAACCTCTAAGAGTATTAAATTCACACCTTCGATTAGATGGCCATATATAAGAATAAATATGTCTATTCCCGATGAACAGTAATTAATAACTTTTCTAACGCGTGCTAACAGCTGCCAAGCGACAGTTTCTTAATATTATTGCACCCTAATCAAGAGTTCATAATAGTAAACGGTAAAACATGGGAAGAACTTGATATTTTTTGACGTTAGGACTGTTCGCAGTAGGAAAAGGCATCTGAATCGAGAAATATTGTCGGTTTCTTAATTTGAGATTTTTTATACGAGTAGTCGGCCGTCTTTGTTCAGAAAATCGGTAAACTATGTATCGAGCATAGATCCTGAACCTGTTTGGCTCAGATTCTAAAGTCAACAATCCACTTGCAATAAAAATGAACCCAGTTGACCCGCAATGAAGCCCAAGTTCGTGCTGCTCATATACCTACGACAACGTAGGAACGTGTATCAGAGTCTTCAATACAACAGTATATAAAACGGCAGCTGCCGGGTGAAAGTGGACTCCGTTATTTCAAGCCCAAGACGTAGGAAGACGAGGTAACATCCGTGTATGGTTCGTTTATTCATTTATTCATGATATGTTCTGATCCAGGACTGTATTCCTTCTGCGTTATCGTGATTCGTCTAGAATTTGGCCATTCACACTTGCCTACAGCCCGTGGATGTCCGAGTCCCTTAATTATATACGAGATAATCTCTTCGTCTTTGGAATGGTATTATACCATGAATATACGTATGTGGGATGCATACAACGGCCTTGCTGAATAATTTACGGTTGCACTCCATCGCGTTACGCTGCGCGAATTCTCAGCCAGTAGGGAAAGCGAAGAGCGGCTTTCGGGAGCCGAGAAGTAAAGCGATCATTGCCGCGAGCAACGGACACGTGCTGTACAAGCTCTGCATTCATTGATCTATTTATTATTGGCAAGTGAAAATGACGACTTGATATCGTTACCCCTAAAATCGACCCGGAAAAAAATTGGCCTCTACATAAAAAATGAGAAATCGCAAGATTTCGATAGCCTAAGGTTTCTTGATGCACAAAATTCCCCCGATATTTGGTGGAAACGAGGTTTACTGCGATGGATGAATGGAAGTTGAAATGTACGTCGGTGTCGAATCCCGGGATCGGTATAACACGTGGTCACGCCAAGTCGTGAATTGGCTTGCGACTTATATCGGTAAACTCGAATCGCCTTGACCGCTACAATAAGTTCTTAACCTCTCTCGAGAGATTGGTTATACCTACACGTACTACATGATGCATTTACGCAAGAGGACCTGGGAATTGGTAAGTGTAGGCATAAAGCTGGTTATATTTCGCTAAGTCGTTAGTTATTCGTTTGTTAGTTAGTTTCTTTTCTCTCTTATGTAATTGTGATGATGGTTTTACTTGACCTTTACGATCCCGCAATCAAAACGGTTCCTAGAACTTTGACCCGTGGAATTTACTGTCATGGGGAAAGTGAAGACGAATAGATAAAAAGCCACTCCCATATTTATACCTACTTCCCGCGCTATTCCCATAATCTTACCGTATATCTTGCGGGACTATGATTTTTTGCTCTTCTGTACTCCCGTCCATATTTAGCATGATTCTATTGTTCTCGTTCCTATCTTAACCGTGGTTGCTGTTATAGGAGAATAATGACATACGATTGCGATGAAATTTCGTATAATTTTATGCGACTCGTAGCAGCTGAGTTTGCGAGGACCAACGCCCAGATTCCTCGCCTTAGGCATACCGATTACGGTTTTTGGTATACCGCAGGACATGGATAAACTAGCGAGTGACTTCATAATAATATGAGTTACGCGAAATACGAGTTACGAATCGCGCAGATCTAGTTTCAAATTTGTAGATAAATGTCTTTTTAGTTATTGTCAGATACGTGACAGGCATGGAAACGACTTTTAAACTATAGAGAGAAATAAAAATAAAGAGAAACTTGCTGTAAAATTTAACGAGAATCGCTCCCGTAGGTGTGTAATACTACATATGAGACAATAGCTAATCAAGCGAAGTATATGGACGATGACTATATCAACACGTTTCCTTTTTCACCCTGGGATAAAAGACAGAACCCCTTTGTCTCATAAAAGGTATCGATATTTGAAAAAACTGAGACCGAATATCGTGTACTGATTACCGATTATTTTCACTACGAAGAAAACCGTCCTACTTGAGAATTAGAGCACTAAAGATCTGGCTTCTTGGCTACCCACTCATCAAAGTGCTTATATATTGATATGGTAATTTGAGGACAGATTTCAACAGATTTGGGACATGGACCGCTGGAAAATTGCATAAATGATGAGCAGACTTTGTTTGATAAAAAAAACGACAGGTTAAATCATGAAAATTTACAGTTCACGGCGCAAAGTGTTTCGAGTGATTCCCAAAAGTGGCCTGTGCTCGGATCGAGTCATATTTTGTTAATGTTAAATATGGTCAGTTGTTGAAAATCGAATAGGTTTGTAGCCGACAGTTTCAAAGTTTGAGATGTGTCAGGAAACGTGAAACGAAGTAATGATGGAAATATAAAGAAATGTTATGGCTACCCTGTATCATCGTTTCGATGGGGACAACTTTCTTTTTACCATCCATGCACGCACACACTCTCGTAATTAAAACCCACTCGGCAGATGTTCGCGTAAAAAGTTCCGCGTACGTAGGTACTACATACCTAACTACCTGTCTATATCCTCACATGTGAACAAGTTCCCAGCACCTGAAAGAAGCTAGTCGAACGACAACTCTACCTGTTCCACGCGCATATAATGTGCGGGTTATAATATTTTCTATAAATATTAACAACTCCGTTGGGTTCCGTTATTCAAAGTGAAAATTTACGAAACTCTCCAATCTCAGACGCGAGGAGTTTAAATAATGTACTATATCAACACTCGTTTTACACTCATTTCTCCGCTCGCATATATACGTTAATGAATTTTGCTCGCATTTTACACTGACCGAGTTAATTTCGAGTATACATTTTCCAAATTTAGAGATTGAGACTAAAGAATCTCATGGGAAAATCTCGATATCGATATCGCTTAAATCATCTATGTGCTGATTTAATTCGACTAAAGCGTTTTGTCGCGAATCATTGACAGCTCTATATCCCGATCTTGCCACAGACGGAAGTTCAATGTTATCGATAAACAGCTCATCAAAATTCTCCAGCAAAGTGTGGATAAAGGTCTATGGATAAGCCTGAACCCCAATCACATACGAAATTCTCGCAACTCTATACGTTATAGCCTCTGACGATTCTTTTGACAAGTTTTGTTACAAATTGACGAAGAACAGGTCGAAATCATTTCGAGTTAGTATATAGACGAAACCAAGTAGAGTATGTTACAGCCAAAGAATCGCACTGAAGATCGAAATCCGAGTTAGTTTTCCCACGAATCCCTCAACTTATACATTAGGTATCCTGATTCACGCACTATATCACTGCACACCAACCACCATCGTATCGTGTTAGTCTCAACAAATTCCACAATACCCACCAACGCGAATAGAATCAGCAATTTTATAGAAGCTAAGATTGCGGATGAGCGTTTCGTACTCACCAAATGCATGATGCTGTCTGTGCCGATCTTGCTTGAATCCTGAGCTTTTACTGACGGGCACAGTATACACAGAGATGGTTTCAGTCTCGAGAACGCGGTGGGGTCGGAGGATGACACTTTTCCCTCTACTGCTCATGCTGAGGCAATCTGACCGACCTTTTTCTTTTTCCTTTTTTTTTTCTTTTTCCCAGACTCTCATACAGGTGCTTGTTATTTATTGCGCCAAAGCGGCCAGGAAATTTGAAGCCATTCGACTGACAAAATGTTTCTAAGTAATCCCGAAAATAACAATAAAGTATAAATACATTTATCAAGATTTGTTCTAATTTTTGATCGTTGTGGAAATGAAAGTAATTGGAGTGAGTTAATCATGAAAGTCGAACATTTTGAGATAAAGAAAACCTTTTATCACTCATTCGAACCAATTGTATACTCCTAATATGGATGCTGCGTGCGATAGGTCAACCGGCTGATGATATTAATCTCATACGACGACGAAAGGGTCTTAGCATGTATGGGTAATAAGGAAATTTATTCTCCTATTCGTGAAAAAGTTTCTACAAATATAAACTAACTGCTTGTACATATGGTACTTTCGTTGAGAGTTTCTCAAATCTTGAAAAAAAGTTGTTTTAACGATATTATTGAGTATGCTTGGCTACTCATCGCGGTAGCTTGTAGGAAAAAATCATAAATCTTGAGATACATTTACATTCAATGTGACGGTTCTCTCAAAGACGTTTCGTCTTTGACGTTCTGTACAGCCTTAGTTGAGTTGCATTTAAAGAATCGAATTATTTCACTTGGAATCTGATAAGCTAATTATAAATTAATATTTTTGTACGTATACACACATATCTGAAATTGTGGTAGTTAACATCATGTCTTTGACAACGAGCGATGACGCGATACCGCAAAAAGTATTGCTCCAGTGAGTAATATGAACCCAAGTTGATCTCATGCAGTTTGATCGCTACAAGTGGTTTCAGACATACGTTTGCTTGTGTCGTTCAAGAGACGGAAAACGAAACTCCAGTCTGATGATATAAAAACATATCTTCTGTAATAGTCTATACATTTTTCACGCAACAGAATCAAGATAACTCATTAGTTACTAACATTTATTAGCCAATTTATTCAGAAATTGTTTCTGAATTCGTGAAAAAAATTCATGAAAAAATTAGCATTGAAAAATGGCAGTTTCATAAATTCATCAGGAAATATTATGAAATCTAGGAAGGTTGTCCTGTCGGAAACTGCATTATTATAATGCTTATCCGAGGACCTTCATCGTCTGCATTACAACAGGTTCTAAATTTTCTTTCCCTGCATACATGTACCATTAGGGTAGTCCTTAAAAAGGTCATTTTTGAATTTTTACCTGCTCACCCCCCAGATCGGTTCTAAAATGATTAAAATAATTTTAGAAAAATTTCGACCTTCTGGCTCGACGGGGAAGGGAAGGGAAGGCACAAATTCATTTTTTGTTTTAAAAAGCAGGGTATTTTATATTGATGTTACGTCGCAACTGCTCTTCTTCCTAGTAACCATCCGATCCACGACTTCCTATCTACCAGCCTCTTGTTATCAACACTATCTGATCCTCACTTTCCGCTAGAATCGTACGAGTTGCACACGGTGCCACAGGATGTGCAACTCGTCCAAAATCCCCTCCATAACCCGGAGCCTCCCTTCTCCAAATCTCTTTCCTACCCACTGATCTTTATACCAACTGGATAGACGATTCATACGGCCCGAGTATGGCAAAATAGAGGAGAATCGAGGTGTGAGCCAGCGCCGCTTAATATCTCAAACGGTACTAAGCCTGATGTTAGTGCGCATGCGGTTCGAAAAAGCGGGTGGCGGGCTTGGTAAACCCACTACTTACATCTAACTCGAGCCATTCGAGCATGCGCACTAAGGTAGATGTTAGTACGCGTATAGATAATCGGAGGCGCTGAGGAGCTTACGTACAAACTCAATGCCGAACTCTAGGATCATCTATCCAGTTAGTATAGAGATCAGTGTTCCTACCACACACTTCTCATACTAATCTCAAAACACCAACTCTTTAACTGATTATTAACCAACCGAAGTCATATAACGAACCTTCCTATAAACCATCTTACGTATACTTGTCGTTCCACTCAAGAGTTAACTATCGACTATACGATAAAGACAGTACTCTGATAAATCGATTCTGCCTCACTGAATATCATACCGATGAGTCAACTACACCAGCTTCTTTGACCGATCTCCTCGTACTTCAAGTGAAATAATCACGCAACATCCATCGATAAAAAATGAATTACTCTGTTGTAACATAACATTGACAATAAAAAAATTACTTTTCACCACACCTGCATCGAAAGTACGACTTTCGGCCCCTCGCGTGAGCGGGAAGTCGCACTTTTCGATGTCAGGGGGTGGTGAAAAATAGTATACGTCACACGGGAGTGAAAAAGGCCATCCCAAACTGCGTATTTGCCACCCTCGCCTTCCGCTCGGGTGCCAATCTCACACGCAGTTTGGCATAGCCTATTTTCCCTCCCTAGGTATGTACGTAATATACTAGTCGTCATTTGAGCCGTACTCGCTGTACACGGAGAGAAATTTATTATGGAAACGACCAAAAAAGTATAGCATAGTTTGAAGACAGACCGAAAAAAAGGTTCAAATCCACCATATTTATAGCCATTGATGCCATGAAAATTTGTTGCAAGTTACAATACTGTATCGCAGAAGCTCTATATGGGAAATCTACGATGCAACATGGTAAAACGTTCCAAGAGGAGTATGTATATCGTTACTAAAATGCCTTTCAGAATAAACAGAACATTTTTGTAGCCTCTCCCATACCAATATGGTAGTTATCAATGGAAGCTACGTGCGCCCAACATTATTTGGTATTTACCTAAATGCTTCTGTTACTTTGATCATACTACATATGTTCTGTTCTATAATTACTGACAGTTATTCCTTACTCATATTTCTTGCTCTCTTATACCGGTATTATAGAACGAAAATGTGCACAGCGATACGGCTGGCGGAGGGGAAAAGACTCTAAGCGCCCTAACCTCCTTCTCCTGCCCTATGCACCCATCTCACTCTATTAAAACGCTCACGATAAATCTCGAGTATATGGTATAATATTCAACCGTCTCGAATATAATTGAAATGAATGATTTGATATAGCTTATCTAAATACTCTGTATATAATATTAGTAATACATGTCCATTATGTTTGATAGGTTTCTTAGATGTAAGATGACGAGTCAAGTGTTGTAGTAATAATTGATTATTCATATTACGAGCAATAAAAGGGGCACGTATATGCGTATATAATATTAAAAGAAAAGGGATTAAACATGAATATTATAATTATAGTAAGACATAAGTAATGTTGAATAAATGATCGATTTAAAGATAAAGGTAATACAATACGTAAGCAATAATGAATAGTAATGAACAACGTGAGTATCATAATTATAGTAGGATATAAGTAATGTTGAGTAAGTGATCGATTTAAGATAAGGGTATAATATATGTTGCAAAATTCGCGCACCATCTGCATACCAGCGGATTCCTTGCGAAAAATTAAGACGAGTGGCTTTTGCGAAAATGTCCGCGGGGACTTAGTTTTTCCGTAAAAGCACTTAATAACGAACCAATCAGCGTTCGCCTTTGGGAAAGACTGTCTAGAATCCGCATCACCGTCCGACCCACTACGGATAACAAGACAATCATATGTGGTGTGCCCCGCTCCTCCCGCCGCGCTCGCAGCCGCCGTAAGCGCTTAACATTAGACAGGCGGAGCGGGGAACACCACACATTATTGTCTTTTTCTCCGTAGTGGGGCCGACGGCGATGCAGATTTTAGACAGGCTTTTCTAAAGACGAACGCTGATTGGTTCGTTATTAAGTGCTTTCACGGGAAAACTAACTCCCCGCGGATATTTTTGCAAAGGCCACTCGTCTTAATTTTTTGCAAAGAATCCGCTGGTATGCAGATGGTGCGCGAATTTTGCAACACCCTGTATAATATGTAAGTAATAATGGGTAACGTGATTATCATAATTATAATAGGATATATAAGATAGGTAATATTGAATAAATGATTAATATGTGGAGAGTGATATAAAGATATCGAGTGACTTATGGAAAAAGGTCATAAGCGACACTCTTACGCCCTTGTGTAATTCTTAAAAGCAGAAGAGCGTATAACATTTTTTTTCCGTCATTCAACTAGAAAACTTTTGAAACGGGAGAAGACGTCGATATTGAAAACTGAAAAAAATTAAAAGCAAAAGGACGTAAACGCTGGAGGTAGGCCCCTAGCTGTTTAAAAAAATTAGATGAACTAATGCCAGAAGGGCGTATCCGCCAAAAATATTTAATAATGATGGCGAAGATGATGATGAATTGATGACAATAATAATAATGATAATAATAACAATAATACGTATTATTATGGTAGACCGCTTCCCAGAAAGCAAAACAGGCAATATCAATGTAAATCGGTAATTCGCTTCAGTAATCATATAAACTATAGTATATGTCAAATACCAATATCAACATGTATTACTATTATAATTGATTATTTTGTCTCAAATGCGATTCATTCTTCCACTTGTAATGTGGGACGCGGACGGTACATCATGCTCTTATATATGCTTATGGATTTTTGTGTGGGTTGAAAATCCAGACGCCATAAGTAGAATGCAGAGAGCTGGAATTTCACAACAGCGCATGCGCTATGGCTTCTGCCTTCTGCTATACAATTTCCATAGTTCCGGCTCTAGATATTCTGCTGGCCATTGCTCTTCATTGTCACAGGCATCTCGCTTTACTTGTGGAGAGATATGACAGTTATTGGCAGAGTCTGTTTCCTGGTTCAAATTATGGACAATTATTGCGTCCTGCAATTTTTGTCCCAACATTTCAAAACCATTTTTCAAAATCTTGTTTTGGTCTTGCAAAGATTGGACCGATTGCGAAAAAAAGTCATCCATAGTTTTTGCATATAACTGTCCATTGCCTCAATGAATCAATGACTGCAGATCTATTTGCACTGGCACCTGGTACATAAATGGAAGACGTCAATTTCAACCCTTTATGTCACGTTTTTCTCTCGCCAATATTTTGTATTTTTTACTCTGAATTCGCAATCAGCGACCTCAAAATGACTAGAATCGTTATTTTTGAGCATACTTTCACAATCAAAATTTGTCAGCGAAAAATGTATCCTCTCAAAATGCATATTTTTTTTATATAGAGTAGTTGAGGTGCTCAAAAAATGTTTTTTTTATATAGAGTAGTTAAGTACGGCTCAAAAAATGTTTTTTTTACGCAAGAATAGAGAAGTTATCCATGTAAAACGTTTCAAAAACGTTTCAAAACCGTTTTACATGGATATCTTCTCTATTTTTGCGTTAAAAAAACATTTTTTGAGCCGTACGTGTTCGGAGTCGCACATAGAATTGGGCGACGTATTTTGTTTCATTGATTTCGGTGCCCAGGCAGAGATATTCCATTTAATAGCACCTTTTTTCCCAATGTTTTTAGGTCTGGTGGAATTGCGTAGGCAAGCACCTTAATAATAATTAAATGATTTATTTAAAATTTGTATAAAGTGTAGTTTATAGTTAAAGAAACATCTAAGGAATCCAACAATAACAATTCCCACGAAAAACATCCAAAGATGTAAAAAAAAGCCGCCAAGTACCCACACGAAAATCACAATTGCTTTATAAAACAGTTCGCAAGTCTCTGTCGTGAAATCAAGAAAAAAGCCAAGCACTGAACGTACCCCTGCGATCTCTCAGCAAGTCTACGTCGTGAAGTCGGAGTTTCGTGTGAGAATATCAAAACATCATTCCAAGAGCTACCTACTTGGCGGGCACATTCGGTTCCTTACAGCTAGCTATACGAACAACCGGCTCCGTTCTACGCGAAAATTGAGTTTTTAATGCGAAAATACTTCTTCGTGTCCTTAATTGTGTGTACGACTTTACAGATGTAAATATCTTATATAATAAATCGAAATTGTGGTCGTTCCACTGCCATTGAATTATCAGATCAGTTGTTTACTGAAAGTTAATGGCAATAGTGATACACTGTTGTTATTGGCGGTAGCAAAGGGGTTGGAGGGAGGGGGCGGCCAGATCAGACTTGGAACTCTGGAATCACGTACCTCACTATGGAGCCAATGAGCGATATACTACGGTAAGTTTTATAAATAATTTTCAAACTTCAATATCAATGCAGCAGTACTAAATATCATCTGCCAGATACCTGCTTTCACAGCATTTGTGTACATACATGTTGAGATAAACGAGAACCTCGAAGAGCGCCTCGATATCTGAACTTTGAAATTCCCAAAAAGCTGCATTTTTCCAAATTTGAACATAGGTACGGCAGTGGTAAAAGAATCCTGCGGGCCTCAGCTTGTACGAGAGCTATTATTCTATAAACGGGATCAAAAATATCGATGAGCAATACTGGAAAAAAAATGAAGCGTTTTTTTAACCGCCCTAGTGCTCATAGCGTTGGTATGCACAGCGATCTCAGTGTAGGACCGACCACAAAATATTCTGATTGAACTATGTGGTTAAAATCTTTAACCTTTTTTCCAGAATGCCTTGTAACTTGGTGATAAATCTCGTGGATCTTTTACGCGCGCATATCGAGCCATACCACAACTCGCTTATTCCACTGCACATACAAGTACTTTGCGCTTTGCGATTTTTCGCTGAGGGAGGTTACCAAAAGGGTGTCGGACAAGACCATCATCACCCTCTCAGTCAGTCAACTGTAAGTCGCTGTGTAAACAGAGTAACGAATGCCCTCGTTGCTGTTGCACCAAGGACTTATACAGCTGCCATCAACGAGAGGATGGCGACGCGTGCAAGACCGGTAACCGCTGTTGTAATTAACTACAATGGTTATAAAAGTATGATATTATCACAGATTATCGGAGCTGTGTTATTACTAGTATCTGTTCCAGAAATGACGTGCGTTTCGTTTCACGAAATTAACGCAGGTTCCAACAGCACATCAATATTCCTGGGGTGTTGGGCTTGATTGACTGTGTCCTGGTATCGTCTACTAGGCCGTGTGAAAACGAGGAAGCATTCTATACCCACGAGGGATTTCACGCCCTAAATGTGCAAGTTGTGCGTGTTGCAAAAACTTATGGGTTTCGTTTCCATCCGAAATAAAAGTAA
Source organism: Tenthredo scrophulariae (assembly GCA_963978835.1). Lineage (NCBI taxonomy): Eukaryota > Metazoa > Arthropoda > Insecta > Hymenoptera > Tenthredinidae > Tenthredo > Tenthredo scrophulariae. Next base: position 17,416,299 of record OZ022230.1, on the reverse strand, counting down.
TCAGTTATTTGTATGCATTTTATAGATTTGTGATGCAGACTACTGTATACGCGGTATACGTTGTTACCCCGGAAGCAACAACGATAGATTTGTGAGGGAGGTCAGCGGAGCGAAGCGTTACTTCGGAAAACGGCGACAAGATGCGCGATTAGCACGAGCGGAGGGGCGTATTTATTTACTAGGTATGAATTCTCTGTTGAGAACAAATTTATGATCACCAATTGAAAAGTAGTACAAAATTGACTGAAGTAATCTATCTCTTCTAAGTTGGTCCATCGCCTCGTCAAAGAAAATAAATTGCTTTAGATGACAAGTATATTTTCGTAGGCGACAGTGGGTATACACTCCTTCGCCGGTGTTACTGACACCTGTTCGTAATGCACCAAAAGACTCCCCTACTGCAAGATATACTGCAGATCACGTTTCTACACGCTACCGAATCGAACAAACGTTCGGACAGTACCTTACAGCAGTGTGGCGATGCATTAAACGCGAACGAAAATTGCGCTATCGTGATTCACAAACGGTAGCAAAATTTGTGACAGCGGCTGCAGTTTTGCATAATTTTCGCATCACGCGTGGGTGAGTGCAGCCATTTTGAAACAATTTATTTTGTAATGACCGTTTACTTCAATTTTCTTTCGTTTAGACATTTGCCAGATGTGCAGCTCGAGGATGATGATGTACCCAATCACAACAACAATGTCAACGATATGGGCTATCAAGCTGGAATAACCGAGCGAAACCGAATTATTGGGGTATATTACGCGTGAGCACACACGTGAATTCAAGTTTACGTAATTACCGTATTGTTCCAAGTATGAGTCGCGGTTTTAGTCACGAAAATCACTCCGAAAATGCGCCCTCGACTTATACACGGTGTCGACTTGAATTCGGGATAATATGTAGAATTTACATTACCAAGTGGTCAAACTTTTTCGTCGATAGATCTATTATAAAATGTGGCCATCACAATTCTCGTAATCTGCGATATTTCGAAACTTCAATTTTTTTTTTTTGTTTTTTTTTTTTTAATTTCTCTAATCAGGCCTAATCAAATTAGAGGTTGACTTATGCGCGGGGTCGACTTATACTCGGAACAATACGGTAATGGGGGAGGGTGGAGCGAAACGAACACCAATTCATATACAGGGTGTTCCAGATTGAGCGCAACGAATTTCGTGGGCAGATTCCTCGATAGATTCTGGAACGAAAAGTCTTCTGCCAATAATTCCTGTGACCGATGGTTACCTAGCTAGAGAGCATCCAAGTTGACCTATCACAGAGCTTATACAATAGAAAGTCAGTGCCGGGTCACAGGCGCTATTAATGCTGTGCCCGTGACTAGAGTGTTCCGTTCGTTCACTAGAGTTGTTTATCCAATTTTTCGGTCGTCCAGGTGACTCCCTTCGTACATTTCGTCATCCGGGTTATTTCCGCCATAGTCTCCGTCGTCCAGGTATTCATTTTCATGGTTTCCGTCATCCAGGTATCCATTTCCATATTTTTCATCATCCAGGTATCCCTCTTCATATTTTTCGTCGTCCAGGTCTTGTTCTTCATAGTTTTCGTCGTCCAGGATTCCTTTTCATAGTTCCCGTCGTCCAGGTATCCGCCATCATAGTCTTCGTCGTCAAGGTATCCGTCATCATATTTTTCGTCGTCCAGGTATCCCTCTTCATAGCTTTCGTCGACCGGGTATCTCCCGTCTTAAGGTGCTCGCCTACGCAATTCCACCAGACCTGAAAACATTGGGAAAAAAGGTGCTATTCTCTATTTTTGCGCGAAAAAAACATTTTTTGGGCCGTACGTGTTCGGAGTCGCACATAGAATTGCGCGACGTATTTCGTTTCATTGATTCCGGTGCCCAGGCAGACATATTCCATTTAGTAGCACCTTTTTCCGCAATGTTTTCAGGTCCGGTGGAATTGCGTAGGCAAGCACCTTAATTCTCGCGTTCCAAGTCTTTTCTTCCATAGTTTTTGTGTCGTCCAGGGATCCCCCTTCATAGTCTTCATCGCCAAGGTATCCGTCATTCAGTCAAGTGATATCTAAATTCCTAATCATTAGTTTAGTTATTATTAAAATATCCAGTAACATATTATCTCATATATACCATACCTTTTCCACGAGGAAAAGACTTTAAACGCGAAAATTACTACCGGTAATACCTTGACGACAAAGACTATGATGGCAGATACCTAGCCGACGGAAACTATGAAAGGGAATACCTGAACGACGAAAACTATGAAAATGGATACCTCGATGACGGAAACTATGAAAATGGATACCTGGATGACAAAAACTATAATGAAGGATAATAATTATAATACAGAATTAATTATTTAATTAATTATATTACAGAAGTTATATCCATAATTATATTCACGTGGGGAATTCCATGTCAACTCGACAAACCAAAAACATTGACCCTCTTCGATTTTTTCAGCAATTTTTCATACGATAGCTCTCAGTTCGAAACGCTTTTCTGATTTTTTTTCAAATTTTTTCTTTCAACCATATTTGAGTTTTGAATTTTCGAAAAATCGAAACAGCGCCGTAATCGATTTTATTGAATAAATTCTCTAAAATACTATTCCCAACGACGAACATTTTTCGGTTATGAAAAAAAGTGGAACAACTGTTGGTTTTGGTAATTTGTTAATTTTTAATAACGGTTTGTTAATTTTATTTAACATTTAATTTTTTTTTTTTTTTAATATTTTCGACAGATTGAGGCACTGGTTCGAATATTTTCATAGTTGATAGGTAGGTACCTCCACTTTTTATATCTATTGATCGAAGTAGCCCCGACTGGTGGCTAAACACTTCACGAAGAATGCAAATATTCGTCTATAGGTCGACGCTCGCGCTACAACACGTTGTTCAGGACGCGTCGCGGGCTTTGGTAACTGGTAACTATCTTCTCGCAACTACAGCGCTCTCTCGAAACAACATGAGGCAAAGGTAGCATCAAATACTAGATTAACTAATTAAACTCAGCTTTGTTGAATAGAATCATAGTAGAAGAGCTCTGGGGGCCCCCAAGTTTCGGGAGCCCCGAAGCTAGTGAACCCTGAAGCTACTCCCGGGGATTTTTTGTTTTTTAACGATATTCGATAAATATCGCTCAATAATCATGGTTTTGAGTCATTCAATCTAAAAACAATATAAAATATTTACGAAGGAGTTATGCATAAAAATGTGTAGGTAACATTGTGGTTTCATTCGTCGGAATCCCACGCAGAAGAAATAATATGGAAGAGGAGCCTCGGAAAAGCATAACATTTCTCGAAGTGTTTTTAAAATTTTCAAGTTTTTCTCAGTCTTTGCGGCACCTGGCCTGATTCTCTCGTGGATAGACTGTTTTTGACACATTTGATCAGTCCCTCACGACTTACGAAACTCTTCAAAATTCGACAAATTTACCCGAACAATTTACCCGGTTTTTCTAACATTAATCGAAGCTCAAACTTAGTTCATCCTATGTCAAAACTATATTTAAAAATTGAATGAGTCTCAAGAGAAAACGGCCATAAGGGCTCCAGCCACATTGACGGAGGGGGGCCCATTTTTTTTCTACACCGGGGCCCTTGACCACGTAGCTAAGCCACTGGGTAGCAATCGCAATCTGGCAAACGTGGCTTTGTGCTTATTGTATAGCAAATAGTTAAATAAAACATAAAGAACTGAAGTTTTCCTAAGTATCTGACAAGTTCTCATCTTTCCGAATTCCCTATACGTTGTTTCACAATTTCACATCTCGGTTATCAGATCCGGAAAAGAAGAGACCACGCGAGGGTAAACTTGTGAATTAGATTTCAATAATCCTAGACTCAGATGATATGTCCAATAAAGAAGTAGACGAGGAAGAATCAAAGGATCATATTCATATTTTATATATATATACATTTATACTATGAACTTCGGTACACATAAAAAATATTTACATAGTGATACACTGTACAATTCACAATAACACATTTTTACGATCTGATCAATTAGGATTCTGCCCAAGCTGGAAAGTTGTCGAGACCATATATGAAATTTCCCCAGGTAGGGAAGGCGATCATCAATACAGCCAATGTGATCAAAGTTGGTCCGATACCAGCCACTATAAAATCTTTAGTCTTTATGTGTCCGGCTCCAGCTACGATAGCATTAGCTGGTGTTCCGACTGGTAAGTGGAATGCATACGAGCAACATAAGGTAGCTGGCATCATCAAATATAGGGGATGCAACCTGATCGATACGGCCTATAGAGATCGGAAATAAACCATTGTGTAGAGAGTTTGACGTTATGTTTTAGCTAAGATTACAAACTACCAGATGATATCACGTATTGTGTCATCTAGTCGTTTGTTGGGAAATGAATTGTCCGAATGGCACAAAAATCCGGTAGTTTTTAAAAATTGAAAAACATAAAATATAATTTATGCGACCAGTTGTTTGAAAGTTCACTTGTTGAGCATCGGATTTAGGCCGCAAATTAAGTGACCAATTCCAGGTCACTAAAATATAGTGGAATATTATCGGACAGTATGAAGATGTTTCATTGAAATAAACATAGTCAGGTTAGTTTTGACTACGTTCACACATTACAAAACAAAATATCTGAAAATGTCGAATGTTTGAGTCAAAATGTTTTGATACAGAAAAACGCGATAATACCAGTGATTTTAGAAACTAAAGTGAGTATAGTATAACACTTTAAGGGGAGGGTATACTCGATTTTTACCGGCCTGTCTTTTTTCGCGAATATCTCCGAAACGGAGGCATGAATCGAATTGTCCTTTCGGCAGCCGATGTTTAACGAGTAACGAGTTCGAACTGGTACGTTTTATCGGATGAAATCGGGAATTGTTTTTTTTTTTTTTGATCGAAAAGTTTTGGCGTGCCATTTATGTCGACTTATATTAAAGCCGACGCATCAAAAATGCACAATATCGGACGGGAAGCCGATTCTATAGGGAATTCCGGACACAACCATGCCAAAACATCTTTGTTTTCGACAACGATGAAGGAGGCAGTTGTATTCTACGTTTTTGTTGTAATTTTCGCGATTGTCAGAGGCTGGGAGCGGTAATGGCCGCTAAATGTCAAGATGTTAGTTCTCCGAACGCCCGTGAGATATCGCCCGCTGTTGCATTGATCGTTGATACACCTGGTACTACGTCACTCGACCTGTCGTCCAATCATCTCTGACTAATAATCTAAAGATGTGCGCACGACGACATCTCACGGGCGTTCGGAGTACTAACATCTTGACATTTAGCGGCCATTACCGCTCCCAGCCTCTGACAATCGCGAAAATTACAACAAAAACGTAGAATACAACTGCCTCCTTCATCGTTGTCGAAAACAAAGATGTTTTGGCATGGTTGTGTTCGGAATTCTCTATAGAATCGAGCTCCCGTCCGCTATTTTGCCTTTTTGATGCGTCGGCTTTGATATAAGTCGACATAAATGGCACGCCAAAACTTTTCGATCAAAAAAAAAAAAAATTCTCGATTTCATCCGATAAAACGTACCAGTTCGAACGCATTACTCGTTAAACATCGGCTACCGAAAGGACAATTCGATTCATGCCTCCGTTTCGGAGATATTCGCGAAAAAAGACAGGCCGGTAAAAATCGAGTATACCCTCCCCTTAAGCGTGCGATTTTCCAAATAATGAACCTTCAAACAACGGCTCGCATAAAATATTGTATGCGCCAAGTCCGAGAAATGTCAATTCCGGCATGGGTAATTTCCAAAGTTCGCCTCTGAGTGTGCTGTGTCACAGCACACTTGATCAGCTCATATTAGAAATAACCCATACCGAAAAGTGTGGACTTAATGATACATAAATAGCTATTCCGACGATTTGACAATTTTGGGAATAGATGGGCGGAAAATATATGCCTCTAGCAAATATCAACATTCAGCTATGCTAAATAAGATTTCCTCCAAAAGTATGGGAGACTTGAAATGCTGGGTGGTTTTTATACGAGTAATAATTGACAGTTTGTTCACTCACCAATTCAGCAACTACTGGCAATACAATGTTGGCGATAGCAACGCTAGCGGTCAATTCTGTAATAAGTTCGATTATCGCACAGACCACAAACAAAGTAGCTACTGGGCGCAAAGAGCCCAGGCCAGACAACGTGTCTCCCAAGACTTCCGATAGTCCAGAGGAAGTAATGGCTGTAGATGCAGCGAAACCACCGCCAAGAACGAACAGGAAACCCCAATGCACTTTTTCCTCGATTATTTTCCAATTCAACAAACCTGGACTCGGGTTTGATGGACGTTTGCTAGGATCTTTACTGAAGGCATTCCGAAAGTCCAATTTCGCTGGAATTATGAACATGCAGAGTATGACAAAAATAGCTGCAGTTGAGTCTTTCACGTCCCTGTAAAAATATGTGAATAAATAGGTAGAATCGTAACAGTACCAGACTCAATATTTGAGCAGTAACACATCAGGTACCGGAAGGATTTTAATGTCTAAAATAGAGCAATATGCTTACATATCGGTAAGGTAATCGGGCCATCCCCTAACGAATCCAGGATTTCTGAAGAACCACAGAAAAACTACTAAAATGAATAAAACTGCGACGCAAAATTCGTGCCACGCGATAGGCCCCAGGTCTTTGTACTTCTGCAACATAACATTTCTGGCAACCCGTTCACCTTCTTCACCGATATTCACTGCTTTAGCGTCTTCGCTATTAGGCCTGAACATTCCCATGTACATTACTTGCAGCCAAAGCCAGATTAAAATAGCGCAAATGAGCATTGGTGGTACAGCGTAACACATCCAGTCAGCAAAATTGAGACCTGGACTGTTAGGAAAACGGCTGAAAACGGAATTATTTACGTAAATCGTTAACCATGGCAAGGATGAAGTATTTTTTTCGCACATCAGGTCAAACAAATCGGTTAGATAATAGTACATTACGATCACGTACGCGCACGCGTGTCGTATAATTACTATTTTTTTTAACTTAGTGTGCGAATTTCGATTGTTCGGTTACAATTAACATGTGTAATTCAGATAAAAAATGACGGAAATACTCTATACTGAATATTATATTTATATATGTATATGAATAATAAAATATATGTAAAAAAATAGAGTTTTTTTCGTTTAAAAATAATTTCTAAAATTATTGTTTATCAGTAACCGGCTGAGAATGTGAATACTGTATTTTAGACAATATTCTACAGATACGCTATTTACAGTGTACGGAGTAAATCATTCTCTACACTAAGTGCGCGAATGTATGATATACTCCAGATACATTTGCGCGTTGAGTGCGCGAATGTATCTGGAGTAGATACATTGAGTGTGTGAATCGTCCACTTCGCACACTACTAACAGACATGAGAAATCGAAATTCGCACACTAAGTTAAAAAAAAATAAGAAAGCGATGTGACACAACATTTGGAACAGACTTACGCTTCGAAGATTCCTTTAAAAGTCAAATTGGTTCCGGTTCCCACTATCGTACCGTTACCACCGAGGGTTGACGCGTACGTTGCAATCAAATAGTAAGTCAGCGTGGTATTGGTTGGTCTCTTTGCACTGCAAATGAAATTTACCTGTGGTTCTCGTATAGATCTCGTATAGAAGACATACTCTAAAATAATAGTATATTACGTACCCAGGGAGGGAAAGTAGGCTATGCCAAACTGCGTGTGAGATTGACACCCGAGCCGAAGGCGAGGGTGGCAAATGGGCAGTTTGGGATGGCCTTTTTCACTCCCATGTGACGTATACTATTTTTCACCACTCCCTGGCATCGAAAAGTACGACTTCCCGCTCACGCGAGGGGCCGAAAGTCGTACTTTCGATGCAGGTGTGGTGAAAAAAAAATTACTCACGGTTCACCGTCGTCACCCCTTTCTGAACCATCTTTGATAAACATTGGCGCTAGCCCTTCCTGTATTACAAATAATGAAGTAGTAAGATTATATATAAAGCAGTAATCCGGAAACAGGATTACATATAACAATTATGAACTTGCTCACATTTTCCAATTCTACGAGCACATTATTGATGATTGGCACCATCATCGCGGTAGCTGCTGTATTTGAAATCCACATCGAAAGTAACATTGTAACCAGAAATATGCCTAGGGTCAACCTTGAAAAAAATAAAAAGTACCAATCATGTTACTGCAGTATCGAAACAGTTCGACACGTATGCGTATTCATAATTGAAATACTTCGGGTCCGGAGGATATCGATTACGACTAATTTTTACCTAGTACCTCGAAAAACATGTATATCATGTCTAGCTCGTAAAATAGAACAGAAAACCATGTGAATAGGTATTCGTTTATAATAATACGACCACCATTCATTGCAATTCTAACATGTATTAAATATAGCCTAAATATGCCATAAACGAATTACCTCCTATGGCTACATCCAACAACTCTGATGATTAGCAATGCGATTCGCATATGCAGCCCCGAATGCTCGATTGCAACGGCTATGAATAGACTTGCAAGGAACATCATCGTAGTATCATTTAGATAGCACTGCGTGGTGTCACTTGTATTCAAAATTCCCAACAGTGGAAAAAAGAGAACAGGCGCAAAGGCGGTTACAGGTAACGGCAAGACTTCCGTCACCCAGTAGATCGCCATTATCAATACAGTGTACAAACATCTTATTGACTGTACGGAGAAAAGATCGATTTCCATTACTACAATTATACATAAATTGAGAAGATTGAAATGATATCAGTATGACCCTGAAGAGAAATCGCTAGCACTTAGAACTATAAGTTGTAGACTCGTGTGCGAAACTACTGTGAGACTGATACGAAAGAGGCCAATAGGCATTCATGGATAGATAAATGAAATTTGGTTGCAATTTCACTCGGTTTTTTTATAAGTTCAAAGTTTAAACCGGTGTGATATCTAACGTCAATTAAATTCTATGGGAGCCCACCCAGTTTGATGTTGATTATTTTGGTACAAAACAGCCCATAGAAGGGTGCCGTTTCCATCGCTGACACCAATCGATGTTAAATTGAGTACAAAATTCAATGGGTTTCTATGGAATTCGAGCAACTGCCAACAGTTTATTCTACTCACCGTTGTGTCATTGTAAATAAGCATGGGACACAGAATTATCGGAGTTAATATCACCATGAATGATCGCCAGTATACTGCAAAGAAACGAAGTAGAAGCTTTCCAAAACTGGCATCTTTTCTGAAATAAAGTATCGTGAAATATTTTCATGGCAAACAGAGAATTAAGGAAAACAAAATCAATTCGACCTATCTCAATTCTATGAAAACACATTCTTAGAACTAACCGATCAAAATCAAGTTCCTTTTCTTCAGTGGCGTCCGCCTGCGCGATATCCAGTTTTGTGGTACTCATTATGTCATTGGATTCAATCTATCCTGTAAAGAGAAATTAATCATTCATCAGCCAGATATGTAATATCATTTCAATAAGCAAGATCTATACTTCAGAATTCTTCACTCCAAATAAATGTCGCATATATTTGTGTGCCAAAACTTAATGGATAAAATGGTTTGAAACATATTAATTTCACCACAATTCCTGCTTCGAATCGCTTCACTTTGGAACTGAACAACAATTTGAATGGTAATTTCTACAGACATTTCGAGTAAAATATAAGAATAAGTAATTAAATCATTGATATGGCTAATGTCTTTCGATCGAGAATCAAAATTATGATACAAATTCAAAGCTCGTTCAGTGTCCTTTATAGTGTATAATGAGCCTAAGCATGTATACCGAATGTATACGAGATATACTGCCTATTCTACCGTTTTGTGACTTTGACGAAAATTTCGAGTATCCAAACAATGTTGAGGTTTGATGATTCCTAGTGCAGAAAGGTGTTTAAAACTGTAAAACAGCAACAATTCGAATCTGCATTATCGTAGAATTAAAAAGCTCGCAGGAAAGAATTGCTGGCATAATCAGCTCTACATTTTTTTCTCTTGATGCTAATGTATATATATATATAAAAGCAGAGAAGACTCTCTTTACTTATTGTTTCATAATTTAGTATTGCAACGAAAACATCGCGTTCATAGTTTCCGGCGAATGGAAGAAATACATTGCACAATAGAGGAAACCGGGATAAAATAGGATTCCTTGAGAAAAATACGCAATTACAATAATTTCAACAAATACGTTATCCTATCGCTTATTTCTTGTATATAAGACAAACCGCGTTTAATAAGCTCATTTCTTTCAATAAATTATTATGAATGCGTCGTTCATTCCTTTGACTTCAGATTTGTAGATACGCCAAATTACCTCCATGATTCCTATAAAGGAAGCACGGATTGATTTCGCCAGTTTACTACAAATCATCGAATCAAATAATGATATATCATTTCGTGTTCATTTTTTTGAATATTGCCGCCGTTTATCGACGAGCTTTCAGATTTTCTCGTAGTAGAAGTTGTCCAATTCCGTTGTCGGATTTTATTGGACAAATTTCTTCGCGAATCGCAGTGATCATAGGTTCCTGACCAAAGTGTACCTAGAGTGCGATACTAGTGATTTTTCCATCATAAATGATTTCCATCATTGCCAACGTCCCAGAGCTATCTGTCGTAAGTTCATGCCATGATCACGCGCAGAGCGCTTGCATGATTCTGCCGGCAGGCCCCGATCTGTCTGTTTTCGTATTGGGAGGATAACCATGCGCATGTATGCTTTCAGCAGAGTTTGCGGCAAGTAATCCATGGTGCATGCATGATCTGCAGCTTCACGGCAATTTACATACAGTGGTGCTTGCCTACTGAACAGTGGTACTCAATCGAGAAATAATGGGAGCTTTCCATCTAGAGCCAAAAATCAACACACTCAGACACACAGCTAAACGATTGGTCTTTTCCGTTCGCTCCACCCAATCATATTGCTGTGTGCCTGACTGCGTCGATTTTTGGCTGTAGATGGAAAGCTCCCAATACTATAACTGTAATTTCCAATTAGGTTTTTCTTTTATTTAAAGCAACCCTCAGCAATTGTTATAAAATATTCACATCCATGAACATATCCTCGGCATAACAACAATGAACATTATTAAATATTATGTTATAAATATTGACCTTGTCGAACGAAAAAAACATATATAAGCTAAAAAATTCGTTAATAATTGAAGTGTGAATATCACTCTGATCTGAAACAAGAAATTCGAAAATTCTGTCTATGATTTTTGCAATACAACTATACTATAATAAGATATATCATTATCATTATTATCAAGAATTGATATTTCTCTGAAGATCCAGGAAACTATACTTATAAACTTGCAGCTGCCCGTTACGTTTACCGGTTCACTTATGGGATTGTGAAGTCATACACGTGTCGCGTTATACCACGCCAAATGACGAGCGCATGCCATCATTCAGCAGCTCGCGAGGAAAAGACGCATGTGAGCTGCAGCAATCTTGGTTGCGACAGACTCATAACCGTCTGTTCTCGAGTAGAGATATGCGGTGACATTCACCAATCCCGGATAATTCTGCCGCAAGGCTCTGTCGATCACGGTATTGCGTGACGTGTGGTACAGTCAATGCTACTTGGGGTGGTAGTCTTCTCACTAGAACTAGTCGTTTTCTATCAGACTGGACAAGTTCTAGGGATTTAGTAATATTTCTGGTGACAAAAGAACGATAATTCGAGATATCGATACCGAATCGCGATATCAATCGAGGATCGACTAATCTTATCACATAGTTAATCATACTCGTATACATTGGACTAATGAATCACATTTGAATGAAATAAAACCTATCAATACTCTTCAGTACGTATAATTATCATTCTCAAAAAGTTATACTTGTATCCCACTGCTAATCAATGAGTGAACAATTAGCTACGTTCATTAAGCACTTGATTAAAATTGGATCGGGTTTATTTTGAGGTTATACCAGCATCGCGAAACGCGAAATACAATCAATTGAAACTGAAATAATATGACAGGATCCGTAGGATACGATTCACCCACAGATGGTAAGATCATACATGATATTACACATATTTTTGTATTTATTGCTTTATCACACGTTCCGAAATACATTATCACGTAAACAACTGCAATATAGGTACACATCTGATGAACTTTGATGAAGCTAGAAAATGAAGTTTCCTTTCTCTTTGCAATTTTAGTTAAAATCACTGAATGGTGTCTGATTTATTTTTGCCTAATCAGTAATAATACTCATTACGGGAAATCCCTAGTCGCCCACCTCTGTTTGGCCGATAAATGGCACAATTTGATTATTATCGGAGCCCAGGCGGCGAAAACGCAAAAAAATAAGCGCGTTCGAATAATGAAAATCGGTTTTTAGACTCTGTTTTCGCACGAAACGAACATGTTTTTGGACGTATGTATTCGGAATTGAATTTGAATTTGCGTTCCGCATTTTTTTTTTTTTTTTCTGCGTTTTCGACGCCTGGGCTCGGATAATAATCGAAATGTATCCTTTTCGACCAAAAGGAGGTGGGCGGGCGAAATGTTCTTCCGAAATGAGCTTCGAAATATAGGTACTAGAAAGAAACACTTGTAATCATGGATCGCAAGTCTGCAAGATTCCCTGTATAATGTTATAATTATTACTAAACACTGAAAATTGCACAAACAATTGTGATTATTGCAATTATGTATGCCTGCATTCAATGTTAGAGAATATACTGAAAACACACAAAAACACATTGATTCCAATACTTTTTCCAAAATTTATTTGAAGACTATTCAATACAGGCTTGCAGTGATGAAGTTCATTCGATAATTAAACGCAGACGATTCACAGGAATATTTTATACATGTCTGTATCTGAGGAATTATTTGTCCAGGGAGCCACCTACGTTTTTTGATGTCTCCGAAAATTCTGAAATAATTCGAGTGTGTTACCTGACGTGAGAAAAAATTTTCTGGAGTATTTCAGATTTTTTGGCTGCGTATATTCGAAGATGAAACAATGTGCAAAAAGTTCTGTACAAAAATGTCTTGTTTTTTCCTCAGCTTTTCGTTCAAATTATTCCGCCACATTTAAACACATTCAGAGACATTTAATAAAAAAAAAAAAGGAACACGGAAATGTGTGTGTTTTTATCAATTCTGGCAGTATTTCTTCTTTTTTTTCATTTAATAAATGTGTCTGAATGCATTTAAATGTGGCGGAAGAAAAATCGAGAATAATTTCAACGAAAAGCTGAGAAAAAAAAAAAAATTTCATCTTCGAGTAAACGCAACCAGAAAATCTGAAATAATTCGGAAATTTTTTTCTCACTTCGGATAACACACTCGAATTATTACAGAATTTTTGGAGAAATCGAAAAACGTCGGTGGCTCACTTGACAAATAATACCTCACCTATCCTTCGCTTAAAACTTTTGTGAATAGTTTTTCATACACACTCCCAGCTCAATTAAGTTCGATCAGCAAATTAATAACATGGATATCAACAAGTACTCAAGTTTCCCCCTGAAAACTACCTATTTTCGGAAATTCGGCACGTTTTTTGTTTCTACTTTTTTCTGATCAGTATAATCATGGTATGTGCAAATATTGGACTGATGCAGTAATTGTGATTGATTTCTATCTATTTTCAATTACCTATCGATATGAAGTATATAAAAATTCTGTATTGCAGTATTATTTTAGAATGGATATCACACATATCTCGATTCATAGATTATTTTGTTACCAGTTCATCTTACTCATAATAGCAATTATTGAGAAGCAGTAAAAACCGTTGAGTGTAAGAAAACCGAAAAATCTTAACGAAATAAATGTCAAAAAACTACTGATCACACATCCATCACGATGAAAAGTCACAGCATAGACAGAAATCGTCACAATCACAGCTGCATTTTGGTGTTTGGGAGAAAAATATCCGAGGTTGTATAAAAGCCGTTAAAAAATGATTCAAACCGTGCACTGCCAGGTCCTTGCGGTTCACAAGATCACAGTTGGATGATAATGATTATTAAAATGAATACCAGCTGGAAAATCAAATCGTTGCGGATTATAGACACATTGAATAATGCTGCTGAACGTTGTTGTGCACGATAACAGCGAACAGGTACTATTCAATCAGTCCTCACCTCACTCGTGGAAGTCGCAAGTACCTCCGTTCAATTCACCGGTACTTCAAAATATGCCCAAGATATTATACATACACGTAATTAAATTTTTTACTTTATTCCGATAACCCCGCCCACCCTTATCGCATATTTGAAACAGAACACATGGACCGTCATTAGGCAGGTACTCTTCGCGTTATCAAAAGTGTGGGACGAAAAAATTTGCGAGCTTTATCGCGCACGATAGCTGCTGAAGGATACAAATAATAAAAACATTTCACTTCACTAGGCTAATATTTTTTAGTTGTGAGATTTGAACTCTTGAATAACTTTAACAAAGTCCATAAGAGTGATATGAACTTTCCGAACTTTACAACATTTCAAGATATCACAATTTGCAGTTTCAGCACCACTATATTAGATTTCTTGTTGAAGTAGAAATTTATATGAATGGGAAGCTGTAGGTTCCTTATTGCTTTACCTGTAGTTACGAAGCTGTTTGGTCTGCTTCATTTGTGATAAATCATATAAATCTTCGATTCCAATCAATCGCTTTATGAAATTCTCATTCATTTATCCAACGCAAAGTACTCTGAGTCAACTACAATTTAATTGGGTACCTTCATACAACCATCCATTTGAGTTTTATGTATCTCTATACAGACATCTGAGTAATGCATTATCAAAGCAGTGATATAAAATTAGTACTTTTCGATACTAGTATGAAAGTGTTGATTCTCGCACGAGTGCGAAGTTTTTCGCCCGAGCGCAGCAAGGGCGACAATCACACGAGTTTAGTGAATGATTAAAACCCCATTTGAATGGTTCTGTTGATTTCGAAACGAAACAAAATTTTGATGATCACGTATCCAAATTTGTTGAAATAAAAATGATTTCCAAACTCTTGTCATTGTAAGAATTTATAAACTGCACAAAAAATGGTACTGTAATTTCTTCTGTGTTTGAATGAGCTTCAAAGTTTTGTAACCACTTTTATTTGTTCAGATGAAGTACTTTTCAATAAGGTTAAAACGTATGACTAAAATCAACCGTATGCGATTCATCAAAATCATGTCGTTTATCATGGCATAGCTGTTCGATGCGGACACACACCTGCCCCCTGCACATTTGCCCTTTTCGCTACTGATTGCCTTCTTGTGTTTCCGATTATTCTAACGAACTCAAAATCATTGTGACTTTACTGCAGTCACATTGATGCTGCTGTTAGTTATATGTGACAATAACTCGATAAATCCTGGTTCATCAGCGACGTATAACTTTGCATGGCTTCATCCAATGAAGCTTTCAGCCTTCTGAAATCTTTTCATACCACCAGGTCTTGAAATTTTCTATTCGGAATCTTAACTGTAATAAACCGAATGATAAGAAAATTTTGAATTACCTGTTTTCAATCATTTTAACCCATCAGATTTTGCAAAACGAAATTTGGGCAAATATTGGTTCTTGCGTCATCATACTTACGTATGAAAGTTAGAGGTACTACCTACATATTGCTATCTTGTTGATATATTACTTTCTTAATAATGATTTATAATAGCAATCGACACTAGCGTGAATATCAAATTACTGATTGTACCAGATCACTTATCACGATAGAGATCAGGCATAAATATTTCCGATATCTTAAGCCATAAATCCAATCAACCCTTATCTAGCACAATTGTATTCGAGTTGCGTAGAAAGAACACCGTTGAGGTCGCATGGCTGGTAGACCAAAGCTTAAAGGTTGCTGTATGATGTCGTGAAAATTGATGTTTGGAGGTTTATGAGATCGCTTATTCCGAATCTGACCTTGAGATGATAAAAATGAAAACAGTCGAGGTCAGATTCGAAATCAGTGAGTCGAGAATCATCCGAAAAACAAATTTTTAGGAAATAGCACGCCTCCTGAACTTCGGTGCGCATAAATCACCCATCATATCAGGTTTACCATTTCGAATTTCATAATAACGACCTCGCGATTTGAGTCAGCGAAAGAAGTACCACTCGAGTTGTACAGGTGGGATAATGACGTCCAAGATTAAACGTAAGAAAAAGTAAGAAGACGAACGTTGCTAGAAATGTCGTAAAGTAGGCGTTACCCTAATCAAACACGAGATTGATACACTTGATTGTATGAATTATACTTTTCCATCAAAATACATAAGCTGTTATTTTTCTAGTTGTACTAACACCCAGAAAAGATTTTTTTTCTTAATACTTGAAGATATATTCTCTGAAAGAGTTTAACGTTTTTTGAATTATTTCCATGTGTAAATACCAAAAAGCCTCATTGTACAACCAGTAGTTATTATGACATTGAAGTTTGCATCGTTGGAACGCAACGAAATGAACGTATATTTAAAAAAAATATACACGCAGACTAAAAATGATCGTACTAGGTTTGATAACATTTTCAAGTCATTTCTAGTCGTTTTCACTTTTTAAACATAGCAGGATCATTTTTGGTAGATTAGTATATTCAAAAAAAAAAAATTCGGACTTCGTTGCGTGCCAACGATGCAAACTTCAATGTCATTAGTTATTACCTATTGCTTATAACTTGATCCATTGATACATTTAAATCTACTAGCAATCAAAATCGATTTTGATAACACCGTTATAAATATCATAAGACTATTTACGAAACCCGATCATAAAACCCCACGTACAGTGACACTTGTCTGACATCCAAAAATCAAAAAGGTACATGGATCATTGAATACCTACTCCACTTCCCAGATCCATTTTCTAGTGCAAAGATGCATTTTGCGAATAAGCATGTCATGTGAATGTTGAATTAGCATCGTTTGCAACAACATCACCCTACTGTCTTCAGTCTGCAAACTGTTTGATATTCTTCATCAAGCCGAATCCATGAAATGTACCCTTTTCTCTGTAGGTACAATGAGTACACATCATTGCATAGATAACCACGCCTTTGAGTCAGTCCACGTCAAGCGGGACACCTTTTTGACCGCATGTTCTTGGAAATCGTCGTAATTTTTTTTACGTATTCTCTGGGTAAAATGAATGCATGAAACATTTTTTTTTTTTTTTTTTTTTTACTCAAAGGGCTTAGAAGTTACGAGGGGTTGAATTTTCGAAAAAAACACCAAAAATCGGAAACAGGCTCTTCTTCAAACGTTAATATCTCCGGTTCCCTTTGTTGTACAGAAACCGGCAAAAACTCATTTTGAAGCTCTTGAATTGCACTTTTACGCTATCAATTTTAAATTTATCGAATAAATAATTTCCTATCTGTTAGAACCAATTATATTTTTTAAACGTGATTTTCGAGATGATTACACCCTTTGAAAATTCTGAAAAAAATATGAGCGTGTTCCTTGATTCATTGTCTACGAAATCTGTAAGTTTCAGGATGGAACTCCGATGGAAACTATATTTAAAAAGCGATTGATCCGTGCGGGACGTCGCGCGCGGCTGTCTACGCGGGCGCGCCGAGACCGAGGCTTGTTCGCTTTACATGCAAGGAGTACAGGGGGGTTGTTATACGTCTGAATTCATCAAATCCATTGATTCACGGAATTATTTATTTCGTTTTATACTGAATATTCGACTTAAAACAACAAAAATATAAATATAGAAACAAAACGCTTAACTAAAATCTAAACACATCACAAATTCGAAACTAAAGTTCCTAGTCGTCAAGAATAAGTGGTAAATATAAAGTACTGTTTGATTCCATCAAATGGAATACGTCACATCATCATTTAATTAATTACGTACTGAATTAATCAACTAAAAATCACTATATTACAAATTTCAGAACTATATTATACATATAAATAAAATCTTAAAGTAAGCCGCAAATTTGAATTTCTACTAATAGTTAATTTACTCGGAAACCAATGCTTCTATTGACTTCTGCGCATTCGAATATCTTTTGGCAACAATTTTTTTTTTTTTTAAATAGGTTTTATACAATGGAATGTCAATGTTCCACGTACTAACTTCGCTTTCTCAAATCGAGCTTGTAATGCAACGGCTTCTTTTTTATAATCCCCATTTGTGAAAAAATCTACGTGAACGTTTTTGATATTCTCATTATTCTTTGCCCATGAAAAAAATTTTCAAGGAGTATTTATCGGTTCAGGTGATGGTTCTAGACTGCTTTTCGCGGCTAATCTTTTGAGGGCACCCCCAATGCCATCACAAGGCCCTTTCCCGTGCGAAGTAGCAAAGAAGTTCCATTCTGCGCTAACTCCAAAGTCTTCATCGTGAAGACATAAGTTCAAAAAAATTTTTTGTTTTTATACTGTGCGCTGGCTCCATCAGAAAAGTAAATGATTTTATTAACTTCACGTATCTCACGCTTCAGAAACTCCACAAATTTTCGTTGAAAAAGATGAACCGCGATAATATCATGCTTGAGGCATTCGGAAACTGCAATATAATTCTTGTGCTGTTTTTTTGGCTACGGCAATCATCCGGTTTGAAACATCGAAGTTTTCATGAATTTTGAGGAACCACCAATTTTGAAAGATTGTCAAGATTTGAATTTTCTTATTTCAGTCATTTGTATAATGAAACTCTTCCTTCAATTTTTCAATTATTTCACATTTTGTTGTTTTATCTTTCGATTCCGCATCAATTTCCTCTTCATTACGAAAGACCTTCGAAGCTAGTGTTCTGCGCAATTTTTCCAATTTTTCACGAGGATACTTCCTCTGCTGTAACTTTTTTTTAATGATGGTTGAGGATCCGAGTCTAATTAAGTCCTCATTCAATTTCAAAATATCAACAGATTTTTTACTCTCCGATGAATTGCCTTCGCTCGACGATTCGAGTACTGCACTGGTACTAGGTATAGGATCCTTACTTCTTACAGACGAACTGTCACTGGTTTCAGCGTTTTCAGGCATTCTTGCAAGTTTCAACCGACAGTAGTCACAAATTTTCATATTCGTGGACATCTGTACATTTTTTATACTCAACTTCCGTAGCATCGTCGGAAGTACACGTCTCAAATTTTTCGAGTTTTTCTTTCCGTGCTTTTCTAAATTGAACGGATTGAAGCAATAGTCGAACCTGTTCTGTTTTGGTGCCATAATAATTATCGATAATTCGATTTTGATGCACTTCGAAAATTTCAAATACTCTTCAGTCGTTTCAAACTACATGAACAGAGAATTGATGCGACTTTAGTAAACGTCAAGACTATACCGAAATAGTCAAATACTAAAATACATTTATACATTCTGGGGAGGCCACGGAAGGGTGAAAAGAGGGGATTTTCAATACCTGAGGGTCGGCACACAGGTGTTCAGACAATGAGTATTTTTATTGCATTACGCGAAATTCATAGTTTCTTACCTGAGTTCAATTCCAAGTATGTAACGGCGCGCGAACAGGGTCTTGCCGCGCCAACGCTCGTGGCCGCGCCAGCGCGCGACGTCACGCACGAATCAATCGCTTTTGAAATATAGTTTCCATCGGAGTTCCATTTTGAAACTTACAGATTTCGTAGAGAATGAATCAAGGAACACGCTCATATTTTTTTTAGAATTTTCGAAGGGTGTAATCATCTCGAAAATCACGTTTAAAAAATATAATTGTTTATAACAAATAGAAAATTATTTATTCGATGAATTTAAAATCAATAGCGTAAAAGTGCAATTCAAGAGCTTCAAAATGAGTTTTTGCCGATTTCTGTACGACAAAGGGAACCGGAGATATTAACGTTTGAAGAAGAGCCTGATTCCGATTTTTGGTGTTTTTTTCGAAAATTCAACCCCTTGTAGCTTCTAAGCCCTTTGAGTTAAAAAAAAAAAAAAAAATGTTTCATTCATTTTACCCAGAGAATACGTAAAAAAAATTACAAAAGAATTAGAAACATCGAGGAATATTTTTGGCCAAATCCGTCCCGCTTGACGTGGACTGACTCCTTTATGGGTTGCAAGTAACTCAATACCGCATGATTGATACAGTATAACTTTCAGCATCATACAGAATTTACGCCAGTATATCATTTGCTGTTCTCCTGCTGGGGGTTGGGGTACCATTATGGTGGCACACGACGGCTGTACCAAGGGTGACACTTCCATACGATGGAATAGCACGTTTGAGTAATTTGGACATAAAGATCAACACGAAGATTTTGGTGGCAGCCTTATCTGAGAATCGTGCCAAATTATTGGTTGAGGAAATACACCAAGGTCTCGAATCAGCTGGTAAGCCTATGTGTTATCTGCGCTGAAACTAATTGTGTAAGAAACTCTGCGAATTTCCATCTAGCTTTCGGAGAGTCTTGATACGTTTTATCATTGTACACATAACATTGATATTGATCTGTAAAGGCATTTTAACTTCTCAAATGATAATTATTACTAATTTGAAAAATCGAACGATTCGATTAAGTTATGAGTACTTCCTGTTGATTCTTATCTTTTATATCAACAGAATTGATATTTAATACCGCCAAGGTAACATGTGTGCCCAGATATTTCATCCATCACTGATTGTCTGTCCATCAACTTTTATATATAATAGATAATAAACCTAAAACTTGATTGACGTGTGCGTACGTATTAAAAAATCACGGATCATATCTGATTTTGATGTAATTCCACATTTCGCACGCGAATACATACTAGCCCTGAATAATCAACTTACTTGCACTTGCTAGATTCTTGCCAACTAACTTTTTTTTCTATGTATACTATAGTTGATAAGCCTGATAAGATATTATATAGTATTATCGAATGTGTTGCAAAAATACGATAAAAATTGCTTTATATTTTGAAGTATATCATAATCCACTCGCCAGGCCATTTTTTTTTTTTTAATTCTGCTGTCAGAGGGAAATTTGTCTTCACTCTGAGATTTACTTCGCAATTTCACATTTAAAAGGCCTCTCCAGAGGCGTAATAGTATATTGTGCATCAAGGGAAGAAGGTAAAAAACACTTATTCTTCGTTGATGCACACGATATTTTTTATTACACATGCACGAAAACACCGATTTTCCGAGCCATATTTCCGTAGTGATGTGTCTTCTGACAACTGTCAACGTCACCGTCACCTGTGAACACGGACGGGTTTGTTTCGCTCTTATTTTGTCATTAAATGGCAGTAAAATGGCATTTTCACCACACCTGCATCGAAAGTACGACTTTCGGCCCCTCGCGTGAGCGGGAAGTCGTACTTTTCGATGCCAGGGGGTGATGAAAAATAGTATACGTCACACGGGAGTGAAAAAGGCCATCCCAAACTGCGTGTGAGATTGACACCCGAGCCGAAAGCGAGGGTGGCAAATACACAGTTTTGGATGGCCTTTTTCACTCCCGTGTGACGTATACTATTTTTCATCACCCCCTGGCATCGAAAAGTACGACTTCCCGCTCACGCGAGGGGCCGAAAGTCGTACTTTCGATGCAGGTGTGGTGAAAAAAATATTGTGTGCATCAACGAAGAATAGGTGTTTTCTTCCCTTAACGCACAATATACTAATCTTTCGAAGTCTGATCGTGGGTTGTTCATGGTTGAAAAGCCGCATGCAATGAAACCCGCCGATACTTGAGTAGCCGATTGATTGTTTCTTGTATACCATTTTCAAGAGCTTATCTCACACATATAGGCGGTTTATGTGCAGAGAAGATTCAGTTGATAATGGCAACAAGTGTTTATTTTATTTGTATAGGCATTTGCGAGGTGATCCGCGTTAATCTGAACATGAAAAATATACTTTGTCATCTATTAATGCAACTTATCAAATGAAGTAGGGGATCAGGGTAGGGCAAAATGGACCGGGAGGGCAAAACTGACGGAAAGGGGAAAACGGACCACATGAAAAATTCCTTTTCATTTATTATAAGAAATTGAACCGTGAAACTGTATCAGCCATTATAGATCACAGGGCATTTGAAAATGTATAGGTCGAAGCTCGGTATTGATTCGAAAACAATATATATGTACGACTGACAAATCGTAGAAGCGTTCAAAAAGGTGGAGTTTAGGATATGAAAAAAATAAAAGAATCGTAATCGATAATCAGATTCACGCTAAACTTTACGAGCAAAATTTTTGATTCTCGCAAAATGATGCTGTATGTATTATACACGAATTAATTGAATGGGTAACTGTTGGTCACCAAGAAAATTCCAATTTCGAAATTTGACCAAAGAATCATATTCCGTGATCAAGGAAGATGTGGCGATTACGAATACCACAAGAAGTCTTTGAATGATATTGAATAATCATTCCGAGCCACATACTTAGCGGGTATATTCCCTTTTGCTATTCTGCCCGTTTTTCTCATATACGTCATTTTACACTCCTATCTTATAGCTTTTGAAATGATTTCTAGATATCACTAATGATTGTCTTGAAAATATAGTGCTCGAGTAAACAGATGGATAGATAAGTTAATGACAAATAATTATCAGCTGGATCTCTCCAGTTTGAAAGTACTTGGCGGTAATTCGATAGCGCCAATCTTGACGTTTGAATCTCGTTTAATTACTGCGAATTTGAATTACAATCATGTTCGTCTGCGTCATCGATAACATTAACTATCCTTCGCATCTGTACGATTGTAGCGCCTTCGAGTTGGTTTTTATACCCGGAAAAATGGCAATTATTTAGTACCTAATATTCATTGTCAATTCCATTTTTATTGATAAGCCTCAAAAGCGTTAAACTACTATCGATTATCTATTCCTTTTCAGAACTTTACAATCTTCAGTTATCTCATGAGGTGATTTCAAGAAATTTTATATCATCAGCACTCACTCCATATGAGCTTGAAAAAATTGCTAACACCTTCGATCTCAAAGTTGGCGAAATACTTCTACTCGAATCACCAAACCTCACCGATCGTGTCCTTGCAGGATCTCATAGAACAATATTTTTCTCTCCCGAAGCTAGTGAGTATGACTATAATGATTGGGAAAAGTTCGAATATCGAATATCCATTCCTTCATTGTTATATCATTTTTGCCATCATTTAAACGCTATTTTGAACCCGATGAATAATTATATTCGTCGTATTTTCTACATGCCAACATTTCAGATCATCAATAAACTATCACACTCACAATATTCACGCAACAAAAGTATAGAATTGTGTAAAATTTGTCAAAAATTTGTCAAAAATTCTATCAATCATCAGTTAGTTTCAAGTACAACACAAATTTTTCTCAAAATTCAAACTCATGATAAAATTCAATCATATTGATCTCCTGCACCCGTGACTATCGTCAGCATAACATTCAAGTAGATTGTAATTATAATTGGAAATTGTAATTTTCCAATAATTTATAGGCGGAGTAAAGCTGACCCAAGTACTATCGGATTGGATCTTATTGGATAAGTCAGTAGCTTTAACTAGAAACGCATTGGCAGAGCCCACTCAATTCAGTTTGGATAAAAAAAATCGAAAAAGATTTCCTGCTAGTTCAGCCTATGATGTTCTGCTCACACTGGTCAATCCATACCCGGATAGACTGACAGTCGATTGGCATTTACCCACAGTGATAGAAGGTACCAATCATCAATTATCCAACTGTGCGAATTACCATGATAATGAATGTTCATCAGGGTGGTAAATTGGCTCTTCGAGTAGCTGTGATAAAATAAGACCACTACGTACCATAAAACAGTGGGAAGACTTTTTTCATTCTTACAATTGATATTCTAATTCAAAGTACATAAAATTAGTCAGAAGTACTTCATTTTTCTATCAATATGCATTATACTGTACAGAATACATCGAACCATTCCTGGACGAGCTTTCAGTAGTGGCAAACTTCTCAGTAAAATCGCAATGGCTATATCTTATGCCTTTAGAAGTCACGCCAAAACAGATTCCTGACAGTAGTCTGCTCGGCAGACACTACGCATTACCGGAGGATGTGTTACCACAAATTATAACTCCATTGGAAAAGAAACTAGGTGAGTTTCAACTTATTACTGTAAAATATAACTACCAAATTATTTAAATTTAATTCTGCCATACTGAAGCGGGCTATTCTTAAAATTTGAGAATTCATTTGAATTTCAGCATCGCAGGTCAGTCTCAATCCGTGTATCAATTTAGTGACGTACACACCGCCTTGCGACAAAGCACCACTTCATATTTACACTCGTAATGGACACCGACCAAAACCAACAAGTAACATCGAGGCTTTTCTTTCCCCTAGGTATAGCATCTGCTCTTGAATTTGGAAATTATCAGATTGATTATCAAGTGACACAATCATATTTTCAGGTGGGGTGGTGTTGTGATAGCTAATCCTCCGATTGAAAGTTGCAAGGAAAAGGAAGACCATGAAATGGTTACATTCATCCCAGACGCATCCAGCATTATGGGGGTTTTTATTGCCCATCTTAGACTACTATTAGGAATCCCAGATTTGGTAAAACTATAATAAAAATCCCTTAGCTAAGACGATGATACCTTCTAAATAAATATCGTGAATCATTAAAACTAAATTACAAATAAACGAAGGCTGTATGGCTTGTAATTGAATGAAAGCGATTGTATTTGAAGGAACCTATATCTGGGGCATCGCTAGTTCAATTGGATAGTTCAAAGCCACGTGAATGGGAATTAGACGCTTTGCTGAGAATTCGAGCAGTGGAGCAGCTCACCTCGGCCAAACTTACTCTACAATCTTTGGCACAATTGTTAGAAGAAATCAGCAATATTGTAATAACGGATACAGTTGGCGACAGGATAAACGGGGCTCTAAAATTAGTTGAAGATTCTGCTGAGAAGTTGAGCCGTGGAGAACTACTAGAAGGATTTGCATTGAGCAAAGAAGCTTTTGTAACTGCCGAAACTGCATTTACTGACCCATCGCTATTGGCTTTATTATATTTTCCAGATGACCAAAAGTAAGAATATCAGGCAACACGATTTTCATTACTTCAATTTGCTTATTTTCATTTTGGCAATTGGAAATTTTTCATTTATCCGATTAGAAATTTTGAAAAGAAACGAGTTCGAAGATTGCGCATGATTTGCAACGCCAGAATAACTAAGGAATCGCTTCATGCAGTTCTTTATTTGAGCAATTACCGAATTGTAAACTTCTACATCACTGTTCTTCTATAGTGTAACTAGCATAGAATTTATCAAGCGATATATATTTGGATGAAATTTCAGATACGCAGTGTACATCCCGTTGTTTCTACCTGTGATGATACCTGTACTACTATCTCTGAGAAACATATGGAGATATTTTTTCTCCAAGAAGGATGATACCAAAGTCAACGAGGTCGACTCTGATGAGAAGACCGAAGAGATTGAAAAACCCAAGACTGACTAATTATTTGTACTGCAGTGATCGATAATACTAAATCAGTGATTTGAATGACTGTGCGCAATAAACACTGATTTGAAACATAGTAAAATTGGAAACACTGTTCGAAACTATGGAATAAACCAACATGTGAATTCGAACTTTTTTCCCTTAAATGAAGGTGAAATTTTCAGTTCTATCCTGGGCTCACGAAATTGACACCAAAATGAAATTGTATATAAATCAGCATCTGAACAAACGTATGATTATTAAATATTGAATTTAATTACTCAGAAAATGTCGAAAATGGATTATTTTTTAACAATACGTGTATAATAAATCCATCTGACTATGTAATTACCATTGATGTACTGTGCACACATTCCATTACAAATTATCAAATATTTACATATTTATTATAATATTATACTCTTAAGGTGCTTGCCTACCCAATTCCACCAGACCTGAAAACATTGGGAAAAAAGGTGCTATTAAATGGAATATCTCTGCCTGAGCACCGAAATCAATGAAACAAAATACGTCGCGCAATTCTATGTGCGACTCCGAACACGTAGGGCCCAAAAAATGTTTTTTTTACGCAAAAATAAAGAAGATATCCATGTAAAACGTTTCAAAACCGTTTGCGCGACGTATTTTGTTTCATTGATTTCGGTGCCCAGGCAGAGATATTCCATTTAATAGCACCTTTTTTCCCAATGTTTTTAGGTTCGGTGGAATTGGGTAGGCAAGCACCTTAATCTAGAGAGTATACGTATTTCAAGGCCGAAACTGTACATCATCATTTGTCGGTTGATTGAACCATTGAACTTACTTGAAAATTATAAATGTAATATAGATATATTATAGATAATTCAAAAGACCATGATTTTAAATCGAAAACTATAATATACATATGTTTGTACATATTCAAGATATTATTCCCAATTATTTTAAATATCAGCGAAGTTATGGACTAATGATGAAAAACTATGTACAAAACAAAGCAGTAATAAATATCTGTTACGAATAATGAATTATTATTTCAATTAATTTTAGGACTGAAACACTGAACTCTTTTTGTAGAAATTTGTTGGAAGTATTGCACCTCTCGCTTTGAATATTGTATCATAATGTTTGTCAAGAATATTCGCAATACAGATTGAACTCAATCGAGAAAAACGAGGGGTAGTAGCACCGTTTCAAAAAAATCTAATGACTGATGTGCAGCATGAAGAGAAACTCCCAGCATCTTTGATCTCAATCTATGATTTCAATGAAAAAACAGGATATTCTTCGTGCGAATGGACTCGAAAAAGCCGGATTCTATTTCTTTTGGAATCTAAATACAAATGTTAGGGTGGTCGTTAATTTGATTTCGAATTTCAATGCTGCCACGGGCCAAGACGTCTCCAAATATACATAAAACATGTAGCCAAGACTCCAAGTTTAAATCTCAATTCTAAATACCCCCCCAAAGCCCCATAGGAAAGTTCTAAGACTTTGGGGCAATACTTAGAATTCAGATATTACCCCGAGGTTTTGACTAAATTTTTTTTGTATAAATTTCGAGATGTTCTGGCCCATGGGAGTATTGCAATTAGAATATGACCGAATTAAGGACCATCCTAACATAGATATATACAAGAAACTCAATAGAGGAAACAATGGCATGGTGGTGGTGAAATTATACATCACGCAACGATAAATGATGCATATTGCCAATTGGGACAATTTTAGCCAAATTTCGGATACCTCCGTCGCATCCAAAAAGAAGTTTCCAAATTCTATACTGACGTTCCATTGAATAACTCTTTTACTTTCATGGCTTATGTTATAGTGAACGTGAAATTAGGAAACTTGTTGGTTTAGGGTAAAAATTTCCCCACTTGACAAAACAGTTACTAAATTTGAAGATTGATTTATTGAAATTTCTTAAAGTATACAGTTTTGTGCAAATTGATAGCTGTTGTTATAGGATTATTGTACATTTCGGGTGATTATATACGTATATATGTGTATACATACATACATACATATGTATATATATATATATATAATACATATATATATATGTATATATTTTCATATTTTCTGTTATTCAATACTTTCGGGATATCAAACATTTAAAATTTCACACACAAATGATTTAAATAGCGTTATAACTATAATGTAGATTATGTATTATGTGTCTATGTAAAAGGTAAGTATCCTTCTGTTTACATGTGTAGTAAAAGTTATGAACTACAGTGAACTATTCTAATTTTTTATATGTAATTGTTTTTTCCATTTTTTTATTTTTTTCAAATTTTTATTTTTATATTAAAAAAAGTCAGTCTCCTTTTCTTAGGGTCTTAACAGTGTGGGGGACTTCTTCTTATTAATTGATTGATTCCTCGACGAATTTCCTTTATTATTCTGTCCGTTGCGATCAGCTTGTGGTAAAATCTCTTTCACAGAAAGAAAAAAAAAAAAAAGAAAAACAAACATAAGTTAGTAAAAATCATAGAATAGTATATTATGAAAGAAAAATTCATAAAATGCAATAGGATATTCAAATAGTTTTATACCGAACTTCGAATAGTAAAATTGTTCATGAATTGAATAGTTCAACGTACTTTCAATTGATATGCAATGGTCTCTCTAATATGCAATCAATGAATATGCATACTATTCAAGC
This sequence comes from Tenthredo scrophulariae, assembly GCA_963978835.1. Lineage (NCBI taxonomy): Eukaryota > Metazoa > Arthropoda > Insecta > Hymenoptera > Tenthredinidae > Tenthredo > Tenthredo scrophulariae. Next base: position 17,388,270 of record OZ022230.1, on the reverse strand, counting down.
CATCTTTGTATAACGGCTTAACCTAAAGTCAGAGTTGAATAAGTGGGAAAGGTAATTTTATAATGAATTTGAGATACATTAGGGCAGAAGATTTACGTGTTTGCAATTCGTAGATTATAACTAAGATTCTCAGATTCACACAATTTTTATTCAGCCTATCGAAAACTGATTGTTGACAATATTCATTGGAAGATAATCAAATATCCAGGGCTTGCAGGTCAGAGACATTGTCTAGATTTTTGTGCCCAATAATAACGCATCATTTCCGAAAAAAATGACGAAAACCGTTATAGTTAATTGATGCAAAATCGAGTTTGAGATCTACTATCATTAGGAATATGAAATAACATCGGCATATGCGTTCATAGTTTATTACAAATTTATCAGAGTACCAACAGTTTTCAAGAATTTATATTCTAATATAATTAATAGAGGTATATGTATATTTCTTTTGCATTCTCTACTCTATACTTAATGTGAGAAAGGGACGCTATTATCATCTATTTTATGATGGATTTGTATCTCTGTATTGCTGTAATTGATAAGACAAAGTAACAAGTTTCATTTTGAAAAATTTCTTCATCAATTAAACCGTGTTTATAAACTTTCCACAAGTCTAATTGACGACCCATTATTTACAATTATATTATCAAATTTAGGCTTCTAATAGTAACAAATGTGGATATCCAATCCTTCAGTATTTGCAATTGTTCGATATATTCGCAAATTTACAACATGTGCCAATAGACATTTGAACACATCCGGAATTCATACTCTTTACTAACTTCTCATTTTTTTTTTTTTTTTTCAAACATACAGTTACTCCTTATACGTTTAGTTGCAATATAGCAAAAAGAATCATGATAAACGCAGCAGACCAAAAGTGAAATGCACAAATGTATAACTCATTTGTAAAAATGCAACGTACAGCGTTAAATCTTACGTTTATCGATAAGGTGAGTGAATCATTCATACCTCCGGACTTTTTTTTTACAATTTATAGATCTGTCAAAGCTGAAGAAACAGCCAATTATTTATATTTTAATTATGGAGATTGTAGTCAATAATATCATGGAAATAAAAATCAATTAATATTCTTCAGTGTTCATTTATTATGCTCAAATTCAAGATTATTTGGAACTGAATATTATTTGTACTGATTGCCTAAACTTGATGAATTTTTAAAATCTGAATAACTTTAATGCAGTGAGGTATAATTATTTTTTTTTCTTCTTGTTTATATGTTCATTGCATTGAAAAATGTTTATTATAATATAGCAACAGTCGATTCAAATTAGCACTTACATGCACAAATAATTCTTATACTAAACGTTTGGACACACTTTATTAGAAATGACACACAACAAAACAGAACTAAAATTTGAATATTGATCTGGAATTAGCTATTAAAATTAAACTAAGAAATACTCTGTATATTTTCTTCCTCGATATGCTGAGCTCTTAGAATTCTGTAAGGAATTGAAAAAGAGAAAAAAAAGAAATCATATTAAACCATTTAATTATTGAAGAACAGCTGCGTGATGATCAAATATTAAAATAACTAGATATCATAGAAACGGCACATGGCTTATCAATTTATGCATATATACTCTCGACTATCTATCATGGTATGTAACACCATCTTATGTACTAACTCGATTAAAACTTGATGCTTAAGGTCGGTCAAATTTAAAAGGAAATTTACAACAAACAACATTCTTAATCAATAAACACTAAAACTTGAACAAATGTTAAATTGTCTTGAACCAGGGCTTAATGACCTTACGACAATTGATTATTATTATAAATAGAATGCCATAGCAAACCTAAACTGGTTACGTTAGATATTCTGTTCTAGCTGGTCACCAGAAATGTGGTTGCACGTAGCCTCCGCCCATTCCTATAGGATTGAATCGATGAGGGTGGATCTTTTCCATTCGCATAGCACCAGGCCCTCCGCCAATGAAGCCCCCCGTATGGTGTCCACCTCTTGGCCCAAAGCTGCCGCCTCCGCCTCCTCCTCTGCCTAGCATTCCTGGTCCATTAGTTCCCGTCGTTGTGCCTGTCCCGCCGCCACCTCTTCCGCCTCGACCGCCACCTGAAAACCAACGAACACACCCTACTCGTACACAAAAAAAAAAAAGCAAATGCTATATGGGAGTTATGTTACTCATAACTCCAAACTTTTAACAAGATGACACCCAAATCTTCAAAGAATAGGCCTGAAATTAATTCCAATTACTTTTTATCAAATATAGTCTGTTATGGTCATGTCTTGGATAAGAAATGAAACGGACAATCTCGATTGAAAGAATTTTTTCAAGCCTATTCTTTCAGATTGGAAAGATGAAATTTCAGTAATTTTATGGGACCTTGTTGTAAAAACATATAAATTAGTCTGACCCCATTAATCTACATCTCAAATTAGTTATGAATACTCTCAAGTTTGCATTTATCAACATTTAATTTCATCATTTCTCATCGATATATAATATTCAATGATCATGCTTAGCTTGTATATTTTTACAGGCAAGGTACACTTTACGTCAAGCACCTATTGTTTCACCCTATGTCAAGTAGCCTGAAATGAACTGAAGATTAAAAATCTGTATTATGAGGTACAGTGGGACGCCGCTAAGTAATCACCCTGGAAACTCTGAAGACTGAGGATTCCTGGAAACCGATTACTTAAGTGGTAACAATCAAAACATAAGAGTCAGCCAGACATTGCCCTTTGACAAATTCTCAGAATTTGTTTGGAAAAACCAGAAAAGAACTTGCGCTAATGTTTTATCTAATGTCTTGGGGATCTTGCTCATTAGGCAAGGCGGTGCGCAGTTAGCGAGGTTCCACTGTATACACATTACTGTGAATTAACAACTTATCGACTAAAATTTCTTAGTTTAGGTCTTGTTCTTTATTAATATCCTGAAACATGAATATGGATATTACGGTACAATAGTGAACAAACGAAGTAATGAATAATGTGTTTAATATTAAATTATATTGATTTCTTGTGGGATGCCTAAAGTACTTAATAAATAACGTTTCGATATATTATAATAATAAATTTGAGTAATAACTCCGAAGCAGAGTGTGAAAGAACAGTTTTAAATGAAAATAAAATTCGAATCATTGCTGACTTCGGTGATTGCTAAATTCTCTTTAGAATTCAGCAATTGCGTTCTATATTGAAGTCATGTTTAAATTAAAGCTAATTATTATTAAAGCAAAGAGTAACTCTGACAAATCCAAGCCGCGATATAATTATTGCAAAACCATTGAACACGTTAATTGTACCTAAGTCAGTCGTGACAACAAGGTCTTGTGCTAGTTTGATGAATAAATACAAAGGTTTTTCCGACAATATAAATGATGAAGAAAAATGGAAGAGACATATAAGATTTGTATACATATAAAAAATGACACAACGGTGCAACCCAAAAGCGTCGGGACATCGGGTTATAGATAAAGCGGTGTTCTATTTGTAATAGTTTAATTAAAGAGAAATAAGTAACACGATACACGTTTTTTTTTTCTTTTCTTCTTAACAATAAGAAAGTTACAAATTTAAAAAACGCGCTGCTTATTCTAAAAAAAAAAATATCTTTTCTGTCCTGGCAATTTCACAGAAAAAAAAAAAAAAAATGAAACAAAATAACTCAATTATTTAACTAGCAACAGGTAACATTTGACGAAATGAAATATTTACTCTTAATATATTTTTACCTATATATGATAAGATTGAAATGGAAAAAAGTCCTTGAAAATCGCCAGCACAAATTATTATAAATAACAATTGTGAAGATGCATGGAAAAGGATGATGAATGGACTCAGTGTGTTTCCAATTCCCCCAAGAGATTGCCTTATAGATTCTCTTCTGTATATTTTACATCATCGAGTTATCGGAGGAATGGTAACGCAAAGCTTGGAAAGTGAAATATGGGGTAGTATCGGGAACAAGAGACTCTGCCCACTTCTTTCCTAATCATTTCAAATACCCTTCAACACAAGACCTGAGTCCACTACAACGCGATTACACTTATTATGAAAATAAGCAATGTTAATGACTTTATTTCATTTCCGCCATAGTATGCCATAAATTCTTCGATATTCAGAAAAAGGGTATGAGTCTGAGCTTTATACCGCTATTATCTTTTCTGTAAACAAGAATGTTAAATAAGAAACATATAGGTATTTTGGTTCAAATATCACCCTTGAAAGGTATCTGAAGATTTTCACAAAAAATCCTAAGCTAAGTTTTCCGATTCAGTCCCTTTTCCCATCCATCTCCTCAATCATACTTAACACTCAACAACATGTTAAATATATAAACAATTGCATAATTATTTATGAATAACCAGTTAACATTTTGTTAATATATTAATATCTATGATGGTTTTTAATATTTATTTCATATATAAGGTTTAGATAAGTTTTATTTCATGAAAGATAAAGAAATGTTGAATGTATTATTGGGAATGTCAGGCATTTTTCTCTATATTCATTATTTTAATTTATCCACTTTGTTCTTTATTCTTTTTTTAATTTCAACGTTACAACACGTCCAGAAATTGATAATAAATTTCTCTTCAAAATTAATGAACACGCATATAATCACTGGCTTAAAAATGTACAAATTATGAATTTGTAAAAAACAAATACATATTTTACAGAAATTAAGAAATAACAAAGACCTTTGTGACTAAAAGGATGTATAGCATTCCATCATGCTTGAGTTTCAAGGTATTCTTTTATTAATTAGTAACGGATTGGTGCCAGTTAACAAGTACATCCAGTAAGCCAATAAATGAAGATCAATCGCTGGTAAATTTACACAAATGTAGGTCACAGGCACTAAACATGCTTGCTTTACTTGATAGATAGAGATCATCAAAATACAAATATATTTCGAAGTTAATTAAGCCTTTTCGAGCGATATAATTTTACTGCTATATAGTCTGTGCATTCTATGATTCAGGTCCTATTTTTTTTCTATCAAACGAAACAATGAACTGTTAACTGTCACTTTCACGGGAAGATTCTTGGCGAAATAGCTTTCCTAGTATTTTTACATTTTTCAAGTCACAATTGGATAATCTTAAAATCAGTTATGAAACGAATCAACCAGTTCAAATTAATGAAACTCTAACGAAGATTGATACTCGATGAACGAATTGATAAACCCCATTTTTAAGCCAGTGAATATCTTTCCTCAATTGAAACAATAAAAAAACTATCCTTATCACAGCCATTGTTAGCACTACAGACTTCAGGGTTGCTTCCATTCGCCGTATCCAGTCTTCAAGACCTCAATTATTTCAGCCTTACATCACTATTTACGTAATATTATTTTTTAATTTGACACCCTATTTACAATAACCACTTGATTGGCAATACTGTGTAAGATGCGTCGTAACTAACAGAGAAACAGTGAGATACGAGTCATTGTCGGTTAGGATCGTCGGAAACAAATAATTATATTCGATTTTGGCATCAGATGCATAAATATTCAATATTCAATAATTATAAACAGAGATATTTGTGTCATGGCTTGAAAACGTGTTGATGAATATTAATTTTCCAGTCACTTGATACGAGGTGTGAGGGAGTTTTCCTTGTTAGTTAATACGCACTGAAAGCAACACTGCCACGTAAAATATTTGAAAATTTCATTAATTTCTTAACAGATAAAAGATAGACATGTCACGATCAAGTATTTTCATAAACTTATTAACTAAATCAGTTCTTCCCCAACATCGCTAGGCTCTCTTTAGCTCAAACTATACTAATAACGACGTATTTAATTTTGAGCACCAATTTTCTTCATTATTATTATACTGATTATGTTAAGATAGGCAAAATACCCAAACACATTCGCAATATTAGATTCCTAGATATTTTTATTTACCTCTCTAAGCAACACCTATGAATCTAAAATGCTATGGGTAATTAAACAAGGTGGATCCTAAAAATTATTTCTTGCATATTGCACATGGAAACACTAAATCTTTTCTCAAACTACTGCAAAATAACGCATAGCATGCATTTTGTAATCTATATCTCTCCATACCGCATAATTAAAGTTTAGGTGAGAATATATGGAATGTTAACGTTGCAATTGTTGACTCCAGATACTCTAATCAAAAAGATTGCAGAAGTAAATTCATCTAAAATTTTAGCAATAATGAAATTCTAGCTAATCCACCTTGTGTATCAGAAAACCTTAGCGATAAATATTTTATATTTAGTTAAAAGGGCGAAATATTATAACAATGAAAAATACTGCCCGGTGATCTAAAACAAGCTAGGCCAACAGCCTCTTCTTGTGCGCTGTGAAGCTTTTTAATATAACTATTAAGATTAAATACTAAAGATTCAATCAAACTCTTTTAAATTAATTATTATTCAATAATAGTCTGATTATCGTTGATAATTTTTTTTTTAATTATTATTATTATTATTATTATTATTATTATTATTATTCATTTTAAACATTTCATTAAGTTTCTGTAAGTAGAGATAGAATGAACAATAATGAGTAAATAGGATAGAATTGTGTTTATAACGTATTTTGGTAGATCATAAATATTCATTTTGATTTCCAATTTGTACCACATTGCAACCAACCTGGTGCACTCGGATTTCTTATTATTTTTTATTATTGTTTGATTGTTACTTTGCAATATCTTTTTTCAAGTTGACGGTAAGGGTATTTAATTTATACTTTATATACTATATTAATATTTGATTATTTGGACATGTACCCTGTTCGCACAAAGCTATTGACGGGAGGTGACGCTTATATCAATTAATAGATTCTACTTTATTAATTATTCAAGAACAAAACAAATAACATACGAAAATATATGAAAAATCTATATAAAGATAACATTTAAGAACCAACGCAATTATACATCAACTGTGGATGAATTATTGCCTAAAGAATGCCCCATTGATATGAAAATCAGCAAACAAAACCCCAGAATTATAGATAGCGGGCTTTATGAAAATTAATAAGTGCCCCAAAATACGCGACTCCCGCTAGCGAAGGACTACTTGAATTCCAACTACATATGATATTATCATATGCTGCTACCAGTTTGCACTTTTCAAAAATTGAATAACGTAAATAGTAAATGTAAGTAACTAGTTTGAATTTTTACAAAGCATTAGATAATCACGACCACACGGTCTGTTATATCGTCAATATTGCTTGCTTTCAAATTGTGCTAAATCTGTGATTAAAAATCGTGAAAACGCACATTGAAATCCACATATTTACCACAGGAGTGATAACATCTTAACGTTGACTGATTGTGATTTAATATTTCACGCAATGTGATACTGCAAAATACTTTAGCAATCATATCACAAGCTTTGTCAAGATTTTTCCATCATAAATTAATTCGTCTTGCTGGAATTTTTTATCCAACAGATGAAATAGACTCAAATTTTATAGTATCCTGATATTGTGACTGTTCCATCAAATTTTGTTAGGTAAAACAGATATTTTCACATTTTTCTAAGTGAGATTTTAAGATCGGCTCATTCATCGTGCATATTTCTCAAATCTGAGTGATATATTAGCCAGGAATTTATCTCGATTTGAATTAATGATTAAAAATGTTTAACTTGTACAAACATTTTAGAGAAAATTGAGTACCTGTAATGACAGCAGATTTGACAATAATAACTATCTAGCTTGTCTATATAGTTTCATTTCGATTAAAATTCAGAATCATAGAATAGAGGTTTCGATTCTCGTTAGTATAAGAGTTGATGTATACTAGTCACAGAAAGAAGAGTCACAATATTCATAATAAATTCGATAGTAATATGAGTGTAAGTATCAAGAATTTAGTTATATGCATAGAAAAAACATTTGTTTTCTATTCATTTTTTCAATTTACTATGCACGATAATCTAGTCTTTTGATCTGTACACAAATATATTGATGATAGAAAAATCAGAATCTTTAAAGTTTAGAAACTTCATTTGGTAGTGTAATTCGATAAACATACATACTTGCAAGCACCTTAATTAATGAAGAAAGAGAATAGAGAAAAAAAAAAACAAATAAAAAATATTTTTTAGTCCATCTTAGAAAAAAAAAGAAATTAATATTTGATGTATAAACTACGACAGTTAATACTGATATGCCTTTTTCTTGGCGGCATACAAACATTCTCCTTTGGTAGGCATTAAACAGAAATGCTAATTTAGTTTCAAGTCAATTATTTACTGCAATGAAGCAGACCAGCCATGCACATGAAACTTAAGGATCTTTAAAACTAATAATTAATAACAGTCGTAAACGTATGGTTTATGGATATATGATCTTTATAAAACGCAATATATTGTATTCGTCATAGTATTGAAAAAGATATATCATTGAATAAATTATCCTAAAGGAATAGGTAAAAATTAGAAGCCTATATAGTAATTAGGTAGAGTATATTTCAAATATGAAAGTAGATACAATACCAAATATATATTTTAATACCTAATATAATAAACGTATGTATTGTGATTGCATCATAAGCATAATATCAAAAAAATCACAGTTACAATAATTGTGTATTGTAACAAGTACTGATGAATACCAACGGAAAAGAAATCAAATAACTTGTTCTAACAACCATTTTAAAATTAGTCGAACAAAATTCAATTGAATTATATCATGGTTGATAATGCGCACAAACAACACTTTTTATAAATAATATATTTTAGAAAAATATTTTGTTGTACTTCCTGAACAGATATATATATATATACGGTATATATAGTTTGGGCAAAATGCAGTTGCTCGAAGTTGGGTTTTGTGTTTTGTGTTTTTTTTCTTTCTTTCTTGTCAACTCTGAACTGCGTACTTAACGTATATTGTTTTTCACTGTATCAATAATTCGCGAGTAATGGGGAAAAAAAAAAGAGAAAAAAAAAAGAAGAAAAAAAAAACCACTTTAACAAAAAAGAAAAGAAATATCGCGAGAGATTTAGTCAAGCAGCTGCATGAAAATGTGCAACCCAAAAACTAAATGAAGAGGGATTTAGTCTAAAAGCGAGTGCGAGAAGCCATTTGAGTCCGACCTTGAGGCGGTCATGTTATCTGGCAAAACAGTTAATTGTTAAAAAAACTGTTTATTGCAAACAGACATTGTACAATGCGGTGATACAATCTTCTACGCATCCATAGCTATGCATGTAATAATCATGCTAATGATATGGACGAATAATAATAATAATAATAATAATAATAATAATAATTAAACAATTAAAAAATAAAATAAAGGTAACTAATTCCGAAGGTGAAAAAAATTAGAAAAACGAAAACTGAGTGATAAAAAAGGCGAAGAACCTACTACTGACAGTAAATAATAAAATAACGAAGTAAAGAAATAAAGGAAAAGTAACGAAGAAGAAAAAAACAACATAAATATGAGGACAAACACATGGAAGAAGAATAATATACGAACTGAATGAACTGAAGTAATAAATCACTTATCCAAATAACTGATGAATCGTGTTTATGCTACGTCCGAGAGTAAAGATAATTAAAATCTGTTACTCTAATGTTTATTATTTAATTTGTAAATTGATTATCAATTGAGTCAATTCTCAAATTCACTAATTCTTTTTTTTTCTTCTGATTATTATTATTTTTTACTCTCAGATGCAGAAACAATTAGTACAAATTGCTTTGAAATATTTCACTTACCCCGACTTTGGTTGTAGCCTGCTTGCCACCCAGCATAATAGGCTGCCTTCTGTTTCCCATGTTCCTCAGCAATCTTAACACTGAGTGGTTCAGATCCTCCTTCGGGTATTGTCCCGTGTAGGCCATTTATTGCTTCCTGGGCTTCTTCGCGCTTGTCAAATCTTTCAAATAAATCAAATTTTGTTATCACAGAGTACGAAGTAAGAGAAGAAAAAAAAAAACACAAAAATAATGCACGGATGCACTATTTGGAATCTTAATTTGAATTGTAAATAAAAACAAAGATTTACACAAACAGTGACAATTTTTAATCACAAATAGGTCAGTTGCTAGAAATACAAATTTAAAATTATGTAACTAACACCTCGAAGCGCAGAAATACTTTGGCAGTAACTCTGCGAGTTAAATAAACTGATTTCCAGCCAGTATTACGTAATATTGCATTTACTATAATCATCCACACCTGTTTCTAACGCGGTGAAATTGGGCCAAAAGTTTTCACTCTAAATTCTAGTATTGCGTTTCGACAATTTTTACATACGTTTTTAATCTAAGGTATCATTATCGCAGACTATTGAATCGTCAAAAAAAATCCCATTTATGAAACGATTATGGATAAATTTAGAAAAAAAAAAATATCGCCCAATACCAGGACCGTAATAATTTGAATCGGGTAAAATATTATCAAAGATCTAGCCGGGTAGAATAATATCATAAAACAGTAAGTGATATTTGGGCGTGTAGACTAACGGCTGGATAAAAGAATTAGGCAAAATGAATAATTTCTGAATAATATAAGTGAATATAAATAAAAACTAGATCTGGCAATATTTATACCACACATTGCCAAGACCATTATTAAAGAACAGTGACAGTATAACGATTGTGGAAAGTTTAGCAAGAGCCAAAAACTAAATTTAGTTTCAGTGCTCATTTCCGTTGAAGTAGAGTTTAAGATAGAAAAGATTAGAAAATATAAAATCACCAAATTTGGTCAATTGTTTAATTATTCGAGTTATTGTTTCTCGAAACTATCGATCATCCTTTAAATTTCATTCCAAATTTCTACATAATAAAATACCAAGATATTATCAATGACTTTTATTACCTCACAAACGCTACTCCGCGTGGCAAGCCCGTTAGCTTATCCTTAAGGATATTCTTCTGAACGATCTGCCCGTACTTGTTGAATATATTGTCAATCTGACCCTCGGTAATATTTCTGAAATGAAAATATACGATAGAATATTAATACCAGTTTTACAAACACATATAATTTGAACAAATAAATAGGGAACATAGCATATTTTAATAGCTACATGTATCGCATTATGATATATATATATATACAATACCTTGGAAGATTCGTGACGTAAAGATTAGTCTCTTTTATTTCTTCCCCAGAAGGACGTGCGAATGAAACTTTAAGTCGTTTATTTTGAACTTGTAGACCGTTTAAAGTCGATATTGCAGTCGCTGCGTCGTCGGCTTTAGCGTAGTTAACAAATCCAAAACCGTAGCTATACCCAGTCTAAAGAAAAAGGAAGAAGAAAAAAAGAAGCAAAATAGTAAAATGAATGAAAAATTAAGAAAATTATTATGTTTTATGTTATGAATGTTTCTTGTTTTTACATTTACCTTGTAGTCCTTCATGACTCTACAAGATTCGACGGGTCCGATGGTGACGAACATACTGTAGAGTTCTTTTTCGCTCATACTTTGTGGTAGATAATTAATAATAAGATTAGTTCGCGGTTCTTCGCATTTAGGTTGATCAAAGTCTGTCATTTTGCGATATCTTGCAAAATCACGTCCAGCTGCAGTAGAGTGATTTGTTGTAGTATTTTGCAATGCCGTTTGGGAGGAGGCTATCGATTGATGATGTTGAGTAGGTTGACCGTTGACTGAGGGCTGCGAGGTCCAACTGATATCGCCGATCGATACCATCAGCAAATACAAAAAATAAAAACAAATTTGTTACTACCTCTGTACCTCGCAAAGCCATGACAGTACTTTCTTTTTTTTTCTCTTTCTCTTTAATCAATATTAAAACAAATATAAAATAAATATTCAACGACATGTCGATGCACACCTGTGTGAAAACAAATGAAGAAAATAAGGATAACTTAACGAATGTAAATGTTTCGGAAATAAGAATAAGAATAAGAATAAGAATAAGAATAAGAACAAGAATAAGAATAATAATAATGATAGTGATAATAATAATATTAATAATAATAAAAAAAAGTTAAATAAACCATTGTAGAATGATAACCGACCTATAAATCTAACCAAGAAAATTAAGTGAACCAAAATTGCTATGTCACTTTAAAATATTAAAGTTATATATATGTATATATATATGTGAGAACAAAGAAAAAGTGACATACCTCCTTTTACGCGTGGGGTAAGTGATAAATCACAGTGTTAATAATAATAATAATATTTAAAAAAAAAAAAGAAATGGAAAACCAGATTAAAAGTGGTTTTAATTAGTATTTAGGTAATTATGTATATCGGCGTAGATGAATTGTGGATAATTTTAAACGTTTTATTATATTATGTAATACTGAGTTGTGTAGTAATTAGAGACTGAAACCACGAAGTTGCACTAAACTAATAACTTCACTGAAAACGCGGAGCCAGGAGGATAGCGTCAATCGAACCTCACTCGCCGAGAACTCACACAGAAATGCGAAATGTTCGGCTGCGAATACTCTAATGATTAAGCTCCCCTCTCTAATCGGTTACGTACACCCTCTTACGACGAAATATTGTAAATTATTTTTAAAATTAACCGGTGATAAACGGAAAAAGGACGCGACGGGGTTGTGAACAGAAATCAACAACTAGTCATGTCGACACACTGGAACGAGAGCGGTAAGCCGGGAACTTGGCGCACGCTACCACTACGAACACTCGTCTCTGCGTCTCCTCCCGGCTCCCCCTCCCTTCAATATTCTATGTAGATATACAAGACCGGTGTATGTATATGTGCGGCGGAGGGAACTGCAGCAACGCCGAGTATCGTGAATCTGTGACGCTATCGCGCAGCGTAGCTGGTAACGCGGCGAAACCCAACGCCCGACCGCCGATGCAATAAATAATCAATTTCAATCACCGGCTGTACAGCAGCCCGGTGCATATACTTTATACCTTGCGTTCCAAGGGAAAGAAACAAACATTGCAGGGTCACTCGCGATTTACTTTTTTTATATTTATTGTATTTTATATGGTATATGTAATATGGTACGCAACGCACCTTTCCGGTTAATATCTTATCTTGTTGTATGAGAAGAAACTATGTTTATGCAGAACAGTAAACTGTAGCTACGTGCGTTTATCAATTTTTTGTTTTATTATTCTTTTATTTTACTTTATTTTTCTGTTCTTTTTGTTTTCTTTTGTTTTTTGTTTTTTTCTACGAAGCGGCAAGATTGATCAACGCATCAAAACAACCCAGCACACATTTCTACATTTAATTTACATCAAGTTACTTATTTAAAAAGAAAATTTTATCAATCACATATATCAGATGACGAAAGTTAATCGTTGATTCAAATTTTACATCTATACGACGATGAAAAAGACCGGTGATAATCACTTCAGCCTACCTTGTATGTTGGTTTACGTAGTCGTCCGAATTCTGCTTTTGGTAGAACCCGTCCATTTTGAATTTCCGCTGCACATAATCATTTGCCGCAGTGTCGTATTCTTTTTGCTTTATCTGGCTCCCTAGTGGCACAGTTTTCGGGCGCGGTACTGCATCTGGATTATCTGCGACTGCTCGGGAACCTCGGAATTTAGTTCGCTGAATCTCTGCACTTCGCACACATGAAACTCTGTATAGTTAATATCCTGAACGGCGGTAGAATCAAACTGCAGTTGCCAACGAATCGTGGTATTGATATCAAGGTGCATCGGATGCAACGATCAAACGATGTGCCCGTATCAACGCGGCTTTTTATCTATCATCGATTACATTTATTTATTCTTCTTATATTTTTATTCTATTCTATATTTATCTTGCGCATGACTTGCTAGTTGCTACATTGCATTTTCAGGTTTTACCTTTGTTTACATAAACATCGCACGCCGGCATGGCGTATGCCACGGTTCGTCACTATATCGCTTCGTAACCACTAACCATTCATGAAATTGTTATTGTGATTAAATACTCGATAGATTTAAACCGGAAAATAACGTCAGCACTGAATAGGCTTCGTAGCGTAAATAACCTCGTTCTTTGTTATTGATACATCTATGTTTTCTCAATTTGATAATAGCTTCTTAAGACTGTTATGTATGTCGTACTACGACCTTATAAGTTATAATCCGCATTCCTAACTCGCGTATGTTTCTTTAGTCAATATAATAAGAAAAATTCGACGGTTATCTAGTACGAGGAAACGAAAAACATTGATTCATTACACTTTACTAGCTATTTACTTAAATTTGTAGGTTAGATACGGACACCGCAGCCTTCATACTTCGGCATTGAATAAAGTCTCGGTGCTGACAAATAACCGTCCGATTAATCATGCTTATTTCGAGTATACGAATAAAATAATGGATTCTTATCAATCTCCAAATGTTTGATGTCTTTTAATTATTAATCTTTCCAATAGAACAAGGCTCGCAAAATTAGCGTTTTAGAAAAACGAATTCCACCTAATATCCAAAAGTGGAAAATTGCAAAATCCTGACTGTACCATGTGTGGCTAATATACGAGATTTTATTTATAAGAAAAAAAAAAAAAAATATTCTTAATAAACAAATTGATTCGTTTTGACTACCTATGTGTTCATTTACTTCAATCTATATATCTATACTAGACAATGAATTTGGTTGGAAACAAATTGTTTCGTCATCATTATCAATTTAATAATCGGAATTTTGTATACAACTGAAACTGAAATTCGAAATAAAGATGAAATATAGACGGAAACTGTACGCGATCAAGAATCTCGTTTTTTTTTCAAGATTATCCTCGAAGAAGGGATCATATGAATTAGACGCGATTTACCAAATGGTAACAGAGTTATTTATTGAAGTCATAAAAGGCAATATCTTATAAAATTACAATGTTGTATATCCAAGCATAAACAGAGGTCGGTGAATAACTGATAACTCCAACAAGAGAGTGTGAAATTGATATTTATTTACAAAAATTCAATAGAAGCCAAAGCTAAACACGAAAATGTTCATAGCTGCCATTTTATCGTGCAAATTGAGGCAACTTATATAACTATGACATCTTAAAGTCTTGTTTATTAGTCAGATCGATCTCCCTATATATTTTCTTTTATAAACAGTAGAAGTGAAATTCACGAGGAAGAGAATTTTTAGTTAAGGACTACCCTAGAGTCTACATGCAGTATAGCATGTCGTCTAAATTAAATTCGTCAAAAAATAGAATGAAACAAAATTTTCAGATAAATTACGTCATGGATCATTTTCCTCAATTTACTTGTCTGATGTAATATTCAAAAAGCTATATTATCATCAGGGATTGAATTTCACAAATCATGATCGCCAACACTTTGCTCCAAGTATTCTAAATACAATTCAGTTTTTTTAGGCACAACAATGTTACGGATATGATTCAACATCTGTATATAAGATTGCTTCTGTTTCCGAGCTAACGTTGGTCGCAAACCAAGCGACGACTGTGTTAACAGAAATAAAACAGCTGACAAAGAAAGAACCAGAAAAAACATGTTCCATTGTTGACTCGCTGGTACGACTGACCACAACACTCTCACAGGACTCTGAAAAAATAAATTTATATGAGACTTAGAATAACAACTAATTGCTATCACAATTTTACATAATTCAGTGATGATAATAAAAGCTGAAAGCATCACAAACCAGAATTTATTAATTTATTCTTTCCTCTAGCAGTTTTTTTCTCATCCGATAATTTTATATTGAATACTGATCGTCGTTTGATATCTAACTGATTAATGACAATAAGAATAGTGATATATTTACCAAAAAATTGTAGAAAGTTTGTGTTAGGTCTTTGCCATATACTGAATGCATAAACTCAGTCCCCACAGCAGAAATAAAAAGGTGAAGACAGAGTAGAGCAGGTATGATAGCGGCTGCGCCACCCATCATTACAGTGCGCAATATAGTTTTGTAGTTATAATTTTTGTTGAATTCATCAGCGTCGAGATCTTGTTGTATAATCTTCGTAATATTATCACAGTCTCTTTCTAAAGTGTTTAATGTGTTTTGGATGGTCTTATTGATCGTCTTTTCAATGTCATGGCAGATTTCCTCAATTTGATTCGTACATTTTGTCGGTCTGTTCAATTCGGGTATAAAAATTGTCGGCATATCAAATCCGGTTCTGTTCAATCCTGGTCTCTTGCAAAGTTCTTGAACGATCTGCATCATGACTCTGAAATAACAGAAAACATTTGGATTTTTGAGTCTTTTCTATTGTTTCTTAATTTTCAATAAAACTCTTTAGTCGGAAAGAGAATCGGTTTGATATTATTGGAATGGAAAATCCCAATGCATACCTTTGTCTGTCCGATTCGTTCCCGGCATCGTCTGCCTTGGATAAATAGAATCTCATTTTCTCCGCATTAGTTGTATTCAGTTTTTCAACCAAATTCAAAGTCCTCTTGCAAAGTGCCTGGCCGATGGGATCAAAGAATACAAATATGAGGTCGGCCATACCACCGAGCCACATAATGGTCTCGTTTACATCGAAGAGATACTGCATATCTCCATCGACCAAGCCTGGAGTATCGACGAACGTAATAAGGCTGAATTTCTTCTGATCTGAAGTTGAGATTTCAGTTGTCAGGAAATCCAGCACTCCTGTAACACAAGGTTAAAGTCATCAGAATTTCGCCTTCTAAAGCTGAGAAATGATCTAATTTTCGATTGTAAGGATCCTCCTGCGCATGGACAAGATCAATGCACGAAATAACTTAACAAATTCGATGAGGGATTCATACGAAGTTGGTTCACAGCTTATAATTGAGAGATTGTTGGACAATAGATTGCACAAACTATATCGATGTTGCTTGCAACTGACCACAATGTTGCCCTTCACTAGGCAGCTTGCATTTAAAATAGCAAAGTGCCCGATGATGAGCCGCACCGTAGACAATTTTGATTCATTCGACTTCTCTGGAGTAATTATAGTCATATTGTATTTATAGTTAAATGTGATGGGCTTAAGAGTGAATATAAGATAATGTCGGTATGATCTTATTCACTAATGCGGAGTTTGTTGAATAGCACATCAGAGAAAGCCATAAGAACATAAATGCAAATGAAATAAGATACGACGTATAATAATTGGTGATTTTTAATGAAATACAATAAAATTTCATACCATTTCAAGTAATTCCAATGTCAGTTGGGAAGTGGATACACCGTTTAGGCTCCATTATTATTCGGCTAAGTCTGACTACATGTAAAGCTTAGAATCCAGCCAAGGCTCTACTCACTTTGAGCGACAGTCTAAATCTGAGAACTTTGTGGAAAGCGAACCGACTTATAAGAGAATCTGTGCTCCACCCACAGGAAACTGAGTTAAACCTCAGCAAGGAAACAGGAAGGGGCGGTGATCACACAAACCGAGATACTCTGAGCTTAGCTGGTTTCTCCCGTCGTAGAAGTAGTAGTAGTGTGTAACACATTTTCAGTTTTTCGTCAGATATTCTGATACGGTTTTCCTGTTATTTTTTATGAGTAAATTCGATTAAATACTTACTACTTTCACCATTAAATTTATCATTCTAGTTGATAAATATATATGGTAAATTTTCAACTATATTTGCTTCAAGTAAAAAATCTTTCTTGGTAATATGTGAAGATAAGAGATTCCCGTAATTTAGAAATTCGCAAATAGGGATATTTGCAGATATTTTCATGTTTCAAGTAGGTGACTAAAAATACAAGACTTCGAGACTTGAATAATTTTTCTCGAAATCAAAATTCGGATTTTTCAAGTCTAATTATCGACTCTGATTAATTTTTCACATAATACTCTATACAGCAAAATAAAAACTATGAGCAATTTTTAAATCTGCTCGAACTACATTTTCCGAAATTTTGTACTTTTCAAGTGTTTTTGCGTGAATAGTTGTTCGATATTAAGGGGGGTGCCAAGGTAAGAACAGAAAAAAATGTTCATCGTATTCAATGTTTTATTACGGCGAGAATGACGGACGGGAAATGATTGTGAAGATAGCATTTGAAGGCTATGAATTTCCGCTTCAAACTGAAAAAAAAAATATCACAAAAATTAAGTCCGCTGCGTCCATTTAAGTAAAACTCTGCAAAAAAACGATTCGCGAAACGGTGACCACGTTTATAGGCAAACGGTATATCTGAAACACAAAAACCAATACTTTTTGGAATCAGCATAAAACCCACTGAGCTTTTATGGAATGGATTTTTCATCAACTCATACGTGGTCAAGTTATGAATCTTTTTTGCATTTGATCGCATTTTTTGGGATTTTTGCGAACGTTTTTATCAATTTTTCAAAAACGAAAGGTCGGATGAGAAATTCGTTCCATAGAAGCTTAGCGGGTACATGGGCGATTCCAAAAAGTATTGGTTTTTGTGTTTTAGATATTCCGTTTGCCTATAAACGTGGTCACCGTTTCGGAAACCGTTTTTTGCAGAGCTCTACTTAAATGAACGCAGCGGACTCGATTTTTGTGGTAATCAGTTTTTTTTTTTCTTTACTTTGAAGCGCAAATTCGTAGCCTTCAAACGCTATTCTCACAATTATTTTTCGTCATTCATTTTCGCCGTAATAAAACATTGAAAACGATACACATTTTATTCTTCTCTTATACCTTCGCACCCCCCTTAATAGTTATGATTCTCATTTTACGTAGTTTTGAATATATCAGGAAATTTATGATTTTCATGTATATAACAAATTTTTAAGAATAGAATAACGACTCCAATTTTTTTTCTATAATCTACACGGAATTTTGTATCAAAAATTCATTCCAATCGATTGAAGCACTTTTGAAAAAATCCAGATTTACGATTTCTAAAAAATATGAAACTCGACCATAATATGGGTGTGAAATTTGTGAAATCGAATTCAAGTCAGTTGAAAAATAAAAAACGAACTTGAAATATGAAAAATATCGAATTAAAAGAAAAATCACATCTTCAACGAATTCGAAAATTGAGGATTAAAATTCTCAGAAATACACATTTGAAGGTAATTTTGTAAAAAGAAAAAAAAAAATCAAAAACGCGGAACTGTTAAAAGTAGGTAAATGTCTGAATATTTTCTGGAATTCAAGCCTAAAATCTGTACGGAAAAAAAAAGGCCATGATAAGAAATTAGAAAATAATTATTTCAAATTCGGAAATTTTCAATTAATCTAATGAAATCAACACAATGGCGGTTTTTTTGCTCTCAATTCGCAATCGAAAAAACGGGATACCACATGTAGAACGGAATAGGGAAAAAGTATGGACAATCAGAGAAAGACTGCCGAAGATAATTAATGTCGAATTCGTTGTATAGAACGAAAATAAAAAAATCTCACGAATTCTGTTTTACAGTGACGATTTTAAATGCGATTTTTTACTTCAACGATTCTATACCGATTAATGATTTCTCTATGATCAATCTCGTCTTGGTTAATATTCTAGTTCCAATGTAAATATGAATGATTTAGAATCCTACTGTAACTGTTGCATTTCGTTTAATAAACTTAAATAATATAAATATGAAAAATTGCGGAAAAAAGAAAAAAAATTTCAGCAAGTAGGAAAAGCATAGAATTTTTACAATAAACGCAGTTGGTCGTTAGAGAAATCACAATCTTCTGGGTCTACGGTAGTAATAACTTTATCAAACCACAAGCTAAGAAGAAAAAACAGATTTAACAACGAATAACAGTATAGCTGGGTCAAAGCGATATACATACATTTTACTCATCAGTTTTTTTTTCTTGTTAATCAATTTTACCTGGTAATTTTTGGAGAGGCTTGAAGTGTGGGTAAAGATGTAAGGTCGCATTTCCCATAAGTGATTCTCGCTTTTTACCCGATGTCACGAGGCAGATACCTTGCGTTTCAATTGCAACTCCAGTCTTTTGTACATGCTCTTCAATATACCTATAAATCAAATAAAAAAGTCCCTCTATTTAATTATTTCAATAATTTCAACGACTTTTTGAAATCGGATAGTTTATATCTCCTATAATCTCGTATAATCTCAATATGATATAATAAAATTCACTCGGAATGGCAGTTCATGGTATAACGTAACCGCTACATAAATCACGTGTATGAGATAAATGCCCGAAATAACTTGGTAATTTTTTTTTTCAACGGAATTTTCTCACCATTAGTTGAATACTGTATGATTCGATACGTCATAATCGTTGATAAATTAATTGACTCGATTTAGTTATACAGATGTTGACGCATCAGTGCAAACTCCTGCACAGACGTATTTCAAGACTATAATAATGAGTTATAAATTCAATTGTGAATCTTTTGATAAATTGATAATTAGCATTATTATTTAGTGACGTTGAAATATGAAGAATGATTATAAAAATGAAGAATTAATCTCGGTGTAATTATTTAGTTTTAAAAAAATATAAAACATCAGTAGAAAAACAATCGCGTGTATGAAATACTGATTCGGTTTGTTAAACAGAGTCGTTATCTTTTTAGTATACGTGCAGCCAGCCTATACCGCATTGGCATTTATCGCTGCGGTTGAACTGCCGCGTACGGGATCCGGGAAACATGCGGTGGATTTCGACGTTTCGTAATCTCACGTCGTTACTTGTATAAATAATGTTAAATAAGGTAAATAACAGTCTGAATGCGTTTATTGAGGATCGTATCAATCCATGTATATTTTCGATTCCGAGTAACCAGATTAGGCTATTGATTTGACTATTCATCTGTCAGGTATATTTATAAATATATCTCGATGTAAATTCACCGTGAAAAATCAAAGAATCGCTTTGTATTAGTATTATCGATTTATCATTGAAAATGTAAAGCGATAAGAAATAAAAAAAAAAAAAGAAAAAGGACAAACGAAATTATGCAGTTTCTAATTATTTACGTATTTTTTTGAATAATCAATAAAACGTTTCAAGGAATTCAGTGAATTCTTTATTACTCTGTGAATATTGTGCAACGAAGTATTCTGCATTTATGGTTGAACGCAATTGTGAAGTAAAATTTCCGAAATCGATCCAACAGTTATGGAAGTTTATACGCCACAATTGAATTCCCGGAACTAAATGTGCCTCGAAAAGTAGCTTTTACCTAAATAAATATCATCTAAATCATCTTTTCTTCATTTTCATTCCCAAACACGGTCCTCGTCTGACCAATTTTTAACAAATTGTGCCCAAAAAATTGATCAAAGTGAACCAAAAATCTGAGGAGAGTTAGTAATTCTGATAACTTGTTGAAAATGGAATACCGATACGAAGAGATGTTTGGCCGCTGTATAAATTTTTTTTCGAGTTAAAATCACGCTGATCAGCGATTCACGGTATACGTATACCTTTAGCCATGTGTCAGCCCAGGCTTCAAATACCAATTACCCGTATCTGATCTAAATCATGAACTTGTTAACAAGAATGAGTATTATTTCTCGAATTTAGCAATCCCGTATTTCATTATTATATAGGTAAATATCGTGACTTCAGACGATGAGTCATTTTTTTTTTTATATTATCCAATTTGTGTCTTTCTATTGTTCTTTCGTTCTAGGTAACATTCCGGGATCATAATTACGGTGTATGTAGGTTTATTATAAAAGCATCGATGAATATGAGAATTGGAGCTTTGGTTGCGTTACTTGTAAAATGATGGATTTGAACCAATAGCTATGTAATAAAAAAATAGAAAAATATACGACAAAGCATGACTGATTAGCATTTCAAACAGGGTTCCCATGAAGATTCTCGGTAACGATATTATGGACGCGTTTCTTGCGCTACCAGATGTGGGCAACCTTTCGAGGCTGAAACGATCGCAGCGTGTCTGCTGCCGTTGCAGTAGCTTATACAGTAATACCTTATACCTAGACCTAACGAATAAATATAGTGCTGTAAACCCCGACTTAAACCCTAGGGAAACGGTTTATTTTTTCAATATTTCCCGAAGGATCGAGGCCTCCCCTCTCATGCAGCTTTTAAGCGTTACTTCAGGCTGCAGCAGTTGACTATGATGCGTCAAGGACTCAGGGGGTTGAAAACCGAATCATAAATCAACGTTACTTCAAAACCTTGACTAGGTTTTTTATTTATTTTTTATTTTCATGCATTCTGATCGTCAATCTAGTGGAAAAAGGATGCCAGTTGATCGTCACTGGATTTATTCAGATACTTATAATAGATACACGTAATTTTAAAGTATAATAAGAAACGTTTAGCTGCGGTTTATATCGAATGTATCTGTAAAAGAAAAAGAAAAAAAAATTCGAAAAAAGTGAAGAAACTCGACGGAGTGTCTACCAGTATCTGGCACCAAAATTTCCTGGGAATTCAAAAGTTTCCCAGGTTTTTTTCCCAGGTAGTATACCACTCCATCAATGAGATCGTTTAACGCGGAATTATTATGGGTAAACCTACATCAGATGGTCCTTAATTCGATCATTTTCGTATTTCAGTGCTTTCACGGGCCCGAACATCTCGAAAAATATAGAAAAGAAAAAAGTGAAACACGATTCGTCACATTTCGCGGTTAATTTGTTTTTCTTTCTGTTGCAGTATGGCTTCAAAAAATCTGAAACTTGGTACACTCCTTTCCTGTATAGTAGTAGGTATTCCATGAAAATTCCACAGATTTTTAACGATATAATTTCCGGAGCTACAGCCCACAAAAAAAAAAAAAAAATTCTCATCTCCAAATTGTGACGAATAAAATTTGGTCGTTAAAAATTTGCACATTTTTTCACGGATCCCTACTAAGAAGTTTACGGAGGTTTGAGATTATTTAAAGCGATAATCCGATAGGAAGTAAGAAAATAACTCCGAAGTATTGAAAATTGCGTGTTATTTAAATTGTAAAGTTCGTAGGCTTTGGGACAGTACTTAGAATTAAGATAGGAACCTGCGGTTTTGACTACATTTTTTTTGTATATATTTAGAGACGTTCTGCTTTATGGGAGCACTGAAATTCGAATATGACCGAATTCAGGACCACCCTAATGCACATAGTTTGGTGAAGAAGGAAAAAAATATATATAGCGAGCGATATCTGCAACGTGTGACATATCGCGCCACTAATGCCATGAATCGTAAGCGTAAAAAAAAAAAAAATTTTCGCGGATGTGCCCAAACGATGTTATATGACATGAAAAAGATTTTGCCACCAAAAAAACGAAATTTTTTTTTTTTAGCGCTTACGACCTTATGGCATCACTGACACGATATATAGATAGAGTAGTTTGCGAGCCGTTGGATAGACATTTACAATGTTAATGTTGACCTGCATAAGCAGACGAGAAACAACACATGTAACGCCACGTACGTGTCGTAGTTGTTGGGATGCATTTAAACGTTGAAAAAATTGCTTAGATTACCGTCCGCCTTATTCGCCTACCGAAAACCTACCAGGCTATTATAGCCCCGAATAGCTGTCCATTCACATTTCTATAGAAACTCGAAAATTCTAACCATAGGTATGAAAGGTATGAGCTGCAGCTTTCCTCGAACTCTTTGTTCGTATTTATGCTGCACGGCGTAAGATCCGATATCGACAATGTGAAGATTTACGAATGGTATTTATACCGTTGTCCTGCGACGTAGGTATAATATAAATTATTTTAAACTAACGCGAACTGTGAATTTATTTAATTTATAATTATACTGCAGATTTAAAGAATATGGACTAACATACACTACATGCTTGATAAAGTTCATCACAAAGTTTTCGGGACTTTGCGGTCGGGTCAGACGAGATATAACAAATCTGAAACATTCGTTTTTTGAATCTTTACTGCCGGCTGCAGGACACCTGGACATTATTTTGAAACATCGATCTATGAAACGGGTGAATTATAATCGATGAATTCCTTTTTTTTTTGTATTATAAATCATGACTGTTATCTTATTCATTTATTCATGTGTTCTCTCTATGCTTCTAATATCTATCATCGATATCATGGTTCTTAAGAATCATAGTTTCACGCGTATAGTTTCACCGAGCCGTTTCTAACTTTGCATTCGTTGGATTACTCACGAACCGAATTATCGATCAGATTTCCATTCGGAGTAAAAAAAAAAAACGAACCATTACAATTATTGCAATAATGATCTAGTTTTAAGATCGAAATATTGTGATAAAAGAAAAAAAAAAGTAAAGAAGGGAGGTCGTATTATTCAAAGTGTGAAAGCAGAGTTCGAAATATTCCATCGACGCGCGTAACTGGTGTGTTGTTTCGTTTTCCATATATACATACTTTACCCGCATACTGTAATCTATGAAATTTGACAATCTACATAACGACAGAGTATATACATGTATATACTATATAAATGTATTGTGACCGCGATTAGACAGAACCCCAAAGATATTCGTTCAACTGTTATCTAAGCGGTTTTTAAATATTTATAATAAAGTAAAGAGAATTGAAAAAAAAAAAATATATATATATATATACATACATATATATGTATATATCATTGTGGTAACTTACTTTAAAGATATACATGTTTTAATGAGTCACAAAATCACTGTGTAAGGAAAGGAAAAGTCACTCGTTGTTGTGGTGAACGGAATGCACGCATAAGGCGCAATGAGGCCGCACTCTGTGCACTTGAATTTTCTCATTACGATAATGTGAATATGTGAATACGCGTTGCGTTGAATAACGTTAAAAATAAATAAATAAATGAATAAAAAATGTCCAATTGCTTGCTAAACGTGAGGTGAGAGCGATAATAATCCGATATTTCGAACCATATGCTCATCTAACGCGTATAGGTACATTACGCGCAGCGTCAAGCGACGCGGATGGCGTCCAAGACAAAACTGAGTTGAATCTCTAGGCCCTAGGCTCGGGGGCGATACAAACGCTACACCAAACACGTGGTAATACCTACTGTACTCAGGGTTTCTGTACCCCATTATATAGATGGAGGGGGTCGGTAAGCTTCCCGCGCTTTTTAAGGGCTCCCCTCTGAAAAAGGTGTCGATGTGCGTTGCGGCTGCAGCGAGCGTAATATAAGCTGTGAAAATATCTACTCATACGATGACAGAAGGAAATTAATTTTAGATAAACAAAATTCTATGATTTTATTTGTCAAAACCGTTTTATGAACGAATACGACGCATAATAATGTATAATAATGTATTTCAAAATAAAGTCTGGCCGAATGGATAAAAACACAACGCATGCCAACGGATGTGGGATATCCACGGACTCCATGGGCTCGACAGATAAGACCCCCAAGGTTTCTGAGATTCGATATCGTAATTTAGTATACGGTCAACCTACTCATTATTATAATCTCTACGTCAGTTTTAGTTCCGTGTAAACGTTCGGACTTTTATCTAGTTCGAATACCTCTCGACGTACGTGTATGCAGTGGCTGATACATATCTCATTGAATAAACGTTAGATCTATTTACCGTTTCCTATACCCAGACTGATGATATTTAGTATTTACTATAGCAAATACCGCAACTGTACGTGACAGTCGGCGGTTCTACTTTCCACGTCTTACCCCTGTCAAGATCTGAACTCCTGATTACGAGCTGCTCTTAGTCTTTATACCCTCGACTATAATGAGCTAACTTAGAAGTTTGTTTTCCCTTAATATAGATAGAGGAGATTAGTACAACCAATTGTATCGATGAGAGTAACATTTTCGTAAGAGATAATTTTCGAATGGTAATAATTATCTTAAAGGATGGCTATAGCCGTTGGAATCGAATGCCGGATCATGGGCAGACTCTAGAAATCAGGTTCGGGTGAAAAATGTCATCGCAGGAGAGGAGGGAATAGGATAGGGTCAGAGGGCAGACGAAAGACTCGACGTATTTGCATTTCCTGTTCGATGAATATGCTAACCCTTCTCTACGCACGTAAATCTTAATGCTTTGTTATAAGATTCACTCTCTTGTATTCTCGTAGTGTTTTAAAACTAGAAATGAAATTAGAGACTTAAGCTCTGGATATATATGTAGATATATAAGCGGTGAACACGCATTCACGGACACCGGTAAAGTGGCGGTTTCCTTAAACCGAAGGAAAAAATATTGCAAAATAATTATATCTTACTTGTTGAGAAGCGAATGGTATACGATATGAAAACCACAATTCTGCCGGTCAGATATAGCTCTTGTGATGCGGAGAAGCACAAGTCTTAAACTTTGGAAATACGACTAGGATTATTGATGGGGTTTGAGAGCGAGATCGAATTATGAATTTTTCCATCTTGAAGAACGTTTTGAATCCTATGGACGTAGTAAGGAAAATAAAAAGTATATCGTCGCAGCTGTTGTCGACAATATTAAACGCTTTACGTAGAGTAGGACTCTCGTGTTTAATTCGCCTTTAGTTCACGATTCTAATCAGAAATCAGGTCAGCCATAAGCGATCAGAAAAATTCGAGGTCTTATTCGTAATCATGATTTACCCTTGGGGAACGTATGGCGCATATTCAGGTGCGCGTATAGTTTTAATTAAGAAAGAAATGATTCAATGCTATAGTCATTTGAAAATTGTTGTAATTATATATGGAAAGCGATTGAGCTGCCTGTAGGAAGATAATAATTGCGATCTTCGAAACGGAATTCGGTTGTGAATCGTATAGCCGCGGAGTCATAATATAGGAATGCAATACTGATACTCCTCGTTTTATACCGCATGGTTGATTTTTTGCTAATGCTTCTGCTTCGCGCTGGGAACTATTTCGAGTTTGAAGAATCCCGAAAAAGAAAAAAAAAAAAAATGCCAGACTACTGTTGATAATAAATCTTTTCTAACAACGGCGTAAACTCGTAAAATCGTTTCTAGTTTCTCCATTAGATCGATAAAATCACGAAGATTAGTCAATTTCGTCAAATTATAACAGTTTATAGATTTAGCCTAGACCGTTGGCGATAATTCATTAGATCGTTCTGTTCTAACTTCTAATTTCAAATATGGCTTCTCAATGCTGTAGCCTAGGACCTATGGGGCACTCACGTCACTTCAGCCGCTAAAGAGAAAAAAACAAAGTCCTCACAAAATTACAACAAATCGATTTTAGTATAGTACGATTTTTTGTAATTTTGTGAGGACTTTGTTTTTTTTTTAGTGACTGAAGTGATGCGGAATGCCCCATATCTGGTTACCGTATATAAGAAGCACATTGCCACTGCAGTTACTTCCTCTTCCGTTTTTAATTATCGTCATTATTGGCGGGAATTGAATATTCATTTTTCTAATACGATAAAAGAATTTGAATATTTAGGAAGTCGCAGCTGTTTTCTAATCCATCAATATCGGTTTAAACAAATTTCAGATAATACTAATACTAATGCTAATGCTAATGCCAAAGCCAAAGCCCCCACCAATAGACCGATTCTGGAGACCACTAAAGTATGAGTATGAGATAAGCTTAGAAAAGGGATACAGACACTTGACTGTAGCAAAAAACTAGCAAAGCATCTGGGCATCGGGCTATAACTAACGGCAGTGAGCTACAAAAACTGTTTATACTCCCCATGTGTGGGAGTTTTTCTTTGTGTGAAGAGATTTTTAAGAGTGTTTCCTGATGAGTCGAGCAAAGATATTAACTAGAGGTAATACTCGGCTTCGTCTTCATTTATTGGTAGATCTTATGAATATATTGAGCGATTATTATCAAATTGAAAAAAACATGATTCACAATGTTTTACCTGGAATTTAATAAACCAGTGAAAACTGAGTGTATCTCGTGAAAATAAGAATGAAACTAGAATAAGAATAGAATCAAAGACATTTAAAATAGGAAACGAGGGACTTATTCGAAATAGTATTTCGAACCTGCGAAATAATCGGCGAATCTCGAAATTCAGAATCGTGGGAAGATATCCGCTTCTAGTCAGCAGAAAATGTGCAAAATAATGTAATATTCGAGTAAATTTATCGCTGTTGATTATTTTTCTTCGATATTTTACACAGAGATTAAAATCTGCAGTAATAATCTAGCTACACCAAATTTTCCTCATACTCCTCAGCATGAGAATAGAAATAAGAATTTTCCTGGCTATACTCAGTCCTCGTTCAAGATCAGTGTTTCTTACGCGCAACATTTACACTAATAAAAATGATCGATTTCAATTGTCCAATAGATTCAGATTGTAAAATATTATTCTTCCAGGTGAGAAGGCAAAAAATTTTTGAAAAATGAGAGTCTGTAGTATTGAACAAGAATATTTGTATTTCTTTGCTCCAATTTGATTTACATGGTGTAGATGGTAAATTGGCAAACTTTCAGCATTCATCCAGTAAACAAGATAATCATATACGTTACAATTTGTAAAATTAACATTCTTAAAACTTCTTACCAATTGATGAACGACGATTTTCCAGCAGAGTGGTTACCAATTAGTAAAACTATTATTTTTTTTCTTGGAGCCAGTAATTTCAGTCCAAATTGACTCGCGATTTGAATAAGACCTGGAATCAGTATGGAAAAAAAACACATTGATTAATTGATTATAGAAATGTAAACATTATTCTGCCATTTAGAGTCTCTAAGATTATTGAATGAGCAAAATTGTTCTCCGGGTTCTACCTCTACTATTCAACCTCACACAAAGCAGATGTATGGGTTATTCCGCGTGACTTCATCTATTGAAAAAAAAAGGTATGATACGAACAAAGTATTCAAGTATTTATATTTTTCATTCGAACAGTGATATCTCAGGAACTGTTCATTGTAACGACAATTTAAAAAAACGAAAATCTGCGTTTTTCCAAGATCTACAAGGATAAAATTTATTCAGATTCAACTGATTGAGTCTTTCCACATTTCAGCGCAAAATTATCAAGAAAATGTTATTATTGAAGGGAACGATGCTTGATTCCAAGGCTGACATAATATCCTCGAATTCTGTATGAAAGACAGAGTTTTGCGTATTTTTGTGTTCACGGGATTGTAATTTTTGAATCTTCCAATGAATACTTCTCACATCGATCGTCAAAGACTGAACAAAAATCAGAAAGCAGTAATGGAACAATAACGAAGGAAGTTTTTCTGTATTATCTTTTTGCAGATCAATCCTTGGACTTCAATAACTTCAATAATAAATTCGGTATATAAGAAACAATGTTCAAAGAATTTTCAAGTATAGACTTTGAATTTCTCATGAAAATTCTTCGCTAATGAATTAACAAGGTTGAACATTGCAGTCCAGTAGATGATCAGAATGCAAGACAATATTCTTAGCTCGATATTATAAGCTGAGTGGAATAACAGCAAGGACTATTAACTAGCCGTTATTTATCTATATCTATTCTATACCTTTCTCAGGCTCTATATAGAGGTTGTGACATTCTTTTAGGATTTTTTCATTCGCGCATACATTTTCCTTCTTTGGCGAGTTGGCTGTGTTCAGTGATTTGACCATGTTGGACATTCTGTAATGAGAGAATGTTCACAGTGAGAGAAAGAATATGGAGCTTAATTGGCTTATGGAATACAAGGGAGGCAGAGTGAAAAACTGAAAATAACACAACAACTTGGTTCACTGTTAATTATTGCATCAATGACTCTCTGGCGATTGTAATATAGAGTAAAAGAGGACGTGAGAATTTGAAATTACTTCGAAAGTCTTATTCTAGCAAATATAAATTATGAATACCTAATCATAAGGAGTCTCTGTGAAAACTAAGAAATATGCGGAATTGACCTTCCGATTTCAATGTCTTGGCATTAAGAGCTTCGCGTTTTGTCTATCTCTTAATCTATTTGAATTGCTTGTCCTAAAAATAAACTAGACTATACATATAATTAGCGATGAAACTTATCGCACGGGGCATTCGCCGCGCTGAATGCCTAACCTATTATATATTATTGTATTCGATGAAATTTTTAGGTTAATAAAATAAGGATACGTTATAAAGTGAATAATTATTGAGAAAAAATGATGGGCTTGATAAATTTTTTTCTCGTATTCAATAACTAAATTTTTTATTCAAAATACATGAAGAAAAACAAAAATAAAACTTTTTAGAACAATGCATACCTAACCCGCCGAATCTAACCAGTGGTACTAACTAACGGGCAACGGAGGAACTAGAAGTAAAAACTCAAACTGTTTTTCGACATAGAATTTATAGTCACCAGATATGCTCATATCCAGAGAGAAGCCTGAGAGAGCCCACGGAGCCAAAAGCCTGGGACAGACTAGTAGAGCTTTGTTCCGTGGGTCCCGTGAACTAAATTCTCGGCGGGTAAATGATAGATGCAGGTAATACCGTACAGATACTGCAGCTCCATAAAGTTAGCCCCTCATCTGCCCGGATTAACTTAATTCTTTTTTGAATCGATTGTAGGTCGTTTGTAGGTGATTGATATCGAAGTCCCGACGTTTGATAGTCTTTGATTAATTAATAATAACTTAAACAAATTCGCTTAAGGAATTAAGTGATGTTGGCCCCTCATTGACCTTAATTATTATCGAATTTGATTTCTCAGGCCTGGAATCGTTTGTAGGTTGTTTATAGGTGATTGATAACGCATTTTCGATGTTTGATAATCAATCGTTCGTTCATAAATAATAAAATTAAATTAGATCAGGTTTAGTCACAGGGGGAATTCCCTAGACCGATTTTCCCTAGAACTATAGCACCTCATTACGATTATTCTTGATGGAATTTGATTTGGCAAGTGTGCAATCGATTGTAGATCGTTTGTAGGTGATTGATGACGCATTTTTGATGTTTGATAGTCACTCGTTCCTTCATAAGAAATAAAATAATATTGGATCGGGTTTAGTCACAGAAGAAATTCCCTAGACTGATTTCCCCTGGAACTAGTGACCAAGAATCAGCTTGTTATTTACCATTTTCGTACACAATTTCAATATCTTTATGTGAAATCATTTGTAGGTCGTTTGTAGGTGGGCTGTAGCGGATTCCCGACGTTTGATAGCGAACTGTTGATGCGTAACAACTGAAACAACAATCTAGGGAATTTTCCCCGGATCGATTTCCACCAACGCACTTGCAATATTTTCACATGTTCGGATAGACTGCACTATCTTCAAGAGCAATCGTTTGCAGATCGTTTGTAGGTGTAATATTTGGTGTATTAATATCACCGTTCGTCGATTAAAATAATTGGCCGTCGCGCTTATGTTCATCATATACAGTCGCTGCGATATGGCTGCAGTTATGTAATCGCACCGACTCATTGCAGCTTCATTTCCGGCGGGGCAAGAATTCATCTGTGCGAAATCAGCCCGAAACTGATTAGTTTAATGATTTATTTACCGGATAATAACTCTCCTAACACTCTTCTGTATTCAATGGTAATACTCGTTGGACTATCTGAACATACTGCTGAAGACTGCTTTATTGGATTATTCTGTTCATCACTTGTGATTATTTCTATCATGTATACCCAGCTGATCGTAATTCTTAGCTTCCCGAACGGTTTATTGAATAATTTGTCCGGAAAATGAAATAAGTCGTTTAATCGATCGCAGACTAACGACCAGTCAATTAGATCGTTGATATGATTGTTTCTTCAAAGCTTTCGGGTAAAGAAAACGCACTCTGAACACAATGTAATTTACTTACTCGATAAATGTAGTTTTTTTCTTTCTTAGTAATCATCGAAGAAAAGTGCCAACAGAACATGGAGCAATTGAATAGTAATGAATTGCTATATTATTCGATATGAAATTCGAACGTTATAGATCTTAGATAAGGGAGCTTTCCATCTACAGCCAAAAATCAACACACTCAGACACACAGCTAAACGATTGGTCTTTTCCGTTCGCTCCAGCCAATCATATTGCTGTGTGTCTGACTGCGTCGATTTTTGGCTGTAGATGGAAAGCTCCCTAAATCTCTTTGCGCGATTATTCTGAACCAGAAGAAATCGTTCACCAGTTTGTCCCATATTCACCCATATTGTTGTTTCAGTTGTTACGCATCAACGGTTCGCTATCAAACGTCGGGAATCCGCTACAGCCCACCTACAAACGATCTACAAATGATTTCACATAAAGATATTGAAATTATGTACGAAAATAGTAAATAACAAGCTGATTTTTGGTCACTAGTTCCAGGGGAAATCAGTCTAGGGAATTTCCTCTGTGACTAAACCCGATCCAATATTATTTTATTTCTTATGAAGGAACGAGTGACCATCGAACATCAAAAATGCGTCATCAATCACCTACAAACGACCTACAATCGATTAAAAAAAGAATTAAATTAATCCGGGCAGATAAGGGGCTAACTTTATGGAGCTAGATACAGCTTCTCCACTAACTTATAAGCTCTGTTTTGTTTACTCACACATGCAACCTCACACGTACATCACAGAGTAAAACCGCTTTGTTCAAAGTTCTAATTGCTTGCAGAAATCCGATTTCGGATAAAATATGTAGCATCTCAGACTTTACATGTAATATTTATTAAATAAATTGCTGCAAGCAATTGGAACTTTGAACAAAGCGGTTCTACTCTGTAATGTACGTGTGAGGTTACATGTGTGAGTAAACAAAACAGAGCTTGGTGGAGAACGAACACACGGGACCCACGGAACCAAGCTCCACTAGTCTGCCCCAGGCTTTTGGTTCCGTGGGCTCTCTCAGGTTTCTTCTCTCTCTGGTAAATCTACTAAATTTCGTCTGCGTTCCATTTCGTTTTTCCGTGTTTTGGCGATTCGGCTTTTTGCTACATCTGATAACAGGTTAAGCACAGGATCAAGAAGAAGAAGAAGAAGAAGAAGGCAATCCGGCTTTACATGGGACGGCAGCCTAATAAGCGAAAGGAAAAGAAGATATTTGTCGCGTCGATTCACCTGACGCGTGGCTAAAGCAGCCTCCTAATTGGTCTATCCTTAAATTAAGTTACGGCGCTGCGCACGGAGTATGCGCTGCGTAAACGGCATATGAAATTGAAAAGTGTTGAAAATTCAGGGGCTAAGTTCACATCAGTTGAAAGGTTTTTTGGTATAAGATCGAAAGTAGCTTCGATAGTTGCTTCGTCTTCGATAAGTAATCCAAATCTAGTATGTAAAATACCACCTCGATGGTAATAAGACGCATTTTCTATACTTGTATTTATTTGACTTCTAAAAAGCGTTATAATAATACCTAGTTAATATTTATCATGACTGTATTATCGTTCGTTAGTTAATTAAAAATCCTAACGTATAACCTAACCCAACAAATTGAAAAATTATTATTTAATTATTCTAGATGCTTTGCGGAAAAATATTGCAAAGAAATTGCAACCTAACCCCTGTCAGTTTCATTTTTAAGGCTAAGTATTCACGACGAAGTCAAAAGAATACAAGTTCATACAAGGTCGTTAAATCAAACAACGAACCTCTCGAAGGTAAAAATAACTCAATTTACATTCATACGTATTATTTTAATCAAAGCTTTGCTCATTGGATAGAAGATAACGCAAATCATCGACGATTTTGCAACAGATTGAAATTTTGCTTATTTTATAAAAATATAATTAATTCATCCAATTTTCATTTTTTCACACAATGTCAGAAGCTTGTTTTATTGCATCATTCATCTTAAGAGTTGTGCAATTAGTAATTTGAGGATAGATACTTACAATCAAAAATATAACACCTTGAACCTTATTTATGGAATATGAATACAGAATACTTGCCTCCTGTGTGTTTCAAGATGTGGAGAATACCGTCTTTGGTGCCAATCCCAACTGGGAGTTACTCGCCCCTAGAGGATTCAGATTTTATATGCCAGGAAGCGTCGGACCCGGTTGGTTAGATGCAACGACTACCGCCCAAGTTGAAACTCGTTCTATATTACTGGACGATGATAATAGCATTGAGAATTTGATGGAATCTAGTCACTCTTTAGGAAATAAATCTAACGAGGCTAAAAATAATCAGCATGATAATTCAGAGTCTAATAGACCGATTTTACATTGTCTCGCGCAAGAGTGTCCGATGTTGTTGAGGAAAGGAATTATAGAATTATTCCCTGGTTGTATGGAACTAAACTCTCCGCAATTAACTATAGTCACTATCAGTCAGAAACCGAATCCGAAAACAATGAAATGGAGCAAAGAAGTGGAAACAGAGAAATTGGCTAAATATGTAGGTACCATGAGACCGAAGCTGACCGATTCCCTGCATTCATTCAATCTAGATCATTTTTCAACAAATCTAACTTGTGCGCCATTCATTTATTCATTTATTTATTCTTATAGTTCCTTTTGGCTGCTTCTGATATCTGTTCTAAGCTTAAAATGGTTGGCTACTGGGCTGACTTTGTGAATCCATTCAGCGGACAGCCGTATCTGAATCCCCATAAGAATGGGACTCTTTATAAGACAGACGAGCGGTTCCGATGCCTAGGATTTAAAATCGAACAGAAAAAATACTGCAAGATCATCTCCACCGATAGCGACCAAAAGAACTTTGTTGGTGAGCAAGCATTTGAATCGACGAAAGATTACACAACGTAACAGTATTTCGATGCATTTGATTCAAAAATCGAAATTGAAGCATGGTCTGAATTGTTTTTTGACTGCTTGCACAAATTGCATGAAAAGTTGAAATTTGAAGATAATTTTTAATTGTCACTGTTTTTGATAAATGATAGTGATACTATGATAATGATAATGTGAATAACATAGAAATGTGTAAAAGTTGTAAAATACTAATATTGAAAGTTGGCCAGAATTCTGAATGAGTATTAAGTTTATTAATCGATTATGTAAACATTTTATACTCTAATTTTGCATTTTGTTTTATAGGGAGTCTTTATACCACAGCACCTCCTAGCACCGAGTTTTTAAGGGAGGTTTTGAATGATCTGAACGGGCAATGATATCCATCTATCTAACGATATTTAAAAAGAGTATAAAATCGTGAATGTAATAATGCCAAATAGTCGTTGAATTAAATGAAAATTGAATTTCATCTTTCTCGGTAGTTATAGCATTGATTGATCACTAATGACCCGAGAATTAGTTTCTTTTTTGTCTTCATTATGTCAATGAGAATTGAATTGAATATATAACGGTGTCTGATAAACACTGAGGAAACTGTACCTTGTTTTTATGATTAGATAGATATAAATACATAACGGAATAGACGCTGATATCAAGTTTTAAATCTCTGAAGATTTATTTTCGTACCTTTATTATAAATAAAATTACCCGAATCTGCGAATATTTGAAGTAATAAATATTCAAAATAAATAGGTAGTTTATCGAATGAACAGATAAATGAATTGGAATTCATGTATTGGAAAGTAAAAAAGCGTATGAGTAGATACACGGACATCCTATGTAGAATGTCTTTGTAATTTGCTGATTATTTGGATAAGCTTAGATCAAATATCTAACAGAAATTGTGAATACTTGAATATCAAGAAATCGTAGACTACGATCGTATTCATAATTCATAATCTGCTGTAGTACTCCCTTGTATTACAAGGATACGTTATTTATATATGAAATTATCAAGAATAAACGAATTATAGAAAAAATGAAGAAGAAAAACGCATGTGCGTGAGTCGATTATTACACCATGTGTATAACAGCATAGAAAATATCCATCTCATTTGGTGTTTCGAATAAACTATAGATAGCATTTTTTTGATTATCGAAAGAATTTTTAATCGAAGTATGCATGTTCGTGTCTGAAATGAAGAGATGAAGAGAGAAAAAGAGTACAATGGTAAATTACAATGTAGCATATATACAAATATCGTGGGTTCTTTTCTTTTTTTTTTTTCTTTCTAGTATTAGATGTGTATATAATACGATTTAGTACATAAATACCATGCATTTTCGGTTATGGAATGAGTAATGATACATCAAGTACTTGCACTACAACGATGTATATACCTAGGTCTAAGATTCATATAACTACATGTATGTATAAATATATAGGTATACATGTACGTAATACAGGGTGTTGCAAAATTCGCGCACCATCTGCATCCTAGTGGATTCCTTTCTCGCCGGGCTTGCAGCCGCCGTGAGCGCTTAGCATTAGACAGGCGGAGCGGGGAACACCACACATTATTGTCTTTTTCTCCGTAGTGGGGTGGACGGCGATGCGAGCTTTAGACACTCTTTCCTAAAGACGAACGCTGATTTGTTCGTTATTAAGTATTTTTACGAGAAAACTAAGTCCCCGCGGATTTTTTTGCATCGGTAACTTTCGTCTTCATTTTCCGCAAGGAATCCGCTGGTATGTAGATGGTGCGCGAATTGTGGAACACCCTGTATAATATACATATTCTATGGTGTTAGGACGTACAGCAAAGAAAGTAATTCAATTTTATTTATATCTGATGTACAAAGAGGTCTGAGAAAAAAAAAACAGACAATATTACTTCGTTTCTTCTTTCACACCAATACAGAGTATAAAAAGTGCTCCATCCCTATACACACACGTTTATTATAAGCCAAATTTACTTCGATCTGTAGACAACACTTCATTATCGTTCTTCTACAAATCTACCATAATCTATACATTTGTTTCGTATTTTTTGAAATATTAACAATATTCGCAAGATCAATTCTTCTGCATTTCGGTTATCGTTTTTTCTTTTTTTTTTAATATATATTATTGGAAAAAAAGAAGAGACTATCACAGGTATAATCAGATTGACAATTATTATAATAGTAACAATCGCTTGTTTGCATATACGAATTACTCCGAATATCTAAATTTCGAAATTTCGAAATTTTATGAACGGGATTTTTTGATGAACCCATTTTTGATTGACATACTGGGTAGTGCTGCTCGATTATTGAATTTTGTAATCGATTATCGATCACCAAATTAAATCGATAACAATCGATTAATCGATTAATAATCCACAGATAGATTAATTATATGGTTAATCGAATGCTTAATCGAAAAATCTATAAATTATTCGATTATTCGAATAATTGATTGATTAATCATTTGATCCATTATTCGATTAATCATCTGAATAATCATTTGAATAATCGAATAATTGTATGATCGGTCAATCGCATAATAGGCAGACTTGACGTGCTGCTTTTATTGTGCCTAACGCGCTCAAGTTCCTAAGCAGACATCCTTTTCCTAGCCAGAACGACGCTCGTATTCATTCATCGAATAATCATTTGATTACATCATACGATTAATCGTTTAAATAATCGATTAATCATTCGATTAAATTATACGATTAAGTGTTCATATAATTGATTTCCCGATTATCAATCGATTAATCGTTCGATTAATCAGTCTTTCGATTAATAATCGATTAGTCGATATTTGCATGTCATAAAATCGATCCATCGATTAATCGATTTTTTGGAACAGCACTAATACTGGGGAAAAAAGCAAGAATTTAAAAATTGAAAAAAAAATCGAAACAATTGAATAACTCAAGTAATTTTTGTAATATCAGAAATCCCTATGTTCATACTATAGAGGCATCTCCTATGAACAACTGAGGACCAAACATTTCAAGATTGATCCAACGGTGGTCCTGATTCTTTACGACAAACGAGTCATTTTGTATTTTCTTATCTACAGCGTAGCCACTATCAGACTGAAAGTGATACATGATGTAAAATATGCGTAATGAAGTTCGAACCCTCCTTAGACATCATGATTTTTCTGGATTTTGTCAGAGTCCTCAAGTCGCGGAAAAAAATCAATTTCTTTTTTGAAATTTCAACTCCTCCAAGGGTGAACCTACCCCCTCAATATCTATAAAATTAACGAGTTTATAGGACGTCAAAGAATGAAAAGTCTCAAGATGATATACGCAGCTGGAATAATTTTCATTATGCAAATAAAAATCTCGATTTTATATAAAAGGCTCGTGTCAGTCATCAGACAACTCCAAAATATACAGGGTGAAAGTCTAACGTCCGAACACTTGGGCTAGTGTTGAGGTGGCCAACAGTCCAGTGCCGAAAATTGTTTTCCAATTTCAACGAATAATGAAGCCCGAAAACAACAAAACAATTGACAATTTTTGTGGTGGCCACCTAAACACTCCCCCAAGTGTTCGGACGTTAGACTTTCACCCTGCATCTACAATCTGCCCCTTGATGTAGTCCTTAAAGGGGTGATTCTTCAAATTCTCAAGGTCCACCCCTCAATCGGTTCGAAATACGGAAAAAGACATTCCCCTAAAATTTGAGTTCCTGTTTTCAATAATTATCTTTTTTTTGCAATTTTTCTGACTTTGTATCCGCTGAAAAAAAATTTAAGTGCTCTGAATCGGCAGCACATCTATTCAACTAATATTGCACCGTGTGATTTTCAATTCAAATTAAATGCCACGAATGAATTCGATTTTTATATTATTTAGATGAATTTTCTAGCTAAACGTTTTCATTTACTTTCAGCCATTCCTAATGAAGCAAAAGCTTTCGGCTACTTGTATTAGAAATATATTTCAACAAATATCAGAATAATTGTCGTCAGATGAATAATTTATTTATTTGATATTTCGATCGATTTCATTAGGAAAGAAAAAAATACGGCGAAATTGTTTTTCTGTATTGGAAACCGATTCAGAGGTGGACCTTAAAGTTTTTTTCAAATCACCCCTTCAAGGAACACTAATTTAGGGTATACCTATGTTTAGTCTTTAGTCATACACAAGGTGAGTGTGTATTTGTTTTTGAATTTGAATCACGATTTACGGTCGACCGGAAAGTTTTAATATATTTCAGAGCTTACACAGTCCCATCATCGCCGTCTGTATTTATTATTATACCTATACACGTTCTAAAACCAGAAACTTTTCCAAAACAAAATACTGATTGCTGAACGCGCGTGCTTTTAACTACACACCTATAAATACATCACATAATGTGTGTTTCATACATATCGTTACATCATTTTTACATTTTTAATTTCAAACAACGAATTTTTCTGAAAAATTACAAAAACTTATAATTTTTTATGACAAACTGCGAAGTCTACAATTTTTTCGAACCGAAAATTATTTTCAAACATTCAAAGTTCCCCTAGGAATTCATAGGACTAAAGATTTGTATCGAAATGAAAAATTTTCCCAATTTACTGACGAAAACGATTGAGTCTCGTATAGTATTCAGATTCTGAATGCGTTTACGGTTGATGGAAAAATTCGAATCGACATCATCGTTATAAAATATATACATAAAAACGATTAGACTATTGTTTTGACATGACGTCAAGCTAAATATGAATAAATTTGAAATTTCAACCCAAATCACAGAAGTAATTTGATCACGTAAGGTGTGGATCCACCCGGAAATTCAATCGGTAAGAAAATCCCAATCTGTATACGGAAATAGCTAGTGCGGGTGGGTACGTCAGAGGACGTAAAATATATGCCGCGAGATAAGCGATTGCTGATTTATTATTTGCGGTATAGTGTTTAATAATAAATTGTGTATATACAGAGCGATTCTTTGGAAAGTAACGCGCCTAAAAGGTAGGCAAACGCGAGACGCCTGTATCGAGCAGCTCAAACATCAACGATTGGGTTTTATTTATTACGTGGGAAGTACAACCCATCAATCGTCAATGTTTGAGCTGCTCAATGCAAGCGTTTCGCGCTTGCCTACCTTTTAGGCGCGTCACTTTCCAATGAATCGCTCTGTATATATAAGAATACAAGCGATTGGTACTACCTATATTAGCTTTATCCCGGTAATATATTATTAAAGAATTTATTATAACGTGGAATACCATCTTGTATACCTACTATTGCTGTACCACCCCTCCAACGAGACATGATGAATAATTGAATAATTATAAATAAAGGAATAGATATACAGGTATAAGGTATATAGGTATAGTACAAATACAATACATTTATTTATTAAATATTAAGATAAGAAATTTGATTGGTTTGGTTTATCCAACATTATAACAATAATAATAATAATAATGATAATAATAATAATAATAATAATAATAATATTATAATATACAGCGAACATCAATTAAAAAAAATGCCTATTCGCTAGGCTATGGTCCGCAAATATCTGTTTCTTACACATATACGATCTTAAAATTCTAAGTATATTTTACAGGTAAAATAATTTATTCATTATACTTTATTATTTATTGAAGACATTGGCTGTCCACTTATATATTTATTATATAATATGGGCTTATGAAATTCGCTTTTAAATAGACTTGAAATATTTGAATTTTTCTAAACATTCGTGTGTTTTTTTTTTTTTTTTCTTTTAAATACACAGTTTTTGGTATGGGTATAATATATTCGTATAGGTTTACAATGAATATTTGATATTTTTTTTTCTTATTTTTTGAAAATATTTGATGGAAATATACGAAATACACGAGTCTTTCTTCTCCTGCCGCATCGAAAATGATCAAATTTGTATTTGATTAAAAATCGATGAAGTATCTTTTTTTTCTTCTCTAGTTTGATTTGATAATTTAACATTTCTCGTCAATTATCACATCATGTATTATAGTACATTTCATTCACAGTTCTCACCTGTTGTAGTACG
Source organism: Tenthredo scrophulariae (assembly GCA_963978835.1). NCBI lineage: Eukaryota > Metazoa > Arthropoda > Insecta > Hymenoptera > Tenthredinidae > Tenthredo > Tenthredo scrophulariae. The sequence goes on along the minus strand of OZ022230.1, from coordinate 17,347,880 downwards.
TATACGTCTTGCCCTCAATATTTATAAAAAAATTATTTCAAATTTTCTATTTCCTTAAGAAAAATGAATTCAAATAATAATAACAATAAAGGAGAATGGACAACCAAATAAAACGACAATCGTAGACACGATACGATTAATTAAATAAGATTTTAACCAGTCGATTCGATTATAGTTTTATAATTTCGAACTTTTTTTTAACAGTATAATTTATCGTGAATTCGCTTTAAATACGCCCTGAACGTACTTTAGTATATATTATAGCAGCTATAATAGGTAGATAAAAATTTCGAGCTCTTAAAAGGCACGGGGATAATAATCTATGGCGTATATCAGTAAAATGTAAAACGAGGAAAAAAAAAAGAAAAAAAAAAACTTATCAATTTTTACAGCTACGCGTATGGCGGACACGTGAAACTGCTGTACGCACTAATATCCGGCAGAGATATCCTTAGATACGAAACATCGCACTACTGTTTTATTAAGTACCTACCCGTTTAATGCGTCGTGGATTATACGTGACTCGTTTAGGTACAGGGTATGTTCGTGTATGAACCAGTTGATTGCAGAGTGTATAGGCACGAGGCTATCGGCCCGCGTAGATCAGATTGGGAAATATACCACCTTGGACAAAGTGGACCCGGGTTATGGGTTACGGGTATCACGCGTAAAAGCTGATATTAATGTTAGCTTGCGTCAAGCAAACGAGGAAACCATCTAACGATGTTGGTATAAGCGAATTATTTCAACACGCGATATATTGCCTATAGGTAGGTACTCTAGCCATGATTCGATGCTATATAGTGTTGGGGTGTCCCTAATTTGATAATTTTTGAATTTTAATTCTCTCACGGGCCAGGACGTCTCGAAATATATACAAAACAATGTATCCAAAACCCCAGGATCCTATCTCAATTCTAAGTACCGCCCCAAAGCCTTCGAATTTTCCCCTTTAGATAAAACACTTGAATTTTTTTCTCCCAATCGCAGTATACCTTCAAAAAATCTGAAACTTGGTACACTCCTTACCTGTAGTAGCAGGTGTTCCATGAAAATTTGTCAGATTTTCAACGGTATAATTTTCGAAGCTGCAGCTCACTAAAAAAAATTTCTGATCTTCAAATTGTGATGAATAAAATTTCGTAGTTGAAAATCTGTAATTTTTTCACGGATATCTACTACTATAGGTAAGAATGGTGCGGAGTTTCATATTAATTGAAGCGATAATATGCGATGGTAAGTAAAAAATAACATCGAAGTACTAAAAATCGTGTGTTATTTAAGTGGGAAAGTTCAAAGGCTTTCGGGCAGTGTTTAGAATTGAGATAGAAACCTCAAGTTTTGACTTCATTTTTTTGTATATATTTTGAGACTTTTTGGCCCATGGAACCATTGCAATTATAATATTACCGAATTAAGGATCACCCTGATATTATATAATATTATTATACCGTGGGGTTTGTCATTCCGAGAAAGATCAAATATACTTTAGAAATCTAATACACGAATCCTGCATAAACCACTTCGGAAAGTATGTCCATACTTATATCGATAGACAAAGACATAACTTCAACATTTCATCAACTGAAATACCGAAAAAAGAATTGAAATAGGGGAAAGCCCTGTTTTCTCAGGTCAACAGTTCAGCGTTGCATAACAACAGCTGTGAAATTTACGAATCAATACAATTTTCCAAATTAAAGTATTATATGATTTGTGGATGTAAACATTGATCAGTTCGCCATAAGTGGGATGTCGCATAACCGAAAGCTAAGCATAGGTATAGAAAAGTGCAGTTCGATTAATGAATTTTTCACGAATAGTTCTTAGTGTGAAAAACCATGAACTGATTTTATAAAGTCTACGTGAATATCTTCGAATGATATCTGCCTGAATATTTGAAATATAATAAATCCGAATGCTTCTTGCATCGCAAACTTTTCCGGCTCATTCGCAAATGCGATTTGGAAAGATCCACGTAGCTTTTTTTTAATTCAAAAGCCCTATTCCCATGGTAAAGATTGTCAATTTTTGAAATTTGACAATATTTTCAATCTGTTCAATCCTCAAACTACTCATTGGATTCGAAATGTATTTTCTATCTAACTAGGAGCGTGTGTCTGCATACGGAGGCGAATCCAAAAGACGGATTATCTTATTGTTAGACATGTATTCTGCAGCTCTGAACCAATATAGGGTATTATGTAGTACTTACTGAGTAGTATCGCGCTTATATACATATCTGATTTGTCAATATACAGTGGACTAATATAGGCTATATACGTTCAATCAATCAATCGCGAGAATTCGCGAGAAGCGCTTGTGCTGTTTGCGCATCGCGGTCGGGAAGTATCGAAGGGTAATTTTAACCGATTCAAGGAATAGTGCTCGTGTTTGCCAATTATCTTCAGTAACAGCCTATAGACAGTTGTCGTATTTAATTAAGCATCAACCTCGAGATATTATAGAGTTATAATTACCTCTGTGCGATCGCATGGTGTAATTAGGTTCTATCACATTATTCCGGGCGAAGTATCCCAGTAAATTGAAACGGACTGGTCAATTTAGTTTTCGAAGATTTCGTCTCGCAATGGATTAGTTTCCATCATTAATCTTCGAATTATTCGACTAAGAAATTGTTTATACGATTATTGAAATCACGGATTTAAATTTCGGTGAAAGAACTTAGTTTCACTTTATTGATTCGTATTGATTTACGATGCATGTTATGTGCAGATTATAACGTAGGCCATACATATCTACGTATCAAAGAGCAGGTTTACGGAATCGATAAAACATCGGCAAGGGAGTTATTCTTTGCGTTTACTAGCGTTGTGGGTAATACAATGCAGTATAATTTTGCAGTAATTTGGCGGAAAAAAATCCCGTCATTTTAATCCGCAGGATCTAGGGCGTGGTCGTATATCTATTATCAATAACGAGAGAATGTCATTTCAATATACCTAAAAGCAGGAATGTAGGTATACAAAAAAATGTGTGTGTATTTCCTTGGGGAATCGCGAATTCGAGACCGAGGAGCATCTTAATAATCGAAATTAATGAAACTGACTATGATTCACGATGTAATAGACAATTTTTAGTCATAATTTTTCGAATCGATGATATAAATGGAGAAAATGAAAGAAAATTATCGACGAAATAATTTCAGGGTTCGTAAATGTCTGAATCTAAATCGTGACGTTATAACGGTTCGTTAATACTTGACTGATTAGAATTTCGTTGCGGCGCGGAAGGGACCTCGACTCGCCGGGTAAACTATAGAGAAGTTCAAAAGTTAAATCGAGTTGAAGTAATTTTCCGGTAACTCGGCAATTACAAAGGCTGCAGAGGGTTTCGTTTTGTTGTATTGATTTTTTCTCATTCTTAAACCCTCACACCGTTTCCGTAGACGCAGAGTAATCGCCAGTAGCTGGTATATATTTGAATTATAAATGAATTCAAAGATGATGATAATTGAGAAAAATTGAACAAAATTTGTATAAATATACCCCCGTAAGTATGAAGCCTCGATCGATATTTCTCGATTTAGTTAAACCCTCGTAACCCTCGCGTGGCAAGTCACCCTTCCTAATTGCCCGATAAGGCACTCCCAGAATCCCTCGGGCTAAATTTCTACTTCCAAGTGACAGGTGGGTCAGCGTCTGCATCGCTTCTAAGACCAAAATTAATTCGGATCTTGGAAGATTATAATTAGTATTAAGATTTTCGACTCTTCATCAATTTTATAACGGGGAATAGTTGGGGGTAGCTTTTAAGCCTCTCGGTACCGCCATCGGGTTTAAAAAACGAAATCCTTCGATGGCCGCGTCCTTTCTATTATCGCAATTCAAGTTATCAACTATAAGTACAAAAGAAAGGGGAATAAATTGCTCGTGAAAATTTTTTTTCTGGCGATACACATATCCCTTTATTCAGTTGGAATTCTGCCAGAGCACATTCGGAGTTCTCGATCCACACAGGCATTGGTTTTTTTCGTCCTGCCAATAAAAGCAGACTTGGGTATAGCAACGCCGCTACGATTACGTGGCAGACAATTCGGACTGTTGCATTGGAAAAAGAGTATAGATTTCATAGACACAGGACATAACAAATTTTCTATCATTTTAGGAAATTACTTGACAGCGATAAGGAACTTTTTTGTTTTTTCAATTTTCTAACACACCCCCAACATTATTCTTTAATTTGATCTAAAACGTCGAGGGAAGACTTGTGTGAAGTAAACTGCACCCCAGGGGGACGTAATTGAGTGTTCTGAAAAGACGAAATTTTTTAATAAATATTCAAATATCGTGTTGAATTCCGAAGGGGTTTTTCGTTCGGGATAAAAATGACTAAGAACCGGGGGGCTTATGTTGAGGAAAAGATAAAACGAAAAATCATCTTCGCTGTCACCCTAACGCACATGCTTCTCTGTTTCGAAGATTTATTTCTTCGTTTTTTTTTTTTTTTTTCTAAAACGTCATCACTCGTCGAGATATAGATCACAGGTACATACCATTGTGTTCTATTAACAATTATATACCTACGTAGGTTTTTCTTTAGAAAATATACGTGTGTTTAGAGCATCTCTATACTGGCTCGTTGCCAAACGGAGAAAAGGCTCGACCTATATAGCCTATACCTAGGTATATCAGGGTTGTGTCTCTCGCAATCAGTTTCATTCACCCTATGGTCTATTCTCTATACTATAGTCTGCACGAAACCACCCCCACGGTTCTGAACTACAGTTTATAGATTCCATCAGTCCCGGCTTTGTCCTCATCAGGTATACCGAATATCGTGTTAGAACAGTTAAGACGCCTTGTTCGTGTCGATCATGAAACGGATCAATGTATCCTTGCATGATGTACCAAAATCTACCTATTAACGTGCTGTCGTCATGATGTTACGATCTGAGAATTCTCTGGGGTATAGGTTGATGATATTCATCGTGCACCTAGGGGTCATTCAATCAGTAAATGATCGGATCATCTTGTATAAAATCGATAATGAAATTGATGCAATCGTTTGAAATCATCTATTCTGAACTCATACTCTGAAACGAGAGAAAATCACTTGATATCATTGAGAAATCGATTGGAATTGAAATAATTTTTTCTGCTCATCACTATTAATAGTGGGGGCGAATAACCCCTCTTGGGCACTGATCGTAATATTCACACGTCGGATAAACGGAAGTTGCCTCTTCTAATATGTCAAATAAAAGCTGCAAGATATGAGTTTCTTATGCCAAATCAAGATTCCAATTGTGTATTCGACTCATGGCGACAAACACATGCAAGATTTCCAAGTTTTCTCATTTTCTGTTTCCGTTTTTTAAAATTAACGAATTGTGATCGTTTCATCAAAGCAATATGGTACAGTGGTACGCCTACTAGTTGAGCGGCAATTATGCGATTAGGGTTGTAAAAAATTTTTGTTTCAATTAGGAAAGGAAATACTAAATTTGGCGGTAAGTGAAAGATGGTCGAATAAATATGATGTAGGTCTCTTCCATCCCTTGGGATACAAACAGGACATAGACAGCAGCCTGCAGGAAATCCGAAGGCCAGACGAATCCGGTTAAGGGTCGACGAACTCTCGGCTTTTACAGCTTTTGACCGAGAACCAATGGCCCCCAAACTACGACCCGGAACCGGAAATATTTAACTCTTATTTTTGGATATGTGAATTGAAAATTCTGGCGATTGTCTTGTTATTCACAAAAATGAAGAAAATCTTTTATTTCGCTGATGTCTTACTTCGACGAAATTGTCTTCTTCAAAATTATGACAAATTTTTATACGCAAGAGGGGTGGAATGAAAAAAAAAATTAATTTCTATCGACAAGATGTGGTATTGGATTACCGGGTTGAAAATAACTCTCGTAAAAATAATGTGGTACGTACCTATAGATTTTTCTGTGCTAAAAGTGAAAAGTTACTTCTTCAAGAAATACCCTGCAGCTACGGCAACTGTATTGAGTATTTAGGCTGACATCGACGAAAGCCCACTGTGTAAACGATGAAAAGTTCGCGAGGGTGTGCCGAGTAAATTTAGCCGTAAATTATATGGGCGTAAGCACGCGATTGGGGCGCAAGAAAAATATTGACCGAAGAGTAGAAAATTAGTAAAAGCTGAAATTGGATTTTTTTCTTTTTCCGTATCGGAGAAAAACGGACTTTGAATTTTTCGGATCGGTAGTAGCCATCGAATTTTGTTCGATCTCTGCTTCACTTTACCAGCGAAATTCTTTTGGGTTTCGATTTGCAGTAAATCGGATTCGGGGAACAAAGATTACTAGAAAAATTCTGTCAAGAGGAAGGGGCATGCGGACTATCATTGCAAAACCGTGTTCGCTCTGCAGCGAAGTAAAGTCTTCGGATAAACCGGAGAACTGCAGTATGAGTATAAAGCTATGTCACTAATTTCAAATTTTCCTCCGTAGAAAATCCTGCACATAGAAAGGAGCAAGGTGCGGACAGTAATATTACGGTTTTACAATCTAGGCAAAGTAGTTTTTACCTGCTATGTTTACAGGGCATAATAATTATATTTTGCTGAAACACGGCTGAAAAATAAGTAGCAAAATATGAAAAGTGGGCTGGCAGTGTTTGAAGTTAACTTTTACTCAGCAGGTAGGTCAAAACTTTTCGGTCCTGCACCACACTACTGTTGTGACCGAGTTAATTAAATAATTACACCTTCCTGTACGAGTGTGTGTCGAGAACAAGTGCCTTTTTCAATACCTCACCTGCAACGTCTGGTTAATTACACTCTCGAACTTCATGCTGCATATGAACAGAATTTTTAAGTCATTTCGATGATAAACTTTCGGGAATAGTTTCATAACGGTAAAACGGTTTTTAATTTCATTTTCCGCGGGCAATTGCCGTTAAAGTTCGATAATCATTACAACTGCACTTTTTACGGAAAGGAACAATCTCATATCCTCAACTTCGTTTTTTTTTTTTTTTTAGAGTGGTGATATGAGGTACACGGCACGAGTCAAGGGTGAACTGCTGTGTTTCTTACATCGGTATATGTTTTCCTTCCTTGGAAGAGTTGAAAATAATTTATCCCAAGAAAACAATCCGGGAATTATCAGGAATAATATTTTCTACGGTGAAACTGAACTGGAACATCGAGATCTACGATGTGTTGGCAGATATATTTTTTTCTATCCATATACACAGTATTAAGGGTAGTCTTCACGATTCCTGTATCTACCTTGGCTGAATCAATAGTAATTCGATATAAAGTCATGGAAAAGCTCCTACTTCTTGTTTATCGTAATAATTGAATTTCTTCAGGTCAAAACGATATGTTTCGTGATTAATTTTTATCAGGGAAAAGAAATCGTCAATTGAATAATTTGGTATTGAAATTTGACGTGATTGACTCACTGCGATAAAAAAAAAAAAAAAAAAAATCCCAATGATTCCATGGACGAGGAATAGTGAGAGAATATACCGGTGGTATTATGAGAGTGTCATAATGCCTGCGTCTCTTCTCTGATTCTGGAATCTAGATCAAGACGGAGAGAAGATAGGGTTCCCGTAAGTCGTCGGAGGTATGAGGCATGAGGGTTGGAAAAGACTTGAACTACGTCCCGTTATACTGGCGTGTATCAAGTGAGCGGTTCAGCGACCGCCCGCGGTTCATCCTAAAGGGGATCGATATCCTGGCCAAAGGATAAAACGGTCTCTTCACCTCACCCCTGCCTCTCTGCCATGCTCCCCCAGTCTTAAAACCCAGACGTATTCTCCCCTTGTCCGCGAGATGCGATCCCGGAAGAGAAAGGGAGAGTATGAGATGAGAGAGTGAGGGAGGATGAGGAATAAGGGATGAGGGATGTGGGATGAAGGATGAGGAATGAGGAATGAGGGATGAGGGATGAGGGATGAGCCGGAGTACTTGAATGCGAGGCAAGAGGAGGAGGCGAGAGCTAACAGCCGGCGGGGAAGCCCCTAGTTTTGTCTCTATACAGCCGTGAAACTAACGGGTATACGAAGCGGAGGTTTGGCTCGCTAAACCGACACCCAATTGACCCGTTTGACCCCATTGACTTGAATCCTTGAATTGACATCGCGCTGAGTCCACGACAGACGCAGACAGCTCTCATAGGTATTGCTAAAAACGCGGATTGACAAAAGTAAAATTAGTTTTGAAGTTGTAAGCTGATGATAATGCTGGTGATTTCGATACCGATCAACTCCTTTGCCGAATAATAATCGCAGATTTTCTGCGAAGGTAGCTAGACAGGGCTTTCAGAGATGAAACGATTCCGTGGTCCATCGGTTCAGGCGAACTACCGGTAATATAAACTTCTCGGAGATACCGTACTTCTGACTCTAGCCACTCGACGATTCTCGTCTCTCTTCTCAATCGTTCCAATCGTCTTTACGATTGCATCGGGGACTTCGTTTCCTATTATCTCAGTTTCAACTTGAACCTTGAGAAATGAAACCTGGTTTTAGACGAACTTCGTCCAAAGTCCGGCAGGCATTCATCTTCGATTCATAACTTCGCATTATACAGGTTGATTCAGGACTTAATGAAATAAACCGCTCTGGTGTGCCACGGAGTTGTGGCTCTGAAATTTTATCTTTGTAATACTGCGCGGAAAGTTCTTACTTCGTGTATCGAAAACTGTACGTAAAATAACAGATATCTGATGATCTTACAAAGTGTGCGGGAATCAATATTCCGGCATGGATGAATCTACAAAGTGTGCGGGAATCAACATTCCCGGACACTTTTTCGATTCATCCATGCGGAGTGTACACAAAGTGCGAATTTCCATACAGTGTTACAAAAAATAGTATATGTTACACGTGCGGGTCGGTGATTCCCTAACTTTCCGCACTAATATTATAATATACTATATTGAAATTCGTATTTTTAAAAACAGCTGAAAAATGTATTTCTCAATGAATCGGTTATCCAAAAGTGAATTTCATCCAATTATTAATTTTATAATTACATCGCCTTCTGTTTTTGCAACTGTACAGGCTGAATTATTAACATCAAATGATATACAGTTCATTCAAATAGAATAAATTTTTCTTTTACACTGACGGGTGAAACTTGAACACGTTTTTTACTTTGCTTTGAAGGGAAGCTTTCAGCAACCTCAAAATGGAAAAAATCCTTGGATACTGTTCATGTAATTTAAATAAATTTTCCATATTTTGCATTTCAACCCACTCCATATTTTCTATATTCTTGGCATGATTCAAAAAAAGTATTGAATCCTTCATAGAGCCTTCCAGCAGTTTAGAAGTTCAGGGTGTGTGTCATGAAGTGGCAACTTTTTGCCCTCGGATTCCCCATTTATAGTCTCACCCGGGAATTCCGTAATTTTTAGTATTTGAGTAAGCTCCAAAAATTTTTGCGGGATCGAACAATTTTGTAAGTTCGCTCAAGAGCTTTCAAAGGTGATTTAATTTGTCGGAATTCAATTTATTTTTTTTAATTTTTTCATCCCAAATCTCACCCTCTATATTCATTTATCTTCAATATTCATGGAAGTGTTCAAAATTTTAGTAAGAAACAAATATTCATTCTTTCAAAAAGACGTCATTAAATACGATGAGTCTGGTTTGCGTCTGAAATAATTCTGATCACCTGCAGTGAATACCAAACCGAGGGTGTTTATTAGAACAATCAATTTACGGACGGATGCCAAAGTTTACTCAAAATTATTTAAATTTTGAAAATACTGTCGCGCTATAACGCGAAACCCTGTGGGGCATACATAATCACTTGTTTTCGCACCGTTCCATCACACTCGTACTTGTAGTACAACACGTTGTGAAGCTGGTTTACAAGGGTTTATTTGAGTGAACGTTGACTCATTTGACAAGGGAGATTATATGAAACATTGACATCAGTCAAGAATAAAGTTGTATTTAATTATCGCGTTCGTGGGTCGCGTGAATCGAAATTATCAAATAAAAGTTTGATGAGATAGATCGAAAAGTCAATTTTCAATCTGCGAATATGAATACGCTGTACAGTTCGTTGTTTCACTGTTCTTCTAAACTTTTAATCAAATTTTTGATCCCGATCAAGTATTCATGCACTTTAATCAGCTATACAAATTACGGGGTACCATGTCCCGCGGCAATTAAATAAGCCGATTAAGTTTTTGAGTCATTTTTTACTTCACCATCGGCTGTTTTTAGCTCATTTCTGTACCCGATGTCTTATCTATCCATCTATCTATTTGTCGTTAGCATAATTAATACATTTTTTATGAACTGAGCTGAAGGCTGTGTCGAGAATCGCGTGATGGGAAAATCGCATTAGAAAACGATGGACAAGAGGGAAAAAGAGATAGGGAGAAAAAGAGAAAAAAAAAATTAAAAAATGTGTGTCAATCTGCAACGACAATTGTATTATTAGTTATAGTTTGAAACTAAAGCCAGTTAGAATGCACGTTAAGCCGGGTTTTAGTCCGGGACTCAGATACAGACAACCACAGATAAAATTTAAAAACCCTATACTGCTGTTTTAACGCGTGCAATACAACGCGGTTTTATTTCTCGCGTTTTCTGTTGTAAAGCGGAAATACAACCTATTCGAAAAGGTCCGTGTGTATAATAAATTTTGATTAATGACCCTGTTGCACATAGCGAATAAAATACATTTTTATCGTGTCGTCTGCTTGTCATGGTAATTAAAATATTAGATAGCGATAAAATAGGGTTTTCCGCCGTTGCAAAATGTCATATTATTCGATTTTTTATTTTTATTTTTTTGATTAAATAATATATGACCTATCGGACTTTTTGACGTGTATCCGGCTCAATATTTTATTCGTTTGACTCAGATGTAGCTTTCAGAATCACTGACATGTAATTTTACGAATCGTCAGATCCTGCTCCAGCCCCACTTTGAGAAGAAATAAAAATTCCATCATCGAATTGTCGAATTATTCCAGCATACTGCATTTCAATAATACCGCGAATAATAACAAACGAGATTTCAGTTTGAATCAATTTCCTAAAATCTGTTAAAAATTTATTCACCCGAAAACTATAAAACAGCCAGAAAATTGCCAGTTTATTTTATCCCATACATATTCGATCATCTGACAAGTGATCAAAACACATTTTTTCAATCAGCGTTAGCAATATGCGAACATTTTTTGAAAGTTCAAACGATTTCTATCCAATGGTTGAAATCGGTACTTTCTTAATTAATTTTACCAGGATAATAATGGAACAAAAAAAAACGAATTGTGCCAGTGGAGTCGTAGGTAACAGATTCTTGAACAAAATAAGAAGACCTGGAATGATTCTTCTTTATTCATTAATATCTAGACATTTGTTAAGAATTTTGAGATTTCGTCTTCGCCAATTTCCAGGGAAGTTATTATAGTTTAAAAATAATTGAATGTGCTTAATGTTCAAAGTGCGATTATCGCCGAATAAAATGAATAAAAAATGTACCCGTTCAAGGGGTATGTACACCTTTGGAGGAGTTGAAATTTCAAAAGAGAAATTGATTTTTTTCTGCGACCTGAGGGCTCTGACAAAATCCAGAAAAATCATGATGTCTGAGGAGGGTTCGACCCTCATTACGCATATTTTACATCATGTATTACTTTCGGTTTGATAGTGGTTACGCTGAAGATAAGAAAATACAACATGACTTGGTTTTCGTAAAGAATCAGGACTGCCGTTGGAGCAATCCTGAAATGTTTGGTCCTCAATTGTTCATAGGAGATGCCTCTATTGAATTTGATATTGCAAGAATTACTTGAGTTATTAAATTTTTTCGATTTTTTTTTTTAATTTTTAAATTCTTACTTTTTTCCCAGTATCTCAATCAAAAATGGGTTTATAAAAAAATCCTGCGTTCATACCATAGAGGCATCTCCCATGAACAATTGAGGACCGAACATTTCAAGATTGATCCAACGGTGGTCCGGATTCTTCACGACAACCGAGTCATTTTGTATTTGCTTATCTTCAGCGTAGCCACTATCAGACTGAAAGTAATACACGGTGTAAAACATGCGTAATGAGGGCCGAACCCTCCTCAGACAGCATGATTTTTCTGGATTTTGTCAGTCCTCAAGTCCCAGAAAAAAATGAATTTTTTTTTGGAAATTCCAACTCCCAGAAAGGTGTACATCCTCCTATAAAGCAGAAGCGAAAGCTCTCTGTTATACTGGTGCGGTACTTCTGTTTGCTTAACTGAAGTTAAGTCTTCATTATAGATACAATAATTTGGAATGCGATTTCGATATCAGAGGGTTGTTGAAACTTCAGCTTCTAACTCAGGATTAATATGATTAAGTTATAACGCCATGAGTTCGGAGTGAGAATAACTTTTCCCCTTAATTTATTCGTAAAGGGATAAAGTTGGCGCGAAATATCGTAAGGGATCCTATCTCGTAAACGTCTTCACTTTAGAACAGCGGACATTTCCTGAAATTAATCCCTTAGGTGGCAAGCACGCAGCTCAGCTCCGTTTGGTCACGCGAATATATAGAACTTTAATAAGTAGCGGTTTCACGTTCTAGATTCCCAGGTTATGCCAAGTTTCTAACACTGCGTTGACGGTTCAACTTATCCAACAAATTCGCCGAAATTTTTCACTCTTCAAAACTGAGTTACCGCATAGATTACATATCGAATGCGCGACACGTCAGTTTCGCAGTACGTGCACTGCGTATTAAAAGAACAAAAAGGCCAAATACGTGAATACGTTTTTTCTGACTCAAACTTTAACTGTAATACCTGAATATATATATACATATATATTTTTTTTTTTTGATGGGAAAAAGTATGTGTCTGCAGTGACTTATGCCTTGAAAAAATCGGTGTGTATGTGTGGATTATATGATCCGCAGTTTCAACTCCGGTCTTTGCAACGTTACTCGGAATTCATTGGTTTTTCATCAAGAGCGAATGGCTACGTTTTGATAAACTAGTTAACCCCCGTATACAGTTCTGCACCCCCGCATCGATGGAGTATATATCGAAACTTTCCGATAACCAATTATTTTGCGAACACCTCGCGGGGTAATTTCCTCAATTTATCTGATATTGGCTTAGATTTTTTCAATTCATTTCACTATAAAGTACAGTAACAGTCAATTGGAAGTTCTAAAAGTGACATAGTCCTATTTATGACTATCACAAAGAATTTATGTTCAATTAAATGAAGTTTTGAAAAACCCTTAAACGCCTTACGGTTGCATAAAACGAACCAGATTCATCTACACGATTACTGGCTTTCGGTTTCTAATTTCAGGTGTGATTTACTGCTCGTCTAACTCGCCTTGGCATAGTGCGAATGGCTGGTTCTCTGGCTCGTTGTGATCTGTTTCCAAAAATCTTTTGGCTTCACATTACGTATTGACACTCGATACTGTTAAAAATCTGAAAAATTCGTTGAACTGGCCAAATTTATGAACTATAATGCCCATGTGAATGTTATTTCTTGTATACCCTGGTACAAGCCATTAATATTTATGTATTTGAGATATAATTTGGGCAGAATTTCACACGCCGAATAAATGATGCGACTTTTAATAGGGATATTGAAAAAAAGTTGCGATAATTTAAATTATCCCTCGAAGTTAGGTGGGATATAATTGAGCTTTTAGTTCCGTCGTGTAACCTTGTAATTACAAAATTGCCAAAGATTACACTCGTTTTTCAACCTTCTTAGTCGAATCAATTACGTAGGTTGAGCACGTTAATCCGCCGCCCGAACGTGTCAGAATTTTCTGATATTAATTGGCAGTTCCGATACATTGGGCTATTATGGAATATCGTAATTCGCATTCTTTTGTATTCGGGTACTGATCGTTTTAAGGCATAATGAAAAATCTGGTATTTTTTAAAACGCTGGTATAAAGTATCTATACCTATGGTCATTGAAGCGAGTAGTAATCACCTTGCGCTTAGTTCGTTAAAATTTTTATTTTATATCTCATTAGTATCCCATCCCATTAGTGGCCTGCCGTTATAAGCGTACCACCATGTGCGTCTATGTTAACTTTTAGAAACTACTGTATAACATATACATATACATATATATATATATATATATATATATATATATACAGAGCAATTTCAAACTAAAACACGACTTCTGCCCGAGCATGAAAAATTCATGAATTAATCCATCTCTGAAAGCTATTCGGGCGAAGTTTTGAGTAGTTAAAATCCACTTTTTGAACCGATATATATATTATACCATGATTTTTGCTAACGATGGCACGATCCGTGCGCCTACGGGCAGGCAATTGGAATTACATCATTTTCAAGTGACCGGTGTATCTCTCCACGGCCACCCCCAACCTCAACGATTGTTTGTGCAAAAACCCCCAATATTGGGATATTTTTACAACAAATCGTTGAGATAGGGGGGGGGGGGGGGGGGGGGGGGTGGAGATACGCGGTGGTCACTTAAAAATCATGTAAGTCCAATTGCCTGCCTGAAGGCGCGCGGATCGTCCCATCGTTGGGACAATTCATGGTATATAATTTATTAATTTAGGTGTGAATGACGGATGAAAAGCTTTTCATAGAATTATATAGATCGCAACTTTATAAAAATTTCCGATAATCATATACCTAGCGATAGGAAATCTGGACCTAAAAATTGATCTGGGTATATACTACCTGTATATGGCAAAGTGTATAGCCTCGAATGTTATCTTATCTTCGTAATTATATCGAAGGCTCAAATATTTGGGTGTATATACGAGGTATACTTACACCACGGTAAATGGTAAAAGTTTGTTGTTACACTTTCGTCAATATTCTTTTTGCGTTAGTTTAAAATAATATGAACGTAAAATAAAGAATAATGCGAGGGCGTAGTACTTTATAAGATTAACGAAGAGCTGTTGTAGAAGAAGAGTGAAAAAAGTTTTAGAAGAATTTTTCTAGCTCCTATTACATATACATCCTATACATACCCAAAGAAATTTAAATGGCGTTTAAAAAAAGTTACAGAGAAAACAAAATGTTTGAGAATTTCTTTTGTTTTTTCTCTTCTTTTTCTTTTCATTTTTTTTTATGTTTTTTTTTCTCTCTCTCTCTCACAATTTTTCAATGAAATATTACAGGTGTAAGTTCAACCTCGCGACAATGAAACGTTTTTTTTTTTTTTTTCAACTGCAGAACCGAGAAGTTGATACTTTTTATTCCTGTTCTTGACTTCGTTGTTTCTTTTTCCACTATCGTCAGTTAAGTCGAAATAGAATCTTTAAGGATTCAGTTTCAGTTAATGGTCTGAACTATGTCTACTGTTTCGTTTCCTATTATCTTCCTTGCGAAAGAAATTGCGCAAATTATAATTTAAATGAAAAAAAAGAGGAAATGGAAATAGAAAAAAATAAATAAATAGAGAGACTCTACACGATCGTAGAGCTAGATTCTCCGTTTTTCACAAAGCCCGACGTTTATGGAATTGGATTGACCGCACAAAACCGAGTATCGCTCGAGGGTGAATTTCTTTGGTGATTGAAATCGGCTCTGCCTGGTATACTAAAAAAAGGAGAAGAAAAAACAAATAATTCTACCATTCGCAGACTTTTACCCGCATAAAGTCCTCGGCCTCGTATTGTATACTCTTTGATTTTTTTTTTTATTCTTTCTCACAGTTAGAAAACAAATATGTACGTAATACGTCACACATATACGGATGTCTACTCATTTCAGATTTCTAAGCTTCGTACGAAATCGGTAACCATACCATGTCGATTATTTTCAATTGGACGATTATACAACGGTACGACAACAGGTGGCTCAGAAGGATAGGTGACCACATTACTCTCTGAAGTGATGTTTATGCATGCCGGTGACATTACGTCGTGCAGTGAATATCAGAGTCAAGTATTCGACCGCATTAATTAACAAGCAATCAAGCGCATGTGATCCTTGGTATATGAACCCCCTTTTTTTACACGTATGAAGGTATATACATATTTTGTAATTCCGAAATTCATCGAAATTTTTTGAAATGAATCGCGTACCCTTTTTATAAAACATTACACACACACAAACACACGCAAATATATTCACAAAAGATGTGTACACGCGTCCATTCATTCAACAGATATACCTTCCACTCACAGCTTTTACTGATTTTTCTGGGACTGGCACAAAGTGCTTTTCACCGGAATCCGGTACAAAGAGTTCTCCCGAAAAATGGCGGGGTTCTTTGATAAGAGAAAAGTCACGAGATGTATGCACAGCCTGTAAAAAGCTTTAGCATTCGTTTCGAGAAGACTATATATAGTTGTGTACGCATTTGTGTTGGTGGAGAAAAGAGAAATAAGAAAAAAAAAAAAAAAGAAAAAAAAAAACAACAACAAACTTTGTATACATAAACAAAAAATTTTATTATGAAAACATATAGGGGCTTTTTCCCCACCGTAAAACCTAACGAATATGTAAATACTTCACTGTTGTATTTTTTTTGTTCTCGGTACGCTTATACATTTTTACAATAAATTATTTATTTAATAATACTCGTCGTTTGGAAAGTATGTTATATGTAAACGTCTCGCAAATGTAGAGATTTTATTACATCTAGTGGTCGAAAAATAATCTTAGCTTTTCACGTAATGAGAATAGTCCGAGTGTTAGAGTGTATACATGTACCGTGTGTGTATATTAGACCTCTCCTTAAAAAGGGTAAGATCGAAGTTCGATGGTCGAATCCCTCGAATTGGTTGGAAATAATTTTAGAAAATTGCATTTTCGACGTTCTTCGACATTTTTAAAATACTTTTTAAGCGGTTTTCCAGATACTAAGACGGGAGATGGGGGGATCGAAATTTTTGAATTTCTATTCGGTATTTTGAACGAGTTCCTCGACCGCTCAAAAGTTTGGATTCACTAGTAGAAATTTCTTGCCGCACTGAAAGTTAGATATCTGTGTCAAAAATATAGATAGCCAAATTTTCCAAGCAGCGTTTTAAAGGGGACAGATTTTACCTTTATTTTGCTTTTTTAGAAATTTTTTTACGACTTTCTTTAGACCCGGTACACTTTCGATGAAAAAACTCGAAAAATCAATGCTCTTCTTATGACAAAACGTGAGGCTATCTAGGGGTGGGTAAATATTAAGGAAAATTAAAAAAAAAAAATGCCAATTTTTTTTCAATTATTTCGAACCAATTTGAGGGGTGTGTTCATCGAAATTCGATTTCACCTTTCTTAAGGATAGGTCTAATGTATACCGGGAGTATTCGTGGAAACGCTTCATACGGAAGTGATTAGGTTTGGTTTCGCATATCGTGTGCCCATTGGCTATGTGGGAACAAAATCTAATCGCTTGAAGTTTGAGTTGCCTGTATGCAGGCGTCTTATGAAGCGTTTCCACGAATACTCACGGTATATATAACGGAGCTGTTAAACGAACCGAATCAAGTTGCTTGTATTCGAACGAGTTCTAACGAATCATCTCATTTATTTTTACTTTGCAAGATTTTGAAAAATTTTATATAGGCATAGGTAGTATGTTGTGTACAACAACGAGATATATTCTTTTCTTCTCTTTGTTTTTGAAGTTTAAACCGCTATATACGCGTTTTTCTTTTTTTATTTTATTTTTCCTGGATGAACATCGAAGTAATACACGTTTTTATAAGAGCAGCCAATTCCGACGCGAGCGGGCACTTATAGATTTCAATAAATATTACTAGTAAACATAATATTTCCTATATATATTATATATAATATTTGTATTTATGTATGGAAGTATGTATATGCGGCATTCCACGTGACAAAAAATCTTCACAAAATTACAAAAAATCGGAATATATGATACGAACAAATTCACGAGGTTCTAAATTTTTTCAACATTTTTTCGGGAGGAATATTCAAGTATTTTCATTTTTCATTCAAACAGTGATGTCTCCATTGAAAAATGAACATTTTCGATGATTTTGCCCTAAAATGTGGGTCAGAATAACTCGATTAAATTTAGATAAATTTTATCCTTGTAGGCCTTGAAAAATCGGAGATTTTTGTTTTTTAACATCGTCGTTACGATTAACCGTTCCCTAGATATCA
Organism: Tenthredo scrophulariae; assembly: GCA_963978835.1. Classification (NCBI taxonomy): domain Eukaryota; kingdom Metazoa; phylum Arthropoda; class Insecta; order Hymenoptera; family Tenthredinidae; genus Tenthredo; species Tenthredo scrophulariae. Next base: position 17,329,824 of record OZ022230.1, on the reverse strand, counting down.
CTCCTTAAATAAAACATGAAAATAGTTGAGTATTCCGTCCAAAGAGATTTTTAAAAAATTTGAAATCTTTTGAATTTATTCGTATCATATAGGATTTTTCTTTCTTTTTTTTTTAGGGGTTGAAGTAACGCCCCATACCCATATTATTTGATGAATTATGTTGTATGGAAGGTTTTGCGTTTTCACCTCGGGTCATTAATTTCACGTTCGTATAATCTTGAATTTTTTCTTTTTTTCTTTTTCTAGTCTCTTGTAATTCGTGTTACCTACCTTTTAATCAAAGTGACGTACTGTTTCTACCCTTTGTTTCACTCATCCATTGTCTCAGATTTTTGTAGCAAAAAAAAAGTAAAAAAAAAAAACAAAAAAAAAAAAACAGAAAGGATAAAGTTTTTCCAAAAATTGTGCAAAGGCAACGATCATATATTATACGTCCAGCATTAGGTACGTTTGTTGAACCCTTCTTTTCTCTTATCCTTTTTCCAAACATCCAAATTCGTCCATTTATAATCCCCTTGCGTTTCAGAACCTAAGTACTTGCGCATCTTCCATTCAACCCTTCGTTCTGTACGCTACGATAGGAAGAAAAGAGATACACAGTGAGGAAAGTGTTTGAAGACAAAAAAAAAAAAAGAAAAATTAACGGGAGGAAAGGGCAGTCATTTAACCCGATCTTCCTTTCTTCCGTTCTTACTTTATTTCGTTTTTTTTTTTTTCTTTCTTTCTTTTTTCACCGAATATTGTATGACAGCTCCGAGCTTCCCACGCGGTGACGTTGATGACCCAAAAAGTAGGTGGCCAACAACGTCAAGTGTTCCGCAACTTGAAAGCATTATTTTAAGAGAGAAAAAGAGAGGTGCATGAATAAGAAAAATATGGCAGTATCACTTTACTATCATAAGCAATTCACGATGCGTGACTTGAAAAAAAAAAAAAAAAAACGAATTTATCGTACCCTTTACTATATATAATCATAATTATAATTCAAATTTTGACCAACAGAGTTTGGTACACAGGTATTTATCGAATGAAAAATATTAATCGTAACTTATTTGACGCTCAAATTTTTCTTATCATTTTAAATCAGCGTTTCGATATGAAGAATATAGATTACATATTTATAAATATGCGAATATCTACATACCTATACTTTTCGCTTTCGTAAATATAAATATACCGGGAATATTCGTGGAAACGGTTAATAGGAAAGTGAAAACGCCTGCATACAGGCAACTCAAAAGTCAAGCGATTATGTTTTGTTTCGCATATTGCGTGCCTATTGGCTACGCCGGAACAAAACCTAATCACTGACTGTTAAGTTGCCTGGATGCAGGCGTTTTTACTTTTCTATGAAGCGTTTCCCCGAATATTTCCGGCATACGGAGCTGCAATGACATAGAGATTTGTGTGATATCATTTCGACAGAATTGTATGCAGGAATATTCCATCTTTCGTAGAAATAAAACAGGGCCAAGGGACTGGCCGTTAAATTTTGATTCTATATAAATATGTGTGGGTGCCATATCCGAGGCGATAAAACGGTCTGAAATTTTATTTTATTTAAACCGTTATTTGCGTTTGATTTTTTTTCTAGCCATTCGTTATTTAAATACGATAAGTAAGTGCGAAAATTTTAAATTTCAAGGATTGATGGGTTTGGGTAAAGTTTTCAATTTCTTGTGTCTAGAGTTGAGTCACCGGGTTTAGGGAAGGACTCACGGCAAAAATTATGGTCATTAGGTATTTAAACATTGATTCTAGGCTAACAAGTAGATCGTGAAATATTGAATAAATTCCGTAGCTATTGGATTAAAAAAGCGATCGCTTAGACATATATTTTTCTATACGACAATACATACCCTATATTGTATCTATTAAAATATTTAAATGGCGCCATAATGATTTAACTATATCGTTTTATTTACTTATTAGCTAATGGACCGCATACACGCACCGAATTTAATATTCATCTAAAATTGCTTTTTTCAAATCATTTTTTATTCATTTATTTATTTATTTATTTTATTTATTCTTTCTTGTTTCTTTTATATCGCTAAAATTCATTTATTATACTTCAAAGGTATAATATTGTAGTGTTATTATAATTAATACGCATTAGCCGTTATGCTTCTTTTTTTTTTTTTTTTACCTCACTTCGCTTAATCTTAACAAATTATTAACTTCGTCAAAGTACAAAAATCGTAATGTAAAAAATTGTGTAAATTCATGTTATTATGGTTAAATGTTGGATTGTAAAAGTTTCTCTAAGGGTATATATAAGGGGTAGGTATATAATATAGGAATTGTTACGCGGAACTCTGGATCTCCTTGTCGTCAATTCGTAGTACTATGCCTTCAATTTTCAAATATATTTTACCTAAAGTAAAGGTACCTACTTTTTTTCGATTTTACATGCCAATAACAAAAAGTTTCATCATCATTGCACAGATGATCGATACGCAATTTTATTTCGCCAAAATTTCGATTCCGGATTCGCGTGGTGTCACATACTATTTACTTGAAAATCCAGAGCTCTGTACAACAGCTTCAATCAATTTTGGGCATTGATTAATTACTAATTGATTGATAATCAATTCAGAGCCACCTAATTCAAGCGTATTCAAATTTCAATGTGAATTGGGTTAAAAAATACTGCGGGATTTATGTTTGTGCAGCAATTGGGCGTGCTTTTCATTTCATTTCATTACTTTTCTGTTTTTTTTCTTCTTTTCTTTTCCTGTCCTAACTTATCTTCTGTTTACTTTACTTTACTTAATTTTTCTTTTCTATTATTTTTCATATAAATTCAATGCAATACTTTGCCGTAGTCTATTGTACTGGAAATAGTCTTCTTTCATGCATACCAGTTTTGTATGTTCATATTGTCCTCGCCAACGACGCGATCTTTCGATTTTTAAGGGTGGGGGTACTCGATTTTTATCGGCCTATCTTTTTTCGCAAATATCTTCGAAACGGCGCCATGAATCGAATAGTCCTTTCGGCAGCCGATGTTTGACGAGTAATGAGTTTGAACTGGTACGTTTTATCGGATGAAATCGGGATTTTTTTTTTCATCGAAACGCCCGTGAGATGTCGCTACGCGTGCATTTTCAGATTCTCAGTCATAGATGATTGAACTACAGCTCGAGTCACGTGGTACCAGGTGTACTAACGTAAACAGCGGTGGTGTAAAAAGATGGTAAATTGATGATGTAAAAGATGGCAACATCTCACAGGCGTTCCGGGAACTAACGTCATCACATTAGCGGCCGTTGCCGGTCCCAGCCGTGGACAATCGCGAAAATTACCACAAAATCGTGGAATACGTTTTGCCCCTTCATCGTTGTCGAAAACAGAGATGATTTTGGTTGGTTGTCTTCGGATTTCCCCTATAGAATCGGGCTACAGAGGCTGATTTTGCATTTTTTATGCGTAGGCTGTAATATAAGTCGAAATAAATGGCACGCCCACACTTTTCGATCAAAATAAAATCCCGATTTCATCCGATCACACGTACCAGTTCGAACTCATTACTCGTCAAACATCGGCTGCCGAAAGGACAAGTCGATTCATGGCTGCTCCGTTTCGGAGATATTCGCGAAAAAAGACAGGCCGATAAAAATCGAGTGTACCCCCACCTTAAGATCAAACCTTCATTTCTTTTGTATACGTATACATCCCTTCGATAATTGTTAAGGATTTTTTAGAAATTCTTCGTTCGTTATTATCAACTGCTTAATGTCTAATGTAGGTATAATCTACTTTGCCAATGTAGGAAGCAATATATATAAAGAGGGTAAATCTTTCTACTTATTATACAATTGAAAAATCTACTGCACTTTTCGTAGATCCCAAATTTTTCATTCAAAGAATAATACGCAGAGAAGAAGAAAAAATAAAAATAAAAATTGAAAATTGAAAATTCTTTGATCTAAAATAAGGAAACCATCAGATCCTTTACACTTATCGAAGTGCCAATATATCCTGTAACGTTATAACTAACAGAGTTGTTCGTTGAATTTGTTAGCTCACCGTAATCATATACATCTCCTCCTTTTTCCAATAAACCCGATTTATTCAGTCTTCGTCTACAATACGTGGAGGTTTTCGCAACTTTTCGACTTGCTGTCACGGGCCCATACCTTTCCCAGAAGAGTTCTCACCTTCAAACTGGCGCTGGTTCTGCTCCCTCTATACTTCTTTGGCGAATTGTTTTCCGAACAGGAACCCAACGGTGATCTATTTCGATTTTTTCGAGATCTTTTGCGGAATATGTCACGCGTGTGCTCAGGATTTTCCAATTTCAAACGTATTTGCGTTAGAAGACCGACCAGGAGTTCGTCAACGTTATGATTGATGACCACCGAAGTTTCGATAAATTTGCAGTCGTAAGAGGTCGCCATCGATTTACCCTCTGGAACATAAAGCAAAGATTTACCCACGTGCTCGATGTTCCTACCATGGAATTTGAAACTTTCGAGTTTCAAGCAACGGAAATGTAAACGGGAACGCGGATGAAAACACAAATGCAAATTAGTTATTGATCTTGACAAAATTTTGCACGCGAGTCCGGAATTCCCATTGTTATAAATCACTGCTTCCACAAAGCTCGCTTATATATGTATATGCATAGAATTTAGAATGTATAGAATCTCGACATTTACATCACGTTTAATTTACACAGCAAAGTCTCAATTTTTATACTTTTCCTTATTCTACCTGCCCACCCTGATACTAAAGGTGCGAATTGTAGGTACCAGTTTAGGGTTGTAAAATAAACGACGATATATTACTCGCTGGTACGAAATTCTATGACCCTGAACGTTTCCTATTTTATTTATTTTTTTTTTCTTTCAAAATTCTTTTCACCTAAGTCAATGAATTTTCGAAAAGTTATTCACTTGATACAGGCAAATAAAACGTGAAATGGTCACATCGAGGGGGTAACCACTTTAAACTTGTGTGTCCCAACTATTTCACATCTCAAAATCATTTCATATGATTTCACAACTATTTCATATCATTTCACAGGCATTTCATAAGCATTTTATACGATTTCGCGATCATTTCACAAGCATTTCATACCATTTCATACCGATTCATACCATATCATACCATTTCACAAGCATTCCACACTATTTCGCGATCATTTCTCAAGCACTTCATACTATTTCACACCATTTCACAGGCATTTCACAAGCATTTCATACTATTTCACAAGAATACCATTTCATACCATTTCACAAGCATTTCAAACTATTCAGCGATCATTTTACAAGCATTTCATACTATTTCACTGCAGGCATTTCACAAGCATTTCATATCATTTCACAGGCATTTCATACCATTCCACAATAATTTCAAAATAATTTCACATCATTTTATACCTCATTGTCCAAACTATTTCACGAGTAGTTACCCCCTTGGGTTACTCGGTATATTGTAAAGAAACGTCAGAAGCCGTATATTAATCACGAGTACATACATCTTAGGAATAATTGTTTTCAAATTACTGGTACGCTTTGAAAAAATATTTTACTGAATCGGATTTTTTCACACCTTCTCAAATTATTCAATGATTTATGTACTCAGGTAGTATCAGTGATTTAATCTACATGTGCGCGTATGCATATTTATTCTTATATGGGCGAAATTTAATTGCACAACTCGACTATCAGTGAAAGTGTTTTTTTTTTTTTTTTTTTTAAATGACCCCCTTCACATTTTTGCTGATGAAAATCTTCCTAAAAAATCTTCTCAGTTTTCATACATAAAAGATTGAGAGTTGGGTGCTTGGTGGATCTTCTGACGATGCGCGATGGTCGGAGACCCAAGAGTGAGAATATTTAACGAGAATTTCGCGCTGCTGGTAAACAACTCAAAAAGCGATAAAAAAAATGCTAAAAGAGAGAAGAAAGAAAAAAAAAAAAGAAAAAGAAGGAATAACGTTGAGACGACGATTGTATAAGACCCGCTCATATCAAAGTAGACGAATTTCACCGAGTACAGTAGAACCTCCGGCACTGTCGCTAGTCGCGACCGACCACCCCCGGCATTGTCGCGTATTGGCCTACTTTTTCCCGACCAATCGAAAGCAAGTACATCTGGGCCGTAGAATTAACCTGATAGCACCCGAGGTTTCGTAACATACACGGGTGACGCTAAGGCGCCACGGTAGTCAGTAGATGCGGTACTGCTATACAGTGCCGGAGGTTTTACTGTATATATGGAAGTATCGAAATAAAAAAATGTATGTGCATGAATCTTGGTGAACGACGTGCATGAGGGCGATACTCGAACTTAAGGAGCTCGTAAAAAGCGAGACACCAATCCTTCGACAATCTTATATATTCCGAAGAATATTTATTGTAAAACGAACCCCTTCCGAACTCGCACTTCAGTTAAGTCATAAAATTTATTCACCGCACACTTTGTGTACATACGTCGAATGGAAAAATACAATATTTATTAGGTTTTGCAGCTCGAATACTCTACAGGGTAACATATGAAAAGTGTGTTAGTACAGTATGCGTAACTATACCTGTATTCGAACTTGGTGCAATTATAAAATTCCACGTTTGGTTCAAGTTTCCGGAAGTGGTTTTTCCCACTGTAACAGTCTGGGCGACTACAAGAATAACAGTATAAAACTGGAAAACGCAATATTGTATTCATTTGCTCTGCAATAAAGTTATCCGCAGAATGCATATCACCAACGACATGAATTCAATGTGTGGGTAGAGCAAAATATATCCATCATATTTTCGGCAGAAGAGCTAACTAGCAGCATTATAATTTATTTCGAAATGATGAAGTAGGAGACTTGTTTTCATATTTTCCGGGTATATAGGTACCATATACGAATTGTGAATTAGAATTCCTATAAGTATGGACGAAGCCTCGGTTCCTCTGAGATATCGGGCGTACAATATCCGGTTTGACTTTTCGGCGATGAGTCACGCCTTGGCGAATTATACTGACAAAGAAAACGAGGGATTAATAAGCAGAGACATTTGTTAATGGAGCTCTCAAGGTATTGAGATTAAAACGATGATTCAATTCCAAATCCTGAGCCTCAAGATCATAATTTGGGATAAGGCAGAAAACCTTTCCGAAGTTCGGTTCTAATTGATGATCTGTGTATCCGTAAACATTCGAAAATTCCCTCGACAAAATTGCGTATCACATTTTTCAGGAGAGATAAAAACGATTGAATTTCATTCAGCGAATTGACAATAAATTGTTTGGAAAAATACTGGCTTTTACTTACTCGTTACAACAAATTGAAAACGGACATACCCTCCGTTTGGGCCATAAGGCCAATCTCTATCACACGCATGCTATAAGTGCTGAATGTCGAACTGCGGAGGTTTGCGGAAAGAGAAACTCGGGGAACTGAGATTCGAGGAAATGGGACTTGGCGGAGTCGAAATTAGTGAGGTGGGAATGAATTCCTGATGATATAGGTACCGAGCCAGAGAAATGGGAAAAATAAAGTAAAATTACGATGTCTTGTCAGAGATTGCATTTAATGAAATTGACTCGATCTATACCTATATTCGCGGTAAAGTCTTCGGGATGAAGTTTTTAGATCTTTGGATGTGCGATTTCTGTTATCAAAAAAGCTCGGCGTTATAATTCGGAGAAAAACTTTGATGAATAAAACGAAAAAATTATAGACGCGTATTTCCGTTTTAATATTTCATCCGGAATATGAATTCCTGAAGTAATGTTATCGAATAACGTTTATATAGTAATTTGGAAATTGAAGGTGGTTTACCCGTGAATTTCGTGAACGAGTCGCGAGATTAAAGTATAGGGCTTATATTCGGCGTGAGAATGATTGAAAATAAATTAATGGTTGGTTCCTGTCATTTTGATTCGGGGAAAAAACGTGTTGTTCACATCTGTGCGAAATGAAATTCCGTGAAATCGGTAATTCTGATGAATTTATACGTATTTCTCACCGGTACGATCCAATGTTTCAAAATTTGAAATGGAAATTTGATTAGGCTCAATAACGACAGGCTCAAGGTACTCGCGTCGAGGCAATTTGTCAGTCTTCGAAACATCTTTGTATCAATAATGTATTTCACTTCCAGCTACTTCACATATTTACTCGGAAATTTCATTAGCATATTAAATTTGGTCGTATGTTGGATGTGAAAAACTAACGCGCGATCACAGCCCTTCATATTGAACAGAGTCAAATAAGACACCGTGTGTATAATTTTAAATGTTCATAAAATATGTTTCAAATAATTTTCAAAATAAACTGTAACGATTTCATTGGACTAGATGGGTTTTCTAATACTGTGAAAGATTTTTACCCGATGTAACTGATTTCGAAAAAGCTACGTCAATCTATTCGAATTTCATCCAAAAATGAGCCAGAAAAGTTCAAATTCAAAAACTCCAAATTTGTGATACAAGGGCCCCAATATTTGAAATATAACCGAAATTCTCCTCCGATGAAAAATTTTCTGAATCATTTGCAGACGTAATTATAGGAGATCCATATAGCTTTTTTTAATTTGGAAGCTTGATTCCCACGGTATAAATTATTTTCCGATTTTTACACCCCGAAATTATTAACACTTTTTATCCATAAAATGGAAAGGTTGGATGAGATCAAACGAGATGGGGAACTCCCTCGTGGCTTTGCTATTTCATTTGCTTAGGATCTCATCATAAGGGTGAAAAAAAAAGGAATCGACAGCACATCATTGCCCCATCGCACCTCGTGACCTGGTCTTGTCCCAGTTTCCCTCATAGTGTTGATTTTCAATAATACCTGTGATTGCTCCCTCTCTCCAGACGTTTTTTTATTTACTCGTATCTCGTTATTTCTATCTTGTTAAAAAAATTTCGCGAATCTATTGCTCGAACGCATCACTCATTGCTGCTCATATTTCCCATCGCATCAGCCCACGTAATTTCTTTTTCATACACCAATTATGCAGAGGCTTATGGTAGGCAGGAGTTCCCATCGATGGCCCCTCCCGGATAAATTTCACGATAGAAATTATATTTTTATCCAAATATTTAATGAGAAGGGTGCTTAAATGATTTTTCAAGAATCTCATTTCGACGAAGCTCATGCGTTTAGAAGAGACATTTTTTTCATCTCGTCGGTCCATTTTCCAGGCTTTCCGTCCTTAGATCGTTCGAACTCGTTATTACTTCAATGGACCACTTATGGGTTCATTGATTGGACTACCCAAATATTTAATGAGGAAAAATTTCATACGGTAAAATATATCGCTTCAATTATTAAAGGGTTGATAGAAAATCGATTCGCACAACTGCTTACCAAATTACAAAGATCTGTTCAAATAAAGTGGAACTTTGAGCACAGCGTATTGAAACCGTTATTACGTACGGAGAGAAAAAAAAATTAAAGAAAGGCATGGAAACTGTTACCAAAAATGATACAACTTTCACAAAAGCGTCTTAAACTTTTTGAAACGTTTTTCCAAAAATTTCTGAATCGATTTCGCAAAAATTGGAGACTGAATCTCATCACTATTACGAATCGATTCTTTTCAATATCGGCCATATTGAAAAAGTATTTTTCACATTCTCGTTCGAGTGAGTATACCAACGTTCTCGCGTGTACCAAGATTCCTTTAAGCGTTTTACTCCGGTAGAATATAAACCATCGTATCTTACGATAAAAGCGGGAATTGATTCGACCTGGAGGTTCACCGAGACAGCAAAGGATTTTTCCGAGTATGCGTCTGAACAAAGCAAGAGCTAAATTTGGCTAACAATAAATTTGAAACTGATTGATCGCCGCCATATCGACTTGCGGGTAAAATTGTCCGGACAAATACACGCGTCCGTATCGAGTCGAATATCGATACTCCAATGAATGGCAAAGATTGTGACGTCTGTGGAGTACAATTTCAAAGTCCAAATGATGATCCTTACACGAGCAATGGTGAAATAGGTCGAAAATTAAGAGGTTCGTAAATTCCTTTGCCCAACCTCCGCGTTTTCGGAGGTACATACCTCGTAGTTATAACTCCTGAATTGCATCTAACATAGTCGGAATTCTCGTTTTACGTAAGAGCGCAAAATTATTCACGTGTGAAACACCGTCAACGCGCGAGCTAAGGCACGCTGACGTTAGACACTTGCTTTTAATAATTCACCCCTGTGAATGTGGGGTGACAACTACCCACTGTTCTCGGTTCTGCCTAGTTCTCTCTCTCTCGGTTTTACAGACTGATAAACGAACGTAATAATCGAGGAGAAACTAGAGACACACTAATAAACTAAATATCAGGTACCCATTGAGGTGGCCTTTAAAAAATTCATCCTCATTTAGGGCTCGGACGAATTTTTTATCAGGCACCACTCAAATCGGCTCCAAATAATTCAAAATTATTCGATAATTTTTTCGAATTTTTATCTCAACTCTAACCCCTCCCAACAAGAGGGTGGATTTCCCCATTAAGAATACACATGTTTCGGCCATATTCTCAGTATATATTTTATTCTAAGAGTAATAATTTTCAAAGAATCTGTAACTACGAAACACGTGTATTTCAAATGAGGAAGTCCACTCTCTTGCGGTCGGAGGGGTGAGAGTTGAGGTAAATATCTGAAAAAATTTAGAAATGGGTTTAGGATTATTTGGAACTAATCTGGGGGCCTGCTAAAGAATTTCTAAATAAGAACCACCCTGGTGCTCACACTATAGTTAGGGGCTGTTCATGTGATTAGCTAAAAAATAATGAAGATCAATAATTCTTACCCTCAGCTGATACGAGTGTACCTCTGACCAGATCGACCTTGTTACCAACGAGTATGACGGCTCTTGAAGAGACGTGATCGCTTCGCCATAAAGTTTGCAAAACTTTTTCGGCTACATGTACCGAGCTGCTATCGATTGTCGAATAAACAACGCAGTAAGCATGAGGTTCGTAGGTGGCTATACAGTCCTCGGGCTAAAACAGAAAAAAACGTACAAAAGGGTAAATCAAACAATCCCTTGGCTTTTCTTTTTTTTTTTTTTTTTTTGCGGGGTAGGCAGCTGCTGCGATTTTCCCTGTATTACAGGTATTCCTCCTTTTCACATATACGTATACTAGAGTACGTAATACGTATAGATTTTGGCGAATTTCGCGACTTTACGAGTTGTGCTCATTCATTTTCCGTGGATGAATTTGGATCGGAAAAAACGCCCTGTTGAAAAAATAAAATCACTGATGCAAATACCCGTTCGTTTGAGCGTTATATTTTTATATCTTGTCACAATATCTCAACGAAATTTTTAGGCAAGGGTCTGCCAGGGGTGATGTTGACTGGACTGGATGCCCAAGTTAGTAGGAAATTGGGTTGCTGCCTGTCCATTTTCTGAAAGGGTAACCTTTCCGTATCCGGACTTTCTGCCACTCTTCCTTATCGGAATCGCATATGATATAGTTATCTTATCTTTTTTCTATTCAGTTTATCTTTTCCGTTTCGTTGTCATATTTACTGTATTATTATCAGCTATCCTGGAAGGGATCGATTTCCCAGAAAACTCCAATCAAGATTACTCAAAAACTGAAATATCCACTATCGAGAGTATTCGATCAGCTTCGTTAGTTCTCCTCATACGTCTCTCCTTTCATCGGGGATGAAAATGAAGAAAAATGATGTTGTAAGGGGTGAAGTAAAACCTTAAAAGAAAAAAAAACACATACAAGCTCGAAGTCATCAATTATGGAAATCTGTGATCGAAATAAGTAGACCGAAGCTAACTTTTTGCGGGCTATCGATTCGGTGGTTTAAGATTTCGGTAAATAAATTTAAAAGGAAAAGCTGTCGTAGAATTGAGATCTATCGAGTGCCCGAGTCAGCTAAGAGCTTACTCTAAGTTAGAGATTACGTGAAAGGTCTTACAAATGTGACGTAAAATTGGAAGATAGTATTTTTTTTCTCCGTATCCACATTTTCATTAAATTTTCTCATAAATTTGGATAACCGCGATGAATATATTATACATGGGGCATTCCATGGTAAATCACACAGTATAAAACCCGACCGATTCCGATTTGTTTAATATTTTTTCGTATTGTTGGCATCACTAAAGAGGACATCTGTGATTCTTTTCAGAATTTTATTGCCAGTCGTTCGAGTTTTTTTTTTCATTAATGCCAATAATCGCAACTCCAATTAAACAAATGATTCGAAAAAATAATTCGGGCCGATTTTTTCGTAATTTCACACAGTTTAATAAGAAGATACTAGACAAATTTTTTAGCATCGTGTCGAGCATTTTTATCCGGTTTAATGTATGAAATATCAAGTTTCACTAAGTATGCCCCCTGCGAACCTGTTCAAAAAAATCACGAAAATTCTGCATTGAAAATCAAAAATTCCAAGCCTAAGGCGATGATGGAGACATGATTCCTTCAGTTTTATTGAATTTTTTTTGTGCATATTTTCCGTCGATTTTCACTTCTTACTCCAATACGATAAGAAAAGGTGATAACTTTTTATTATTTATAACGGCTGTTGGTAAGAAAAACTGAGTTGGTAGATGGGCAGGACCTTTTTTCCATCGTAATTGGAGTAAGGAGTGACAAACAACGGAAAATATGCACAAAAAAATTCAATAAAACTGAAGGAATCATGTCTGTATCATCGCCTTAGGCTTGAAATTTTTGATTTTCAATGCAGAATTTTCATGATTTTTTTGAACAGGATCGCAGGGGGCATACTTAGTAAAACTTGATATTTTATAATTAAACCGGATAAAAATTCTCGACACGATGCTAAAAAATTTGTCTAGTATTTTCTTATTACACTGTGTGAAATTACGAAAAAATTGGCCCGAATTATTTTTCCGAATCATTCGTTTAATTGGAGTTACGATTATTGGCATAGAAAAAAAAAAAAAAACTCGAACGACTGGCAATAAAAATCTGAAAAAAATCCACAGATGTCCTCTCCAGTGATGCCAATAACACGAAAAAATATTAAGCAAATCGGAATCGGTCGGGTTTTATACTGTGCGATTTACCATGGAATGCCCCATATATATATGAGGTGTTGAATAGTTCCCAAGCGAGGTATAGTATAGCAATGTGGATTTACAAGTACGTATATTTCGCAGCAGAATATGACTGAGCACGCATTCACCTGTATTCTCTAATTTACATTAGAATAATTAATCAAGCTGTATGTCAATTAGTCTAATTAGAGCGTCTGGATTCCGAGGAAAAGTTACGCGATATAGCTATACATTAGCAATAAATTCGAGCGGTAAATTATTTGATATGAAACTTAGGAAAAGGTAATCTTTCTTCGTGGGTAAACACGAAATTAAAATTCCTGGCAAATAACCTGATAAATAATCAGCAATATCTAAGGGTTATATTATTTATCTCGGGCCATTATTTGGATATGACTTTACTCCGTTATCAAGATATTAAATCATAGGGGATGATTTCTACAGAACGAAAAATCGTGTGCATTCGTACGTACGGGGGTGGTGAGTATTTCGCCCTTAGCTTATCCCCTATATTTTTAGGGGGTTAATTAAACCCGCCATCTAGATATAGGGTCACGGTTGGCGAATACAAATGACTCAATTACAAGGTATCCTGCACCAGGTAGTCCCTGGACAGGACTAACGAGTCGTATGCCGCAGACACCGTTTGATTATTAAATCAAACCTTGATTTTTCATCAAGTTAAAGAAACTTGAAAATTCGTTCTCATTCGCCCAGCCTCTTACTCCCGCGGACCTCCCTTTCAGTCATCCCTCTATTCACCCCAACTTAAGTTCAGAGGGGTGGTCTATTTTTGTACTTCATCAAAGAATTATCGAGTCTCGAATAATCAGCCAGGCTCTCACAGTCGGAAACCCTGGAGTCAACCCCCAATTTGTGGCTCTAGAATTTCGGACGAAAAAAAGATGTTCAAAACTTGAGAAAATAGTGTTTTTGACATTAAAATATGACCTTTTATAACACACGGTTAAATTTTCGCAATGCTTATAACAGCGACAAGTCTTGCGGCATATGGCGCCCGTATTAAATTCGAGAAGGCAATTTCAGGCAGAACTTTTATCGCGAAGTGAAATTGAAAATTTTATCAAGCTTTCATCGTGTATTTGATAAATTCGTAAAATGACATACATAATAATCTGATGAAGATTTTGAATTTCAATTTGCGATGAATTTTACACGAATAACGACACATGTCGCTATTTTTTTCTGGGCTAGTTGCCCGCACGTATGCTTTGAAGTTAAAAATAACTTAACAGCTTGTTAGAAGACGAAAGAAAAAAAAAAAAAAAAAAATTACTGAGGGTTGGGGTAATCGGGTGTGGTCATCACAGGGGTTCGTTCTCGGAACGTTTATTATATAACAGCTGGAACAAGGAGAGACAAAAACAACTACTACGAGTTCGTTAATTGCTATGTTCTCGGGGAATTGGTTGTGTTAAACTGTAGTGACTACCTGCTCACTCATGTCGACCGAAGTGGTGGACAAATTAGTTTTTGGACAAACGTAAATCAGAACGAGTTTTTCGTTGAGAGCGCATCTCACCCTCGTAAAGCAAACATTGAGACAGCCTTTTTTTAAATTTGTTTATGCAAAACTGACGAGAGGTAGAGGATTGCGATTTCGCAATTTTTTTATTGCATAATGAGGCATATTCGAGAAAAAACGATGGTGTACAAGGTTCCGGGGAAATAGAAAGTGTGAAACTAAAATCCGATCGGTTTTACAGTCGTAAAAGCTGCAGTTCTTTCAAAAATGAATTTTAAGAATAGCTGTTCTCTCGCTCTGCAAGGATATGGACTACAGATACTCCCTCAAACTGTTACAGTTGACTTATTCAGAATGAAAAATCTCTGAAAAATAACTGGATGGATACTAAAAGGTGATGAGGTTCGTTCGTTATGGTATAAAAGTAATTCTGAATCGAGTTTGTGACGTATTAATTAGAGGCGTGAAAACTCATGGCATTATTACAACGACAGCGGAATATCTGACGCAGCTTTTCGATTCCGCCTTCTGCGGTACTTCGATTCTGCAAATTCAGCGTATGGGTGAAATTTATTGGTTCTATAACAATCCTGAATAAAATTACTAAAACCTCGAGCCAATTCAGCAACTCCAATTTAATCTTATTAGAATGTATAAGAATTCAAAAATCCTGTAAGATAATTATAAAAAAAAAAGTTGTAAAAAAAATCGAATCCCATTGCATGAAGACAAAAATACTAAAAATTCGGTCTTTCATACAGAATTCGAGGATATTATATCGTCCTTGATATCAAGCGTCGTTTCCTTGAAAACAGATAAAAAATTAAATTCGATGATTTTGTCCTGAAATGTGGATCAGAATTACTCAGTTAAATCTAAATAAATTTTATCCTTGTAGACCTTGAAAACCCGCAGATTTTTGTTTTTTAACATTCTCGTTACGGTTAACCGTTCTCCAGATATCACTGTTTAAATGAAAAATGAAAAACTTAAGGAGATTCCCTACCCAATTCAACCTGTCCTAAAAACATTGGGCTTAGCGCGTGCTGAACAGTGCTATTAAACGGAATATCTCCAACTGGGCACCGAAAACGGGAAAAAGGGCTCTGTAGCGCAATTCTATTCGCAATGTCGAACACGTACGTCCGAAAACATGTTCGTTTCACGGTAAAATAGATAAATGGCGTAAGGAATAAACTCAAAAAAAGTCGAAAAAACGTTTATTCCAAAGTAGTCGAATTGGATAGGGAACCACCTTGAGTATCCCGTCCGAAAAAATGTCAAAAAAATGTTAAATCTCGTGAATTTGTTTGTATCATAATAACCCGATTCGTTGTAAAGAGGATTCTGCTTTCTTTAGTGGCTGAAGCGACGTGCATGAAATACCCCATATATGTGTTCAATAGATTACTATCCTATAGGTTTAGAAATATATATCAAGCACCTTGAGGACCCATAAGAAAAGCTTAATGTTTTTACAAGCTCCGTGAGTAGCGCGACCTGCTTCAACTGTGACCCTTGCACAGCTCGTACGGCAATTATTATGGTACCCAGGGGAAGGCTCGATTCGTTGTGTATACTAGGTTGGTTATGGGTGTCACTATAACAAGCATCTACGATCATCTAGCTCCAGCTCGCAGGTACACCGTGACGGAGTTCGCGATACGTTACGTTTCCCGTGGGTCTAACAACCCTAAAAATTTAATACTTCTAGCCGTTCGTATATATATGCGGTATATATGTTCAAAAATTAATTCCCGTATTCAAAAGCTCTGTTCACATACGTATACGGTCAAACCTACGCAACATCCTACATGACCATCCAAGGCTTGAGTAAGCTTCATAAAATCCATATTCTTATGGGGAAAATGAATACGCCCGAAGTTGTTTGGTAACTGAAAAGTTCCTCGGGGCTGTTTTCTGTAGAATTATTATACAGGCAGTTTACAACATGTTGAGTATTTGCAGACAGAATTACTGAAATAAAAAAATATTTTCATAAACCCTCTAATTTGAATTTTAACTTCAAATTTTTAATCAATGTGTGGAGAGACCGGGGGCAGAACAAATGAGCTGGACATCACCACGGAAAATGGAAAACCTCGTGGGACGATCTGGAAAGTTCAAGAGTTGAAGAGACCCGTTTTGCTTCGTTACAGAGGATTTTTCGCCTAGATTTACCGAGAGAAATATCAATTTGGTAAAACATTAGAATAATATTATAGGTAGATTTTAGCATGAATTAATTTGCCAACTTAATCAGCCTCATTCGATTTACGTTAATATATTACACAGGTTAGAAACTTGTTCAAAGTTTCTAGCTTCTAATCATCTCGCGAAATATCTCTCTATATATATATATATATATATATATACACGTGGGGTAATTTCAGCTGCTAACCACAAGAAACGATCGGATAAAGAAATGTCCATAAATTATTTTTTCTCTTGAATGTAAGACGCTAGGAAAATCCGAGCACGCACATCTGGGTCCAATATATCAAATTTGAAATTAAGATTCTCATTTATCGGGGTAATGCCGTAGCCCAAAGACTCGTGAGATCAATTTTTTCAACCCTTTGATGGGCACTCTGCGTTTGAACTCATCAAGGAGAGAGAATTCATTTTTTTTCTTCTTTTTCTTTCTTTTTTTTTTTGTATATAATTAGATCTAATTAAAATGGATTATAATTAGGCATTCTCTTCGTGCCCAACGATGATGTGCTTTCATCTTTCTACTTTTCTCATTTTGTGCCTTATTATACTCAGCCACTGTTGCAGATACTCTTGAATTGCGATAGCTGTCATACCCAAACGGGTGAATTCATCGGTTGCCTAAACTAAGCTCAATCAGAATAGACAATTATTACTATATAACAGACGGAAATTCGAAGGTCTCAGAATCGTATTACATCTTGCAAACGAACGGATTTCAACCCTTACCTAACACCAAAACTTTCCAGAAATAATAGGTTTACAGCGTATTAGGTACCTACGTACCTATCTGGTGCGAATTGAAACATTCTATTAAATCTTCGTTGTTTCATTTACACCATACTATGTAACAAACGAAATGACTACGTCCTGGTAATTTAATTACGCAAAACAGCAAGAACGGGGCTGAGGCGCGGCTCTAGCTGACAGAAAGAAGACGTACATAGCGGCGACACGAAGAGCATTCCGAGGCAGGGAAAAGAGACGTCAGGAAGGAAATAGTCAGCAAATTTCGCGAGGAAAAGACCCAGCGAGTCTTCAGGACCAGATACGAAGCTTGGAGGAATGCGATATGGATATCGTCGAATATTAGATGCACGAGAAACGAGAGGAATCTCTCCTATTTCAAATTTGAAGATTCCCGTTTTGAGGGAAGAGGATTATTCGACTCTGTTGGAGAAATATTTCGGGGATGAGAGAGCGGAGTATACCATTGAACTAGTGCAAGCGTTTCCCTTTGCAGTTGCAAGCAACACTTGATTGTATCATTGTCAGCTTTGCATCAGCACCATGAAGATAATTGAACATAAATAAAAGAAGCAAAATTTCACCTTATTTGAAATAATTTGAAGATATATTCTGAGGATATTAGGATGTACTTTGCTGGCGAGGGGGAAAAAAAAACTACCCAGGTTCTTCTTGGATCTGAAATCAACGGGCACTCTTCCATCGAAATTTTGGGGTAAACCGAGGCACGTGGGTAATATACCCACTACTTTACATACGCGCTGGAAGTACACAAATAATATGATGATACGAGGCGAAAAGTTGGAATGAAAATCTTAACATATCTAGAGAACGAGGGCTGAAGAATGTTGTAATGAAATTCGTGACTTGCAAGGAAACTGATGAACCGTCGCAGGCTGGCCTTCCGTTACTTTTCTAAGAAGCTACGACTTCCAGCTATAATCACGAGATTTCCTCCTCCTTGGTAAAAGTTTTTAAGCAATAGTTTAAATTACTTCCATATTTTTTCACCACTCTAGTTTGAAAATCTTATTAGACAAGCTCTGCAGCGGGTATGAGTTATTTTTCCTTCCTTCTTCCGGAGACCATCATCGGCTGAAGAGGTGAATATTTATAAGTGCAAGGCCAACGGAGGTAGGGTGGGGGATTAACTCTGTGTAAATAACTGATTGTAATATAAGACTCGGACGGGTGCTGTGAGAAATTTAAAGATGAAATTTGGCACAAAGTTACGAGCAATGAAGGTTTGGATTTCCCAAACGGAGTCTCTCGCGTTTTAAGAATTGAAGGTAATTAGTGGATAATGAAAGCGTACCTCGATAAGTGCTTCCAGAAGTTGTATCTAGCCGCGCAGAGTCTCGTGTCAAGGCAAACAAAAATACGACTATTATTTTCATACGATTAGACATCAAAGGGTCAATTTTCTCCGGAAAGAGACTGACACGATCGAGTAGATATATACGCGAACTGCAATATTCTTGATGCTGGAAAGAGCCGGTGAAGCGATGTCAAAGCGAGCTGTTTGCATGCAGTAATCTGACGTATAATATACCTATACACGTAAGTCTTGTGCCCCCATAAGGAAGAGCCATCATCTCAACCCTGGAACCGAACACTTCGTACAATCGATGATGAAATGGAATGAAAATTGGCAAAAATCTTAGCAGGGTACGAATAATCCGGGTTTATAGCATGGGCATTTTACTCGAGCTTCCACCTTGATGAGAAATATGGTCGGGATTTGTTTTACGCGTTTTACTCGATGTGTTACTTCGCCAGATATTTAATTCCCGAAAATGTTGGTCAAATAACAAGGACCACAGTATTGTCGTTTGCGTCCGGTCCAAGATGACGACCCTCTTCAGAAAGACCTTTGCACTAAATGTATGTACACACAAAGTGGTATTGGTTGAGAAACAATATAATCCAAAACAAAGAGCACAAGCTTGTGGCAGTAGGCCGAGATGTACACACAAAGGCGTCCTCCACGAAGCTTGACATTGGCAACCAAATATTTCAAGAGAATCGTGCTGACCGACATTTCTAAGAATTTATTATCCACATTCCGAGCGATGTCCAGTACAATGATGAAATTTGATTCTCCGTTTCGAAATTTATGTCAAGGCGAACTCTGCTTGAGCGGGTATATAGTGTTTCCCGGACAAAATTCTGTACTATTCAAGGCAAAAAGGTTTTCCTATACTAAAATTAAACCGATTGAATATCGTGCGTTTGACCCAAAATCACACCAACGTAGAATATTCCCTCCGAATCCCAAGAAGTTTCGATGAACGATGCGACCTGTACCCTACGACGAGTAAAGCACGATCATAAACCATCCAAAACGAAGTCTACGGAATGTCGAACAATTTTTACGGGGTATGTCTCGAAACAGGTACACCTTGACTAAAAGTACTAAAAATGTCCTCGATTATCTGACATGGAAGAATATCAGTGACACGATGCACTGCAGATTTATTTAGGTATCGTTATTGTGCCGGGTATTAGGGTGACTAATTTGATCACGAGAATTCACCTCTTCTTGATTGTATTCTGAAATTTGCATAAACCTGTTTACACGAGGCAAGGGGTGAGTGAATTTATGAAGTTTAATTTTCTAACGAGAAATGAATCGGCGGTTTTCAGTCTTGATCGTGGGTTTCCTTAATTCGCGTCGGGCATAATTTATAGGGGCTTCTGCGGCGCGGGTACTCCAGCCTGGTTCCTCCCTTCCAAAAAACGACCGTCCTCAACGCAGATTGTTAATTTACATTTATTTGCATCTTCGCCCAGGAACCTTTAGTTTACGCCTTAAGAATTCGTCGAGGCCGCTTGATGTTTGGCCATATTCTCCAAGGACCCCCCTAACAATCAGTTCCGATTATATTCAGGCCTGGAAAGCTCATCGGCGTTATATAGTCATTATTTGATCCAATCGTTGATCCTACGAGATTATTCTTGCCTTGACGGTGTTAGCAATCACTCAGTTTACGAGTAATTTCTCATTTTACGAGTCATTCGACCAGGGTCGACAGTTTACTCATAAAATATAAAACCCTCCCTGCAACGACACGGCCCGCTGTGGCGGTCGCCCTGGCAATTTGCCCGCTAAATACTCGGTCAGTGTTTGCTCTTGGATGGCGCCATGAATCCCACCCTAAAAACCGACAGCTTTTTCACGAGTCAAGTCTTCCCATTGGTCAAGCCTTACTACGAGATATTGGGATCAATATCCATCATATCTTACAGGGAAGTGAAGAATGTTTACTCAACACTTCCCGCAGCCCTTCACCCAAATACCAGCATGTTCGATAATTAAATTTGAGAAAATATTCATTCGAAGTCCTTCCGCAGCGGGTGTGACATTTGGTCATGTTGGGGAATAGGCAATTTGCAAATTGATTACAGGAAACGAAACATCATTAGTAATTCAGGTTCGATCGGAGTAATCGGACCAATGATTATTAATAATTTAATGAAAAGCTATATGATTTTTGATTGAAACCGCTTCTGGCAATTCGAAAGTTGTTGGAATTTCACTAGTAATTGATTAATTAAAGATACAGTTGTAAATTGGTTGTATCGAAAAGTACATACCTTCGTAAAACTAATTTAAACCATCCAATTAACACAGGGCTTTATCCTACATGTATATGCGATGCATATGTAGGTATATCATATAATTATTCATAACTAGACATAATGGATACGCGCAGGTACCTAGGGGCGCCTCTCCTCTCACGATAACATAACGGAAGTGTAACTTTCTATAACAGAAGTTTAAGGTTTGTTAGATAAAATTTTTACTCGAAAGTTGGACTGGACTTATCGTTACATCACGAATTTCAACTAGAATTGACTCTGTTGCAAGCTACCTGCAGTTTCCCCCTAGTTTATGAACAATTCGAACTTTGATTTCGGTCCATTGCTTATTGAATTGTCAACAAAGTGTGGGAATCATATATGCAGATGCATAACAGGATTTAGTTCATTCAATTTAGTAGATCGAATGTGAAAATGAAAGAACGGGAAATAGATATGAAGAAAACAGGAGAAATAAGAATAATGAAAAAAAGAACTGGCACGTTTTCAGGAGCAGAAAATTTATGCTGTCTCAAAGCTGCAGAGGATTAATATGATAGCTCCTGTTTCAAGATAATTGAAAAAAAAACGCGCTATTCGTTCTGCTATCGATATTTTGACGTGCTTTCTCTGGTCAGGCATATGCTTTGTCACGATATTGCAACTAGATCTCATATCGACTGCAGAAGCAAATATAACTGATCGAACTTAATAAATTCGTGAAATACGAGCTAGATACTTTTATTGTAGAAAAATGTTTATCACGTGTTCTTTTTCAATGTTCAATGCAATAGGGGATACGGTCAAGGTGCCTTCATGACATCGAGCCCCTCAATCAAAAAGTACACTTGGATTGTTAAAAACGTGCGTGCGAAGAGAAAAAATGTCTGCGTTTTCTGCAGACATACTTCAGGTATACATAGACCATAACAAATAGATAAAGTTCTGACAGAAGTGTTGAAAAATGGACACAACAAATTGTATCTTGTTCTCCTTATTCTGTCTATTGCAGACGCGTATTGCTCACTCATCCGTATAACCTTAGGTACTTGTAGATATTTCGTTTCGAAGTTGGATGGAACGATTATGGAAGACACGCAACCTCGGGGATAATCCAGGTGTACGATTCACACACAGGCAAATAGCGTATCTACCTGCAAACTTTAGGAAAGCTTTGCTACAGTTACGTAACGAAGCATCCCGAGTTACTAACCAATCACCCAGTCATCCAGCCAGCCAGGCAGACAAGCAACCAGGCAAGCAAGCAAGCATTACCAACCATTCAGCCATATGCTCTGCTGGGGCGTGTGACAAACCCCTATATTTAATACACATCACCAAGGATAGACGTGCTTCAAAGTTAGCCCTCTCGATGCTGTCTCGTTGTTCTTACCACACCGGTTGGATATCTACCCACACAACCTATGCACATATCTTGCAGAGTTGTATACGTACGTACTTGTACCACGTATCCATTAGGGTGTCCCTAATTTGATCAGTTTCCGATTTCAATGCTCCCATGGGCTTGGACAACTCCAAATATATTGTATATATTCCGTGACGTTCTGGCCCATGGAGACATTGAAATTCGAATATGATCGAATTGAGGATCACGCCGCATGATCCATATCCATATCTCGTCATCCATGTGACATAACGTACTCGAACAAAGGGTGTTTCATGTTTTCGAAGTAAAGATGTATATGGGCATTTCTAATAAAATTAAGCGTTTCCACCTAGTGATCAATTAGAAATTCCCATATATGTGAACATGGATTATAGGTATGCCTATATATGTGCGTTAGAAGCTAGTTGATTCATAGCGATCAAGAGGATTTACACTATCGATCTGGGCTATAGTAACATTCGTTGGAAAGAAATTTTGGTTATCAATTAGAACACTTTCTGAACACTTATACTGCTTTTCTCTGACTTGAATCGAGGAACCGATTTATTGAATGAGTCTTGCGAGCATTACAGTATAAGTACCATGTGTGTACCCACTTACTCACGTTGTCATATACTATACATCAAGCTGCCAGGGTCAATAATTTATACGTTTTTTTCTACCGTCTCGCTTAAATGCGAGTCCATTTCGGTAGTGGCGATTTAATCTAGTGGAAAATTGACCCAAGGATTTCAGAAGATATACAAGCTCCGAAGAAGAGTACAAACAGCGAGAAGTAGTATAGGTAGAATCAAGAATGGCAAACTGGAATGAAAATTTACCCGAATCACGTTCTGCTTAGCATTTTTTTGATGGTGCCCGGTTTCATCTTGCCAAAAGTTGTTCTTCACTGTCTTAGCAGGTCGTTAATGTTGCGTAAACTATAGAGATACCGAAATTGCATAACGATGTGAAAATCTAAGATTGTACGTAAATAAAAATAAAACGGCTTTAAACTCAACGAAATTAGTCCTTGTTCGGCGTTTATAACCCACGACTAGTGGATCAATGCTGAATCAATTACACTACCAGTCTTTTATATCTGGCTTTAAGTCTAATCCAACAATTCTATCATCGTGAGAAAAATAGGTCCATTATTTCATTTTAATCGCGACATCAATCCACCCTCGCAAACCGTACGTATAATGCGCAGGGTGAAAATCGGTTGTGCTATCTAGGCAGGTATGTGCGGCCAGAAAGCATAGCCGCTAGTTCGGAACTGCAATATGCAGCCGCACGTTCATTGAATATTTAAACCCAAGTTAACCGACGGGAGTTATCGAGCTGGTAAAATTATAACGCGTTTTAGGTTTCACGTGGAGGCAGATAGGGTCACCACGGCCACGGTGGGCGTAAGTGAATAACTTTCACGTATAATTACGCCCGGTAATCATACCCTGTCGATATGTTATTAATAGACTTTTCGCATTATATCAGCTGGAATGAATATACGCGATAACGATTTCATGGCCCGTGTTGTAGATAAGAGAACGTGACAAATTAAATTTTATTTCGGGATGATTTGGCGTTTCGATTTACTATCGAAAACGTTCTCCGTTTACGCCCCACAAGTACGAGTAGAGGATCTCGAACGGGGCTCTCGACTTTAAAAGTTGTGATAACCAAGCAGAATTGTATGAAAGGATTCACAACTCCCTGTTGTATCCTAAAAAGTAATTGAGGCAACAGGAACGGGCGAGAGGACAGAGACAATGAAATTAGTTAGTACCACAAACTTTGAATTGCACTAGTCGCTGTTAACTTGTGTAACCAGGCTGTGTGTTCGTCTGCGAGATATAGTTCAACGATCGACTTTTAAAGCCAATGGAATTTTATGGGGGTCCAAATCCGGGAATTAAGGGTATGAATACACTTCACGGTGATTCCATTACACGTTGGAAGATCTAAACAGCAATATAGGAGCCATTCTGTTCTCTTCGGTGATGAAGACGTTGAAATAATATATTGTGATACAAGTGCGGAAAGTAGGAAATATCTGCGAGTGTCGTAATGACGTGAGACAGATATTGCCTATCCGCACTTGTAACATACGATATTTTTCGTAAATCCCTGCGAAGAAAGTTTCATTTGAGAGACAGATTGATGATTCAACATAATCCCTCATCGCTACTGCCCGCTGCCATGACACAGTGCGTAAAATTGAGTTATTTTGAAGTGTGCATGCGCGAAAGAAGCACTAGTGCGTAAGTAGAGTACTTGCGATGTGCGCATGCGCGGAATCTTCTTTTCTCCACTCTTCGGAAATAAGGTATCTTACGCACGCTACACAGGTCTGGAAAATCAAATTTCCGAAGTATGTGTTGCGAAAAACTCATTGAAATCGGTAATGAACTTCGTGCCACGATCGTTGAGAGACAAGTGTATACATAGTTTTCAAAAAAGCTGTAACTCCGCTGTTTGACCTTATCGGTTAGCCTCCGGATCAGAGTGCGGTGAAATAGTTGAGTGAAAACTAACGTTTGGCCATGAATATAATATAGTTTCAATCTCGTTGATTCTATAGGAGTTATAGAGCGCTAACGAATTATGGATCAGCTGAACGAACTCGAGCGAGTGAAGTGGAAGGTAAATTATCGATTTTTTAAAATCCGTCGACCCTTCAGGCTTGAGAAACAAGATAATATCACCCTGTCACGTACGTCTAGAGAGCTCAACGTGAAATCACTTTCTGTATTTTTTGTTTTTTTTTTTTCAAATTCATTTATGTATTTTTTTTTTTTTATTTCACGTAAAACGTCTGGTGCAGGCGTACCGTAATCTACATTTTCTCTTCCGACAGAATTTCTGCGCGTTATGCCTCGCTTCGCAGTCTCGATCTACTCTACCTATACCTGTACTACTAATACATGTGCTCTCAGAATGTCGAGGTATATAAATAAATCCGCGATGCAGTAACGCTTGCAGCATGTACTTTCAGCCTTCAACATTGCAGAATATATTGAATCTTCTGTTAAACGAAGTACTATACGCGGTGGTTGCAACTCAGCCCAGAACCTTGTGCAGAACTTGAACGAAACTGAGGGAATAGCGCCTGAAAATTTTAAAAAGCTATTTGAATATCTCCAAATGACTTATCTACGAATAAACCGGGAAAGTTTTAATTGAGAAACTCAATGTCCGTGATGCAGAGAGCATTTTGATTCTATTCTAAATATTGAGGTTTCAAAAAGCTCCTGGCGTCGCTTTGTCATTTCATGTTCTTCAGCTTTTAATTTTCTAGCTATAAGTCATCTGTATGGGCTCCACATTGGCAGATATATTTACAAGTAGAACTTCTTTACACAGAGTCTTTATCACGCGGAAAAACTTACCACTCAAATATTTAACAGCCAGAATATTGGAATAGTGCAACGTGTCTGACCGATCATAAATTTTTACCCTTCCATCCTCAATGCCTGGATATGCGAATGGCTACGTGTATAGACAGCGCGTACATTCAATGGTACATGATATAGGTCAGGATAAACCGTCAATTAGTATATAGTTCCTGTGCAGTGTCCATACCTAAATGCTTCAAACTAATCACTTCTTTATATGAACTGAACATGCGTATTCCGCGGTGTAGTCATATACTACTGAATATTCGATATTTGGTATATTCGCTCTCGAATTTCCGAGGAATTTAATTCAGAGAAATATTAAGCCCCAGATTGATGGAACAGTGTGCGATTAGCAGTGCAAGCGAACGCCAAGGGACATATGGTTAGCAATATCGTTATAAAAATAATTTGGATTTCTTCCGGGCAGATTGACTATGACCTGTTATAACATTTCTCGTCAATTTCGAAGGCACATTAAACTGACTTTTATCGCATCCTGCAATGGTGTCTATACTAATGATTCGGTAATGGCAAACTCATGGGTGATACCGCGGTTGTGTGTAATGCCAATTTCCAACACTGTATTAGTGTGATTCGCGGAAATACAATTCTAAATTAAACCAAGGAATGTTGTTGCGATTGATAGGGGACAGGGAGCTTTGGACATTATCTCGTATCACCGGTAGTGGCGTAGTTTACTTTTTTTAACGTGTTGAAATGCATTTTTTTCTCTGTTTTTTTTTTTCCAGATACCTACAGATATTCTATTTCTATGTTAATCCCGTAGAGGGGGGGAGAAAAAAACAATAAACTGATCGATTGATACCAGTAGCAGTGGTCATGCGCAAGCAGAACATAAGCCGTTAGAAATGTGTACCTAAGTCCGTGATGGAAATACACTGACAATTACAAGCGAGAAAAAATATTGATGACATTATTACTCAAATTTGGAAGAGGGATCATGAGTGCGTCGACGTGAAATTTCAAGTTATCATGAATTTAGTTATTTCATCAATCAGTTGAGAAACTGACTAGTTATGGAAAGCGAAGTGTTGAATAGTGGAATGAAATGCAGGTCGAGGGTTATTCGCAGCCCCTTAGGGTAGGAGGAACCGGAGGCATTGAGATGCGAAAAATGTGTGCGACGTGACGAAGGAGGGTGCGAAATCTGCGAACGACTACAAAAGGAATCGTCGGGCTTAGGATTAACCAGGTTCAACGGAAAAGCAAAGTTTTTAGCAAAAGAACAGAGGAGGTCTACACAAAAGGGTGTGGACGGCTGGCCGTAGCTATTATCCAGTTCTACGATCAAAGATAGGGGCCTGAAGATGGGAGATGGGAGTGGGCCCACACCCTTCAGGCAAAACAAACGAGGAACAATCGACGATAGCCCCCTCGTTTGATATCAGCTTTGATGAATTCCCGGTATTTTCTAAGAAATGTCAAGTCATCGAATGATGATTACCAAGCGGAAAGAATAAGCGCGCAAAGGCCAGAACCAATATCGCGATCGATACCTCGTCTGGAGTTTGTAAAAAATAAAAGCTCATTCGATATGGTTTGAGCGACTCTCATGTCTCCTTCGAATATATATCTCCTCCGAATATTTATAACCACTGCGAATAGGTTAGCACTTACCATACCAAAATGAGGTCTGAAGCTCCAGCTTGTGAGCTTGATATGTGGATGGTGTATGGAATGAGAAACGGAAGACTCCGAAGATGGTATACTATTCAGGCAGAATTGCTTTGGCGAATTTCAAAAACCATACAGTAAAACGCTTCCGAAGGTTTTCAGGATGAAAGGACGAAGAACGTACACCATGGTTAACACCGGATCGTTTTTAACTCAGCGTTTTCTTTTGTAAACAGTTTTTGTGCTTCGCACACCTTTCGTGAAATAATGTCTTTAGAAATAAGTATAGTACCTTAACTTATACGAGTGAAATCCAGAGGATCTGAATTCATATTCATCGTGAATGGCGTAAAAATTTCGTTGGCAATAGTCAAAACCAATTGACTAAAACGTTCTATGGTAATCGAATATATCGGCCAATGATTCTGCGTTCTGCATATAAAAACGAGAACGATTCCCTACAAGTTTAAGTTAGATTCGATTGAACTTATGTTAGTATTTCCTTGGCGTTATTCGCATCCTCAATTGATTTTGAAAAAAATATCGATTCATAATATGGTCGAAAAATCGAAGTTTCATTATGCAGTCATTTTGAATGTTTCACCATCAAACTTCGACCTCATGACATCACAGACGGAATTCTGTTGTGAATAAATTTCTAAGGCAATTATCTAGTCCAAAGGCTTATAACAAGGGATTCATATATTCAGGGAAAGTATCTTAACCTCCGATGGCAGGCCACCAACATCCGCAATAAATCATTCACTCGACAGCATAACTGCGTAGCTTTGGAATATGACATACTCCAAACCACTAGTAGAGTGTGATTAACCTCTTCCCTGCCATAGTTCCATTTTTGGAATAAGACTATAAAAAAATTCTACCGCGCGAATATGTGTAGTACAAACCTTTTGTATTGGCATTTCCTATTCATTGGTGTTCGCATAGTGAGCTAAAATTGTGCTGATATCTTTGGATGCGATTGACTCCTGCGTTCTGTTGATACTCGGTACGATTTCGCGGTAAGCGACGGGTTGGCTGTTTGAATACTGTTCGAACGCTCTGTACTCCTCCGATTCGAATCCTACACCTACTAAATAATTCGTGCGTTTGTATGTGACCGCTATAATTAGAGAAAAATCGTCAGTCCCGCGAAATACCGACTTTTAACGTGGTAATTTAGCAAAAGAAGGATTGTTCCAAATTCGGAAAGACGGCACAGCAAGAATGGTAGAATACGAATTCCATCTATGATAAAATAAACGTAACTAGTTTTTTAGCGATATTGATGTACTGTATAAATATTTATTACAGTTACTCATGTAAAACGAAGTTGGTAAAACGTGTTAACTGATTGAAAATAAGATCGATTTTTTGAAATGTTCTAATCCTTATCAACCGCTGTTCCAAATTTGGAACAATTGTTTTTTTTCGTCCAAAAAATCGGAAAAAAAAACTGCTGACTCTTTTATAACGTCTTTTAGAAATTTTCTAAACGAAAATCCAGAAACGATTTTTTTCTACGGGGCTACACAATTTGGCCGGGAAGAGGTTAAACTCCAACTACATAATATCACAGGATTTATACAAGATCGAAGCTATTAGAAAATGTCGATCATTTAAAGCCTCAGAGACTACTGTAACGAGCTTTGAGACCAAGAAATTGTTGAAAAGCTCTGAATTAGTTGAAACATTTGGTACAGAGACTCTCCTTACGGTCTATCAACGTCATCTCAACGTATACAACACAAGTTTAACTGCTCGTCTTGCGTCGCACCTGTTTTGGACGTATTGGGAGCTATCAGACGACTTATAAAGTGCAGGTAGGTATCTATCCCTCAGGTAATAAGGCATTGCCCCTACGGCGTCTTAACTCAAGTTTTACGAGCGACAATATATTTCTTTAGCGAGCGCCGCAGATAGCGTTGAGCTCTTATTAGACACGGGGTGAGATACTAGTGGGTTATACACCTACACGTTCTGCGTGGCGTCGATCGGACCCTAGTTTGGCACGTGCCTTTTGGACGGGGGTGTCCTTATTGCTTCCTCTTCGTCGATACCTTGTGCGGTGGTTCTAACTCCCGCAGCTTACACCCGGGGCGAACAAGTGGCGTCCCCGAAACCGTAGGGGGCCAAAAAGTCGAATGAAGTGGCTCACATCCGACACATTTTCCTCGGACACAACCCCCAGGAGGCCTCGAAGACAACGACAACAACAATGACAATGACGACTGCGATGAAACAGAATTTGTCGCCGAAGCCTCGGGCGGTGGACAATTTTGTGTCTTCAAATTTGTGTCTGTTTGTCTGTGTATTTGTCCCCTTTCGCAGCAGGTGACGAAACTCACGAGACAATTCATTGCCGCCAGAATGCGTCTTCAATAAGAAGGCGAAGAATAAAGGTCTTTAATTTCCGGTAATCGATTGGACTTCTACAACAGCCACGGATTTATTTTAATGTAAAATTGACGCACATAATTCTGAGGGGTTGCTATACCACAATCTTGGAAATAATTATTTTTTCAAATCACTCGTTCGATTTGAAGGAATATTTCATTTACTCAGTTTATCCACAGACTTCGAGACATCATTCGAGGCTCTTTGAGATTTTACAGACTTCGACTTACGTAGATTGAGTCTATCGAGAAAAAGCAGGTCCCATCTTTCATCTAAACTTTCTGAAATTTGGAGAAAATATTCTCAAATTATGTTACTTCGGGGAGGATCAGTAATACGTAGCGATAAGGTCGGTCTTTTATCGCTGTGAACACGTGACAAACTTTTATTTCTTAACGAAAGGCGTGCAGCAGTTATAAAAATCGTTTTTCGTATGATATGATATAAGTTGAATTGTAAGTCATAGACGAGTGTCCGATTTGGCTTATTAGGGAAATTATTTTTTCGTGTCGATTGCCATACGTATAGGGAATCATGACGACCTACTGAAAACTGTTTCTCTCTCGATTATCTCACTGAATTTCCAAAGTGTATTACGGATGAGATAAATCGTCGGATTTACTTCATTGCTCAGTTGCGTGTTTCGGATGAGAACGGTTGGTTCACTCTGCGAGAAGTTAGGAACTACCGCGAAATTTGCAGCAGGAATAACTTGACCTGTGATAACTCTTGTACACCAAAGGCACCAGTGATATGCACCGAGTTATTTCTACCACAATTACAGGAGGATTCCGATTCTAATCGATGATTTCCGTCGTTCCAAACGCTACGGTCAAGATGCTGAAGTGAATGCAATATCCCTCTCGGATGCGTAATACTAAATTTGTTAAATAATAACAACAATTTTGGAATCCAAGTAACCTGTGAACTTTTCGCCAATTTCATTGCCGAAATTGAACGGGTAAAAATTTTTTTCTTCAAATTGATTCAGAGCGCGTTATATAAGGCAACGAAACGCTGCGATGCAGTAAACGCGCGAGCTTTCGCGTTGGAAATGTTATTTCAACCGTATCAAATATGTTCCCCAGACGCCCCTAGTGCATGTATATAATAAACGTGAAGAAAAATGACCAGAAGTTTCGCAATAAGCAAAAATATATTTCAGCATGAAAAATATCGTGCTCAAATACCTATATGAGAATATTAGTTTGATTCAAAAAATTGTTTTTCGCGCGAAAGAAACCTATGGATTTCAAGAAAGCCATTCATCTCCATATGCACATTTGCATACATGCCTCGCGAAATTATATCCTCGTCAAATTATGCAATGATTAGACATGTCAGATATTCGTTCCGTGAAATATCGTGAGGGTCGGATATTTCTGTTCGACTAGGTATACGTATTCCGATTCCAAAGACTCAATTTCACGCATATTTCGACCGTTCGCATAGTATAATCCTCAGGCTTATTGTTTGAAAAGAGGCTAATCAAATGTTCTCGCCAATTAGTCGCGAGCCCCTGATACCAGAAGAATTAAAACTGCTGAGAGTTGCAGATGGATGTAGATAAATAAACGTGTATAAATATGCAGATACACGTATATATTAGGGTGGTCCTTAATTTGATCATTTTCGAATTTCAATGCTCTCTGCATGGGCCAGGACGTCTCGAAATATGTACAAAAAAATGTATCCAAAACCCCAGGTTCCTCCGAAAAAGTTAAAACTCGGCACACTCCTGTCCCGTGGTAGTAGGTATTTCATGAAAATTCGACAGTTTTTCAACGCCGTAATTTTTCGATTATCAAAAACAAATAAAGTCTCAAAATTTAAGTCATCTGATTTGCTTACGCACATTTCTCTTATGCTGCACTTCTCGTTATTCTCGTCGCCGTAAGTACCGCGATATTTTTTTGCACAGTAAGATAATACGATTCATTAAGCTCCTGACTCGGCTCATGATTAGAGAATTACCCTTACCTACGTCTTGTCTCCCTCATGGCAGTATATGCAGAAATACACGTCTAACTACTAGTGTAATCGTTGGAAACAGCCAGCTCCTAGTATTATAATTAGGTGGCGGTTGAGACGATATATTTTACGATTAGTTGTAAAATTTTATTTTTTTATTCAACACAGTATATTTCTGGGCAAGTAATGAAACTAAAGGTATATCAGCCATTCTTATAGCAAGTATAAAAATGCATGCAGGTAGTGCAGTTAATTTTATTACTTGGAGTAAAATGTTCTCAGACTTAATTGGTAAAGATGGGCTGCAATTATGTAGTTATACTACAAGCGAAGAAAATTCTGCTCAGAACCCGGAATAATCAGGTAAAACCCGCACCCGTACTAATAAGACATCTTATATTACCGTTTCTGACAACAAAAGGCTTTTAACACGATTGCCGGAGCCCGGGGGTTTAATGGATGCATAAATATTAAACGGTATACCTACGCTACGGTACGGAATAAAATCCGTTCCAATTCGTCTTTGAACTTCTTTAGATATTGAGAGCGAAACCAACCCTTATATTTTTGTCTTATGTTTCCGAGCTCTTGGTTATTAACTAACTATAGGGTGTCTTGAATAAAATTCGGCATCTCATTTGGTGCACATCTAAAACCCTAAGCGTTACCTTTTTAATAAACCAAGACAACTCCTCCCTCACAACAGCTTCATCTCTCCTCTCCAAGCGGCGCCGCAAGCCATTCTTCCTGTACGTTTCCCTCAAGCATGCGAATTTTTTTAAACTTACTCAGAAGACCTTTTTAGATCACCTATTCCGAATCTAATATCAGAATACAGAAACTTGAAATGGTGGCTCGAAATAGTAGAAGGTAGGCTAGCATAAGTTGCATGGAAATTGCTGTTCAGAGTCCGTCGATCTGAATTTGGTCATTTTTGAAGTTGGCCTTGAAATAGGGCCTTTGATTGCCAATTCTGATGCAAAACTGTCTATTTCTTACAATTTATTTCGGTAGATTACATGCAACCTCCAGTTTCAAATTTCTGTATTCTGACTTCAGATCTGAAATCAGCGATCTAAAAAACCTTTCCTGAGTAAGTTTCGGAAAGATTGAATGTCAAAAAACGTATAGGCTTCAAGATGTCGAATAAGCATAGAAAAACGGGTTGTGCTACCTCTTAGAGTCAAGATCATAGAGTTCATCTTATGGGAGACTTCGCTTTGTGTAAAAAAACTAAATTTTTTTTCTCATACACCCCTAACATCAATAATCTATTCTTCACTCCAAGGAGTCCTAATCGCGCTTTAACAAACAAATTTACATAGCGATATGACGCAGGTGCTGTGGCTCTCACAGTCACAGACCGGAGCCCTATAGTACCTAACCGTAACTCTGTAGTCTCCGGTGAACACACTGGCGCGATTTCACTCCTGTTATTATCACGGATGTTTGTACCTTGTACATGCAGTGTGATATTATAATCTACACAACCAGCCTCACCTATTGTCTAACGAGGCTTTACAAGCGTCCTTGTCCTTTAGGGCGAGAGCTGATGATTCATGAAAGGGTCAAACGGGCGACAACAAAAATTATGTAATACCTATGTACTTCCTGTGAGGAATTTGAATCAAGAATTGTGGGTAGATTTTGTGAGCGGAAACTCTGAGAAAGGTGGCTGCTACGGCAATCAGATATTTAGATTTCACGATTGAAGAGTAAACCCCTTAAAAGCATCCCGGAGTTTCTCGTTCCTTGAAGTAAGGTTTCAACTCAGAACTCGTGAAAACAGACCCTAATTATGTCTCTTGTTGAAAGATTAAAGGTCATTTCCGTCCGCGAATCAGCGGTATGAAATAAGGCGGTAAAATAATTGTATGAAAGGTTTTATGTCATTTTGAGGTGAGTTACGTCTAGACCTAGAGGCTCGATTGCCAGGGACTAAATCGGGGCTCAAAAAATCCCCGAATTTTTATAACCTTCCGTTTTATTGTTTGGCCAAAATTTATGGGAAGGTAACACAGCCTTGAAGATAAGTACGATGTGTGGAGATTGATGCTGCGATATACTAGAACCATACGCAGCTGACAAGCGGACCAACGACCTGACCCTACGATAAAAAATTGAAAATTGGAAACCAAAATTTCGTCGTACATTATGGGCCGGATAATGATTTTGAGAAATGTTCAATGACGCTCTAAGCCTCGATCAAGAACGCAATACCACGTGATGAGGTTGAATTTACGAGGCTCCCGAAATCCCCTAAATAATTTTCGTAATAAATTTCGGTCGAAATTTTGATGGGAAAATCAATCTTTGTTTCTTCCGAAAAAAGAACGGAATCGACATTGTTCTGCAAGCCACCCTAAGGCACGCATATCCTGAAACGAAAATTATTGATGCATTTTAAAACCCCCTAGCTTTCTGAAACAAAAAAAATTTGTGTCCCAGAAAGAGTAGCGGTGAGTTCTTGCGATTATGCATACCCGCAGTATACATACCCATGCAGCTATGCATATTTAGCAAACTCGTGTGTTTGCATAATTACAGCAGTAAATGATTCGTACAAATATTAGCGTCTATACACAAAATCAAAACTTTCCATATTTCATGCAAATTAACATCCGCGAATAATCAAGAGCAAACACTATTATGAACTGGTCGAAGCATATAGGACGTGTGTTTATGGACGGTCATTTTATAATGAACACATGTTCTGTGTACTCGGATCTACGTCGTTCCATATGACGTGACGATGTTTGGTTCACCGAATATCTGCGTATTTGCGTCGGGGCTGGGTTCGCGAAATGATCTGTCCAACAGAACGACCGGTCAACCGACCAGACTATTATTTTACGATAGATTTTTGACGGTGAACACCTGTGCAGAACCTCCATCAGGCTAATCGTAAGCTGCCTGCCAAAGACAAAGCTCTCCCTGGTATTTACTGCCCTTGGCATCCGACAAGGGTTGAATTGTTAACTGGTTCTAGGTGTCTGCTGATACCTTCGTATGGCTACACTCCTTTAAGGGGGGTGCCAAGGTAAAAGAAGAATAAAATGTTCATCGTTTTTAATGTTTTATTACGACGAGAATGAATGACGGAAAATAATTGTGAGAATAGCATTTGAAAGCCACGAATTTTCGCTTCAAATTGAAAAAAAAAAAAAATTGCAGATCACAAAAATCGAGTCCGCTGCGTCCATTTAAGTAGAGCTCTGCAAAAAACGATTTCTGAAACGGTGACCACGTTTACAGGCAAACGGAATATCTAAAACACAAAACCCAATACTTTTTGGAATCGTCAATTTCTCTCTGAGCTTCTATGGAACGGATTTCTCATCCGATCTTTCGTTTTTGAAAAATTAATAAAAACGTTCGCGAAAATCCCAGAAAACCCGATCAAATGCAAAAAAGATTCGTAACTTGACCACGTTCGAGTTGATCAAAAATCCATTCTATAAAAGCTTAGAGGGTACATTGACGATTCCAAAAAGTATTGGTTTTTGTGTTTCAGATATTCCGTTTGTCTATAAACGTGGTCACCGTTTCACAAATCGTTTTTTGCAAAGCTTTACTTAAATGGACGCAGCGGACTTCATTTTTGTGATATTTAATTATTTATTTTTTTCAGTTTGAAGCGGAAACTCGTAGCTTTCAAATGCTATTTTCACAATTATTTTCCGTCTGTCATTCTCGCCGTAATAAAACATTGAATACAATGAACATTTTTTTCTGCTCTTACCTTGGCACCCCCCTTAATACTTCATGTTTGAAGAGAAGTGATAATTTTTTTTTTTTCAAGACAAAAGCTTGGAATAGATATTTTCATTTTCGTTTCTGTTTTTCTATTCAGGATCAAGCTTTGAATTATACGGTGTTTAAAGAAGCTAACGCGGTAGACGGCCTCGATTAATATAAACGGCCTGAGTATAAGAATTATGAATTATGTTTTGAGCTCGAAATTACTCGGAAAATAATAGCCTTGGTAAAGTACATAATTGTATACACTTGCGCCCACTTGTACCGCCTCAATCTCATTGTGTGTATATTTTAAATTAGGAAAAAAATACAGAAAGTAAGAATAGCTCGGCATTAAGATTAAGAGCTAAATTGTGAATAAGACCGGAGAGTTTCAAGTTGAGAGAAATAACGATTTACACTTGTCTCTTGATTATCTTAGTTTTTTTTTTTCCATTTCACCTCTCATCGAAAAAAGTAGAATCAGAGAAAGGAGAATGAAAAATAAGGGATAGAAGATAAAGCCGCAAAAAACTTGAGTAGAAAAATCATCCCTTATATTTAATAACGTCGACACCGATAGAATTCGTCGCTTCGCGTATCATTCACGGATTATGATTTTGAAAAGCGTCATTTTACGGCGAGACGAAGAAATTTGTTCGAATGGTTTTCTGTCACAGGTTTATCACAACGAAAGAAAAGGAATAAATAATCGTCTGATATTTTTTTTTTTTACTAGCAAATAAATTTTCCATCGTACAACAAGCGCGCGGTGTACGTATATCCGCAGATTCTCGTATCCCAAATGATTCGCGTCTGACGATGTTGATGAACCTGAAAATTCTCAGGCTCGTTCAGCTCAACGTTATTCGTTCTTTCTAAAATATTGGAAATACAGTAGGCATGCACTTCCAAGTATAAATGCATATAGAAATTTACTGACGTGTATATATCCTCGGCACACTATTCCACCTATATCTAAATCAATGAATTTATCTCTCGTTTGGTATCTGAAATTATCGGAACAAGAAGAAATTATCGGAACACCATACCTTCGATCGCACATTCAACGATTGCCTATTAAGGGGATATGCACACCTTTCTAGGAGTTTAAGTTTCCAAAAAACAATTGATTTTTTTCTGCGACTGCCGACGTTATTCATACTGTTCCCAAACAGATGGCCCTAATTAAATGAATCAAAATATTATATCATCATCCCTAGATATCGGATTTACCGTTTTTTTCAAGGACTTAGCCAGGCTACAAGAGCCGGGCTCACGATGCGCCTGAATAAATAACGAGTAGATAATTAAATATTCTTCTACAGCACTTCCCAGGAACTAAAATGCAGAATCAAAAGTCTAGGCTCTCTGCCATGGAAACTGTACATGCTCTTTGTGCATAATAATTTCTGCCCCATTCTCATTAAACAAATACGTGTCTTGAGTATTTTCAAATTCCATATTTTGCTAGATGCAATTCTATATCACACGACAAGCACGACGTCATTATGACGATTCTAGCGGGTCGATTAGTCGAGGTACTAAAAATACAGCAGAAGTTATACACACCCTGAATAATCATCGAAACAAGAAACCTGATGGAGCCAAATGGAATCGGGACTCCTTCAGAGACGTAGTTCGACTCTGATTAGATTTTTTCCGCAATTTCTCCGAGGGATGCGAAACTGTTTTTCACATTCTGCTTCCACGGTTTTACAGTGAGTTTGCTAAACTTTCCGAAAGATTACCTCATCGTGTTATAAAATCTGGTTTTCGTATTTTTCATATGCAGAAAAACCTCTTGACATCAATTATGTTTCATAATATCAAAACTATTCTGCAGTTTGATTATGAAAATCGCCTACTTTATAATACCAGACAATTATTTCGACCTCAATTTTTTGCGCCGATTGTGTTCATTTGAATATATACCTTACAGCATTCGAGTCCTCATTATCGTAACAGTGTTAATTTCATGCTGGTTATATTCGTGTGATCGTTAACGCTCGTGACAGAGCATGTACCATGTCCCGAATCTGAGTGCTCCTCCCTTGGGAAACTAGAGTATCTTATCCATCTTGGGTGGTCTTGCCCACGAAATGCAATCCTTTTATACCAAGTCAGTCACAAAGGACGACTTCTAGTCAAACCTTTGAGAATATGAAGTTTTAGTTACTTCGTTGAATTCAAAGCTTTATCAAAATTGATAAATAGTGAGGTATGATTCGATGTTCAAGTACGACTTCGGGGTGAAAGTAGTCGGATTTTATTGGCTGGTATTGGACATACCTGGAGCTGGTTTAGAGTGGAATTGTAAATATCTAATTGATACGAACAATTAGCTTTATTGGCAAGTAAAATCCCAACGACCTGGAGCTTTACTCGATTGTATGTAGATCCATCATACACACATGAGGGTTCTCATGTGGCAGGAGTACATAGTGCCTAGCAACGACCGACCAATTCTAACGTTAATATCGACCTAATTTCTTTACCTGTTCCATCAACCGTGTCGACACCTTCATGCCAAGCCGGCTGCGCATGTACACAAACAGGGCTGTTTCGGTCCCGTCCTAAAATGCGAATTGAAGCGATTGGTAGCACCCCGGATTCTATTATATGTCACAATTTTACCTGAACCTAAAGGACCGCGATTACAAAATAGTGGTTCTCTATACGTCCCTTTACTCTCATTTTTTTTTTTTTTAAATTTCATCGGTTTGGTACAACATAGTGAAAAAATGAAATAAAACTATTTTTTTCCGTTAAAGGATAAACGTGACAAAGTCGGAAATAGTGGAAAAATATTGAACAAAAAAAAAAACGGTTTCTATTTCTCCTTTTTCGCAATGTAGCAACAAACAGATAAAATTGAAAAAAATGAGAAGAAAGTGACATCGCAAACCAGTAGTTTGTAAAAGTTTTATAATTGTATATCGAGAGGAACAAATTGAAATGGCCATTTCCAATTTTCTTTTCTTTGTCGAAAATCAAGTTTTGCTCCGAAATATTTGAAAATCTGTTCATTTGATGTTTTTTGTCGATAAATATTTGGAAAAAAATCAACAAGAGTTCATCTTCATCACAAATATCCAAGTTGAAATAAAAAAATAATGTAAAATATGCGTAATGAGGGTCGAACCTTCCTCAGACACGATGATTTTTCAGGATTTTGTCAGAGTCCTCGAATCGCAGAAAAAAATGAATTCCTTTTTTGAAATTTCAACTCCTAGAAAGGTGTACATTATACCCCCAACTGGTCTGGAATGATTTATACTAATCCTTGTTATAGGGGATGAAAATTATTCTTAAAAGTTTAAATATTGTTTAATTTTTGGTACCGGATTATAACTTGGGTTGGCTTCGCACTTAGTGCAACTACCCCATAACTTTATATGATAACTAAACACGCTGTTTTAGTCTTGCCAATTTAACCAACTTTAACTACCCCGATCCCCAGCTTTCCGAGGTAGCTAACTATGCTGTTTAGACACGCTTCTATAATGAGCGAGAATTCCACACTTCGGTATTTGGTGCCTTTCACTTGCTTCTATTCAGATCTACCAAGGGCTGATATATTTCATTTGTAATTGAAATTCTAATAAGATAATCCGAAGATCGATTCACTCGAGTTTCATCAAGACACCATGATTTTGGTAGGTGTTTATTCGTAGTACATAGAGAAGCTCTTTGCTATCCTATATTATGGCCTCTGCATAACTCGTGATACCCGAAAAATGATCGTATTGAGAAGACTTTGGATTTTTATCAGCGATATTTCGAGAAAATATATGAACGTTGAAAAAAGCAGTGATTAAATCACGTCTAATATGACTTCTTATTTCATACCTTTCCGATATGATTTGGCTAGAAAATAGTCATTATATCAGTCCCAAAGGTTTTAAAGAGAATTTTCGAACTGAGAGAATCGCAGGAGAGAAGGGTATAAGGCATAAGTAATTTTGAATCAGAATATAGCCTCCAGACAGAGCAGAGAGTCTTTGTAAAGTAAATTCATTGGGATCCGTAAAAATCTTTGCAAGAACGAATATCGGGCGAGATATTTTGACATAATATCCGAGTTCCAACTTTACCTAAGGCCACCGCATTTATAAGATTTATAAGAGGGTGGAAAAACGACTGCCGATCAATGTTGAAATTGGCGATTTCAATGTCCGATTAAACACTGTTCCGAGGTAAATGAAGCGATCATTAAGAATTCTCTTGCAGGTTCGTAAGAAAAAAAAAAAGGAGAAGATGAAAAAAAATCACATCCAATCACCACAGAAAAGTTTTCGATCACAAATGGATCTCTCAAAGGGCGTTTATCAAGACTGCTTATTAACCGCGAGTGAATTTTTCTTTTCAAACAATTCCTTCGTGAGTTTGTCATATTTTTCCATCATTTAAATCGACAAATATGTTTAAAAACACAGACCTCATGCAGATCGAAAATGGATGTGATGTAGCTCGAAATTGTATTAAGTTTTTTTGATACGGCAGAGGCTGCGAAACCTCGGGCGAAAATTCGGCGATGATGAACTCTCGGTACATGGAAATATTGTTATATCAGGTACCCGTGCAATGGGGATACTCCCAGATCCCAATATGCAATATATGTTATACAACGAGGATGACGATGATAAATTTAATAGCAAAGGTCCTTTTCATCAAATTAATACCATATTATATGCTCGTAAATTGAAACGCTTTACCTATGATTAGAAACCACCGGTTTTTCTTTGATATTAAACATTGAATTTACCTTTTCCTGGATAGTCGACGCTTTGTTCAATGCTCGTTACCATATATTACCTACTAGCCGTTTAACACAATACGTATTACCTATACATGAAACTTTTGTGATAAAGTGGCTTCCATACGTAACATATACACACGCAAGCCTTGCTGTTTTAGCTTTTATTGTTATTAACATTAATGGTAAATTATTACCGTTCTACATATACGTGTAACCGCGTATAATATATAATGCCTCCGGTTTATGAAAGCCAGAAGATTACAGCGGCGCTCGTAGTCGTTACTACATTATACTAATGCAATAGATATTACCCTGTACCTTATACCTGTAACGGCAGGAATTTTTCTAGAGCTGAATGATTATAGTATCCACTTTTGCAAAGGTCGCACGTGCTTTAATTATTGTTGAGCTTTAAATTTTCAACTTTATTCAGTCGGAGTATGAAAACGACTGCTTTTTAATCATTCTAAACATTTTTAAAAGTACTGAGTATAAAGTACGAAGTCTAGTTGCCGTTATCAGGGATTCGCGGTTTCAGTGAAAGAATTTTCTCGCATGCATATGCAGGTTTCGGTATATTAACGTGATTGAAACCAGAATCGGAATCCTCGTTCTGGTACAGAGCTTGACTTGAACTTTTTAATCCACTTTGGTATTCGCTCATCTATCCCATAATCCCGCGAGTTGGCTCCTCACCAATTTCTACTACGGGCTTATCCTATGTGCGCGGTATGACTTGATGATTCGTAAATAAAAGCCCCTAAATAGAAAAGTTGGGAAGCTTTTATACCACACTTTTAATGGCTTGAGAAATGCCCTATCATACTCTAGGACGAAAAACGGTTCCTTGAAGCTAACAAAACGCCCCGAAAACGCTTCCAGAGAACAGAGTGTTTCGCAAAACGTGTACAGATCAGAGATATGAATTTCTTACTCCAACCTTTCAGATTCTTATCATCTCAGAACCGAGACGGCTCTGTCGCGATGAAAAATTCAAACCGCATTGTTCGGAGTGTACTTTTCTCATATACTTTATACACATAAGTATTTATAGGTGTGCCGCATGCAATATCGAGTACGCTGTGTCTCGTCAAATTCAATTCGCAGACTCTACTGAATCCATTGTTATACCTGCAGACTTACTCGAACCGGATCAAGCTTGGGTTTACCTAAAGAAGCATTAATGAAATCTCCGTCCGTGACTAATTGTAAGTTGAAATTGACCAATATCCGGGGAAAAAGTAATTGGAAAACCAATGCAGTGAGTACGCTTAGTATCAATGATTAAATTTTCCAGTTGTATCAGGGTTGATCGGCGTGCAATTTCACAGCACTACGCTAATATAATTAAATCGAACGGAGACGGAGACTCATGAAGTTGCTATTTTGGCCAGTAAGAATTACTCAATCTTCATGAATTTACTCGCGAGTTTAAACTTTTCAGAACTTTACGTTCGCTTTCACCTCCCTAGATCCTAGAATTCTGAGAAGCCTCGTGATTCCGGTTTCGACTTATAATAACGTCTCGCGAACTTATTGACGAACAAATTCAACGTCGAAAATGAAATTGATCATCGAGTTGATTTTTCGCAAACCTTTTAGCCTTCAAGTAGAATTCGAAGATTTTTCAGGATTCAGAGACGCTGATAATAATTGCAAGTGCAACCGATAATTCTGATGCAAAATTAATTACATTTCTGGCACGCAAACTGAATAACAAATAGTAATTGAGGTTCCAAAAGGTCGAACTAGGAATTCTAGTCCGACTATAGGATTGATAACATATATTTCTCAATGGATGAAAATATAGTTTATTAGATACAAAAACAACCCAGTATGAAAATAATCGCGAGAGTGACCGTGGGAACACAAGGCAGCCTTCTGATTGGTGGAGAACGTGTTTTCGTCTAATCAGCACGGCCTGGTTCGAGCTCCCACGATCAGTCTCTCAGCGTTAATAGCGGATGCTGAATAGTGTGTTTCTGCGTGGATCAAACACGGGGCAGTAGATCAAGTCGAGAATGGTCAGACGTGCCCACTGCTATATAGGAGGCATTCCGCGTCACTTCAGCCACTAATAAAGAAATTAATCTTCAAAGAATTGGCAACAAATCGTGCTCATGATACGAACAAATTAACGAGATTCCAAAGTTTAGGAAATTTTTTTGGACGGAATATTTAAGGTTTTTCAGTTTTCATTTAAACAGTGATATCTCGGGAACGGTTAATCGCAACAAGAATGTTGAAAGACGAAAATCTGCGGGTTTTCAACGTCTACGAGGATAAAATTCATTCGGATTCCACTGAGGAATTCCTGAAAAATGAGTTTGATGGAAGAAGGGCACGTTAAGGGCACATAAGGCCCGTATTGCATTATTCTGCTAAATGATTCATCAGAATGCATTACACCCACTCGAGTGGAAAGAACACTCCGAAATTAGCCTCTATTGCGATATTCGCATCAAGGGCGTATAATTATGGCGATAATACACAGACTATAAATGCCCAATTGAACGATAAAAATAAATATTAAATCTGTACCTAATTTCTGAGATCTAGTGGTATACGATCTCTCGAAATCTGAATCGTAGAATTGAAAAGTATACCATTATTCGAATTTGTGATAGTAGCATTTCATTCGGTGACATAAAGTCCAGTTCGTATCCCGACGAAGTGGGCCTGAAAAATAGATCACTTCGAAATATCCATAGCTGTATGAATGGTGTGATGTACTAACTGAATCGTGATAATTCATTGTATATGCCCTTTTGCATTTCAACTCATCAATTGTATCGGGCATGCACTGATTGATTTTGGCCTGCATAGATGAGCGCTTATTGTATCTGATTTGATTCTAACG
Source organism: Tenthredo scrophulariae (assembly GCA_963978835.1). Lineage (NCBI taxonomy): Eukaryota > Metazoa > Arthropoda > Insecta > Hymenoptera > Tenthredinidae > Tenthredo > Tenthredo scrophulariae. The sequence continues at coordinate 17,286,635 of OZ022230.1, read as the reverse complement.
GAATGGAATTTGATTTAAATAATTTTATTCAATGGTAAAAGATCAACGCGTAATTATACAAATTATATACTGGCTTTTGACGGTAGTGTACATACCCGTATCGTTGGTTCATGCGAATTACTGACAAAACAATAGCTGCAGCGTATACGCGTTTGTATAACCGCGATTTAATTTTCCTCGAGAGACTGCGCTTGATTAGCTTTCGATCGTGGCCACGGTATTTATAATAACTAAAATAACATTATAGGACGAATTAAACCGCTCAAAGAGCGGCTGGAAATCAAAGAAAATTTTGAGTTCCGGCATTTGAGTTTCGAAAGTGTCTAAAATTCAGATCAGCCAACAAAGGTTCTTCGAGGAAGTTCTAATTGCCTGTTTGCGTGGATAGAATATCCGGAAAAATTCCAACATTTTACCATTGAGATTCAACATTGTGGCCGGCATGAATGTGTGACAAATGGATGAACATTCCCGAGCATAATTATTGGTGAACAGTTTTGGGGAGAAAAACATGAAAATTTCCTCGTTTGTATAACGTTGTTGAAGCAAATAGAACATTTCTTACTAACGAAATGATCACGGCGTATAATACATTTAGTATATCTTCATCGTAGGTAATTTGACACACAGAAGATCGCTCATAATGTTTGAATCCTTAAATCATGGTGTAGACAACATACGGTTAATTGAAAACCACCGCAAAATGCTCTAGCGGATAGGCAGCCAAGATTGATGATGCTGCATGTAAGGCGCTAGCGCGTCAGACATATGACAAACGCGAAAATTGGATAGATTGGATATTAATTAGTTTGCGAACTCCTACTTTGAAAATCAGATATTTATTTGCGAATCGGAATGAAGTCTGTTGCCGAAAATATAATCACCAAAAATTTGACAAAATCTGAGCGTGTGGTTTGATGCTGGTAACCCAAAGCCGGTCTTTGACACTACCCTCAAACTTAACGGACGTAGATGAGGCATTGTTCGTTACTTTGATATGGGATATGATATGGTTCGATACGCGGTCCTTCAAAGATTGTTCATGACCCGCTGAGATTAGGTATTCTGTATCTTTGCCCAGACTTTAGAAATTCGAATCTTAATCAAAATGCCTTATTAGTGGTAAGCACAAAGCACTGCTACAGTTTGTCTTCACTATGATGCTTTGAGCAAGTATACCGTGACATTTCGTGGATGCGGCACAGCGGGGGTACCAACCCAAAAAGGGTGCTATTCCATGGGGAATAAGCTGCAGCAGCATTTTAGTAACTTACTAGATGTTTCTGGTAAACTCACTAGGAATCACTAGATTTCTTGAAATCACTAGATTCAGATCACTAGATTCAGAACTAGATCTTTTGAAATCACTGGATTTCTAGTGATTTTACTAGAAACATCTAGTAAGTTACTAAACTGCTGCTGCTGCTGCTCCATGAAATAGCACCCTTTTTGGGTTGGTAACCCTGCTGTGCCGTATCCATGAATGTCACGGTATGTCGTTATGGCCTTGCCAGTAGCTCATGTCGGTAGAAAGATCTAATCAGATAATTATGAAATGTTTCCTGCAGTGACTCGCCCGTAAAAAGAGCTGAAATACGTTTGCATATTTAAAATGGGTACAGAAGCGTTAAAAAATAACAAAAATAAGGAAAATACATACATTGGATTAATTCCCTCTCATCTTTTTCTATTGGCTGACTATATTACACTAGCGTGAAGTTGGCAGAGAAATTGACAGGCATGCGGAAAAAGTAGGTACTGGCCAGGCCGCGGATCTTCCGTATGAGGGAATTAATTACTGCCGGGGGTGACATTTGCATGTTTGGTCTTTACCCTCACTAAAATACGAGAGTCAACCTAGTCTGGGTCTATACCGCTGATGACGTCCAAGGGTTAGTTTCCGTAAAACATAGGATATAACCACCGCGTAAATTGGACCATTCAAGTCTGGTCATTTTTCGAGAGATTATTTCCTGAAGTATGAAGATTCGAAAAATAGGTATAATTAGTATTTGAAATAGTCAAATTATTCCTATTTTCACAATTTCCGGTATCATTTTCAGAACTCATCTAATTGCTTCTATGCGGTATCCATTTATATGGCTAATGATGTAATTTCACGTAGGGAATTATGTGGGTTTCAAGATTTCATCAATGTCTATCAGAACTGATTGTATTCCACGCATTGAATTTTATAAATTATAATCCCATCCTGCTTCATCGTCTTCGAGGTTTCGCATTTACTCTTACCTTGTATCTATACCTACTTCAGGTATTTTTTGTAGGGTTAAACTGTAAGCGGTCCATTTCTCCCAAGTCTGGGGAAAGAGATGGGCCACTCCACACCTGGCTAAAAAATGCAGACGTAGGTAGTATCTCTTCTAGATTTTTTTTTTTTCTTCCACTTTGTTACAATTCTAGAAACGATTATTTTGAACATCGTTAAAATTCTCTCGAAACTACTGAACGTTCTTATTCTCTGAACGGAAAAGAAAAAAAACCGAAGATGTATATCCATAGTAGGATTTTTTGAAACACTATCTACTGAAAATTTGCAATTCAGACACCTCAGGCATTGCTCAATATTTGGGATTAGGTCTGTAATTAGGTTCATATACTTCTTAAATCCAGACGTAAAAATGACGTATAAATTGGTGTTTAAAATACTGTGACCATGCGATCAAAGGCTGGTTCGTCAGAAATGTAATACGCTATATATATGTATGTACTACAGGGACACGTATAATATTAACACACATAGTCGTTTCACTGTGTATAACATTAGTGTGTGAAATTGGTCCCTTTCCGTCGAGGTAATAGAGATGGCTTGGGTTGCCTACCCAGCAGCAACGATCGACTTGGTATACATGTACGGGTACAACATAGGTATGCCTTCTCTTTGCCGTCGCGACGGGCGCACAAAGTGCAAAGCCATTTGTGTTCAATTCTCAAAACTGTCAATGACAAATAGTCTAGAGTGACGGAGTCGACAGACCTTGGTTTTGCAGTCTATACGTTTTGCTAGAGTGAGCTTGAAAAGACAAAGCCACCATGAAATTGCTTGACAGGCATGCAACTGTAAACTAGCATAGGTACAACAACTCTAGTTTGTCTCGACTGTGCTTGGATGTGATTTCACGTATTTCATACACCAGCCTTATTTTGTTTTCGAATTAAATTATGACCTATCCCTAACCAAAGTACTAATACTGATGAGCTTGATGCAATAAGGGAACATTGAGCCTAAATACTCTTATTGCATGAATCTTGAATAAGATGATTGTCAAGAACGCATCATATCCATTAGAGTCTTGGAAAGACTATGAAATAAGCCTAGACTGCGACATTCGCAGGTGGGACATACGATTAACACCACGATAGACTAATGCCAAATAAAAATCTATAGTTGGTATATGTGTTTCGATGAATTGGTTTGAAAACATATGCAATGTCAAATTAGAACGATAATTCGCGAAGTGCCCGAATCCTGCACGGCTCTTATGAGCTATATATATATGCTTTTCCACACGAGTTGGCAAAGTTAGATTTTGCGCACACTCATCAGTGGTATTTTCTGTTGCGGTCAAGAGAAGGAAGTGTTTGCCCGAAAAAGGGATCGCTTCGAAATATCCATACCTGAATGAATGGCGCGTGTTTCTCTCAATTATCTCGGAACGTTATAACCCGCTATCTGCCCTTATTGCTTCCAACTCCTCAATTGAAATTGTATAACTGTAGACACTTTGGGGTGCACGACACTTATCACTCATGGAAAACTTCACAAGCTCCGAGTGTCGGGTGTTTGACTAATTGAATTTCCTTCGGGAGGAACAAAGCCAGACGTTTGAGACGCCATATAGAGTCTGCATTATATGTATATATTCTTAGCACATAGATACTATATACATATATAAGGTATTCCACCTCAACACAACGTGCGTCCAGACTTCTAGACTTGTATAGCTATTTTTTTTTTTTTTTTTTATATATGAAATACCAAAAGATGCCACTACTCATAGCATTGATTTTAGTGTTGAGTCTCATCGTTTTGACGGGGCAGGATATTGAACTTTCAAAGTTTCCGTCAATAGAAAGAAATTATTTACAAATCGTACATTCAAAGAACATAAAATTTTGAAGTACTGATTTTTTCGATATTATACTAACAGATTTCACCTTGTATCAATCTCAAAACGTCGTGTCAACGAAAACTCAAAAATTTCAATATTCAGCTGCTTCGTTGAAACGATAAGACTGATCGCGAAAAGGCGTGGTATGGAGCATCTTTTGGTACTCCATGTACAAAAAATAAAATAAAATAAAAAATAAAATAACCAAGCGAGATTGAAATTGTAAAAGACTAGAGGTACGTCGAGTTCAGGTGAAATACTCCATATGTAGCTCGTATATGTAAATATGTGAAAATATAGCAAGGATATAAAAAATAGTATAGACAATAAAATAAATATGGGGTATCCGACGTGAAACGGGACGGCGTTTAGCCGAGAGTCACCGAGTTTTAAGCCAGTGCAGATTCGGGTTCTTCGTCTCCACATGAAACGCCTCCAGCAGTTATAGATTCTCAAAAAAATTGTTACCCAAAATATCGCTCGAGTCATTGTAGCGAAATATCAATTTTTCAAATCCACCTAACTCAGTTGTATGCATGAACGAAATCGCGACTTGAGGTGCTTGCCTACCCAATTCCACCAGACCTGAAAACATTGGGAAAAAAGGTGCTATTAAATGGAATATCTCTGCCTGGGCACCGAAATCAATGAAACAAAATACGTCGCGCAATTCTATGTGCGACTCTGAACACGTAGGGCCCAAAAAATGTTTTTTTTACGCAAAAATAGAGAAGATATCCATGTAAACCGGTATTGAAACGGTTTTGAAACGTTTTACATGGATATCTTCTATATTTTTGCGTGAAAAAAACATTTTTTGGGCCCTACGTGTTCGGAGTCGCACATAGAATTGCGGGACGTATTTTGTTTCATTGATTTCGGTGCCCCGGCAGAGATATTACATTTATTAGCACCTTCTTTCCCAATGTTTTCAGGTCTGGTGGAATTGGGTAGGCAAGCACCTTAATACAGTGCATTTTACGCGCAAGAATGAGCTTTTGCCGAAAATGTATCAGCCAAATCATTTCCATAATTACTAAGCATGAAAAACAAAGGAAAGTGTGATTTTGAAAGTGGTTGCAATTGAAAAACCCTTTGGGGTATGGTTTCACCTTGTGAAAAGAAAGTCGCACGGTCAGTTCACTCGCGTTTTCACGTGGAATACCTGATATATACCTATATCGGTATATAAGCATAAAACACATAAAATGTATTGCATGTAAAACTGATGAAACTTTTTTGGTAGCCGCAATATATAGCCGTAAAGTTTTCAATTTATTTTTATTGAAAATATTCGTGTGACCAAATTTGAATTTTATACGAAACTTTTGAAACGTTAGTTTATGGTCGGTTTTGACAACAACAAATTTTCTCTCAAGTTCTTTGCTGCATTCAGTTTAGTTACCTACCCCCCCATCGTTTTGTTAACTTTCGTAAGCTTGATGCTATATAGAACCCTACGCGTATATAACACGTCAGACAAACTGTTCGAACCACTCCAAAAGTTCTTCCATTCCCCTTTTCGGTGTGAAATGCGAGGACAGGACGAAATTAGCAGGCAAGACCTTCTCCGTCTAAGAGAAGCGTACGACCTAGCGTAATTAGATTAATTCTTTTAATTGGTCTCCACGGAACGGGATTTTGCCTCTCTCTCTATAGTAACCTTACGGAAAAAGGAAATCGCCATTCGCCTACAAGCTAAGAGGAACTGAAGTATAGTACATCCTTAGTTTTCTCTCAACAACACATTTTATTCTTAGTTCATTTAGGTATTGAATCTTTTGTTTTTCGTTTTTCCGTTCTGCGTGTTTCACACATCTATGTCATTGAACGGAAGGAATAATCCAACCCCTGTAATGAGGTTTCTTTTTTGTCTATTTTTCTTTATTGGAATGAAAACTGGAGGGATGATACCGCGGCGACGAGCGTTATTTGAACTGTGACTACTTGTCGTTCAAAGAGTGATTTTGGTAGTTCACTGGCACACGGCATGGCTCTAAAATTTATAATTCATTTATACAACGTACTGGTGGCACGCGGTACCGTGACATGACGCGGGTATGGGCAACCTAATGGATGTGTTCAGGCAAAGTCGTCGGTGATAAATATGCCCTGGTGTTCAGCGTGATTGCAGCCCTAACTGCATTAACGCTGTCGGAAAATGAAATCACGTCCACTGCTTTTGACAGCGTAACAAAATGAACCATAAAGGAAATTGCCTACGTATTAAACTTGACTATAAGGTTTCCTAGTCTCAACCATTTCACCTAGACACGTAAACCTCACGCCTGATATTTTGTGTGTATGTATAAGGGTGCAGGTTCACGCAACGTGACCAGCATCCCAATCGGCACACATATCCCATCGTTGATGGTGGAGATACAGGGTAACAATCCGAAGAAGGATATCAAACGATTTCACACAGTCCATTTCACAGATATAATCCTGAGGTACAGCTGAACTATTTTTCTTTTTGAACAAGAAACGTCAGTTTTCCCAAGTAGTCGATACTTCAACATTTTTTCGTCTTGGATATTTTACCTCGATATTTCATATTGGATTATAGCCCTGTAAATGTTTGAGTTGACAAAATATTTCATGGTGTTTCATAAAAGGATAAGAAAATCGTAAGTGAATTTGATAACTCGATGAGAAATATACTGCCCGGATTTCAGAGTGCAGAATATATGATCGTCTGGGGAAATTAACACGGTATATACGTGCAATATATCGGCATGCAATATCTATTGTGTGTATCCGTAAAAACCTGAAACACATAAATACCCAGGTATATGCACAAAGTCCTCGCTCCGTCATGGCAGGTTTACTTTGCTCTTGGTAAATGTACCATGAATATTTCAATGCGTTCCTGCGTTTTGTTACTAAAAATCTAGCTTCACTAAATTTATCGATTTACCTCGGGCTTTTTTGAGAAAATCCAAAAAAAAAAAAAAAAAAAAGGGAAAGGAAAAATGGAAATAATAAAACACGTTTGTCTCTTGCCTGGATTTCTTTCGTATCAGGATTTATACTGTCGTGTTGATATAACCTACGTATAAGTTATTCTTATTCCGGAAAATTTCGAATTGTAAGAAATTGTACAATTTATTTCATGCCATTACCCGTGACTATGAGAAAAGTTTTTAGATGTAGCGAATCTCTCGGAGGATTAAAATTATTCCAAGATTGGAATTGAGCATGGTTAAGTTTAATTCAACATACATTTTTACTTGGGACCACAATTTACATTTATAACATGTTATTTAGTAAAAAAAAAAAAAAAACACTTACCGTCATATCGGCACAGGACTGATCGATAAAGGTGAGTTCGGATTCCTCGCCTGCCAGAAGAACGCTGACAGTTTTTTCCCCGGATTCATCATCTGTAACACACACCGCTACTCACAATCCAACCACTCTTAGCTACACTCACCCTGACTGATTTTTGCACTACATACATACATGCAGGTATATACATACTAGGGTGTCCCTTGAAAGGGGTGTTTTCGAATTTCATTCCTTCGTGTGGCTCAATTGGTTCCAAATAAAAAAAAAAAGTTCTGCCGAAGGATTTTCCTTAATTTTCATTCCAAGTGGTGCCGGCAAGCTCATTCTTTTTCCCATTTGAATAGCTCGGGTTTTCAGTGTAAGTTTAGTTATTATTTTTTTCTGAACCTGTCGAGTGTTTGAAAAACCTGATGAGCACGGCAAAAGGCTTTTGGGGTCGCTCAATCGAAATTTGATAGCGGAATTTCAAAATTAGAAATCACGGACTCTGAAACCCTATAGAACACCAATTTTTACGAAGATCTGACCATTTCCAAATTTATATCAGCCTTATTAAGTCCGCCATCCTGAGTTTTGAAATTCTGTTGTCGAATTTGGATTCAGCGACGCCAGAGATTTTCTTACCGTGATCATCAGACTTCACAAACACTTAGTATAGGATCAGAATAAAACTAATAACTAAACTTACACTGAAAACCCATATGTTATTCAAATGGGAGAAGAAATGAGCTTGCCGGCACGACTCACAATTAGAATCAAAATCAAGGAAAATTCTTTGGCAGAAATATTTTTTTATTTATTTGAAACCAATTGATTCACCTGAAGGAATGAAATTCGAAAACACCCCTTCTAAGGGACACCCTAGTATATACAGATATACTACGTTACTAGAATTCTACATGAAGGGGGCATACCTTTCCTTGCGGAAAAAGACCCTCAAGTTTTGGGGGTTTACCATGAAAACTCAGGGTTTCACCCTCAAATTTCAATGTTTTTTCTATAAAGATTCTCCGAAATACGGGGTAAACATTGAGTTTTCATGGTAAACCCTCGAAATTTGAGGGTTTTTTTTCCGCAAGAGTTGGAAATAAGTTTTTTTTTTCCAACCACTGATAAGCTGTGAAAAAATCTTAGACTGACTCAGTTTTTTTCACAGCTCTTTACTTATACTATTTCGAAACACAATTCAAAATTATTTGAAATTTTATGGACTTGGTCGTACGTAGATCGATTGCAATTTGCACCGAAGAAAGAGTCGTTGTCGTTGGGTAAATTGTTGAGAATCTTTTTTTCGTCTTGAATTAATTTTTTTCCTCAAAATTTCAAAATACTTCTATGAACGATGCGACCCGTAGCTGAGTCATTGAAATATTTTTTCCGATGGCTACCAATGACTTGAAAAAAAAATAATAATAATAATAACAACCGTTTATACCCCGTCAAGAAGGGGTAGGAAAATTGCAAGCATTCAAAAAATCTCATTAATGATTGAAAAATATAACTGTGATACTTGATGTGTGACTATCATGCATCATTACACGCGGAGCTTGCAAGTCGGAAAATTTTAAAGCCCCAAAGTTTATAAAGATGGCTTGTGTGTTCCTTGCGTGTTTAAAAGCCAGTTTATATGCATCCGACTCCTCATTCTGTAACTAAATGCACAGAGCATTTAAAACTGGGTCAAAATGATGACAATGTTTTTTTCTTTTTTTTTTTTTTCTAATTCAAGCAGTCCCTAGCCAGGGATCATAGAACAAACGTGAAGTAACTCTGCTTTTCTTATAACTCTGGAAGTTACAGACATGGAAGTTGTGCCATTCGTTTTTTTTTCTTTTTTTTTTCTTCGTTTCTTTTTCCGTATATAGCGTAAACCAACTCTCGTCTTGTTCTGCTTGCCATTTCTATCCTTCTCTACTGCGTGTAAAGGATAACGACGTTGCTGTAGTATAGGAAGGCGCGAGACTCGGACGAGCTTAAACTCCAGTTTTGACTTCGGAACTTTCTTTACACCATGTACGCATGTATACCTATGTATATGTGTGCACAACCGACACTTTACGCTTAAACTTAGCGGAGAATATACAAGTACCTCTAAGCAGACATCAAAATACTTCGGTGTTTCAAAGTCTGCACCGTACCCGTCTAGCTTCCACGCATGAGCTCACAAATGAAAGCTTTGAAGTATATCGTTTGGATTGAATTCTAACAAATTAGTCCCCGACTACGCGACGTAGCATAGAAATTTTATGGAAATTGCCACCCCCTCACACCCCCAAATTTTTTGTAAAAATTTGTCAGAATTTTATAAGAATTGACGAAAATCGTGTCAACTACGACATATGCATTCAACTAACGATATCTGAATCGTAGAATTACGTGCGAAAGTAGAATGCGGAAAAAGTTATGATGGTACGAAGATTCACCAATCTGGATTGCACAGCGGAATCCATACGAGTAATTGAAACGGGGCAATCCGCAGTCTTCCAAATATATGTAACAATTTTTCACAACGAATAGGCCATTCGAAAATAAAATTTTTATATCTCGCTCGTGTAAGCTTGCTTTCAGCTATACGTATAATACAATATGCATTCAATCATCACGTTTTTCATTCGTTTCTATTGGATTCTGGATTTAGGAATTTTTTTCGACTTGCCAGAGGGTCGTTATGATTGAAAATACGTCTAAACAACAAAGCAGCTGGGTGTCTCGTTGAATGAAAATTCGATATCCCAATTTTTGTCGATCGATTTACCTCAAATCCCGTACCGAATTCACAGATTCATTGTTCCCAGGTATGGTGTAGGTCTGATTTTGTTAAAATCGGGTATGGCTTGATCGAGATTTATCCAACCGAAGGACTTTCAAGTTCCTGGTTTCCTTGGTACGTACCTTCAAAGTAGTTTATAGCTAGATATATATAACTCTTCGAGTCTACATCGATACATCGAAGAGACCATTTGCTACAGAAGATCATGTATAGTGGTCGCGAACAAAAGGTGGGTAACAAATTGCCCTGACGAGAGGCCCTAGTGACTAAGTGCAAAGCGGACGTTTTCGATTTCTAAGCTCCGAAAATCCATTTATGTGCGACGGTTTTTATTTTTTTTTTATTTTTTACCTCCAAAGAAAGAATCTGCGGTAGGTATTCAACGTTACGTATGGCGAACCTTGACTAAACTCAAGTTTCGTCCGTTAAGCCAGTTCTCTAAGTTCAGGTTGATAAGTTTCCGCGACCGTAAGATGGAAAAGAAAAAAACACCAAAAAAGAAAAAAAAAAGAAAAAAAAAACGCCAGACTCGCAAGCTCTTTCATACTCCAGGGATTTCTATGGATTATCTATAACACCGAAAATGAAATCGACGATTATTTCAATCAAAGTTACGACCCTTCGACAGGTGGCTTCAAATTTCGGGGTATAAAGTGTAGATTGGTTATCGTATCTTTGCTCGGATATGGCTTATATCCACCATTACATATTATCTAATAGTTTCAAGAAGACATCGATTTTGGGGGTCTTTTCCTTTTTTTCTTTTGTTTTTTTATTTTCTTTGACATTTTCGCGGGATATTGAATCTACACGATTATCTTCATTGGAGTTCAATGGAATAGAAGACATTTCAAGCCAATGAATTTCTCCTTAGGTGTGTCTGTGACTTATATGCTTCTTCAACGAGCCGATAGCGCGTAACAAGAATCACCAATCACCTAGATCCTCGGTTAATGTTCATCCCTTCTGATATCAGAAGACATTGATCTTGATTAGTTATTGAACGTGGCTTGATGGTTGGCTCATTAGACACCCAACTTTGGTAACCAAAGTGCACGGCTATAAGTAGCAAACGATATTTTGCCATATAATGCGATTTAGAGAGCTTAATGTTTCCGACTTTATTAATCGAAAGGTGCTAACGATTTTATTCGATTTAATTTATTTTAATTTATAGTGTTTTATCATCATTTTCATCTTCTGTAGAACTAAATTAATTTTTTTACTTTCCAGAACCTAGGAGTCTGTAAAATCGGAATTCATTAAGTCCATGGTGAACTTAAGCTGGACAAAGTAAGCTTCTCAAAGTAGACATATCGTAATAGTATCTTGGCGAGTTTATTCAACGGATAAATTTCACCTTTAAACATTTTCTTACCACTCTTCAGACAGCTTGCATAAAATATGCAAGGTGAACATCCAGATTTTAATTACACAGTGTGAAAAGCTGCACGGTGTGTAATGAGATTGAAAACAGTTATACGGTATACACCGCGCAATTAACAAGCTCGCTTTTAGTATGAATAATATTTCATACAATTTAAAGACTCGGTACAATGCTTCGAACCCCTCGTCTCTGATCCTTCAAACTTTCACAGAGGGTGACAAAACCAAAAAAAAATAAAAAAAATCAATATATAAAATCAGTAGCGATGTCGAATGTCTGTAATCAAATTGATCGTGTGTAGATTCCACGTGGGTATTTCTAAACAAGATTTTACACCTTTTTGGAGGAAAAAAAAAAAAACCAAAACGTACCGGGATATTCGGGACGGAATTTGACTAGAAGGTGAATTTGTTTATGGGTAAGTCCGCGCTTTCAGAGTCTGATTGCAGCAATTGCTCTCCATTCAGTCAAACTTGAACCCTCTAGAGCTGTGTTCCACGCGCGAATGTTTGTTCGAGGTCAACCTGACGGCTATACAAACACCAGGTCGAGTGCCATAACGTTGTACGTCTAACTCAAACAGATGTATTGACTAGATTTTCGGAATATGGAGCCACAGATATCTCACGATTTCATCAGGCTGCTACAGTACGCAGATAAACTACGTAAATATTGATTAGAAAATAACAAACGAAGAACGCGGAAGAACGAGTTGACGAACCAGCAGAACCACAAAGAACTTTGGTAAGGACACGAGTTGTAGAAAAATTTCATCCTCACATCCCTAATTTTTGAAAATTCTATTCAAAATACTAACGGTTTCAATATTTGACCCCGGATACATGAATTAAGGATGTATCTTCTCCTTAAATTCACGCCTTTGGAGGAGTCGGAATTTCCAAAAAGAAATTGATTTTTTTCCGCGACTTGAGGACTCTGAAAAAATCCAGAAAAATCATGATGTCTGAGGAGGGCTCGCGCCTCATTACGCATATTTTACATCATGTATTACTTTCAGTCTGATAGTGGCTACGCTGAGGATAAGCAAATACAAAATGACTCGGTTGTCGTGAAGAATCAGGACGACCGTTGGATCAATCTTGAAATGTTTGGTCCTCAATTGTTCATAGGAGATGCCTCTACGGTACGAACGTAGGAATTTTTGATATTGCAAGAATTACTTGAGTTATCCAATTTTTTCGATTTTTTGTTTTAATTTTTGAATTTTTTTTACTTTTTTTTCCTAGTATCTTAATCAAAAATGGGTTTATCAAAAATTCCTGCGTTCATACCGTAGCGGCATCTTCTATGAACAATTGAGGACCAAACATTTCAAGATTGATCCGACGGTGGTCCTGATTGTCTACGACAACCGAGTCATTTCCGATTTTCTTATCTTCAGCGTAGCCACTATCATACTGAAAGTAATACATGATGTAAAATATGCGTAATGAGGGTCGAACCCTCCTCAGACATCATGATTTTTCTGAATTTCATCAGAGTCCTCAAGTCGCAGAAAAAAATGGATTTCTTTTTTGAAATTTCAACTCCTAGAATGGTGTACATAACCCCTTGATATAGTGATGTATATCGGTATACCTTATATTAGGATTGAAGATGAAAATGCTTAGTCATGAGTGCAGCTATAGGAAATAAAGGGATAAAAATAACGAACTCACCTATAGATGTGTCATAAGCGTGGAGATATTCGGATGTCATGAATTGGGATACCAGAGAACTTTTTCCAACGGCTGGTGCACCCAGCATCAAAACTCTGTATGGTGCTGGGCCTTGTGACGCACTACTCTCACGTGAACTTGCCAAAGATCCTGCAGCTGACGTTCGTGCAGAGCCTGGATAAGACGCTGTCAGATGTTCCGTGCTGGAAGCATAATTAATTTTCGGCTAAAGCAATCATCTGTTATGCCATTAGTTGCAAACAGTTGATGATAGTTTACCGTGGCAATTAGTCGTTTTTTTTCCTTTTGCTTTTTCTTTTTTCACAATTCTCTTTTGGTCTTAGCGTCTGCAGAAAAGAGGAGAGTGCAGAAGCTACTTGATTCATTAATAATTTGCCATTGTAAAAATTCTCGTAAAATTTACTCGAGCTTTTCAAGTGTATGTTTCTGTTTCTGGTTTCCTTAGAAATTATACGCGACTGCAGCCGACTTGGCCATTACTATGGTTTCACTTGACATACTTCAACTTGCACATATGACCGGCAAAGTGCGCCACTCAGTATAGTATAGCAGAAAAGCCGCTATTCTTTATGAGAACCATATTCCATGTTTAAACCTTGTCATCTACTCTTGAAAAATGAAATGAAAACGACTTCGTTAATAATTATTGTAAGCAGGATGTATCGCGATTGTGGAGCCGGATTGAAGTTTCAATTTTTAGAAGATACGAACGTAAAAATTCCGAATTCGTTTCAGACGATTCCGAAATAGGTATTTATTGCATTAAAATTCCAAACGGTCGGAATATACAGACAGTTCGAAACTCCGAAAGTTCAGACCCCCGCGGAAGTCGAAAAATTTAAAAATCTTGGTTTATTTCTCAGGATGTGAAGACAAATAATAGTTTTATTTCAATCGAGACCCTCTTTACGGAAACCTCACGGAGAAAAATAATACTGCTGGAGTTACACTAGCACAAATGTACAGAATTTGGTGTAATCATAACAGCAATATCAGTAGTAATGGCTTCTATGTACTGTCTCAATCACTCTTGCGAATGTAAATCAAACATGTGCATTGCAGTTCATGAATTGTTGTACAAGCTACGACCACGCATGTGCAGAAAGCAATACTAGGTATGTCATTTTTACATCTACAAATACTTACATCTCAAATTGTGAGGCTGACATGAGACGGATAGTAAATCTAACTTGGTGGGTAGTAAGCATAGCATAGGTATAAGTATTGCTGCATTGTTCGTTTAGTATACTGAGAACAAGGTTTTGTTATTATAAATGAATTCATATATTTGCCGGGCTGAAATACTGATTTATCAACAGTTGAGAAATCTCATTAATTGATCTTTTTATCTTAGTCATCGAAATCTTCGACAAATAGGAAAATATACCGAGTCCAAATATTATAGGGTAGTTTGGCGTAGTAGGTAGAGCGTCCGACTAGTAGCACAGCGATGCGAGCGGACTTGGGTTCAAATCCCGGTTAGGTCAAACATATCGGATGGCGTTTTTCTTAGCGAACTTTGGTAATACTCGCCGATCTATGCGAATAACAACTCTTGTAATATGAATAACCTCTTCTTCCAGTGTGTTCCCTACAATCGGTATAGTTTACTTTACACAACTAAACTATGCATGAGCAACCTGTTAAATTCAGCCCAGCACATAATGTGACTCTTACGTGCGACCTCGCCAGTAAATATGGCTGCAATGAGTCAACTGCAATTGAATGGTGGATCTTACAGCGATGATATGTTGTCCATATTTTCACTGCTGATTGCTGTTCAGATAACGCCAATTGGTGTATTTCCAGCAGTTGATTTTTCTCATGCTCATTTTATCCACCTCAATCGATAACTTTGATGTCATAAATAATTGATAGGATTTTTTCTTCTTCTTCGAAAAGTAAATCTCAAGACGATTAATTTAACCCCTTATTGGTTCCGCTGCGATCGATATAGCCTGACTTATTAAACACTGAATGAATACGTCCGTAAATTTGAAGCTTCGGAGCTTTGGCCTTTCGGATCTTCTTAGCTTTCGGAATTAGGATCCTCCGGTCTTCTTAGTTTCAAAGTTTTCGAAATTAGCTGTGGTCCCCTCCGTCGTTTCATAACCGTAAATCAGTGCTCTGTACTTATTAGAAATGTAAAACGTTGAATAAAGATCGATTACCTCGGCTTATCTTCTTCATTTCAACACAATCGATTGCTTTTCGTTCGCGTGTCGTGTAGAAGAAAAAAAAAAATCATAGTGCTTAACGCAGATGATTAATCTGTCGTGTCTGTATCTATATAAGCGAGTACGTATGAATGTAGGCTTTCCTAATATGGGGGAAAAAAATGTGACTGCTGAGCCAGAGCGGGTATTCCTCTAATCCCATTGCGTTAGGTGGAATTAACTCTTCGAAGCACGTTTTGGTGTAGCCCTAAAGCCACCCCTTCGCAAACATCGGCTCACACTGGAATTGAATTTTCATTTTTTACTCCAGGTTCGTGAGCCCTTGCTT
Source organism: Tenthredo scrophulariae (assembly GCA_963978835.1). Lineage (NCBI taxonomy): Eukaryota > Metazoa > Arthropoda > Insecta > Hymenoptera > Tenthredinidae > Tenthredo > Tenthredo scrophulariae. The sequence goes on along the minus strand of OZ022230.1, from coordinate 17,270,855 downwards.
AATTAAATGCAGAGAATATTTTCTCCTTGTAAAAAGGACGCGTGGAGCTTTTAGTCCCTAATTGAAGAGTCGGGTGCAGCACGTATAGTGAATTATCAGCTTTCGAGATAGTCGAGAAAAATGCACCATTCATTAAGTTATGGATATTTCGAAGCGCTCATGTTGAATACAAAAGCAAATTTCACCGATTGAGTAAAAATAAATTATTGACATATGACCCGTACGTCCTTATTCCGAAAAATTGTATATAGAAATACAACGTTCGGCGTTCAATACGTTGAAGAATCATAAAACTGTTACTATTCAGGAATAAAAACCAATTCATCAAAATGCACACCAACTACTATAGGCATATATTTTCATTGGGTATTAGCCTAGTATTTTTTGCGTACGTACATACATTGCAGTAAAGGCTCATTTCAAAGTTGTCTTGCGAATCATCATTCAATGCAAATATTGGCTCAGGGTACCCTTATTGCATTCAACTCCTCAATTGATCCAAGACAGAATAGATTGTGCAGTATAGTTGTTGGGAAGAAATTCCCACGAATTACATATGCAGGGTTGATATTTCAACGTCACTTTTAATCGCGGATAATGACATCGTGTGAAGTGAAAAATACGGTTCTAAGTATTGCAAATGATCTATACGCAATGAGTTTAATGCGTTAAAAACTTGTTAGCATCTAATGTACCCGATTCCCTCCTCTTTTCTTCTTCTCTCTTCTCTTCTCTTTCCGGGGTGATATCGGCGAGTCGACGAAGCCCAAACGAGATAGATCACAGCTCCCTCTGAACTAAAAAGCTACTGACCCGTGTAATTTAATTACGAAAATATAGATCGTTCACCGCAGGCTGCAGTGGTCCGAAAAGAATATTGTTTTTAGGGGCGGGGGTGGGAATATCGGCGTAACAGAATCGCAAGTAACGCAGAAAAACACGGAGCTTCCGTCGACCGGAAGTTTCTCTTTTATTCTTTGTTTCGCCACACTACGGTATGGCACGACATCATCGACCGTGAGTCCGGTTTCGAGTATCGGAAATCCGGTTGAGGTAATTCACATAACTGAAACTTCCTTTTTCTTCAAAGGTGGCTGTAGCCTCGTGGTTATATGCACCAAGACATCGCAAGCTTCGATGAATAAATGGCTTGAAAATCGAGGGGGAAAAAAAAAGGAAAAACCACCACGAGATATTCGCGCAGCTATTTTAAAATAGATTTTTTTTTTTGTTTTTCGACGTTGTTCTCGGTCTTGGCATTATTTCGTCCAGGGAATCTAATCGCTTTGACGATTTTATATATTATACCAGTTTGCGATGAATGGGATGAGTAAAGGTATAAATAGTGTAAAAATGAAAACCCCGAGTTTTACCTACTTTCTTTTCAAATTACGTATACGTATGCGACACAGTGCACTCGAAGGTATTGATCCCTCTACAAACACGAATAGCTCTTGTATTAGACATACACTGGGGAACGAACGTGACGAACCAATCAAAAGCTTCCTCTTCCATCGCTAGTCCCGACCCCTCTCAACTTTACCTTATCCTACCTTAGCTGGGTGAAACTGAACCAGTTTATATGTACACCTATATACACCTATACCTATACCTATACCTTTACCCACATCCTGTACCTACATCGAAAGCACGTTAGTCTGTTCCTCTTAGAATAATGAAGTACGCCTGCAGATATACGCCGCAACTTACATTAACTACCGCAGAATGAGAAGTCGGAATAGTAAATCTGACGGTGAGATAATCGAATGTATTTTTAAACTTTGGACTCTATGTGGAGGAACGTGGGTCACAAGGGGCCACTACCCCCCAAGAATTTAATGAACTTTCAAAAATATATATTCAATGAAAATTGCGTTCTTTCATGTATCAATGAAACCGAAAATTCGTTACACGTAGTCATTATTCTCGGGAACATCGATTCAAGAAATACAAGTGGGTTCCAAGGATGGGTGGATGTAAGGATGGAAGAAAACGAGTATTAGGAACGGACTCAAAACAGCGTCTCTAGATCACTGTTTTGTCCCGCACTATACTTTAGGTGTAGTGGGTGTAATTCTCGTTGAAAATAAGGCAGGAGAAAATTGTAGACGAATTTAGACAACCGATAACTGTATATTTACGAACTGGTATTATAAGTTGGTTAACAAATTTAAAGGTATGATTTTTAGTAGTTTAGAAGTTTATTGTTTATCGAGTAATTATGCAGATAGTATGTTAGTTCGAAATAGATGTTTGTTTCATAGATTTGACGACTATAGTTGACTTCAAAGAATTGAATTGTACTTGTTAGTCGATAGATAGGTGTCGTCGATTTGATGAGTTGATTTGTACCGTTGAGCTTAAAGAATAGATTTTGACCGACCAGTTCGGCGGTTGAAGTTGTACTGTTTTTTGATCGTGAGTAGAAAAAGGATTTTGGAGTAGTTTCGGAAAAGTGGAGGGACGAGGGAGGTTGCTCATTGGTCAAAAATTAGGATTAGTGGATTTTTCGGATTGGTCGAGGAATATGTGCATATAGACGGAAGTGGGAAATTCGAGGAATACGTACATAGAGTTTCTAGATGTGACATTTGGTCGCCAAATGTGCACATTGAGAATATAGGAATTAGTGAAGGCGGGTGGAACGTTCATGGTCGACGTTCGGCCTTTTATATTGCCCTCGAGTTGAACTGGTCGAGCGTCTCTACAGAAATTAAAAGTTGTGTGCAACACAAATGGCGTCTAGAGACGCAACAATTGCTTTGCCGGTTCTTGACGTAGAGAATTTTTTTTCATAATTTTTTTTATACATAGATAATAATGTGACATGTTTTTTTTTTTTTTTTTTTTTTTTTTAGATGTATCTATACAACGGTTTGAAATGAAGGGAAGACAAATTTTTGAATCGTCGTCTTTAGTGTCATGCATGGGAGATTGGATTTTTATAATTTGGTTGGATTTCTTCTTGAAAATCAACCTTGAACCTGACTAAGATGAAGGAAAATCTGAGGGGATGTGGATAACGGATTTCCAGTTTGATATGGAACTGCCGAAATATACGGCACTTGTTAAACTCGTATATTTTCATTCCATTAACTTATATGGATACGTCCCCGAGGGTTTTTCAAATTTCACGAAATCAACAAAGCTTTCATGAAAATTCACTGGCAAAATTAGGTATTTGCTTCGAAATGAATAATCGATACAACGTGCATCAACAAACGAAAAAGCGGAAAGGTATATTTTTTCAACGTAGATATGATACATACAGGGCGTCCCAGAACTGAATGCAGAAAATTAAAAGGGTAATGAAGGGGGTCAAGCCGAGTAAATTGACCTATAGAACATGTGGTCTCCGAAGTACCGGTCGCGAGATACGGCCGCTTAAAAAATCGCGCTAGGCGCCGGCATGTAGGCAACCGACTACACGCCACAGGTATCCGTCATAATACTTTTGGATTCGAAAATTTCAAACAAAAATACTTAAGATATAAAATTTTGTTATGGAAACAAGTAATGTTGTTGTATTTTGCGAAAATTCAATGTCGAAAGTGGTTTCATTCGAAATTCCTGACTTCTGAAGCGTTATGAATTGAGCGCTAACCGATGCCAGCTGTGCAGTCGGTTGCCTACATGCCGGCGCCTAGCGCAATTTTTTAAGCGGTCGTATCCCGCGACCGGTACTTCGGAGACCACATGTTCTATAGCTAAATTTTCTCAACTTGACCCCCTTTATCACCTTCTTCATTCTCTGCATCTAGTTCTGGGACACCCTGTGTATATGTATATAATTTACGTTCTAAATTCACAGAAATCGTATAATCAAGTATGTGCGACCTATGTCTATACTGTAAAATCCATTTAGGACGGACAATCTCGGGCAAGCTCATGGCACGAGACCTTATTTTCTCGAAGGCGACGTAGAGATAAGAGGAATATGAATAATAGAAAAAAGGTAGACATTTTTTTCGTTTCTTTGACTGAACCTGGAAGTGTATATTAAATCCGCTGTACGAATAAGCCGTTTTTGAAACCCCGGTTTTTCCCTAAATAAAAAAACCCATTTTTTTTTTTGCTTACACCTTAATCAGAAATGTCTTCGTTGAGATTTGATGAATCAGGCGACACTCTAAGGTCCAACACGTGTGTCTACGTTGCTAAGTGTCACACGTAAACTCACGCGTTCGATTTAGAGTATCGTCGCAGTTATTTGTAAATCGATGTAAATTTCTGCTTTCGGTCTTCTGGCGCCGTAAAACTTCCGCAAAACCCTGAGTCACCGTCGGAATAACTGCTGACTATTTCCTCCAAAGCTATTCGTGAAAGCAGCAATTCATGTCAGATGTAAAAATAAAAAATAGAATCAGCTGACCCATACGTAATCAATATCGCATCGATTCACCGAACAACTTATGGAATTTAACATCCGATACTTGCAGGAACGATGTTAATTAAAACTTTCAAATTGCTTTTCAAATCAGGACTCTCGAGTTATACAAATATAATATCTGTGGTTTTGGCACTAAAATCAATGGTCCATTTCGTCGAAACTAGTTACCTTCTAATAATTTTATCTATGCGCATAGAAAATCATTTTTCAAAGAACAAGCCACCAAAAATGTAAGAAAAAAAAAAAAAAAAAAGTTAACCTCCTCAATTTATGTTCTAAACGAAGAACTGCAGTATAATTTCAAGTAAAAATATACTCCTTGAACTTTTTGTCTCTGATGTTAGCAGCGGGTGAAAAGTTTTACAGGAGCAGTTTAAAATGTAAAAATTAATTGGTCCAAGTTTCGAGCATGGCTCAACCGCTTTTTATGCAACGCGACTGAAATAACGAATCCGAAAGTCTTCCAATAAGCCGACGACAGCCCTTGGTTACCTCAGATTCATAGCAAATTGAATATTACAAGGTTTAAAAAAATGTTCACGTTTCGAAATCCCATTCTTGGATCGACAGCTGTCAAAGATGTGAGAAAAGTTGGGTAACAGAAGAAGAGAAAAAAAAAAAAAATTAGTACGCCTGACACGCTTCAAATTTTGTAATCAACATCGAGAAATGGACAGACTGATCTGCGTATAAATTTCACAGAATATCCATTCGCCAAAGTCTGAAGTGAGAACGAGATAGGAAAATCCTTTTCTTTTTTAAAACTTTTTGCAAACCTTGAAGAAAAAATAGTCATTCTTCTTTCTCAGATATTTTCCAATCATTTTCTCCAAATAACTGATGTTAGTGAAACGGATGGTAAAAACTTGATAAATTTCTCATACAGCCACGCAATCTGACAAGTAATCTTGCCTTGCGTGATCAAGGCCCTAGTTTTAATCAAACGCAAATATCCGGACGAGTTATTCAGCCTATAACATGCTCCACTATGGTTCTAAACTATATATATATATATATACACTTTCTGATTCAATATTGCATTATAAAACTCACTGATTGCACGCAGTGCACTTCCGCTCCTGGCTGCACCGTGCGTCCAGGCAACCGAGCTTTCCATCGTATCTATATACAGAGCGATTCTCTGGAAAGTAACGCGCCTAAAGGGTAGGCAAGCGCGAGACGCCTGCATCGAGCAGCTCAACATCGACGATTGGATTTCATTTCCCACATAATAAATAAAACCCAATCGTCGATGTTCGAGCTGCTCAATGCAGACGTCTCGCGTTTGCCTGCCTTTTAGGCACGTATTGCTTTCCACAGAATCGCTCTGTATATAATCTATAGTCTATTACCATACATATAATAGCCACGAGATAAATTTTCGATGTGATCGTGGGCGAGGGTAATAGAATTTTCTCATCAGAATAATTAACTCTGAATATTCCTTTGTTTCTAGTTTCCTATTTCCCTTTTTTTTTTTTCTTTTTTTTTCTGTTAACCAACCAACTGCTCTTTGTTATAGGAAAATTTATCTCGCCTCCGCCGGTTGTATGCCTATCAAATCCATGGGATACGTTGTTCTGGTAAATTTCTGTAGGTACGCCCACAAAATCCCTGTTATCTAATGCCTACCCTCCTAACTTTGGTATTTCGGGTTTAAGCCTTGTATTATTTAAATTGGTTTAATCCAATATCCTCATAAATCCTTCAACAATTATCTCATCTTGAGAATTCCAGAAGTGGCTCGCTTGTGCAACGGATATTGATCGTAACCTTAGCAATGCTACAATTGCTTACCAAGTCGTTATCACTCAAATAAAATATTCGAAAAATGGCAAGAGAACCACAAGGCAGCGATACCTTCTGTCTCCAAACCTCACGATTAGGCTACAAGCTCCTGAGGACCTCGTGGACGGTAATGATAAGGTCCTCGAGGTCTTATCTGTGAATAATTAACTTCCTGAAACGAGTATGGCTAATGATGGAATACTTGATGATACAGCTTTCAGATTCTATGCGAGCTTAGTGCTTTTCAAACCGCGAAACAAGTTTGTTACATTTTTATGATATGACAGAAATTCATTGCGGTCCACATTCTGAAATTCGGGAATGTGCAAAGATTTCGAATTTCAATTTATAATAATTGACCTGATTCCAGACGAGGAATAAATAATTTTTCGAAAACCTTTAACGGACTGGTTTGAGTACAGAAAAAAAAAAGAATAAAAGTCCCAAAGATGCTGTGCCAAGGATAATGTCAGTGCCAACCGGCGGATCTTTCTTATAGGGTTTCTTTTTTATTTTTTTTTTTTATTTCATCTCTTGAGATGAGAATATCGTAGCATTAATCTTCCTGTCCGATAAGCGTTACGCCTCGAGGTGGATATTTGGGGGTAGCTATAACAGCAAGTGTTTTATAGTTTGTTGGCTCAATTCCAGCCCGGTCTCAATTCGTTTGTGGAATTTTCCCAACCCACAAATGGGCCTTCCGTATCTCGTCGTCGTCTTTGGGTAAATAAATTTTAATGAAACGAATAAAGTACAGACTTTCGTATGCCCCTTTGTCAGACTTTTGCAGAACCTGCATTAACCTTATTTCCTGCACTTATTTTATTCCTTAAAGTTTACTTATTATTTTTAAAAAAGTGTCCGTCAAAAATTTCCTAGCTAGACGCGCATCCGGTCCGTTAAAAAAATCAACGGCCCAAATAAATTCCGTTGAATTAATTTCATGAACGATTTAAGGAGAGTGTCACTGAATATTTTATCGAATCGAACAAACAGTTTTTATCCGACCCTTTGAATATCTAAGTCGCGATTCTTTCCTCTATCCGCTTAAATCCAAACTGACCATCAGATATTGACTCAGGATTTCGCCAGTCACACAAAAAATGGGTATAACAATCGATTCATAATATGAACTTACCTCGAATTACTTGAGGCGACGCTGTTGTTAGATCGGGATCTTCGGCTCTTCAGAGAATCTCCTCTATTCACAATGCCTTTTCCAGTTATACTGAAATGTCTTAGTCTGTAGTATTCCTCCTCGACACCGGTATTCGGCATGCTGGCTACTCGCGAACGCTGCTGAGGTAGGCACAAGTAATTCGGACGTCCCGAGGCACGGCTACCTGGTGTCTTTACCGATTGCGACCTACTGTGATGAGGACTTCCGTACCTGTAATCAATAATATAACACGGATGTTCAGACGTAGTTTCACTTTAATCATTTAATAACAGAAATATCAAATCGAACCTTATCCCATCGAGATCCACGATTCTGTACCAAAGTCAAATTCAACTTGTAATTAAGACCAAAATATCCTTCGGTCTGCTTCGCGTACTAAACTTCTGAATTGATGATACGACAAATTCTATTCATTGCTATGACGCGTGGACCTCAGCGAAATTTGGTCGGGTAATCAAGCAATGTTCACCAGCGAGGTCTTCTAATTAAATCAAAGTTGGGACAAAATATTTACATAAGTGTCCGTGTAGCAGTGCCTACTGTGGTAAAAAATAACATTTTATTTTATTTTATTTTATTTTTTTCCGGTTAATGTTGGCGAACATTTGAAACAATAAAATTTTTCCGCTGCCAAAAGCCTCGGACATTTTATATTTTACGATAGGGTTCTACGTGACGACGCACGGTTAGCTCAATGTCGTCCCAAAATGGGATCAAACCATTTTCTCATTCATATTACGTGCCATAATCATGACGTAATATTTGCACCGGCACTTTATTTTTTACTATCGATTGAATTTCGAAAAAAGTAAAGTAAGAACGAAACGAAATAGACCATTTATAAACGGTTTCAGTCGGTTCCTAAGTGGTACACGGTTGACGATCGAATATTCCGGTCACGAGGGTGTCGGGGGTGAAAGAAGAACAAATAAAGTTCCAAGCGAAGAGGTGGAAAACTTGAAATTAGTTTCCTGACAGGGTTTACAGTAATTTCTATCGAACCTGTAAAGTCTACACCAAGAATACCGCGATAGTAAATTTTTGCAAATCGATTAGGACAGCTTTACTCTAACTAAAAGTCGTTCCTTCGACCCCGAGGAGGCGTCGTGACGTCTAGCTACCCTGGATCAAATGCCTAAACTCTGTCTCGGGGTTTTCGTAAGCTGTGAAGCCACGTGGACTGCCTTCAGGGCTCTCACCATTATTCGAATGACGACTGGGGCTGCGGAGTGATCACCAAATCCCAAACGGTCCTTCGGGAATCACCCCCTCGTCTACTCTGTCACCCTCAGCAAACCTTATCCCGTTCCGGTGTATACCGCTCGAGAAAGATAAGGATAGCCGCGATACTCCTGCAGCCATAAGTCCACAGTGAGCTTTTCAGGAATCTCCCGGCGAGAATTGAAGGGTAAATTTCAGTCTCAAATGGCCATAAAGCTGCATGGTGCTACGGAGTCGAGTACCAATAAGCGTGAGGTAGTCCCCATTAATCCGAATAAGGGGTGATATATTTTATAGTACTTTTGAATTTAGTCCGAATTACGCGGGTGGCCCAAACTTCGAAAGGTGACTATCGTCCGCGCGACCCTTCTTCGTTAAATGTGTATAAATCAGAGCTAGTTTCTCTTGATTGAAATGCGCAGCTGATTGTGAGAATCGGAACAATTCAGGGGTTGCGGGGCGTCACGAACGGCCTAAGATAAACTTAACTTCTAATAGCGGGCGAGAAATCCGGGCTGTGTCAAAAGCAGCTAGCTTTGGGTCGATCCTGACGATGAGACCTCAAGAACACAATTAACAGAGGTTCGTCGAGAAGCTCATCATCCAGACCCCCAGCCAGTTGCTTTTCTTTTTACTCCCTAATTCACAAGAGCGATAGTTCTCATCATCCCCTATATGATTTTCGTGCTGGTTTTAGATCTCATGTCACCTGTTAGTATCGAAATTTGAACCACAAGGACGTGACGTTCCCAAAAAGCTCTGTAATCACGGCTTCATAAGGCGTCTGGTCGAAAGCTTTTACCGTGTAAACATTATATCACTATCAGCCTCGGCGCGCCGTTGCGTCGTGGGGTAGAAAAACGTTAGGCACACTTATTTCAATGGGAATTGATGGACGCTTTTGTTATCTTTAGCATAATATATATGCCTGTGGGCTCAACCGCCTATGCAGACAATTATCTACAGGTTTTTTTTTTCTGTTTCGTTCCCTTTTTTTTCTCAAAATGATCATCTTTTTGACAGTGGGAGTAAAGCCGTGTCCTTGTCTTTCTTATACCTTGCCAGTAAAATCCTTCGCAGGCCAATATCAGGCGTCATATTCCTGCCTCTAATTAGACCCCTTTCTAATCCATTCGATGTTGGATTAGTGTGAGCTGGCCTTCTCATTGACCTCTGGCACAAAAAAATCGGGACTCTTTTAGCTCTAATCATTATTTTTCACGATTATCTCATTATGCGCAATACTCGCAACTATATTCATTATTGAACAGAGTTGACTTTATTTTTTCCACAGCTGAGCGCGATACTGCATAATTTTTCACACCATTTTCTTGAATTTGAATTTGAATTTGAATTTTGATTTTAATTTTAATTTGAATTTGAAAGCAAATAGAGCGCAAGGTTATTTATTATGAAAATGATGAAAATTCATAAAGATGGAAATTGACGCGAAAGTAGAAGAAATTCACAGTGGGTAGACGGAATTAAAATTTTACTAAAAATATAGCAGAACTAGAATCTTGTTTCAAAATAGGGTTGCTATTTTACACTTTAACTTTGAAATAAATACAAATTTCTAGGATTGTTTAACGTGCTTTTCGAATAGTATGTATGCTTCGGTGTACTACTGTGTCTAGATAGACGTTTTCTAATACGATTGAAAAAATCTTTAAGCCCTAAAGTATAAAGTGAATAATTTTTCGAAATTATGAAATTTACGGAACTTTTGAAACGCCATTAGGTACAAACAATTTTTTATAAACTCATGCGTGGATATCGGCTCCATAATATATCGACATAACACGCGGTTATATAAGGCTATGGTGATAGAAGTCTTCTGTCCAATATTGATAAAAGAGGAAAGTGGCTCTCGTAACATTTATGCATTATATTTCCGTCACCATAAATCGAAAACATTCTCAGATGTTTCTGTATAACTTGAATAAGCTACTGCCTTGCTTCGTCCTCACGAGTTACTATAGAATCAATTTCATGTATAGTAGATTCTTTAAAGGATTCAAGAATTCATCGAAATTAAATGGTGCAATGGTATATTTGTAGGAAAACGGTTTATACGACGGACTTTGAAACTCCGGAACACCCATCTTCACGAAGCTCTGACCATTTCCGAATTTTTATCCACCCATTGGGAATTTTGAAATTAGGTTATCAAATTCCAATTCAGCGACCCCAAAAGCCTTCTTACCGTGCGCATCAGATTTCTCAACCACTCAGCAGGCTCAGAAAAAAATAGTCACTAAACTATTCAGATGGGAAAAAGAATGAGCCTACCGGCACCACTTGGAATTAAAATTAGGAAAAATCCATCGACAGAACTGTTTTTAATTTATTTGGAACCAATTGATTCACCCGGGGAAATGAAATTCGAAAACACCCTCATACCCGCTGAAATGGAAAAATAAACAGGTTTTGAATTGGTTTTCACAATTTTTTGAACCCGAAAATGTGAATTCTCTACCTGTGTCGGAATTGCCGTAACATACAGAAAAAAACAGTACTGAATCCCGTATACCCCAACTTTCCGAACTCGTTGTTAGGATTTCTAAATCCTGAGTAGAAATTTATTCGCTTTTAACCACAAATTTCATTCTATTCATTTTAATATTACTTCCGGTCTTTTCTTCTGATACCCGAGGTAGCTGTGCTCACGAGTCACGTCCGGACAAAGACGCTTCCGCAAGTTCCTTGACATTTTATACAAGCTGAATTTAATCTTGAATCAGGCTTTTATCATTATTATTATTGTTAGCATTCATATTTGCACTGTCATAAATATTACGATTTTCACTATCGTTAACATCATCATTATAAATTAGGTATATGCACTGAGAGAAAAAGCTCCTCCTGAATTGACCATACGTGGAAGGTTAAAATATTTTTAGTTAGAGTCACCTTATTTATGGTACAGTTCACCATTCACATGTGGTTATTGATATGAATAGAAGCAAGAACAACCTAAGTCGACTTAGGTTTTGACACCGAAACCGTTGATTGAAGTTTTAAAAACTGAATTAAATCCACGAACGAAATCACAATGGACTTTGTAGATAACTCATTTTGAAGGGGGATTGTTCTGGAATACGAAGCCCATTTCGTTTTTGCACTCATATGAATAGAAATCTTTATAATAAATAAAACACGCGCGCTGGCTTAGGTCGTTCTTGCTGAAAACGAAATTTCTTGCGAATATTCGGTCCGTCTTGACATTTACGACTTGAATTCTGTTACTTTTTATGTCGAAACACATATTTTACGCAGTCTTTGAACATCTGGATCAACCAGTAAAATAATAAATACGATAGGAAATAAATGATGTTCTTTTGTTTTTCGAACAATACACTAATAATTGCAATTTAGTAAGGAAATAATATTACATATACGGCATATTTTGGGAAATATAAAAAAAAGGTTCAGTGAGCTCTCAATAAGGGAGAGAGGGGCAAAATGGCCACTAGCGGGCAAAATGGGCATCCCAAAAAATTTTCCGTACTTTTTCGACATTAAAAACGTTGTAAATTTCATTATTTACATTTCTCTGGCAAACTTCAAACCTTGATAACTTAGGGAAAAACGGGCAAAATTGAAAAAAAAAAAAAAAAAATTACAAAAAAAAAAGTAAAAAGTATTCTAAAGTAAATACAAAAGTGAGTTTAGAACATTTGTCAATTTCGAAAATTTTTTAGGGCGTCCATTTTGCCCGCAATTTTGTAACTTTCCTTCCCTTTCCTTTCCCATTTTCAGTCAAAATTCGGAGATCCATCGATTCGAACATTTTCCAATTTTGGAGGAAGTGGTACCGAAACGCTTAATTTAGTTCTTTTGTTAAATACAATTCCTTTTTTAGCAATTTCGAACATTTGATAGTCTTCGGCACAATACTTCCGAGAAACTGATACTTTCCCCTCCGAAGATATTGTTATTTTAACATATTTTTTATGCTGAATTTCTCTTTCTTACGCTTCGGTATGTTCATGAACAAAGCAGCCAACCCTTAATTCCAATTTTTGAGTAGATAACTGACCATGATAACGTCGAAAGTTTCAGGGTTTTTACGGCCCAATCTCACCAGGCTGGCAAATGAGCTAGAGCTATCCTTCAACGGACTCACGCTCTCTATGCAATAAATAATAATATCCTAAGTAGTAGCGTTAGGTTCTTTTTGCATAAATCGCGCGTGGCGGGGTTAACGCTCCGTGCGCACTGGATAGTTGAAAAATACTTTTCACCAAAATGAGACATCCTACAAACCTGAAACTCACATGGTAGATAGTAAGTTGTAATGTTGTACAACGCGAAAATGATGGCGGGAGAAAGAATGACCTAAGTCGACTCAGGTTGTTCTTGCACCCAGGTACTCAATTATATAGTAAAACAAACCATAGGCCGATGGGTCCACTTATGAACTTAGCAAAAGTGAGATGTCACCTGACATGAAGTTAGGTTAACCCGAACTAAAGTCGATTTGACCATAAATTCGGCGGTGATCCCACGATATCAGTGATCATACGTAACAATCGCATATTGTTAATTCGAGCCTATATATATTCAGCAAATTATTGTTGATGCTACCACACTGAGAAAACAGATTTGGTTGAGGATACTATAATAATATAGTTGATATTCAAGAGTGGAGACAACTCATTTTTATAGTGATGTTTACCAAAAAATGGTTCACCGTACCATATGACGATAGTGAGATTAACAAAATGCACATGTTGGTAGAGAAGTACAATATTTATATAGTACTATGAATTATAATTTCTGTTGAGAGAAGTACCAAAATATTATAGTTGAGGTAGCATTGTTAATTTGTTATCGCAATTGTGGTAATGGTTCAACGTACTAAGCATTGCAGTTTGTGGTACTATATATTTATATGCAATGTTCATTCAGACGAGGTACACTTGGGTTGCATTTAACCTTCCCTTCGGTTGCCACCACGGCGTCCATAGTTTGAGAAACTCGAACGTCCCGTTGTCCTAACCATTCACAATAGCAATTCGTACTACTTTCACCATACTTGAATCGAACCCTTCTTTTGGTTGCCAACACGGCGTTCATAGTTTCAGGAACTCGAACGTCCAGTTGTCCAAGCCATTCGCAACGGAAATTTGTACTACTTTCGCCATACTTGAATCAAAATTTTCTTTGGGTTTTCATACTATAGCGAAAAATAACTGTCGCATGACTTTGGTCGCTTATCATGCACAAACTAAAAAATATAGGTGAATGCCGTCTAAAACATTTTGGCAGTATTATTTGTAAAAAAAAAATGCAAACTATGGAAATAGTTACAGAGAGTAAAGGCCAACGCGCACTACGCAAAAGCGAAGCGCGGCGAACGGAAGAAAACAGTAGTGCATCGCATTTTATAATGAAAATCATGCACACTTTTATAAGAAACCACAGAAAATAGACGATGCACCACTGTTTTCTTCCGTTCGCCGCGCTTCGCTTCCGTGTAGTGCGCGTTGCCCTTAAATCGTTATAGTTATCATTACATATTTATTGTAAGCGTTACAGTGTGTGAGAACTCTTGGAACTCCAGGAATGAAATTGAATTAAGAAGATATTTGGAAATCGGATGTTCATTTAAGATATCTTAGCTGGATGAAAACGCTGATATCATTAATAAGACAGATACTGAGTTCTCAATAAATACGAAACAATAGTACATTGTGTATCAAGGGCGCAAAGAGCTATATTGTTAGTGTGCAATATGCGGCACGAGCCAATGGCGAGTGTGCTGCATGCACACTCGCCAAAATAGCCTTGCGCCCGTGATGCACACGATATTTTTCTTAACACCTGCTCTGCAGGAATGCCTCTTTTCAGACCGAGTGAGCGGGCGCAAAACCGGACTTTACGCCCGTGGGCGGGAAAGGAGTCTCTTTCGCCCGCATTTTTTCTTTTTAAAAAAAAAGCTCACCTGAAAATTAATTAGTTTTTTTTTTTTGCATTTTAAGAGCAGTCTCCAAATTTCAGCTGAATTAAAAAATTTTATTAGGTCGTTGAAGAATTATTGAAAATTTCAAAGTTCGAAGAAATCGAATGTTTGTTTTGTTTTTTCATGATTTTAGTATGTTGCTCTATGATTTATATACAAAGAAAGGATTGAGTTCTAGTGAAGAACTGAAGAATATAAAAACAAAAACAAAGAAAAATTCGATTTTTTTGAATTTTGAAATCCTCGAAAATTCTTGAGAGACTTCTAAAAAATTTCTAGGCAAGCTGAAATTTGTTGAGCGCTCTTGAAATGCAGGAAACTAACAATTTTTCATATTAGCTGTGGCAAAAATAAGTCTAAAAGATATTGCTACCCTATTCGGTATATAGTATACACGAAAATAAGTTGAATAGTATATTACGGCTTCGTGGATGTCGAGGATGCAGCTTGGACTATCTAATATAGAATTTAAAATGAAGAAAGCGTCAAATTAAAGTACCTGCATTAACCCACCCTACAAAATAGTAATGAGCTTTATTCTCATTTTGTTAAACAGACATTAAAGCTCAGACTTATAGGTACTATACCTATACGTATACAGTGACTCGCGCAATATCTTCAGCACGGAATTTATTCAGCTTGCGCACGCAATGAAACGTAATAAAAGTTTCACTGAGGAGCTGACGCAGCATACTACCTACCCCTTCCGTGTACTTGAAAATATAAGAAACTCTCGGTGTATAAAGTTAAAACTAAACAAATTATTTCATACTCGTTCGATAAATTTTTTTTTTTTTATTCCACAACCGACGAGTATCTGAAAATTCAACTTAATTTAGTTATTTTTCTTTTCCTGCGAAAGGCACCGCAGCTATACACAGACTTTAAGTCTTTCTCTCCGAGTATGCTGTCGAGCTGTCAACTGCAGCGACACCATATTCATAAAAAGTAACAAGAAACACTGTCACGGAACGAAATTTTCGAGGAAAAAACGTAAAGAGAAATTTATCTTCCCCAAACGTTAGACCTTAGCACAAACCCCCCCACGTTTCACGAACCCTCTCATCATCTCGGCTGGGCTCTTGCAAATGGTAATTTCCGGAAGGGAGTCTTTCTTCGGTGGTATGTATGTGTACTACATTCTTACACACCCTTACCATATACTGTATGTATATTCTTACACGCAGAACGGTTATGGCGAGCTAGTGGGGTAGGTACTTCTTCTGCGGTGGCATGACTCGCGTCTTACATTGTAGAAATCTTTAATTTCCGGCCAATTATGGTAACAGTCAACCGATGTCGGCTAATGGTTTGGATTCGCCAGCCTTTTTTTCTTCTTGATCATTCCTGGCTTGGGAGTTCGAAAAAAATCTTAGATAAAATCAGGCATCTTTTGGCTAATCTAAAATCCAATCGATCGATGTAATTACGGAGTAGTCGTATCGCGTAAAGGCTCAGATTTCATTCAGTTGTGGATATTTCGAAGTGGTCCTTTCTTCAGGCGTGCTTTGTTCCGATTCCGATACTAGCCAGACGTCTCGCGTCCCCATTGCGTCGAACTCTTCAATTATCATCCCCCTCGGTGATCCTTTGGTTCGCAGTTGATCATCTTCATTGTGATATATAAAACGATTATTTCGTTTAAATATCCTGGGTGCGGGAAGTATTGTAGGAGAGATTTCGTCGACGACGTCTCAGGCGAATATCTTTTGCGTTTTGTTAAAACCGATGCCATTCACCACCGAAGAAACGTTTGTGAACGAGTATAATGCTTTCAGCTAGAATATCTCCCTGTAAGAGACTCGATAATTTGGAATAGTGTTCTCGGGACTATAACGACCAAGGACATCGCAATTTGGCATATTCGATGGTACAATGATCCGGCGTCTCTCCTTGGCTTTAATTACTTCAGCACCCGATTGCCTTTGTGAAGTTCAACGCCGACTTCTCCCGCACGTGGATTTGAGGGTCTTCGATTTCGACCCGCTTCCTCATGCTGAAAATCGCGTGATCGAGTATTCGATCGGATACAATAGAAACACCGTCGGAAAATAGTGTTTTTCGATTTAGTAGCAATTATATTACCGTCTTCCTATCCGGTGGATTGAGTGCAAGGCTTTCGATCCCAAAGCTTAAATACCATCTCGCGTGCCAAGTAAGGATATACAGTATGATTCAGCTCTAACTCAGGGCCACAGATATCTTACAAATTAGAATTTTGATCCTCCGTGTAAACTGTTGGAAATGTCTCCAATTAACGCCAAACGTCTTGGTCAATTTCAACCAACTAAGTGTCTCCAAACAGCCCAGCAAGAATATTTGGTTTCACAGCATGATTCAATTTCTATATAAATATAAATATTCTACCCGACATTTAGGTTTTTCATAAGATTCATCCGTGACATATAGAATGTAGTTTCAGTGTCTACCGAAATTGTCTTGAGTCTCATGGTCCGATTTTGATAGAATTGCCGTGCTGGTTTTTAAAGAGCGAAAAATTTGTCACAGTTGCCGCATGAGTGTAAAATTTCGAGTTTACATCGATTAGAATTTTTGACCTCATTAGACTTTTTGAACAAATTTTATTTACACCCCATTTTTTCCCGGTCTCCTGATTTTGCCACTGGTTTCTTTGACGCCAACTATTCGATCGTGAAATTGGAGACAATTATCGATCGTTGGGTTCGGCATACTTATGGGGTTATTGGTAGGTTAATTTTCGATTGATTTATACAGAGGGCATCTCGATTAGAATTCATTCAACTCCCAAACAAGGGAGGGCCACCCTTGTGTGCGCACATAAGTTCTGATGAATGATTCAATTTCGTGATTCTGTACGTATTTGTTTGTCATAATGAACACTCGAGTCGGAATAGAAATTCTAGTATAATCCTGAAAATCCTAAATCCCTCAAATCCTCAGCTTTACCGAAAGAAGCGTCATTCTGTACTATTTTTTTATTAGATTATAGCAAATTGTGCTTAAATGACTCCGTGAACCGGCGTGAACGCTTGCACTTACAATCAGTGTTCAATTTTATCGTTGATGGTCCGAAATGGGGGGTGACTCCCTTGTCGAGCGGTGGCGTAAATCTATGTTATAGCCGCGTACGCGGAATACCATTTTTCTAAAGGAATCATATTTCGCCCAGGTCGTTTCAGCCCCGTCGGCAATTTATTAAATCTGTCTTACACCGGGGAGAACGGCTAATAATATTGCTTCCTATGAATGGTAGCACGCGTATTATACTTGGGACGTATTTCGGGTGCGACGATGACGAATTGCGATACGTCCAAGCGATAGTCGCGGGCGGTCGGCGTCGCGTCGGCGTCGGTGTCAGCGTCGCCGTTAGCGTCGCGTGTTCGCAAACTCGAGCGTAAAATAGTGTAATTTAGAGCCGACTCAACCCCCTGAACCTTTCCCACTCCGGAACGTGTTGCTAGAAACGATACGCTGCCGTAAGGCCTGTGAGCGGTTACCTTAATTGATCCGAATTAACAAAAGCTTAATCTCGACCTGTCAATCAAGCTCACGGAATTATTAATTCCACATTTTATGACTTGCACACACCGGATCTGCTGTAATAATCTTAGCCATACCCACACGGTATTTGATTAATTACATAGGGTAGTTATCTCGCTTCTGAACCACCGTAAAACTGCTGTACCTGCTTTTTAATTGCTCATATACGAAGACGTTAAACCAGCTAGTAGTACGGAATATAATTGGCTCGATTGTTACAGTTTTTTATACCCTGTGTACGTGTGTTTATGATCACAGCAAAAATGGCTTCTCTTGACTTCGTATTTAAAAAAAAAAAAAAAAAAAAAAAAAAAGAAGTCATTATAATAACCCCGAAAATTAAAGGTTCAATTTCATTTCTTTCATCTTTCCTTGTATCAATCGATGCGGTTCTTCTTAACTCAGAACTGATTAGATTTTGGATTTTATCGGTCAAGTAGTTGTCCAGTTTCGTAAAAGAAAAAAAGAAAAAAAAAAAAAACACTGAAGAACCGATCAAAGGATTTTTACAATTTTGGTTCCGAACGATTGGGTTTGCTCCAATTTCAATCTGGTCGAATTTCAGAACCAATTGATCCACTAGATTTTCTGTTTGAATAAAAAAAGTGACCTCTTCGTTTAGTATAACACATTGCCTTATGTTTGATTGAACATTTTACACATGGAATACTATTTTTTTAGCTCGAAAAATCCGCACAGGAAGTTCTAGGGCTGGCTAATCGGGGTCAACTGATTCACCTGCTTATTTATGTTGGATTAGACCGCTCATCCCTATTCATTTTTATTCGAAATGAAACTTTTTTTCATTTCCGTCCGACGTGTAAATATTTTTTTTTTTTTTTTATTAACTCGTCTTGGTTTATAGTAGGGCTGTGCGAATATTCGAATTTTCGAATATATTCGTCTCGAATCGAATAGTAAAATTCGATTCGAAAACGAATCGAATAATTCGATTGATTCGAATATTCGAATTATTCGAATTATTCGAATTATTCGAATATTCGAATGAATGGTTAAAAAATTGTTAATGTTTTAAAACACTACCGCCTGGTTTTCTCGCGCGCTGATCAGAAGGAGAGTATATGAAAAGCGACTCGCACTTCGCAAAAGATGGAAAAATGAAAAGGTCCGAATATTCAAATAGTTTTTCGAGTTTTCGAATAATTCGAATGATTCGAATCATTCGAAGACTCGAACTATTCGAAAACTCGAATTATTCGATTCGATTCGGACACTATTCGCACAGCCCTAGTTTATAGGATGCTGCTTTCACAAAAGAAGGATTTTCCACTCAACCCTAGAGCGGAATACGGGGTATTTTACACCCAGGCCTTTTCCTCCTTCGCGCGGTCATCCGATTTCATGCTTTCGAAAATCGCCATTTATTTACAAAAGAATTTTCGAAATCGGCTTTTTCTAACTCGATCGTATCCAGAACACTTCGAAGAATAATTCTACGTTCGAAAATCCAAAATATCTGAATTACAGCTGGAATGCCACCTTTTCGAAAACGCTCGGGTGTCATACAGTACCCTTAGCGTGAGAATAAGGAAGCGTGCAACTCTAGGGTTTAAAATAATAACAATAAGCCTTGTTGTTCAAGAATATAAATTGCCCCGTTATTATTTACGCCTTTAGATACAGTCTTGATCTTCTAGTATACGGTTTGCTTTTTTTCGAAAAGGTTAAATGCGGATAAACCATAGTAGAATATTTTTTTTTTTGTTTTTTTGAGATTAGTGTAACTTTCGCAATCCATCCCGAGATCACATACCTACATTGCATTATCGTATATTCTCATCATATAGTACATCTTCCTAAAGATTTTTTTTTTTTTTTTTTGTTGCAAAAAAGTCCTTAGGGTCCAAAAGTAGACCGTAGTCCATCTATTTTAGCTGAGTACTTCTCATTCATCTATTTCGTACTTAAACTCCGTGAAATATTACCCTAGTTGCTAGTGAATGAAACGGAGTTTCTTTTGATTACCAGGTGTCTGATTCTAGTTCTTGCATAATTTTTAGAACTGTAAAATCGTTGCAATTTGTGTAGAAGTTCTTTTCATGATTCGTCACCCATACAAAAATTTGCGTATAATTTACCTTTATTGAAAAAAGAAAAAGGTAAAAGGACCATAGGTCTATTTTTGGGCTCTAAGGGTGTGACAAAATTATTTAAGAGCTTATTATACTCCGGGTTGAATGAGCGAATATACAATATCATCTGCGTATGATTGATATTAAAAAAAAAAAAAAGAAAATGATCGAAATCACTGCGAAACATCACGAATAGCAAAGAGCTCTTTTCGTGACGTTTATTGGAATCTGAAGTGCCGTGTCGAGTGTGAACGGAAACCTCAGCAATGTTCGTATAAATTTTTGCAAATCATAATGAATCTGGAGTGGAAATGAAGTTCGAATAATTTCGGTAAAAAGCAAATAATGCTTAACAGAGTCAAAAGCTTGAAGAATAAAAGAGGGAATAAAAAGAAAAAACAAAATCTTTCAGCATAGGGTGGGTAAACCCTGTACCTTTATTTCAGGTTGATTCAGTTGCGTGATTGTGTCAAGTCATATAATTGGCGGTAAAACGATATCGATAGATCCTAATCCGTGGTAAAATCCATAATAAAATTCCGTAATGGTTTTGATGTGATTTTTTCAAAAAATTTGAATGATGGGGTTCTCCTGAATGATACATCGGCCATGAAAGGGTTAATTGAAACACTGAGGCGTTGATATTGAACTATGAGTGTGGGACCTCCTCTTTCGTAATAATTTTGTTAAAGAGGCACTCCGAGTCAAGCAGCCACTTACTTTGAAGGTGTTTTAAAAATTCTTTATCAATTCCTCTCGGTACCGGGAGAGTGGCGATTTCATTTTAACATTTACCTACTACACTGTGTTGGATTAACTTATTTTGCGTTATCGCTACTCGAATTAAAAGGGGGTTTGAACTCGTGCTTGAAAAATTTTCATTTTTTTTTTTTATTTGTACGAAAAAAAGAAAAAGAAAATCGATTATGATGTGCCTAAAACTTATTTGAAAAAATTTCTATATTTGGTGGAAAAAAAATGACATTAGTATGTACTACATACTTCAAGATTGTGTCTCTAGGAGGGAGAATGATTATTAAAATAATTGTGCCATTGATTGCAATTAATGGAATTCGTATTGAAGGTAGTGCCCAATCTGTATTCTCTAATTGTCCTTTTAAAAATCTCGAAATTGCGGCAATTAGTAACCATTTTCATCATTGGTTTTTTTTTTTTTTTTTCTTTCATTCGTATGGTGATCCGTCTTCAATTTTATACATTTTTTGTAGAGTAGACTCTCGCAAAAAAAGCAACGTTCGTGTTTCACTCCCACATTTATGTCCAATTTTGTACTTCATGGGGGAGAGAAAAAGAGCAGTCTCGTTAGACGAGAATTCACCGTAATTATGTATTTCAATTTTTTGTTTGCCAATTTATCAAAGTAAGTAAAATTGTGGTTTCCAAATTTTCTTAATGCACGTTGTATTTAGCGTTTGGCAAATTTTCTCTCCTAATCGACCCTGGCTTTATTTTTTGCTCTCGCATCCTCGCTATCCGGGCTTCTGTTTTAATAACATTAATTAAATTTTCACTTGATTGATACACCGTTCTCCGTGAAACTACGTGAATGATTAGCATTTGGAAACGACTCATATCTAATATATGTATTAGTTTATTTTTTCATCGTCGTTTCGCGCGACTAAAAAAGCTGTTTGCTTAGTTCTCTCCAACTCTTTCAGGATCTCATTTGCAATCTGTGAACTTTTAGCAACTTGTTCCATTCTGTCAGTGAGAGTTTTTACGTTCTTTGAAGACTTTCGTAATTGTTTTCATGTTAAGATCTCGGCTTTTCATGCAGTCAATGTCCTTTTCAATTTGAACGTTTGACTTTTCATTCACTTCAGGTTCTCAATATCGCTTGAAATTTGATCTAAACTTTTACTTTCATCAATAATTGCCGAATGTTATACAGTTGAACTAAATTTCTCTGCCTTAATGTGAGAGTAATGAAGATATTAACTAAGCGGAAAGTAAACGCAGACAAATTTCCCCCGATTATTAATTATACGCGGTTGAACTTTGCCAAATCTATCCAGAATATGGTTTGAGCCCTGAATTTACATATGGGATTTATATTTTCGTTAGTTAAAAATATTCCTTAAATACCTATAACAACGTTCCTGTATAGCGTTGTAACAAATTTTTTTTTTTTTTTTTACAAAACCCCGAAAACTGGGGAAGGAAGCATAAGCATATTCATTATCGATTATTTTCGGTAAAAAATTACTTCATAATCGGTAAAATAAATTACTGAATCATTTTGTTGAAAATAAAAACTTATTCTGAACAAACCAAAGTATAAAAAATCATTTTTACTTGATTGAATTTTTTGTTATCATTGATTATAAAAAATAATAACTTTCTGACCCCATGCCGTTGATCATCGTTGAAAGCAAGGCGAGAAGAAAAGATCGATATAATCTTATCCCTCTTAGGACAAACCTTTGTTAGGGGTAGCGTGATATCCCCTTAAAGTCAGGGTCTGGTCTGGCGAATATTTAATTCGGGCTTCTATTTGTGGTCGGCTAGATAGGGTATAATTTGAAGCATGGTACAGGAAGTAGGGTGTACTCGTTAGTAGGAACTCAAAAATTTGATAAATGCTACCATTTTTGAAATATCATACCTGCCACAACTATGAAATATGGTTCTTCACCTGCAACTATCAATCTTTCGGCATTGCTAACGATGTGGGATACTATTGGTACCTCGTGTGATAACGGAGCAATTATACATCTCAATACACGTATAACATACTGTCTAATTATCTTTTGGAATCACTTAAAGTTTCAATTGCTGAATATTGAACGTAATGATTAGCTGAAGTAGCACGCTTAGAGTGAATGTAACAGCAATACGACCCGAAGATGAAATCTCTTCTTCTTGCGTTTTGTGAATATACCGTGCGATTATGTGGAATTTACAGGTTCCGAGCGCGCAGGCGCTGATTTATTCGAATATCATTGGCCGGGAGAATCGCACTAGCAAGTCCACCAACTTTTCCGTAATATCCCTAGTTCTGTCGTCTGCTAGATTCACAACAAACATAACTTATTCCTGCCACGGTCTGCCGCCATTTGTATTTGACAACAATCGGGAACAAATAGCAGACGGGCTCTGGGGATATTCGTGGAAAGTCTGAAATTGGCGTCCCTCGTAACATTCGAATAAATCAGCGCCTGCGCGCTTGGAACCCGTAATTTCCACATAATCGCACGGTATATAGCTGAATAAAATACATCTGGTTTCGCCGCGAAGTGAATAAAGTATTTCGCTCTTTTAATTTTCGCTTGAGCGTATTGGGATTTTGTTCCACCTCACGATGGATTGAATATTCATTTTGCAAGATAGAAGCTGAACGTGACTGTAGCTTGCTTTATGACACAAGAATTAATCAAAAAACCACCATTGTAAATTATTACCAATTATGAAAATTCATCCATTTCCAAAAATTTGAAATTTTTGCACTCAGCTACTAACTACATTGCACGCAAAAGTTGTGCTAAGATAATTAGAGACGGAAAAAAGAGCCTAAATCAAATTACGCCCTTTTGCGAAAAATCAATTCAATGAGTCTCTCAGGCGTATCGATATTCCAAATTACGTCACAGGAACAGAACAGTGCATTTCATTATACACCAGTTCTTCAACTCAAACAAGTGCAATGTAACTCTGCTTTAATTGACGTGATGTAAAAGTGAGATATACTCTTTGTGGCGTTTCGAATCGCGTTCTTATCTACTATCTAGTTTAAAAAACATTTTGATTGATGAAATTTTCTCAGGGCCGAGGACGCAGCCCGAGAAAATCACGATTATCGAAGTAATGGTGCGGAAGAAAAATGAGTAAAATGAACTCACCGCATTTCGAAATCGTGTATCTCTTGCATAGTGAGGGTATTGGCGACGTCGAGGAGCTGTCTCATGTTGTCCTCGCGACGCCTGGCGTCCGCGTCCGGGCGAAGGAGTATCGTTGCCGCTGGAGCGTCCAACGAGAGGGATGGTTGTTGGACAACAATGGTCGCTTGAGTGGTCCTTTTGTTGCTAGCTCCACTTCCGCCTTTAATCAAATAACCCGAGTTAATACAATCCGTGATCAAGTACCGCGCGCACAAGGATCAGCTACCCCGAATCACTGGCACATCCCTAGGGTTTCGGGGTCGTACCTTCGGCGCACGGATCATCGCCGTTTCCTAATTTTCGACAATTAAACCCAATACAACGTCGCTAAAAAGCTAATTTCTCGTGTAAATTATGTATTGTGCAGAACACACTGCGCGTTGCAGACACATGCCAGCCGTGATTTTTCAGCCTGCGATGGCGGATGGACAGCCGATTTTACACCGAAAGCACAACGCGAATTTTCTCTTATTAAGAGGGATGCCGAGGTAAGAGAGGAGATAAAATGTTCATCGTTTTCAATGTTTTATTACGGCGAGGATGAATGACGAAAAATAATTGTGAGAATAGCGTTTGAGAGCTACGAATTTCCGTTTCCAGTTAAAAAAAAAATGGAATATCACCAAAATCGAGTCCGCTGCGTCCATTTAAGTAGAGCTGTGCAAAAAACGATTTGCGATACGGTGAGCACGTTTATAGGCAAACGGAATATCTAAAACACAGAAACCAACACTTTTTGGAATTGTCAATGTACCTTCTAGGCTTCTATGGAACGAATTTTTCATCCGACTTTTCGTTTTTGAAAAATTGATAAAAACGTTCGCGAAAATCTCAAAAAATGCGATCAAATGCAAAAAAGATTTGTAACTTGACCAGGTTTGAGTTGATCAAAAATCCATTCCATAGAAGCTTAGATGGTACATTGACGATTCGAAAAAGTATTGGTTTATGTGTTTCAGATATTCCGTTTGCCTATAAACGCGGTCACCGTTTCGCAAATCGTTTTTTGCAGAGCTTTACTTAAACGGACGCAGCGGACTTCAGTTTTGTGATATATAATTATTTTTTTCTCTGTTTGAAGCGGAAACTCGTAGCTTTCAAATTCTATTTTCACAATTATTTTCTGTCCGTCATTCCGGCCGTAATAAAACATTGAATACGATGAACATGTTTTTCTTCTCTTACCTTGGCACCCCCCTTAACGGATATGTTACCTCCAGTATAATACCCATGCTTGGTTACATACTAATATGGGTACCTACAATTTGTAGTACATCGCGTGTATCAAAGGCGTTTTTACCGGACGTTAAATTATACCTGTACAATATGCGTATACATACACAGTGCCGAGCCCTTGACGAGAGCGTTTTTATACCCATATACATTATACCACCGACGTAACTAAAGAAAATTCCTGACGTCCACTGGATTTTCTACTCATTGAAAAGCCAATTCTCATTCGCTGCGAAATTTTTTCAGATTTCATATACTCTTTAACGAGTAGTATGTCATTTACAGAGAACTGAACATTTTTTATAATCATTTAGTTGCATCAGCATACGATAGTGGTAGTTACGCCAGTGCTATACATCGATGTTGCAGTTTAGTCACTTTGAAGGGGTTGGAAATAATTTTTCTCGAATTAAAAATATACTATTGACTCAGTTTTTTCATAACGGATTACAGATGCTTGGATCGTTAGACCTTTTTCTCAACTTTTACAAAAGAAAAAAAAATGGCGAAGAATCAAAAATTTCCGTATCCGAAAACCAAATCGATCGAGTATCACTTGTTTTCCCCAGAAATTACACGAATTTAGAATGGCTTCTCAAAATCAGAAGAACTTTCGATGAACTATACGGCCTGTACCCTACAAGAACCACTTTATTTCCGGTGCAATCAGTCCACGTGACCACGTAACGAAAACTCGATAAAATATGAAATAATTTGAAATTGTGTCTAAAAATACTGGCAATCAATTTTGAAAAGGATGATTCAATAAAATATTTTTTTCACAGCGTACGAGTAATTTGGAGAAAAAACGAAAAAAATTATTTCCAATCCTTAAACTGATCCGTTTCATATGTTAAGAATTTATTTAACGACCAATGAAAATCTGCCTGTAAAATTAAATTTTTGAAATTAACAAGCGTTTGAAGTGGGCGTAGTTTGGCCACTGTGAAATTGTCGGATAAAAAGAAGAAAAAAAAAAACTTTTGCGGCAAATAAAAATGAAAAACTGAAAGCCATAGCATGAAGTGAAAAGAGCGTTTGTGAGCCTGTGAGTGCAAACGGGTAGGAAAATAAAATGTGAATTGTTCGGCAAATGTAATAGACGAAGAGGTATAAGGTAGAATGAGAAAGAGATAAAGAGAGAAATAGAGAAATAGAGAAAGAGAGGAATATAAAAAGAGAGAAATGTGTGAAATGTGATACGTGAGGTGAGATGTGAGAAGAAAAAGAAATTCGTATATTGTGCCGCGTCAGCTGGTAGCGGACGAATACAGTGTACTGTTCGCACACCACGAGAAGAACCCTGAGGGGATACTACGATACCCGTGATGAAGAAGTAGAAGAATAAGAAAAATAAGACGAAGAACATGAAGAAGAAGAAAAAGAGGAAGAAGAAGAAGAAGAGGAGGAAAAAGAAGAAGAAGAAGAAGAAGAAATAGAAGATGAAGAAAAACGGGTTTCAGCGATCTTCTCGTAGCTAGCGGACTATACCTATGGCGCAAAACGGGAAAAAGAGCCTGACCCATGAATGAATGGCTGAAACGAGGGGGTGGCATTCTGAAAGAAAGAACATCAATTCATTGTTTTGTTATCTTGAATTCACTGTACCACAAGTATAAGTCACAGTCATCACTTCACAGTGGGTTATACTTGTAGATACTGCAGCTTGAGCAAACTATAAAAGAAAACCCGGAAATTAACGCATAATACAGAAGAATCATGCAGAGTCATTAAAGAATGAAAGTACTTGGATAATAATTTAGCCTATGTCTTCGCATATTGGGACAAATTCGCTACCTGAAATAATGGACGAAATTTTAACTATTACTTATCACCGCAGGAACGAACATTCGCTAGAAAACGTGATACGTTGCATCCCAGTTGAAAAGAAAAGAAAAAAAAAAAAACACTGAATGGCTTTCTCACAGCATTTGAAATTTAAAGTTTCAGGATATACAAGGGATGCAGATTGAGCATAGACGAAGTGGATGTTCCTTGTTTATAGATAATTGTTGTAAATTCTTTGGTAAAGAATTTTAAAGAATTTCGCGAATTCCTGGCAATAAACTTCGAACATCTCTAAGCAGGTACGAGGGTTTTGCTTAATTACGAGTCCGTCGAGGATCTGGATTTATTAATTTGTTATTTCGTAGCTAGGAATACCGGGGAAACTTTTCGAAACGAAATTCTGTCTTTAAATATATTGCCGAGCTTATTTGAGTTCGTTGAAAGAGTGACTACCTATATAATCGAACGGAGACTCAAGATGAAGTATACGAAACTTGTTGCTACGAAAATTTTCGAAAACTTATAGCTTATCTACGTATCACGTCAGTATTTCTTTCAATGCGATCAAATCTCCATGTGAAAAGAATTCTTAGGAAAGTTTATCATCCGGCATTCCTGACAATCACTATTTTTCTTTTCTTTTCTTTTTTTTTTTACACTAAGTTATTCGTCATTGATGTTTTAACCGAAGCATCACTGCGGTTTCATAAATCAAGAACGCGAGTATTGTGGAAGTGTTTTCAACAAAATATGCCACATCAAGTCTCTGATGCAATAGGGAAATGGGAAAGATAGAGAAAAAGAGAGGAAAGGAGGGGGGGGGGAATTCGGCAAGCTATAAATCAACGTTGATTTATTGCTTTCAGGCATATTTTTTAGTTTTTTGATAATTCGCCTAGCTAGACCCACCGGTTCGAACATCATGAATGCATCCTGTAAAACCGCGTATCGAACAAAGCGAAATAAAATAATATCGGAATAAACGACGAAATTAAAGCATATGAATAGCGATTAATTAATAAAATTCATATTTGACTTATGGGTCAATAATTACCTGGCGTTCTTCCTCGAACTCTACTTCCGGTTGAACCTTGGGCACAAGATGGCGTCTGTCCAACACACAAAGAAATGTCTAAGGGATTTGTCGTCACGTTGATATTGGCTTTGACAACTTTTTGATTCCCTTTTCCAGATTCACTAGGATTTTTATCGCCTTCCACACGCTGTGAGTTTTTCACAACGCTGTTATTACCGGTGGTTGAATTTTTTCTTTCTTTTGCGGCAACCAGTGACACCAAGGAGTTGATCTGATTAGGGTCGGGCTGTCCAGCATCAACGGATCCTCTCACCGCAGTACTGAGTGCAAATGGAAAAAAAAAAAAAAAAACGATAGAAGCACACCAAACAGTTTAGTTCACTACAGAAAATTTATATATTTTCAAAAATGCAGTTTCATCGATTCTGCGCAGTGAAAAGAATTTTTTTTTCAGTCGCGGTTCTACCCAAAAAATGAATAAATTACTAAATATTTTACGTTTTAGTACCAGGAACGAATTCCGTTCACTGATAATTTTCCGCATAACCATCACTAGGTGTTCGTTCGAACATCAAAATTCAAATTCGTTATTTGTAACCGGAAAGAATAAAATTTTATCCCTGATAAAAATAACGACAATTTAGCAGAGGTGAACGATATTTTTTCCCGATGAGAATATCACTTAAATATTTATAAAGGCTTTCCGATATTTTTCCGTACTAACAAAAACCGAACTGATCTGTATTGGCGTAACCGCGTCTAGGGTATGTGAAAAATTCGAGCAAATTTTTTTCGGGTGATTTTTTACAGCATATCGATGTCGCATTTTCGTCGGAGATCAATTTTGCAATTGCACGATATCACGTTTTTCATTATTCGCCACAAACGTTTATTGCGTACATAGCTTGCCGCGGTAACGAGAGATCAAAGTGAGAGCCTATTATTAGTACATATAAACGATTCTGGTTACGAGTGTGTGATGAAAACGATCATATATCACATTCCAAATTCAATATGTATAATATTATAGCAGTTAAATGATTGCCAATGAATTATTTTACAATTTAATCTATTAGAAGACCAATCAACATGAGCTATCAAATACCAGTACATGTTGATTTCATAAATGATTACAATTATTGGCAAATTAAGGCCTCAATTAATATCAGTTAATAATTAGCAAAGACTTCGTTGGAGAATATCACACACATAAACAGATAGATGAAGTTGTTTCCGAGCTTGTTGTGTGCTAGTTATTTTTCCAAAAATCTAATTATTATCCAATAGAAGTTGGAAATCGTGGAATAACTGCACGGACGATTGGAAAATTGAGTATCTAGAAATTTTCAGGCTGTCCGGAAACTGAGTTGATTTCCTGTAGCGTTTCACATGTTACCCGAGTGAGTGACATCAGGTTATCAAAGTCTTGTAGTGTATTTTGTTTTTTTTTTTCGTTTTTTTGTGGGAAAAACGTGAGCCCCAATTTCGCCGAAAAATCAATAGACTAACGCATGATAGCGTGAGCGAAAGATGTAGAATTTTTTATTAACAAATTGAGTGAAAATTTCGATGGGCTTGTACACCTCCCCGATTTTATCACTTTGAAATCGTTGCTCACCATCTCGAAGGAACGAAGATATTTTCTGATCCACAAACTCCTCGGCTGATAAGCTCAGTGCTTCTTTACTTTTCCGGAAAAGTCAAGAATACCTATCCAGCTAAAAGGCGTCATCCAACGTCGGCCCATTTTCCGCTATCTCTACTCTCTGGCGCATTATGTATATACCTGCCAGTTTCCACAAGATATAAAAGACAACAGAAAACGCGGTGAAGATGAATATGCCCGAGATTATTACAAGAAGGAATAATGTCAACTGCGATGATCGTTATGCCACAACTATGTCTAAGACAAGGAAAAACGGATTCTATATACCTACGTCTAGGGGAGAGCAGGACGAAATGGTCAACTATTGTATTTCGGGCTTGAAGTACTTCCACTTACAGTATAACGTAGAGAGCTATCGTTCTGCACTAGGAATAAGCCACTTGATGAGGAGCTTTTGTGCTGTAATAAGCGTTTTACGAAAAAAAATATCGACATTTTTTTCATCATCTCCGAGCTCACGGCTCAAAAATTATTGAAATCGGTGATTATGAGTATTCTGTAAGTAATTATCTTCGATTAAAAGCCCTGATTCAAGTTTTTCACATTTTTTCCACATAGATTCAACCTGATGATTACAAACCCGAAAAGTACATTTTGGGGTAATTTGACTGCCTGTTTCTCATGTGGCTTTTGTGTTAGTTTAAATTATTTCTTGTACGCTATTACATACGAAGGTTTTCTATTACCTAACGCTCGCTCGGAGCGTTTTGAGTCACGTTAAATAAAATTACGTCACAAAATTTAATCGCAATTTTCAACCAATAAAAATATTTGTACAATTAGTGAAAGAGTGTAGCTCATTTAAAAAAGCAACGCGATATCTATTATCATTCGGTTTGACGTTGATTTAAATAGACGACCATTCCAATCCATTGAAATATCGATGTTCATACTTATTCGAAAATGCTTCCTTTGTATACGATAAGATAGTAAAAAACCGTTGCTTCATTTATATCAACGTGGAGAATGCACTCAGCTTTTCCCTATACATAGGTAACATATGCATATGCATGGATCTACCACAAATATGGGCACATGACAAAAAAAAAAAGTCATGAGCTTCGTACGGATGTACTCTGATATATTAACATCCATATCGTGTCCTTTGACGATCAGTAAAGTACTTTTTGATGGGAAAATTTGCAATATAAATTTTCCGTTTCTCCTGCTCTCCTCTATTTTCCACATCTCGAAATAGTATCGATATCGGAATCATCTTTTAATAATCCAAATAGTTTGATCCTGTGATAAAATTTTTTCAAACGGGAAATGAAGAGCTCATAGAGTCATTATCCTTGTGTAATTTTCATAACTAGTCAATTTTGCCTCTCCCCTATCCGTACATCAATCCAATAATGCACTCTGTAATGATAGGTCGGTGATTATATGAGTTTCTCTATGTTCTCAACTTCCGAGAATATCCTCTCCTATAGGTATTGGCCATTAATTTCTCGCAGTATATCATTTTCAGAGATCGATAAACCGGCTGGTTTGACTCTCTCGTAGTTTTAACGCCTATTATTTACCTCCCACACTCCCCTAACTGATATCAAACTGTCAACCCGCGTTCTCGTCGTTGGGTTCAAGTTAAACAGAATGCGACCGAAGGTGACGGTGCTTCGGCAAACTTACCTGAAAAAGTCTGTCACCCGAAGATCGGGCAACGGGGGTGTCCTACCACTGACAAAGGTGAATCTGGACTCCTGGTGAGACCCGACGAGTGGCGTGGGTGGAGGTGCCCTCGGCGATTCCGTCGAATTATTAGAATTTTGGATATGGTTAGACGCCACAGATACTGGGGCTAGTATAGGTGGGGATGTCGGGGCATTATGGGCATTATGTAAATTGATTGTACTCACAGAGTGATTAGCACCTGCGTAAGCGGTGTAAGGGAGATCAGAACTCTGGGATCTGGATTGGGATTGGGACTGGGAATGGGATTGAGATTGGGACTTGGACTGCCCGTTTACTGGAGGAGGGGACATCTCCGGGGTTCCATCCTGGTAATCCAAACTATCGTCCGGTTGCTCACCATCTGTAGTCGTGATCTGAAACAGATTGTTCGAATCAGGATTGCGAATCAGGATTGAGAATCAGGTTATCTGTATCGGGAGGTAATCCACTCTGCCCTGCAACTGCAGCACATTCGTTAAACAGTTGGACCTAGAAATGATAGATTGCAGTATTGATACATCGGTTACTGAGTCGAAATCTGATCTAGTGATTTGGTTTTATCTTCAAGAACCTAAAAGCATGAAACTGTGCTCTGATGTATGAAAAATCCTTTCAATAGAATGCCAAGTAAACTCGAAGGGTTAAGCACTCTCAGACTTGCCCTGAAATCCATCAATCCCTCGAATCGGAGGATCAACCAATCTCGGAACTTTGACATACTCTTACTCCGACGAAAAAAACTTCTCTTTTCTAAAATCCAGTCCCCAGAAACCATTCCCTGATATCATAACGATCAAGCAAACATTTTTCCATGTGAAAGTTGTCACAGTTCACGATCTAAAAATAGTAGAAAACATTCCACGCGATTTACCGGGAGATATTTGTCTACATATCGCGTCTCTAATGCCAAGAAGGCTTTCTCAAAGTTTTCCTATCATTTCAAAAATACAAAAATAGCGTAAAAATTGAAATAAAAAACGAAAAATCATTTTTCTAAAAATCTAAAGGGTCTGTGGCAAAGAGGATATGCTTTTTTGGCATTTTTTTTTGTTTTATCCATTTCAAGTTATTCTAATGCGATTGGCCGAAGAAAATTTGCTGTTTATACCTTCTTGGTTTTCGAGGTAGATCATGCATAATGTATATCGACACCGCCTTTTTGGCATTAGAGACGCGATACAGTGGCATTTAGGTACTTTCAAACTATCCCCGATTGACCAACAAAAGTCCATTCTATGAAATATGTAGCAGACGATCGAAGTAATCAGTGACCACTTTCCCCTAGAATGCGGGCCTTTGAACAATGGTTAGGCAGACAGCGGACCCTTCCAGACTCGAGGTGTTGCTCGAACAATTTCTATACTTTTACAGAATTGATTTTTTTATGATATCCCGACGTATTTTGGATCGACAATAAAACAAGAAAGGAGAAAGATGAATGAAATGAAAAAAAATAAAATACTTGATTTACAATCGTGAAATTCTATCGGCTTGATGGGTCCTGAAATCTACTTGACGAAATTCTGGTATTTTCAATTCTTTGTTCGTAAAACATTTCCGAAATCACGATCGAGTCAAGTTTCACATCTCGTTTCTGTTAGTACTTTTTTTTTTTTTACAAAACTCGAAGAAATTTCATGGTAAGATTCCTCATTTTGGAGCAGCGAATCGGTATAAAGAAAAAATTCTGGAATTTGGTGGTCCGCACATATTCACTCAGTTCACCCCTGGGTGGCAACCAGAGCAGTTCTTCCCGAGGCATACAAGATATGGTCTGGGATGCGGGAGTAGCGATGAGGCGAAAGTGATCTTCATTCTGTATAAGCTATAACATTAAGAATTAATGCACCTACCATAGTGACCATGGTGTTAGCACTGTCCGTGCTAGTGTTTATGGTGGTTTCCGATGCGGTACTACTTCCCATAACGACCACCTTGGGCACAGTACGACTACAGCTACGACTCCCTCCGGCTGATTTGAAATGAAGTCTTCTCAAGGCGGAAGCCGCATGGGCCAGTAAGGCCCCGTCCAATGCGTTGGACACGACACTCTGGTGGCTGCGCGACGGCGACGACTGCGGCCCTCTCGAATTAGACCCACTCCCATTTCCACTACTTCCTCCACTGGCCTTGGCTGCAGAAGACTTACCCGGGGAGTCTCGGCTATCCGAACATCCCTGAGAAAACGAAAGAAAAAAAGGACAAAAATTATCGACGTATTTTATTTCCTCATCCTTTTCTTTTATTTGTTTTTTTGTTTTTTTTTTTTTCTTTATATATTTTCAAATTTATAACAATCCGAACTTTGAAGTTATCGGCAAAAGTGCTCGAGGCGACGGTGACGGCGACGTCGCGGCGTGGGGGTTCTGAGAAAGTGAAATTTGTCTCATCGAATTTGACGACCCCTACGCTTAGTTTGGCAGGAGGGGTTATGCGTTACCGCGACTAAGTTAAATGTAGCATCAATACGGCTTCGTAAGCTTTTTTCACAAAGCGCTGCCCCCTAACCCACGAATATCCTGTATTTTTTTACTCTTTTTCTTTTCTTCCTCATCCCTTAATATTCCATAAATATGTAAGAGACAACGAACGAGGGTTGTTATCGTAAAAGGCTAAAAATTCCCAATTGAGACGATGTTTTATTTCGAACTTTCAACAGCCTCAGACATGCTGATATGATGATTATTCCTTCATCGTAAGAAATTGAAAGATAACTAACCCATGAAACGTAAAAGAATAAAAATTCTGCACTCGGATTCAGTAAGGGCATTCACCAGATATGCCATTATTCCAATAATCTGAAGAATGATTCGAAAGGATACAACGCACTGAACGATACTCTGAAATCTTTGTAAGAAGGGCATATGTAATCAACACCACGATCGACTAATTCCCAATAAAAATTATACATTCCGATGAATTGCTTCAAAATCTTATGCAATGCCCAATCAAACGATGAGGCATTCGATATATCTGCTATTTCTATTCCATTTATTCCTCCGTCACTTCTTGAAAAATCTTATATAGAATTTTATTTTCAGTCAATCTTTGTTCCACTCACACAACGTTGATTATAGGCAACAAGAATGTCGAGTTTGCAGTTCAAAATGAATATTTATTCAATATTTTGCGTCTCATAAACAGACGATCAAAGAGGGGTTTGAACGGAATCGAGATAGAAGATTTGCAAATATTTGAGCTAGACATGTGTACAGTAATTTAGTATTACGAGTGAAATCGCGGAATAGCTATCACGCGGTATTTCGAATTTCAGGGATGAAAGAAGGTTTCAGCTTTCATCAATCTTACAAATGTCAAGCGAGTAGTGATTGAAATTCTTATTTCTAAAAATTCAACGTTTCTACCGACAAGTAACAAAACGACAAATCTATATCGTCTATATCGTATCATACTCCGCTTTAAGGCATCAAAGAGCAGTATAAGTCGTAGGTACACGATTCACGCAATGAGCATATGTGCAACGTGCAGTGCACGATGAACATCACCTGCCCGTGGTTCGACAGACACGTACGAATTTTGGATAAAAAGTGAAAAACCTTTTCGGAATGTACATTTCTAAGAAAAAATTCCTTTTGGTAATAGAAATCACATCTTGCAAGAAGTAATCGTTGGCACAGGATAGAACTGTGCATACTAAAGAAACTGCCAATATCAGTTTCCCCAATTCTCATATTTGTTTGAATAACCAAATCCACGCAAAGTCCAGTGGATCCGAGATGGCTTACGCCGCGTAAAGACAATCTCGACAATCAACTAGATTCTAGAACATGAAGTGAAGCTATAAGATCAGTGAAGAGTGGAGAACAAGCGATTCAGGCTCTTCCAATCACACCTAAGATTTTCATTTCTGATTTCGATATTCTTTACGGACCATTGTGTGTCATGAGCTTTAGCAGCCTCATTCTCCAGTTAATGGGTTGAAGAGGTAGTGGATTTATCATCACATCCAAGTCCCAATCTTCCGGCGAAATACATAAGAAGATCTTTCGATTATGTTTCGGGGATAAACTTCAGTGAAGTAAAAGGATGGAAAAACTTCAGTCTGACAATGAAATATCTTGTTTTTCCGGCTATACGGTAGAGTATATTCGAGCTTGGCCCGTTGCAGCATCGCTGGTGCTTTTGCGTACATCGAAATAACCTGGGAGGCAGCTAATTTAACTCGCAAACTCACGACAATGAAACTAGTAGACAATGTGTGTTGGCATCAAGCTAGACTGCCACGTTTTAAATTGAAGATTAATTACCAGCTTACCAATTAAGAATTTCAATACTAAACGAACGACTGGTACTCGTTAACGGCAATACCCTGGAATCCTGATCGGTGTTACATAATTTAAAAAATCGTTCGACCAATTTATAATACGGTATTGTTAACGGATTGTACTCTTTTCCAATACCGATGGACGGATACGAGATTTTGGATGAACGAATATCTCTGGAATGGTTGAATAGTCATCCCCGACAAGAGGTTGAAAATAAAATTCTGAACGAACGGATTCCCTGAAGCGTTAAAGCAGGAAGCTTGACACGTGCCGAGTCCTGCGATTTCTACGGGTGAAATATGCAGGAGTAAAATATAAGGTATTCCTTTGGGGACTCGGTGAATTTCCATATTGCGCTGAGGTGCATTCGCGCCACAAACCTCAACGCTCTTCACCACTTTCCTGTTTCGCTAATGACAGTCCAGCAAGGATCTCGAATCATGAATCGCAAATATTTTTATTGGATTCAACGCTCGTACCAAATGCGGTATTTATTTCACCAAACTTTTACTGATGAGTATAAGAATACGAAAAAGTAAAATAAAAATCAGAATAATGATCCGTAACGGAAACCCAATAAGTGCTAAATGAGAACGAGTTTATTAATTACTTTAGAAATTATTAACGTATAATTAATTATGCACCTTCTATACAACGTCGAATGGAGTTGGAAAATTTTCTTGTACTTCGCGAAGTAGGTAACTAGGCACTTTTCAACTCTCAACGAGTTTCTCACCTTATTGTTAATTGTTAAGATTAAGAAAGGGCTTAGCTTAATAATTTATCATAGCAAGAAAGGGATGAATTATAAAGTATGACCGTCGGCTTGGGCATAGAAAGGGGATTTTCAAACAAAATATCTACCAAATTTAAACGGTGCGAAAAGGTCGTACGATTTTCAACAGACATCAGAGTTACCTTCGATTTCTACCATCGAACTTCGTATGTATTTTTTATTTTATTTTTTCTAGATACATTCACAATATCTGGGACTGTCGCCCCTGAGCATCCGAGACCGAGGGTACATCGGTTCAAATTGTCAATACTCTAGCCAATAGCCCCCTGTCGAGGTTTTGACAGATGCGACGACTAGAGATTCGCTCTTTACGTCGATCTCTGTCGTGTGAGCTTTCAAATCAGCTATTGCCTGGAGTATTGCCAATTTACGCATGACGTACCCCTGGTTGCGGATAATAAGGGGCAACAGTTTCAGCTATCCTTACTGTACATACATCCCCATAAATGCATAATGCAGCTTCCTTGGCACCATGTAACTTATTGATCAACAAAATTTTGTTGTACTAACTGAAAAATGTGTCAAACACAAGTCAACACACACGGTATATTATTCCGAGAGAATTTCAAAGCCGAATATCTACTAGACAGGATCGTGACAATCCATACGTAGGTATGTACTACATACATACATGGGGAAACTCTATCGCCCTTGTGTGCATCATGCGTTAACTAAATGTCCGGTATTATTCATTGGTCAAACCGATTCCGTACGCTTTGTGGGCCAGGGGCAGCCCTAGATATATATATGGTTTACTTGATAAATACGTATCCCACGTAGCGCAGACGTTTGACAAAGAATTGTTTAAAATGTTAACAGTATCGTTTAATCTAGCTCAGTGAATCTACTATATCTATATATATGTGTATAGAGGGGGGGAGAGAGAGAGAGAGAGAGAGAAAGAAGACTTTTGTGTTAAATTCACAGACCAGTAAACATTTTTTAACTTGACTTTAATCATTCAGAATTATATTTGGTCGCATTGTTCTCTCCTGAGCAATGTACGTATAGTAATCCCTGTTATGCTGTCTATTGTGCAAAATTTCTTCAACTTATAAATTTTTCTCCCGTTAACAATGATAAGATTTGAATATTATGATGTACAATGTATATATATATATATATATATATATATATACCACTCAACTATGCAAATCCCTCTTCACTAAGAGCGTTAAAAGCTGTTCGGTTTGGACTGAAATTTTGGTTCGTTAATACATTGCTGCCTTAAATTCTATGAGTACCTATGTGTACATTAGGTTGTGCAAAAGCAGATTGAATTTTTTTTTTCTCTAACTTCCACCCCAAATATCTCTGGAATTACGTGAAATAATCAACCCCTCGACAGGGCTGAGCGATCATTAAAGTACTCAATCGTCAATAAGCTCTGCCATTTGAATAACACGCAAAACCCTACGTCCTGTTACTAATTTTCATATAACTATAAGTGTTACGAAAGTCCGAATCTGGGGTCTGAAATCCCAAATTCAAAATCAGCGACCCAAAAAGATCTCGAGCACAACGATAGATCTTCGTACCATTTAAGTTCCGGTTAAGTTATATGAAAATCAGTAACAAGATGAAAGATTGTATCCGTCAATCGGACTTTGATGAGAGCTCTGCCGTTTTGGGAAGTTGATAATTCGACGTAACTTCGAAAGATTTTTTTAAATGTCATTTAAAAAGAAAAAGACAATGTGGTTTTGTTTTGGCAGACGCTATGACGTGCGTTTTCTTCGACTCACAGAATATCTACAAAAAAGAAAATTTCACATAGCTCAATTCAAACACTCGTCTTATAAAATAACAAAGATTTCCCCGCGGGATGAAGGTGCGGTATTAATCGAATTATAAAGTTAATCCAGAGAGAAGAGAAAAAAAAAGAAAAAAAAAAACAAATTTAAATAACTGAAATAGGTGTAATAAATTGCCGATATCCCGTGGGTTGGTGTTGGTTAGTCGGAGCGAGGTAGGGTAATCAATTATTTATCTCTGGGTGACTTCACCTCACCGTGCAAAGGCATCAGTGTAATTAATCATCCCTTGAGATTATTAAGAAACGATGAGACTAACTCGACGATACCATTAGAAGCTGGGGGTTGTACAGAAATATTACGTGAACGAATCGAAAGGTATGATGGATAAAAAATTAGATAAAATAAAAATCAATATTTTCTTTGCAAGAATTCTAAACAGAATTTATATCCATAATTATATCCATATGGGGAATTCCACGTCCAGTCGACAAACCAAAAACATTGACCCTCTTCGATTTTCTCATCAATTTTTTATGCGATAGCTCTCAGTTCGAAACGCTTCTTTGATTTTTTTCAAATTTTTTCATCCAACCGTTTTTGAGTTTTGAATTTTCGAAAACTCGAAACAGCGCCGTAATCGATTTTATTGAATAAATTCTCTAAAATATACTATGGCCAACGACGAACAATTTTCCTTCCAAAACTTCGATTGATGATTTATTTCACATAGGAAAGCGAAGGGATACGAAACTCAGTTCATTGATGAAACAAAATTGTGTTGATTCATTTTTGATTTGAATAATTTTTTCTCGTACACTCTTTTCAGGAACAATCTTTTTTTCTCAATAAAATGTAGTTGACTTTCTTCCTGTCCGGAAAATAGTTTTGTAATAACTCTGCCGTTTGCTTGTGGAATTATACAATGTAACTTTTGAGTTCCCGGTTAAGATGTTTTTTTCGCGCAATTAATTGAATTTATTATTCAATTAGTTCCGATGGACAAACGTTATCATTCACGCAAAATTCTTGGAATGAATGCATTATATTTGATTAAATAAAATTTCGTATCCCTTCGCTGTTTCCGATGTAAAATAAA
Source organism: Tenthredo scrophulariae (assembly GCA_963978835.1). Lineage (NCBI taxonomy): Eukaryota > Metazoa > Arthropoda > Insecta > Hymenoptera > Tenthredinidae > Tenthredo > Tenthredo scrophulariae. The sequence goes on along the minus strand of OZ022230.1, from coordinate 17,231,462 downwards.
TCACCAATCAAAGTTTTGGAAGGAAAATTGTTCGTGATGACAAAAAAAAAAAAAAAAAATAGAAAAAAAAATAGAACCAACAGTCGTTCCACTTTTTTCCATAACCGAAAAATGTTCGTCGTTAGCCATAGTATTTTAGAGAATTCATTCAATAAAATCAATTACGGCGCTGTTTCGAGTTTTCGGAAATTCAAAACTCAAAAATGGTTGGATGAAAAAATTTGAAAAAAAATCAGAGAAGCGTTTCGAACTGAGAGCTATCGTGTGAAAAATTTCTGAAAAAATCGAAGAGGGTCAATGATTTTGGTTTGTCGAGTTGACGTGGAATTCCCCATATACAGTCTTATGAGAAAAATATCAAAGGATTTGAACACACCGTTCAGATATGATTATTTTTCGATCGTAGGCCTCATTAGCGAATGCTACGCAAGATCGTGTGCCGTTTAATTGAGATTTGAGATAGGGTATAAAATTCGAAAAATGTAGATAAGGTGTAAATTGGATCCTGCCTAATCGTGAGACGAAAATAAAAAAGCTGTGAAATTAATTCCCAGGCTTAGGGAAAATATAATAACCGTATGAGCCCCTTTTGGAGGGAAAGCTCCTGAGTTATCCGCGAAAATTCCGTGAACGTTTGAGGGTTGTGACGATATCTCTCGCCAAACAGACATTTTCGTCGTTCGCGTTTTACTTTATTCTTCCAAAGTATTTCCTGTTATACAGGTATATGTACGAAGGTTGGTACATCTATACAGTATTCTCCACGAGCTGCCACGTAGCTTTGCCAAAGCTTTTAATTGGCTGGCAATTTCTTACTCAACGCGCAAGTGGTTTCCTAATTGAAAAATAACAATTTCCTCTCGGCTTTCTCTCTCTCTCTCTCTCTTTCTCTCTCTTTCTGCGTGGACAATTCTAGTGACAATAGTGTATTCATCAGCCTCATTCGAGTTCCGTTTGATCTAATTGTACCGCAAAATTCACTCGGCAATGTTGTATAAACAGATAAAGTTGGGAAAAAATTCATTTACTCCGTTTCTACCCGCAACTCTTGAAGTACATGGAAATTGCTACTGTTATTGCTTCCGGCACTTTGACTTGCTGATGCGAAGACATCGCTTAATATTCTTCAATATTCTCATGATACATTCCGACCTCTTTCGCCCCCACCCTCAATGCCGATTTTACTTCATCTCTATCTCAACACCATAGAGGTGAGTTTATGAAAATGGGGCCAAAGCCTGAAGTCTGAGGGGAAAAGTGATCCGGTATTTCCTGATTTGAAAATGCAACTCCTACCCTCATCGCATCCCCTATGCAAACACGCAGATAGAATAAATTCAAACCCAGCTGCACCCATGCATTAATATTCGTCGATATCTTTGATGGTACCTAGACGGTTTTAAATTCAATCTGCAACTTTCAATTGATCGTTCAGAATATAGATTGATATTGGATGATTGGAACTTTAATGTTTTTCGCACAGAACTAGCCACCGTTTAAATTGACAGATATATGGCCGACGGACAGACAGACCGAGGTCTGTATGAAATTCTCTTTCTCGAATGATGAAGGGCTGAAAGCGGTCCGATTCGTCGAAATTATGAAAAGTGACCAATACGCTTTTTGGGTCACTTTCGAAGGTGATGAAAATTGAAAAAGCAAAACAATCCCCGAACCGAATCAGAGCTTCCGATGATCTCGAGAAGGTCAAAGCTTATCCTTTCGAAAGACTGGTTTACTTGGCCCGACAAAGTAAATCCTGATCTTCAGAGAGACACTTACCTTCCCAGGAGCGTGCTACAGCAAGAAATCGAGATCCATTTCATTATTAATCCACTCTGAGAGGCACCTCGAGCTGAGATTCCGGTAGTCATAACATTCGGGTAAATTTATCGCCGCCAAAACAGGGTTGTAAATTTTTTTATTTTTATATTTTTTTTTTTTTTTAACACTGAGTAAAATCATCCCTCCTTCTCATTCTCACTACGTCCCGGTCGCCTCGTTCTCTCTCAACGTCAACCCCCATTTATTTTCTAAACTCAAGTACGCGGTATATAAACTCAAGTACATAGATGCATATGTATACATGTACATATTTGTATGTATCTATGTGTTTGTACCGTGCATGTGTATGTACGTAGGTAACATTTTAATTGGGTACGGTTGAAATTGGTTTAACCATCGCGAAGCTGCCTAATTAACAAGGGTTTTACGTCGCTTGCAACTTTTAGTAAACGGCTGGTACACAGGGTAACCTAATAATTGTGAGGTAATGTTGACATAGCCGTCAGTTCGCGAACGATGAATCAATCACTTTTGTGTACCTTTGAGTTTATTTCTGCTATTTCGCCTCCGTTACTGTGGAGATATTACATTTTAGAGAATTATTCGATTTCGCACCATGGCTAAAATCGCGTATTCACGCAACGGACTGTATAGGAAGATCCTGTTTCTTATTTCTGCTTCCCCCTAGGAATAGGACTCCTTCCTTATTCCATCAACGACACACGTGTTCGATACGATTGATCGTGGATCCCTCTTCAAGATATATTTAATTACTCATACGTCCTTTTTTATGAGGATCGAAATAATTATTTCGATCTATTATTATTATTAGTATTATTTATTATTATTTATTTATTTTTTCCTACTTAAGTGGGAATGTTGAGGGGGATGCCAAGGTAAGAGAAGAATAAAATGTTCATTGTTTTCAATGTTCTATTACGGCGAGAATGAATGACGGAAAATAATTGTGAAAATAGCGTTTGAAAGCTACGGATTTCCGTTTCAAATTAAAAAAAAAAACAAAAATTGAATACCACAAAAATCGAGTCCGCTGCGGCCATTGAAGTAGAGCTCTGCAAAAAACGATTTGCGAAACGGTGACCACGTTTATAGGCAAATGGAATATCTAAAACACAAAAACCAATACTTTTCGGAATTGTCAATGTACCCTCTAAGCTTCTATGCAACGAATTTCTCATCCGACCTTTCGTTTTTGAAAAATTGATAAAATCGTTCGCGAAAATCTCAAAAAACGCGATCAAATGCAAAAAAGATTCGTAACTTGACCACGTTTGAGTTGATCAAAAATCCATTCCATAGAAGCTTGGAGGGTACATTGACGATTCCAAAAAGTATTGGTTTTTGTGTTTCAGATATTCCGTTTGCCTATAAACGCGGTCACCGTTTTGCGAATCGTTTTTTGCAGAGCTCTACTTAAATGGCCGCAGCGGACTTCATTTTTGTGAAATTAAAAATTTTTTTTTTCTTCAGTTTGAAGCAGAAGTTCGTAGCTTTCAAATGCTATCTTCACAATTATTTCCCGTCCGTCATTCTCAACGTAATAAAACATTGAATACGATGAACATGTTCTTCTTCTCTTACCTTGGCACCCCCTTTAATATCAATGACAGTTGTAATTCGGGTAAATAATCGTGTATATGAGACTTGGTACAAATCAGCTTTCGTAACGAGTGTATCGCCTATCAGGCGTCGTCAATTTACATATGCAAATACGAATTATAAATGTATGATGGCGTCGGTTCGAGCTCTCATTTTGTACCGTGTAATCCTCATCACCTTTCGAGGATGGACTTCGGTCCGAATCGCATTACCGATAATTCCGATGTTTCTAGGTACCCTATGCGGTCTGGTGTTATGTTTCGACTTTCAGAAATGTCATTTTCCGTATAAATAAATTAGAACTATTCCCCAGCAAACGTATAATATTTGCACAAGAATCGCAGCTTGTTATAGTTCAGAGATATAAAAACGACGAAAGCGTTCCTCGTGTTACCAGGATGCTAAAACTAGGTTTGAAAAAATAGAAAATAGACATCATCAGCGGAGACAGCCCGCGTCAAATTAGAAATCTTTCGGATAATTTAGGTTACACATTAATGTCTTAATATAAATTGAAATTTTTCCTACTGCATATAACATTTATTTCAGTATCAATTCTTCGATATATAATTCCCGCGCACCCATTTCTTAAGATAAGTGATTTACAAACCGTGAATTTGTTAGACTATGCAAATCCAACTTGATCTCAATCTTAACAGATTGTGGTCCGGTATTCTTGCTGTCTGACTACACCCTTGGGTCGACCATCGTTTTGCACGGATAAGCCGGGTCAAGGGTGAATTTTATTTGCAAATTCTTTACCTCTGCAACATTTCTTACAAGATTGTTATTTTTTTCTTTTTCTTTTCTTTTTTTAGCTATACCTATACTCAAGGCATACAAGAAATTTTTAATAATTAATTACACCCTTGCATAATTCACGGATAATTTCATTTCGCCTTTTTTCTCATTACACCTTTTACCCATGAGACCGTAATATCTGAAATTAATTGAAGGCAGGTAATACAAGGTGCGAAACACAATTAAAACTATTTTCTGACTCGAGGAGTTTGGATTTAAATTCGAAACTAATAAACTGAAGTAATCCATGATTCTTGAATTTTATAAATTATAAATTTTTGATTATTTTTTTTTTTTCAACCTCACTTCTACGTTAGTTCGAAAATCAGTTCGAGTAGAACGAGCGCGCAAGTAGTAAGAGCCGCTCACGGTCGGGCAGTAGTAACGAGCGTAGAGTCAGACAACTACAAGTAGTAGTTCTCAGTTATAGGGGAGTCAGCCGCCAAGACGTCTACTACTTGTATTTTATCTGATGTAGTTCTGGCGCCGATCCTATGCCGACGTTACGTCTACGTTCGTGCGTATATCCCATTTCACGCGATTCTTATGGTCTTAATAAATAAAGAATTCGGAACTGATTGAATGGAAATGGGGAAAATAAAAGTCAGTCTGATCCGAGTGATGTTAGTTGAGGAGTTGGATGCAATAAGGGCACATACACTCAGCCCATATGCTCTAATTCCATTAATCTCAAGGATGATTCATAATCGAATGCATCATACCCATACTCGAGTCCGATGAATACTCGGAAATTATCCTTCGCTGCGACGGTCGCTATAGAAGGGTGTATAATTCATACCATGATACAGACTAATGCCCAATTGAATGATAACAGGATATTAATCCTGGCCTAATCTCTGACCTATATTGCTGCACGATATCTCAAAATTCAATTGGTAAGATTAAAAAATATGTTTTGTTATGAATGTTGTATTTCTAATGACATTGAAGCTTGCATCGTCGGAACGCAACGAAATTCAACGTAAATTTAAACAAAATATACATAGACTAAAAATGATCCTACTAAGTTTAATAACATTTAAACGTCATTTCTAGTCGTTTTCACTTTTTAAACATAGCGGGATCATTTTTGGTAGATTAGTATATTTAACATTTTTTTCCGGACTTCGTTGCGTGCCAACGATGCAAACTTCAATGTCATTGCCTTTGCAGTCAATGTGAGGTCTAGTTAGTATCGGGCTGGAGAATGACTGGAAAGGAAATCGTTTTGGAATATCCATGAGCGAATGAATGGTGCGCGTCTTCGCCATTATTACATTCGATTCGGAAAATAGGTTTGAAATTTGCCTAAGTCTATACGGGTGTTCGAAGGCCTAAGAATTATATGCGAAGTCATAAATTGGGCGCTTTTATACCTGCCAAAAAACGAACAATGGAAGTTTCATGGAAATTGGTTCGCATAAATTCGAATCTCAAGCTGTGTGAGGCCCGATTCAACGCTGACGGGTAATCTGGTTTTCACATCAAACTATCTCGGTTGTACCAAAAGTAACACTATCAGAATGGCAATAAAAATAAGGAGGGCGATATTTTACGAATCGACTCGAGAGCCAAGAGTGCAGAAAGAGCATAGCTTATCCTGAGGCAAAGTGCGGAGGGGGTATGAGGTCGTCTTCTCAACTTGCCATTTGGCGATTAAATTTGCTTCAAAACTTTTCCACCTCTGCATTTTTCAACGGATTAGTTCTACTTCGTATAACTCTTATATACGTAAGCGCCGAAAAGCTTGGCCTCCCGAAAGTCTTTCTTTGAAACATCGAACGCGTTTTTCAATTCGCGACTAAATTAAGCTTTTTTGTGCGACGAAACGTAAAGCTTTTTTTTTTTAATTACATCATTTGTCAGATTTTTTACAGATCATTTTTTAATCACTAGAATCATGATTATAATATCAATCGAATCCGCTATTGAATAGATATAAAAAAAAAATGTAACGAAGCTCGATATACGCGTAGTACGTCTTAAAAATTTACATTCATTCGGTGGAAAAGTCTGGCACAATGTTTTAAGGTATTCTTCGCAAGTTTGTACCGTGTCATAAAGACGACCTAGTTTGCATATATTTTCCCTTTATACAGTTACTTTTTTTTCTACACGCTCAGACATTTTCTGTTATCGTATTTTTTTACTTTACTTTTCTTTTCTTTTCTTTTCTTTTGGTTTTTTTTTTTCTTTTCAAAAAATGTTCAACAGAAAAACGTATTTTACCGAATCGCGCGTCAATTTGAAAGACATCATGGATAATATACTTCGCATCCGTCAAAAACATGTCAAAATAAAAGCTCGAGTGTATTTTCCCCGCCAAAACAAATCCTCAGATATTTCGTAACAAAAAAAAAAAAAAAAAACCGAATGATCGTTACTTGAATTAACTGTTCATCAAAATGACGAGTCACTCTATATCTGCGGGTGAACAAAAACATCTTACGTCACACAGAAAGAGAGAATTTCACGGATTTAATGAATCAATCAGACAGCGAAATCAGAGTCAGATTGGAAATAATAAAAAAAAAAGTTCGAAAAAAATTAAACAAAAATAAAAATAAAAATACTAGAGTACAGGGTACAGAATCAGTGGTTGATATTCACTCACGTGCGTTTTGTGTTCCGGGGTTGAGGGTGGATTTGGAGAGTTGGGCAGCGAACTACCCGAGCAGTGCCGCAGCCGCGCCAGGGCTGTGCGAAGCCCCTCCGTCACGAGGCCCTTTTATTAATCCGTATCAATGTTTTCACTTTTTCTCCTAAAGCTCTCTGACGGTCCTCCTCCTCCACGAGACGCTCGATTTCGCGATACCGAGAGACCCATCACGTCAGAGGACAGCTATCAGAGCATAATTTAATTTCGGCACTTTATATGTTTATATATATATATATATATATTTTTTTTATTAGTTAGAGTTTTTTGTTTTTTCTTCCCTTTTCTTCTTTACTTTTTAATTTCGTTATTATCGCAAAATTATACAGTCGAGATGTTGAACCACGATTTTTTTAAGGGTTGGAACGAAATCTTTTATTTTTTTTTTTACCCGCTTTAAATTAATCGAACCGTCAAAAGCAGTAGGTGTATTTTCTTTTTCTTTCTTTTCTTTTGTTTTTTTTTTCTCCTATCAAAAACCGATTCTAATTTATATTTATACCATGAACCTCATATGGAGATTTTTTATTTAAACCACACGTGTATGGCGATATTTCTCACGCACGAACGTGATTCATTCTGTATAAAAAGCTTATAGATTTTTCACCATATTACATTTATTCACAAAGGTATTTTCTCTTTTTGTCCCTTATATTTTTATTCTTTTTGTTTTTTTTTTTTATTATTCTCTCTTCTATATATGCTTTATCCAATCACGCTTACAGCCCTCCCGATTTTTCTTTGAACAGAATCGTATAACACACTTTTATTGATTCGACAGTAAGTTTTTCTTCTTTTGAAGGCTGCACGCGCTCACTAGCTGCCGGCTATCAGAAACTGTATTTCTGAAACAAAGTATAAGAAAGCCTTTAGGAGATTAATCGTTTTGGAAGAAAGAGAGAGAGAGAGAGAGAAAGAAAGAAAGGAAGAAAGAAAGAACGGAAGAATTAAAACAATAGAAAAAATAAATTAAATAACAACAAGTGTAATTAATTATTATTTTATTGCGGTAAGCTGAAACCGTCGCTTTCTCGCTATCCGTAGATTTTCATCATCGCTACGTATCCACGAATTGAATAAGATACCATCATTTCAAAATCATCCATCAAAATTCATCCGAAAGTTCGCCCGCTGTATTTAATTGAATGACCGACGGAGAATCATGATTTGAGACGAGTGTAGTAGTTGAAAATGTATATCAGATATCCGGAGATTTTTCTTTTTTTCCAAATAAAACGTAAAAAATATAACGACATTTTCTGAATAGTGAGAAAATCTATGTGGCCTACTTTTCGAATAAAAACAAAAAAGTTCATGAATCGTAAAATTTCTTTGACACTAGTGATTTTGCGAAACGCGTACTAATCCCAACATTCTCAGCCGGTGGGTATACAGAGTGCAGAACCAGACCCGAGAAGAAGCGTCTTCAGTTAGGGTGAATGACCTGAGTCGCGAGACGCGCTCGCGCACCCAATTCACCACTCGGCTCACCTACCCCTGCATTTCAGATGAAAACTGACTGAACGAAACTCGCTTGTAACCTACTGCGAAGTAGGTAGGTACCAATCAATATTCAAGGACTTCGCAGCTACTATACTCACATCGGGCGAAACCACGTGGTTATTTAATCATTTCAGGTCTTTTTTTATTTTTTTTATTTTGTTCACAGGCAACCTAGGATTATTTCATCATTCCGTTGTTTGATAAGAAAAGAAGAAGAAAAATAAATAAATAAGATAGAAAAAGCAAAAGGTGTGATATGAGCCAAAAAATCGAATCCTATTTAGTGTTCCTCGTCCTTCGAGCCCAAGATCAATAACCGAAGTTGTTATATCTTGTTAGAAAATGTCAATCTAAACTTGGATCTGTATTAAAGGTCCGTGCGCAACAAGCTCTCGCAATTTTCTAGTATATGAAATTTCCGATGATATCACAAAGGTGATGTAACCAGGGACAAACAGTGGTCTTCAAACTAGCGGGGGAATCGATTTCTAGGCAACTATATACCCTCTCCTATACTGCGATACCTATACTAGACCTAAAATACCCCAGATCGGTGCCATGTGCTCACAGAGATAACTACCTTCACATTTCCTTCCCTTTTCGCCTACCAAATATGTAATTCACCTCATCCTCAAGATTGTCACAGTTTATTCTCATTAGAAGCATTAAATCCACGACGAGGAACGTTCGTGACAACGATGCGTACCTACTTGCGAAAACGGACGATATTTGACAAAGACAAAGTAGTTGGCTCTGAGCTACGGTGTCGCTGGTATTACGGTAAGTGTTGGTACATGTATAGATACGTGGTATACCCACGCGAAATTTATTAGCTTGTGAATTACGCGAGAAAATCTAGCGGCAGATGAACCAGAGAAAATGAAATACCGAATTAAGACGTACGCGATCGTGGTGTGCGACGCAGTATAGGAGGAACTTGATGAGAGCGTAATAAGGTGCAAAGAGGCCAAGTGCAAAGAGTTGGGTGCTACTTTCTCGCCTGCAAAGTGCCACAAACTCCGAAATCCGAATATAGGCCAGATCTATAAATTCAGTATAGAAAACAGGACTAGGGTTTGTCTAATAAGGAAGAATTACCACCCCTGATGATCCCCCGAGCCATAGGGGTATTTTTCCGCGCTGTAGGATATTTTCGAAACTTTTTTTTGTCCCATTTCACCCACTTTTCGATATATTTATCCTACGGGTATTATCGACATGTATGAGTGAAATTTATGCTGTAACGCATGTGATCCTTACTTGATATTTCATTTCGACGATACACTCACGAGGATATCGCGCGCGGTCCATGAAGATTTACCGATATACAACACTGTGCACCAGGTACTGTACGTGCTCCTTAATTTCACTCGATATTCCCGTAGGAGCTGAGCGTAATTCATTCGGATAAAAATCGAAAAGAAGAAAATTTTTCGCGTATAGATATCAGCTTGATTTACAAACAGAGAACTATGAATCCGACTCGGTAACGACGACTCTTACAGTAAGTTAAGTCGAGCTTTTTATACGATAGAGAAGGGAGCACTAATCTCGATAGATCCTAGAGAGTTATTAGGCTTGCAGATTATAGTCAATCTGCTGGTAATTTATTAGAGGAAAATTGTTAAAATTGTTCGTTTTTCTTCTTCTCCTTTTTTTTTTTTGTCTTAGAATGAAAATATAGTATTTATGTTTCGAAGCTGCAAGCTCTGTAGACCTTTTTGGTAAGAGGTCGAAGACAGCACTGGCCGGCGTGCCTCGTTGACATCGTGCGGTTGGCACACTGGGGCGGCATTCTGGGGCAACGATAAGCGCAGGCGTCCTGGCACCCTGGCGCCCCGACGCCCGACTTTTCAAAGCCCTAAAAACACCCGCCTGCAACCAGCTCACCGGTCTGCTGTACCTCTCCGCAGCTCACTGGTTGGAACACATATGTGCCCCACAAATTGATTGCTTTTCAGGGTAGAGATGAAGACAAATACCTACATTTATTCCGTATAACAATGAGACTGCAGGTATTTTTTATTTCTAACCGCACCCGTACCTACATACGTTTAGATTACAAATATCTTTAGGTATATCTATCTATGATACGCGGAAGATGGGGGGACATTGATGTCCAGTTGACCCAGAGGTTCGAGAACGCTGCGGTAGTTTCATCAGAAGCAAATGTGTGCCCCGATAACGAAAGTTCTTGGATTTAGACCTGTATACATGTATCAAAAAATGTAAAAGACAACCCAGAACTTCCTGCCCGGATATATTAAGGGGGGTGCCAAGGTAAGAGAAGAATAAAATGTTCATCGTTTTCAATGTTTTATTACGGTGAGAATAGCGTTTGAAAGCTACGAATTTCCGCTTCAATTAAAAAAAAAAAAAAAAAAAAAATCGAGTCCGCTGCGCCCATTTAAGTAGAGCTCTGCAAAAAACGACTTCCGAAACGGTAACCGCGTTTATAGGCAAACGGAATATCTGGAACACAAAAACCAATACTTTTTGGAATCGTCAATGTACCCTCTAAGCTTCTATGGAACTAATTTCTCATCCGATCTTTCGTTTTTGAAAAATTGATAAAAACATTCGCGAAAATCCCAGAAAACGCGATCAAATGCAAAAAAGATTCGTAACTTGACCACGTTTGAGTTGATCAAAAATCCATTCCATAGAAGCTTAGAGGGTACATTGACGATTCCAAAAAGTATTGGTTTTCGTGTTTCAGATATTCCGTTTGCCTATGAACGTGCTCACCGTTTCGCGAATCGTTTTTTGCAGAGCTTTACATGGACGCAGCGGACTTCATTTTTGTGATATTCGATTTTTGTTTTTTTTTTCTCTATCTGAAGCGGAAATTCGTGGCTTTCAAATGCTACCTTCACAATTATTTTCCGTCCGTCATTCTCGCCGTAATAAAACATTGAATACGATGAACATTTTTTTCTTCTCTTACCTTGGCATCCCTCTTAAGCTCAAGGAATAATATGCTATGGATGAGAAGTCTGATTGATAGAAAAATGAATGTATTATAATCTAAAAGCTGATTTTTTTTTGTTTCCAACACGAAAACTGCCGGGTCATTCGTTTCCGAAATGTGGACGGATTCAAGTGCCATCGATCAAGACCAAAAACACAAGAATCCGATGATTGGTTTTCGAGATATTATCAGTTGAATTTTTTTTTATCCAAATTTTGTTCTTTGAGTAACTCAAAAACTGCTAGACCGACTGCTAGAATCCGAAATCTAATCAGCTCTAAGGCGGGAAGAACTGCATCGAATGATACAAGCAAGGGAGAAATCCGTGCATTCGTTTCCGATATTTCGTCGAACGAAAAATTGATCTTTTTGAAAATGGTCGGAGGTGATTCTCTGGGCCTTAAATCGTGGAAATATAGTGAAGGCAGTAATTTACGTTTTTGAAGCGATAATGACAACTTCGATTACTCCAAAACGGGTAGTTGGAAATGGTGAGTATTTATAGAGCTTTTAAAAATGTTAAAAACGTTGAATTTCGATGTAGGTATTCGCCAAGTAAATGCAGACATTCTGGACATCAACCCAACGATTTTCATCAGCAACGGAGTTTAGCCAATGATAAATTGATCTGTGGTATTTTAGTGGCGATGAATATAAACTACCATTGAATTTTTTACAGGTAAACGATTTTTTAAACCGATTTTCAGTCTTTGAAGCGCCGTAAAACGGTTTTTTTTGATTATTTTAATTGTTTTTCATTATTTTTAAATAAATAGAAAATAATAGTTCCAATTATTTTCGCTTATACTTCAGGCAGCCCTTTGCTGTGCGAATGTGATCGCTCTCCATAAGTGAGAGCAGCTATGATAGAAGCCATTAATTAATAAATTAATTCAATGTAATTATTGAAAAATAAATTCGAATAAATAGACCAGACGTTAAACAACAGAAAATAATAAGCCATCGTATAGAGAAAACTGAAACTTAATTAATTCCATGTTACGAGAAACATCACTTGGGCTATCCGTGTAGCTAGAAACTTTTGAAGTAGGTAAATACTCGCTGTAGTATGGGTAGAGTGAGTTATATATTTATTTTTTCTTTACACATCGATATACGTGTAGGTAGCCGAAAAGTTATGGGTGTTATTTTTAAGCTCCGTTGACCTTTTGCCATGTATACATATATAACCGAAAGGGGTGCTATACGCTGGTCAAATTTATCACGTTTAAGGGAGTTCTGTACAGATGATTAGACAAAAATCGTAAAATAACTTGTATAACGTAGTCTATAGGAAAAAAAAACTTCTAAATTTAAAAAATCTGCGTTATTTTTATCGAATCAAATCTAAAAATCACAGCGAAAAATGTCGACTGAAATACCCAACATCTGTGACGCAAGGAACAATTTTCTATTATATTTCAAATATTGAAATTTCAAAAAGCTCATTCCGCCACAAATTTGAAGTTTTTTTTACAGTTTGAGCTGTTCTAATTCACCGGCGGATATTATTTTGAGAAATTCACACGGCTTTTTGGATGTGAGGTTCACGCTTTCTCACAATAAAAATTATTTTACATCTGAAAATGCCATCTGCATAGACCCCACCCCTTAAGTCTTGAATATTAATAGCAGACAAAAAAAAATAAAAAATAATAATAATGTGGAACCGCGCAGCTGACTGTGTCCAAGATCAAACCATAATTCGTCAGATCGCTGGTACGCTTCGAAAAAATGAGTGTGTAATTTGTCTGAAACTATACTAGTAATTATGTGTGGAAAATTTGCGGAGTCAGTAAAATATTCCCCCACAAAATACCGGTGATTTGAGAAACCGATTTCCAAAATGTGTACGCTACACTCCCTCAAGCGAAGAAGTTGTCTCAAGTTCGTGAAATTGTCAACCCTTTACGCAATTCTCGAATCTGCACCCCTTGGTTACAGCTTCTGAATGAGAAATGAATAAATATATATATATATATATATATGTATGTTTCGTACACCCGTGTCGTTAAAAATCAATTAAAACCGTCTGTCTTATCGATTGCGGCCATACGCAGTAGCACTTTGTTTTCACGCTTGTTGGACAGTGCGAGTTCTCTCACGTCAATACGACAGCTCCTCTTTAATTTCATACCAGTGCGGCGGCGTCTGTTCTTTTTCCGCTTGAACGGAGGAGCTCGAGGGCCGAGATGTGCGGCTTCAGTCCCCGTTTTCGTATATTCGCACTTACGTACCTATATGATTATATATGAGTGTGTGTGTGTGTTTGTGTATACTACACATAATGTGTGCGATGGTACATAGTAGAGTCGTGCATTGATTATACCTCGAACACACAGTGGAAGACGGTGATCAAGCACCGCAGTTGTCGCAGTTTGCGCAGGGTCATTGCTTGGGCAAGATCGCTCTGTTCTTATTTGTAATCCTAATAGAGTATAGATCAGGAGCCAATACACCCGCGAGCCACGATTCTACCTTGAATTTCCAATTTGAACGATTTCACGAAACCTGCCGCGCCTTAGGTTTCTACGAACGTGTGAGTGGGAGATACGTACACGGTCTGAATCGTGTACAGGTATAAAAAATATATATGTATAGTTAGATACACGCCGTTAGGCAAGGAACATTTCTCGGAAGCGATATAGAAGCCAATTCAATTTCCCGCGCGCTCGAAGACCCGCGGTTTTCCGCAAAAGATCGCTATCCGTAAGGCTGATTGAGGAGTTTATTTCGAAAGTTGGTTTGTCTGGCGTTTGTTTCAGGATATTTTTGGGCAGGGATTAAAAGCGTGGGGATACCGAAGTAGGGAGATAAAAAAGAAAGATAATTGTAAACAGTATAAGGACGAGGGGGTATCGGCGAAGGTTCAAACAGAACAGTTCAGAGGGTTTAGGTAGGTATGGTTACACCTTCGTTACAATCATTTTTCATTTTTTTTTTCCTTCAAATCAATATTTTATTGACTCAAGTTTCTTCAGAGTTTGACAATAAGTACTTTCGGACACGGTTCAAAATTATTTCACATTTTATACGGACTCCGTCTTGCATAAAAAACTTCGCAAAATTTGGAGTAATCCCCAGACACGGAATGGATTGTAAATTGCAAATACCATTTTTTGGCTTTTCTGATCAACGCGAATGTATTCAAATTTCCTGGATACGGTAATTTCTTTTTTTAATGGACTTGATTCGAATTAATGCTATTTCAAAGGCAGTAAATCGATCAATCAATTGAGAAGACGTCGCGTCGTGTCTATACCTCGATAATAACTCAACACGCACACCATTATTCGATCGTAGAATTATCTTTTTTTTTATATGTATACGTAATGGTTCGCCGGAATATAGGCCCATAAGTGAAATATAACAATTTTGAGAAAAACTAGTAGAGCACGGAAAAGCTGACCTCGTATCGTGAGAAGATTTTCAAGAATATCTCACACCGCGGCTTCCAAATTGGAAATCAAAAGTCGAATTATAAGCCAAATATTTTGTTCAGTCTTGGCTTTCAGTCGAAACAAATTTGCGTGTTCTCTCAGTGTTTGAAATTTTTTTTTTTTTTAAATCGTACGCGATTTCTTCGGAAGATTTTTTCCCCTAATTCAAGCCGTCAGAAATGGGGTTCACATTGAGCTTTGAAAAATAAAATGATAAGTAAATTGCTTATTCTGTCTTATATACGGAATTCGCTAGTATAATACCTATGCGTTATCTTTCTCACAATATATACAAGACTATATATTTTTTCACAGATAGAAATCTTCCTAACCAAAGCCAAAATAGCACCGTAACGTGACTGTAATGATCCGCAATCGAGAATAACCACGTAATATATGCCCCGATATAAATTGGTTCCAATTGAGAAAGCACACTATTCAAATTGTTACGTCCATACAAATGTTTCATAAATGACAACAAATCACCCAATAAAATAAGAGTCCTAGCTACCCTTACAGGATCGTACGAGAGCATAGGGACGAGATTTTTCCAAGTGATGTAAATACCGTTTTACTTAACGGGGTGGTTCATCGGTATGGGTTTCCCTTCGCAGTTTCCATTAGAGAGATGTATACATTGAAGAGATGCTGTAACCTGGCTCGGGACATTTGAGACGATGGGGAACAGGGTGAGTCATGAAAAACATGGCTGTGTCTAGTTGTGAGTAGCTACAGGTTTTCGGGATTATTACACGGAGAATTTAAGCCGCGGAAGGGTGGAAAACTTTTTTAAGCCCTTTTAATTAATCGCTTTTCTCGAGGTCGGGCTAAATTACTAATAACTTAACCGCAATCAAGGCGAAATGCCATGACGTAATTTTTTCCCTCGTATAACCGCCATATACCTACTTGACATTCACTTGAATTAGGGTAAAAGGTGTAGAGCGAGAATAACATTCCCAGATCTGCAGGAGGTTTTCACAAGCTTACACCGTTCCTCCGGTGGAACAGTATTCTTCAATTCGTTCCCCACCCCCGTCACCGGAAAGGGTGAAAACGGAGTAAAACTTAAATTCACAAAGTTCGCTCTCCGATGATTGTATCCGGGCTGCTACCGCGTGCTGACTATCACGCAACTTTAATACCACAGATAACACAGGTTCACCCTATACCTTCGATTCGTTTCGGTTATACACAGTAAGTTTACCTCATCTAACCGACTATCGCGTCTAATATTAAAATTATCATCGAGGAAATAAGTTCATAGCTATAATTTTCTGGGTGTTTTGGGTATTTGACTTTATTTTTCAAAAAAAATTTCCCTAGAATAAGAAACATTATTACTAAATTTAGACATCAATGGTTCATTTTGGGATCATTTTTTAAATGTGGAAAAATTTAGGTATTTATAAAAGAATAGCTTCCAAGATAAAGCTTGACAAGTTACGGGATATCCTCAACGGAGGGAGTGGTTCAGGGTGCAAAAGTTACTCCAAGTTTTATCCCTAAGTTCACTTATTTTATTTTTATTTTTAATACGCCAATTCTTTCCCTTAGAAATGAGCGCAAAAAGAACTCGACATCTTTATTTTCAACCATTAAGTTATGATTTTTTTTTTTTTTTTTTTAGTAGAATGTTTCTTTTTGCTCGTGTTCATTCTATACGAAATGGAAATCCCGTTTGAGCGATCACTTGAAATTGAGCTACTAGGAAAAGCTCCCTTACATCAGCATCAGGAAAAGAAATTTCACACACACGCTTCTCGTTTCATAAAAATATCCTGAAAGCTAAAATCTTCATTTCTACGTATAGAAATAAACTATTTTATCAGTGTTCTCCTCAGCCTCTATACCTCAACGAAATTTCTGACATATTTTGGTGGGGCTTCAGTTTGTAGTACAATTGGCCTATATATTGTTAGCGTGCCAGCTGGCATTACATTCTCGTACATAATGTCTGCAAGCTAGACATTAGAAATAAAGAATCAGCGTATGTCGCCAGGAAAAAAAGGAAAAAAAATAACGATTTAAATTGCAACTGCGAATTCCCCAGCCCCTCGAGAGGGGTGACATTAGGGTGGCTCCACAGAGACCTGAAATTCTGAAGTTTTGATTTCTCAAATTATTACCGTCACAAAAACTACAAATTTCTAATAATTTAAAAACAAAAAATTAGAAACTTTCGTAGTTTTTCATGAAAAATTAAAAGATTGTCGCAGTTTAAAAAAATTTTTTTTTTTAATTCGTAGTTCCTGTCGATCAAACTATATAAAAAAAGAAACTACAATTTCTCATGAAAAACTACTTACACAAGTTCAAATTTTTCTAATATTAAGTTGTGGAAATTTGTATACAGAATTATTTTCATCGGGGGTGGCTAATCCTGCCTACACCCCAAAGGTAGGAAAGTGTTTTTATACGATCCTTATAATGAAGTGTCAGGTAGCCGATCGTGGCTAGAAAAATAGAAAATATGGAAATCGTAGAGATGATCGTATGAATGGAAAAAATAAATTTTAAATATTCGAAAGGTGTACGACGAAACGCGCAATCTTAAAATAGTATACCTACCCCTCTAGTACCATTGTAATTGAGTTCAAATAATACAAGCTGTTATACGCTGTTTGTTTAGCCAATTGATTTCCCGGAAGTAATACGCCGGGAGCATCGAAAAATTCAGTGAACTAAACCGAAATGTGATTTATGATTCTGAGGGCCTATACAGTAACCGCGGAGAACGAAAAAGTCGTGTACCCCATCTGCGTTACAATTTTAGATGGAAAAGCCTTTTTCACCGTTCACTGAACCAGCTTCAGTCACAGCTACTGCTTACAGATAACGCCATGATCACCCATCAGCTTAAATTTATGTTTTTATTTAAGGATTTATCGAACCACACGAAGAGACCGTGACCACCGACCACTCTTTGTTCCATCGAAGTCGCAAGGGTTGAAATACTGGTTGTAACCCCGATTGCTTACGATGGTTAAGGGGGTTCCCAGTCTGGAGCTCCAAAAAGCGTGCATGGTTTTCGAAGCGTTGTGCCGTTGAGGGTTGTAGAGGGATAAAAAAATGAAAGAATATGTTTCAAAAGTGCGCAACTTGAGCTTTAATTTGAAAAAAAAATGTTGACAATATCGTCAAAATTACGACCTCTACGGCCGTTGAAGTCATGGTCTGCAAAAAGCAGCGTCGAAGACGATAAGCAAGATTGTAACCGAACGGAGGAGCTGAAACCCATAAACAAGGAGTCATTTTGATGGTCAAGGTACCATCTAAGCTTCTATGGCACGGATTTGTCGTCCGTATTTTGGTTTATTAATAACTTGCGACAACAGTCGTCAGAATCCTGAAAATCTGAGTTTTTGATTAAAAAATTCGCAACTCGGCCAAATTTCGGTTTATCAACAATCAATTCCATAGAAGCTTAGACGGTACCTTGACCAATAATATGACTCCTTGTTTTTTGGTTTCAGATACTCCGTTTGGTTACAATCTTACTTACCGTCTTCGACGCTGCTTTCGCAGACCATGACTTCAACGGCCATAGAGGTCGTAATTTTGATGATATTGTCAACATTTTTTTTTTCAAATTGAAGCTTAAGTTGCGCACTTTCAGAACGTATTCTTCAATTTTTTTTTTATCTCACAGCCCTCAACGGTACAACGCTTCGGAAGACATGCACGCTTTTTGGAGCTCCAGACTGAGTAAGAAATTCATGAAGATGATTTAATCTTTCAAAGCTGTCAGGTACATCGCGAATGAAACAAGATGTCAAAGAATATTTGAAACGAACACAATTAAAAATGCTCAAAAATCATAGAAATCGAACGAAGAAAAAAAGGAAATAAGAAAATTATGCAGTATATTTTACGCAATCAAAAAAGAAGAAGAAAGAATTTTTTATTTTTTACCTTCCGATTGGAATTCCGAGACCAGGATCACTGTACGTTCAGCAGATCCATACCTGTCCTAATATAAGAATGAAAAATAGGTACCTCGAGCTGTGAAGAGGCAAAAAAAAAAGAAGAAAAAAAAAAGGAATAAAAAATCGTTTAAACTCGGTTATAATTTACCATTGTAGAAATCCGATCACGTCTCGAGACTGATGAATATTTTTGGCTTCTAAGTGAAATTTTATACGTATACCTTGATATAGATATTTCAGAGTGAGTTAAGGTGAGGCCTAAGGCAACGTTGCGGGGTTTTGGGTACCTCGTACCTGAGTATAAATCTTGGTATCCGCGTGTATACAAGTGGGCTATCATTTTCGTGTTGGAACAAGATTTCACATAGGTATAATAGGTACCCCCGCTTTTATTACGATAGGGAATAAGAAGTTCTTGCCTGAGGCAATCGTCTCGTGGTATACAAATTTTCGATCGATTTTTTATTTTAATTTCAATTGACTTTTTATTTTTTATTTCTGAAGCTTCATAGTAAGACTAAGATTTGAAATGAAGTGTACCTGTTCAACCGGAATAGTGCAACTCTTTAGAGAAGGGGAGAATGATTACGATTTTATACCGCAATTGCGATAAAAAAAATAAAAACACTATCAGACCGCCTTGCGCCCACGATAAAAACTTACAGCCGAGGTAACTAGGGGGTGCGATTACATATTCATGCGTAGAAATTGAAACCAAATATATGCAAGTGGAACATTCGCCTTCTGGTATTTATGCCTACCGTGGCCTGGCCTACCTTTTATTTCCATTGTTTCCACACTCGTTTTATACGTATATACATACATATATATTAGTATTTGTTACGCCTGCGCAATGTTAATATACGACTAATAGCAGAGTTATACGAAAATATACGAGGGTAGGTAAAGTATCTACGTACCTATATGTACCGTGAGGTTCTGTGGACGCGGAACGCTAGGGATACCAACCCAAAAAGGGTGCTATTTCATGGGCAGTAAATCATGTAGTGAACTACTGCAGCAGCAGTTAGTCACTTACTAGAAACATTTAGTAAGTTACTAAACTGCTGCTGCAGTTTAATGCCCATGAAATAGCATCCTTTTGGGTTGGTATCCCTGGCGTTCCGCGTCCACAGAAGCTCACGGTATACGTATTACTATGGTTAATTAAGGGGGATGCCAAGGTAAGAGAAGAAGAAAATTTTCATCGTATTCAATGTTGCATTACGGCGAGAATGACGGACGAGAAATAATTGTGAAGACAGCATTTGAAAGCTATGAATTCCCGCTTCAAATAGAAAAACAAAATTAAATATCACAAAAATGAAGTCCGCTGCGTCCATTTATGTAAAGCTCTGCAAACAACGATTTGCGAAATGGTGACCACGTTTATAGGCAGACGGAATATTTGAAACACAAAAACCAATACTTTTTGGAATCGTCAATGTACCCTCTAAGCTTCTATGGAATGGATTTTTGATCAACTCAAACGTGGTCAAGTTACGAATCTTTTTTGCATTTGATCGCGTTTTCTGGGATTCTCGCGAACGTTTTTATCAATTTTTCAAAAACGAAAGGTCGGAGGAGAAATTCGTTCCATAGAAGTTTAGAGGGTACATTGAAGATTCCAAAAAACATTGGTTTTTGTGTTTCAGATATTCCGTTTGCCTATAAACGTGGTCACCGTTTCGGAAATCGTTTTTTGCAGAGCTACTTAAATGGACGCAGCGGACTCGATTTTGGTGATATTCCATTTTTTTTTTTTTTTTATTTAGTTTGAAACGGAAATTCGTAGCTCTCAAACGCTATTTTCACAATTATTTTCCGTCATTCGTTCTCGCCGTAATAAAACATTGAAGACGATGAAGATTTTATTCTTCTCTTACCTTGGCATCCCCCTTAATATGCTCACTGTGACATTAAAACTGTCCAAAATAAGTTAGGAAAAAGTGACTCGGTGTTATGTAGCCACATTCGCCTTGACCTAAACCTAAACAGGGTTACTATGGCTAGGGCTATCAACCCCATTACACACGCTCTTCTCCCGATATCTTGGACAAACAAGACAGGTACACGCAAACGTGTAAGCATATAGTGTACCGATTCATGAATATATGTGTAACGTATATAGGTATATGTATGTGTAATGGGTATGTATAAATGTAACGAAAAGTTGGTCACGCGACGTCAGAATAAAATAATGTTATAAAAAAAGAAAAAAAAGGAGAATATTTCTTCAATTTCTTACCTTTTTCTTTTTTCTTTTTTTTCTTTCTCTCTCTCTCTCTCTCTTTCTCTCTCTCTCTCGTTCTTCTCCTTCTTCTTCTTCTCTTTGGGAAAAAGATATTAAAAGTCTACCTGAAATCGACTTAATGTCAAGACATGAATCCCATTGGTGTCACAAAGTCATGGATATTAGACGAACAAAGGATGTCCGTGCACGAATAAAATTGAACGTACCTATCCTACAAGAACAGAGATGAAAGACTCGTTTCTCTGTGTCTCTAAGTGCTTTCCTTCACCCTCTTCTCGAGGGCGAGAAGAAAATATTATACACTACGTAGTACATTGTGGAATGGCTTTAATGATTTTTCAAAGAAAAATTCTCATTTCCTTACGATTTTATACTCATTCCCTTTGGCCCTAAAAATATTCTATAATTAATTCGTACCATTTCTGTATCGACCATCGAAATCAGTCCAATAGCCACGAATTTTTTCAGAATTTTTTCCATACATTTTTTACGGCTAACAAATTTCGACAATTCTTAAGCAATGTATAATTCGTGTCGCTGAAAACAAGTACACGAATTTATTCCCATTGAATCGTAGACTTATATTCATCAGAAGGACATCCCCTCCGATTGTTACCTAATTTCAAGAGTACAGCTGATTTTCACGCTCCTTGATTTGTTCAAAAATCAAATTTTCACAAATTTCTTTAAAAATATTCAATCCACTTTATGCTTTGACAAGGTTACTTATCGGGAAAAAGAAATTCTGCAAAAAATTCAGCGACTTTTTTTACCATCGATATACTTTACAGGGCGTATTGTAGCCGTTCAGCTCCTCCTCAATAATCGATTGTAATAAACTTTCGAAATCTCTTTAAAATCGAGAAAAAATTATAGCCTTTACTGACTGACGATATAAAAATTGCCAAAATTAAGACTACCATATTTTATGAAATTTCGAGTCTTATACTTATATATCAATCGATAGAATATCGCTGTCCATACATTTGAAGGCGGATAATTTATTCCCCTTGTTTTCTCGTAAATAATTTCAGACATTGCGCAAGAAGCGATGAATTTTTTGAAATTTATCAGACTTTGAGTCGAGTCTTATGAAAAAATTCTGAAAAAATTCAACAATTCAGCGAGGGTCAAGAGCTGGAAGATTTTATATGAAATGTCCCAAGCCTATACACAGTGATAGCATGGCTGGGGAATTAAGGTGAGTAGTCGACACCCTCGGTCGCCAATTTGGAAGGGCTTACCACTATACGTCGTCACCGTATTTTTCCTTCGTTGGCAAACATTTTTCGACAATTTCTGAAACCGGAATATAATTATAAGCTTAGATTATTGGTTCGTTGCCTAAATAATGCACTATAAAAGACAAATGAGAAAGTACAAAAATGAAATCTATTATCAATACCGAAGCATCTTCGACCCCGGTATTATCAAGTTTAGCGACCCAGAAGCGTGGTGATTTCTTAATCCTGATCCTTGAAAATTGACAAATATCCCATTTCACTTGAGTTCCAAAATTCCTTAGCTACTCCGCTCCGTATTTAGGAGATTTATCATCTTGGATCCCTCGTGAAAGCTAAGCTCAAAATGTTAGATGATACGATAAGGCACGTTGATGCGTTATGTACAAACAAACCCTCAGGCACCTAGACGTAGCAAACAAAATGTAGGTAGATTTGCCTGGGAAAAAAAGGGTTCATTCGCAGACGAACGATTTCATTATTTCATATCTCATATGAAACTCTGCTTTCAAACTCAAGAATAAAAATTCCTGACTCTTATCCTTCCCCTCAATACGTCCACGGGGATTCCTTGACATGGATTTAGGTGGAAACTGCAAAGTAACTTATCGCACATATGCAAGTGTTTACCTACTGCACATTACATACATTTTCAGTCGATAAATTCCGGTCCTACACAAGTATCCCTTAACCAATTCCCTCGAGACTTATTCGC
The DNA here is from genome assembly GCA_963978835.1 of Tenthredo scrophulariae. Taxonomy (NCBI): domain Eukaryota; kingdom Metazoa; phylum Arthropoda; class Insecta; order Hymenoptera; family Tenthredinidae; genus Tenthredo; species Tenthredo scrophulariae. The sequence goes on along the minus strand of OZ022230.1, from coordinate 17,208,547 downwards.
GGATTTTTGGGGCTATATTCTACTCCGGGGATAATGAATAGCGAAAAACGTAGGATTTTTTTGATAAACCCATTTTTGATTGAGATACTGGGAAAAAAGGGAGAAGAATTTTGAAATTAAAAGAAAAAATCGAAAAAATTGAATAACTCAAGTGATTCTTGCAATATCAAAAATCCCTACGCTTATACCATAGAGGCATCCCCTATGAACAATTGAGGACCGAACATTTCAAGATTGATCCACTAGTGGTCCGGATTCTTCACGACAACCGAGTCATTTTGTATTTTCTTATCTTCAGCGTAGCCACTATCAGACTGAAAGTAATACACGGTGTAAAACATGCGTAATGAGGGTCGAACCCTCCTCAGACATCATGATTTTTCTGGATTTTGTCAGAGCCCTCAAGTCGCAGAAAAAAATCAATTTCTTTTTTGGAATTTCAACTCCTCCAAAGGTGTACATACCCCGTTAACGCGAAACGATATTCATACGACTTTGAGCGAGAGGGATTTTATATTTTATACAAAAAAATGTAAACTATTTTCGTACTGTCTTTTGACTTCGTGATCGAGGCGTATAGTGGAGAGATACAGTACCTAGTTACCTAGGCCGATGCGCATCGCAACCGCTAGGAAATGGGGTGGTTTTCCGTTGATGGTACCGGGTGGAAATATACAGCATCATACCCTGGGACCATGACGGCCTAATGTATTTCAGGTTTGGTACTGCACACCTTGTAGCTGTAGTAAGTGTAAACCCATGCTGGTTAAGGTAACTTCAGCTCAGAGATATGCGCGTATACCCTATACCCTATAAATAAAACCTACTTACGACACATATGAGAGGTACATCGTACATGACGCCACAGGTATATGAAGGGTGCATCGTGAAGATTGCCGCAACTTTAAACTCCCCTATCCCAGCCATGAGATACTTCTAAGGTGTTCCGTCCCATTTTCGAAAGGTATAAGCTTTGATCTACGTAACGAAAAGCAAAAGCTGACAGTGACATATAAGCCCTCGATATATCCACCAATACCCCATGACATCTTGTGACACTTGATTCAAGCAGGTATCTTGCTTGGCGGGAATACCTACATTAGGGTGTCCCTTAAGGCCCATCCCTAGTCGCTCACCTCGTTTGGTCGAATTTTATTCCTCCGCCTGGCTCAATTGGTTCGAAATGAATGAAAAAAAAAAAATTCTGTAGATGGATTTGCCTTAATTTTTATTCGAAAAGGTGCCGATAATCTCATTCTGTTTCCCATTTGAATAACACGGGTTATTAAACGGAAAGTTTGGTTATTGTTTTTTTCTGAGCCCGCTGAGTGTTTTGAAAAATCTGATGCGCACGGTAAGAAGGCTTTTGGGGGTCACTGGATCCAAATTTGATAACAAAATTTTTAAATTCCCAATGGCAGATCCAATATGGTGGACAGAAATTTGGAAATGGTTAGATCTTCGGAAAATGGGTGTTCTAGAGTTTCAGAGTCCTCTATTTTCAATTTCCCCCCGATAAATTTCCACTTTTTTCACAATTTATTCATTTATTTATTTTTCAAGACTCCTAACATCGAATAAACTATGCAATTAGGTTGATACGAACTGCATTAAATTCAATTTTGATTCGATTCGATCGATAACAGTAGTTATTGGTTATCGCTTCCACCGGTCACGCCTTCGGCGATAACGAGCTTTCAGCTCCAGTGAATGATAGATACAAGGTCATACCTACTTTCAGTAGATATGGCGATTTTCGGAGGAACATGCTTTGTCATGTATGAACTTTGGGAGTTTGCCGGATTATAGCCGATGTTTTGGTCACTGGTCAATAAGACATTGATAAAAATATATAGTGTGACAACAAAAGCTGATATCTATACCGTAATATACTTACAGCTTGACCGACAACCTTTCACTATAGTCTAGAATACAAAAGAATACCTTTCGATTTAGTAGTTTACTTAGTAGAGTTCAATCCAACTTGACCTCCGAAATTTACGCATACAATTTTTTTCACAATAACCATAAGTTCTATGTCAATGGTCTTAAAACTTGACGAAACTCATATTATGTCATCAGTTTATTATGCAGATTGCACATGGTATCGAAAATTTTGAACGTTTTTAAATACTGCTTGCTCTTGCTTGGTTTTTTGATATTAGGTCATTCCAATCAGATCCACGATGAAATTCGAAACTTGGAATAACGAGATATTATGCACTATCTGCCAGTCAGATGGGAAAAAAAGAATCCATAGTCTTATGATAGAAAGAAAAATAATTTGAAACCTCGTCATAATATGTTGCTTCCTTTATCAATCGTTTTTTCGTAATCATGACAGCAGTACCATCTCACCGATTTCAAGGCTTATAAATTCCTTGGCTGATCTGACTGCCTTTTAGAGTCTAGAACTCTAGATAACATAATGAAATTCTTTGTTAGCGATGTACTACCTTATCCTTGAGCATCCTCTTGCAATATCCAATTACATTTTGTCATTACCAAAGGCGCCCAAATCATATTACTCGTATACCTGCAGTGATAATTAAACTAAGCTTTCAGAACAAAAAGGCACGGAGCTCATAATAGTCGCTGATTTTTCTGTGACCTCATGAAGTTTCTTACTTTTCGCAATTTCATTTCGTACCATGAGTTATCACGCCACAAACTTTTATGGATTTTTATCGTATGAAGCTATAAAAAGAAGCTTTCAACGCGAATACCTACGCATCGTTGTTGAAAGAAATTGTCGGTTTTTCATAATAAGCTAGTATCATCAAATCGGCGACGAATTTGAGAAAGATTTTTAATGTTGTTATATCAATATAGTTATTGTAAAACCGCAGCTATCCATTTCCTGATGAAATCAATAGGAAATCGATAACGCCATTGACCAGAATTACTATGTGCAATATACCACGTTATAAATTAGATTTAATTTTATAAAACTGGTAACATTTATTGCAAACAATAAAGGTAGTGTGCATAGAATTTATAAACAGTTCTCTCTTCTTGTATAGGATTCGTATTTAATCAAATCGTTTTTTCGTTTTCCCCACACTTTCGGAAATGATTTTATTACTTTTTTCAAATCACTAGCTGCTACACTTCGGAGAAGTATCTTATTAGCTCAGTCTTTTTTGTTTTTTTTTTTAGCTGACCACTTGCATTTCAAGACATAATTTGAAATTATTTTACATTTCATGGACTTCATCTCACACAGATTGAGTCTGTCGAAGAAAAAGTGGTTGATCAAAAATTTTTGAGATTCGATTTTATGATCAGTCTTTTATTGTTTTGAGAATTTGTGTTTTATTTTTATTTTTTTTTCTCAACGTTTCCTCAAAAATGGTTTGAAATCTAAAACATTCGTATCTGAAAATTGACTTCATCATTGTAGAATATTCCTTTCAATTTTGAAAAAACTTTCGCTGAACGATAGCACGCAGTTTTATAAAAAACGACGAACGCTTTATCCTTGGTCCAATCAGTATATACGTCGTAGGTAAAGCGAAGTCCATAGAATGTGAAGAAATTTCGAATTATGTATGAAAGAACCAGTAATGAGGTGTGAAAAAAATTTAGCAGGTGGAATATTTGTTCACAGCGAACCAGTGATTTGAAGAAACTTATTTCCAATGCGTATACTGCTGCACCCTTCAGCTTTGCAGAAACGTAAATGTCGTTCGTAATCGTTTCCTCTACATCCTGTCACTCATAAATATAAGAGATACGTATATAAAAATAATATGAAATAGATATGTCTAACACATATTCAAAGATGCCTATACACGAGCGATAATTAGTATTGGAAAACCAAAAGCACAGATGTGGCAGTGGGGCTAAAGGTAATAACTAACAGGGGTGGTTGGCTTATATGGCGAGTTGACCCCTCACGGGTTGAGCGACCTCCGGGGGACAACACTGCATTATCGATTCGACGTACACGTGGTCTTTGGCTGCATAGTTTTCCGTATGCGGTGCGCATCCCTTAGGAAAGGGGTCGCAAGCTCGCGCGTCTAAAATTATGCCAACAAACACGTGCTCCAAAAATGTGGTTTGAGTATTGCGTTATTTTTCGATCCATACTAAATGGAATACCGCAGAATTTTTGAGTATAAATTCGGTAGGAAATATCCGCCGCTATTGAATAACGATACACACTGAAGGCGAAGAGTTCGCGAATGGGGTTCAGGGCACGAGGAGTCACCGTGAGTGAGAATTCTTCCGCGAAAGAATATCGCGGAATTTTCACCTAGATGAAACCCAGACCAAGCCGAACCCGCCAGAGCGAATAAAACGGACCAATACTTATCCGAAACCGCGACTCAATCGGGATGGAGTGTATCAACGCCTTCCTTGTTTCCTTAAGCTTTATCTTCTTCACTCGTTTTCAGACGCCTCAAAGCTCTGCCTCGTTTTGTCTAAGAGCCAAAAGGCGGACCTTCGCGTAGGTAGGTAAATAAATCTTTGTCTATTCTTATATACTATAGAAAGTCACGACATAGGCTTGGCCGATCGTCAATCTAGCGAGGAAGAAAATCATCGCTGACGGGTAGACGTTTTTCACAAATCTACCTACATCGATCAATTTTAAACGCAGGCATTTTTTCTACGTAAGTATAGAACCTGATCTCAAAGTTTACGGATGAAGCCCTTGGTTCCTAATTTTGAGGACTTTAAGTATTTCCAAGATCATCCTAACGACAGCGAATATCAGGCCGGTAACATGTACCCTAGTTACATGTAGATTAGAGAACGTATGTTGACTCGTGGCAGCAACCGTCGACCGTTCTGTTCTACGATGACAGTCATGTACAGGGGGTTGGTTAGCCCAGTAGAGAAATCGGGTCATGGGCCTCCTCGTCCACTTGTTCGTTTGTTCCCTGGCCGTTAACGTCGGACCGGAAGCGACTAATCAGGCTGACACATGACCCAGTTCTGAAATCGAAGTTTATTGCAAGACCAAGTGAGGGAGACTTCGGATTAGAAGTTAGGTCTGTAAAGCGAATAATTAGAAGGTCTTTAATTAACAGTCGAGATCAGAATTTCAAATCCCATGATAAACTCTCGAAGAGATTCTAAGACACACTTACCTCCACCACAACTTTGATAATCGGTTCAACTCTGACGAAATGGAATCGATAATTCGCCAAAGTTTCGGGAGCTTGAGATGGTGCCTTCACCATCGTAATACTATTGTCGACCGATCAATGTGCCAAGAACTTTGGTAGTATTACTTATTTAAATCTAATTGCGAGCTCGAACCCTCAACCTTCGATTAAAACTGTATCGAATGAACTTTTACCCTCTCTCGTAGGACACTATGTAATTTTCACGTAAACGATACGTTGCTGTTGTTCTCTTTCCCTAGCAGATGAAATTTGTACCGAAGAATAGTCAAGACACCCTCATCGTTGGGACAATGAAGAAGTTATACGAGCCGAATTAGGGGTAGTACTTAGTTATTTGAGTTTTAAGGTCGCCTCACGCATAGCTGGAACACGCAAATATCTCGAAGAACATTACGTCAAAGATGAACGACACCTTATGGTCCCAATACTCTTATTTATCCAGCCGTAAACGTGAGAGCCTGCATAATTGTCATCAGTTTGAATAATCCTGATGAATAATCCCTGAGTAAGCAACGTTCTAGGCGAAGCTTGCAAGTCCAGTTTGAAATGCTTGCGTGAAAATGTACTTCCGAATCTGGTACGCGGCGGATTGTGTGAGTCGACCTTTAACCCACGAAAATAAGGGCGAAAAGCTGACCATTCTCCGCAGGCTCATTCGATCGAAACTACTTTCACCCGAAAGGAATCAATGTCACGGCAGAACGCCCACGCGCACTGTTTGGGGAGCTTTGCCTTTGGTGACGTTATTGTTCCGCCTCATCACCGTCAAGAGGCTAATTATGGCCTTGTTAACGTCATCATACTATAGGGGTTGTCACGTTTCTGTATTATCACTACCCAGACGAAGATGAACTGTATTGGTCATTTGTCGAAGCGAATGATACGTCCTAATTCGTCCTTCGGTGTTCCCATTGTATTGGAATAACGATACGGAATATGACATCGAATAAATCTAATTCACATGATATTGTGAAGATGATATAATCTCATACGACTAGGTGTATAATCTTCATCACCTCGAAGTTAGAAATTACGTAAAGTTTAGTCCTGTAAGACATATTAGGAAATGTGTCACATGTGATATACAAGAGTCAGTCAAACCCAATGACGAAATTTTGTTAGTATACTAGGTAATGCAACAGGCTTTAGCTCTCGCGAAATTAAATAAACGAATTACCTCGTTACACTCTGTATACAGAGGATGAAATTAAACTAATACAAGAACACACGGTACACATCCTTCAATAAGAATTTATTCCGGTTTAACGCCGTGTCAATGCACAATTGCCTTTTGATTTTAGTGGCGTTTTTTATTCACACCATGGTCCGTGTGATTAAATATTCATCCGGATTTGAGATTTGGATTAACATTTTCTTTACGCCGAGGGTATGTTTCGCTGTTTTGGATGAATCGTAATTACCCAATAAACACATTCATGCTATTGCGATGCTGCTGATTCATCATCGCATGTAATATTCAGGTATTATTTGTGATTTCCCTTCACCCAAACTATTAACCCATTATGTAACATTCCTAAAGCTCATTGGTCACTGATATCATGTAGATACAGCCATTATATTGATCTTAAATAGAACACACCTGGATACCTCACACCTACATCACACGTATTCATCTACGACGTGCATGGTGTATTAAGCACCAGCTGACGGTTGCAGATACATGGAATAATCCGCCGCATAAGCAAATAGATGTATACATGTACTAATACTCATATTGTTACCTGTGGCAAGGTGAAGCGATCTTATTCTCGCCTCACAGAAATTGGTAGATATTGTAGTAAGCATATCGATATTGGCAGTCCGTTGAAAATACACCTACATCGATGATCAGAATGTGGGATGCAGAATCAGGATAGGACGCAATTTCTTAGAATATTGCCTAAACATAATGATTCTTGGCTAGCAAAGGGAAGCTGTTATCCTCTCATATGCCTAGCTTTGGAATTATTTCAGTATTTGCTAGTGTCATCAATTGCGGCCGTCTCTATATAATTGATCATAAGCGAATTATGTGCACTTGAAGAAAGGAGCTGAATGTCTTTCGAGTGCGATTTCTCCAACACTTAAAGGCGAATTGTATAAGAATAGATACGATATGGTAGATACGACAGAACCACTTCAGATGAATTTGGATAACTGATTCAACATCTATTTCTACCCACAAGAGACACCCATCCGAAGAAATTCCATGGATGGACATTCAATTGATGTCAATGCCCGATCCCGAAAATCCCATTTGGGTTACGTAATTGCACAAGACTGTCAGTGCATGTCATTCAATGAATGTTCATGTTTTAGTTAGGTACATCCATTCCGGGCTATAATTCTATGAGATATTCGAACATGGATATCTAGTTGATGCCACCGACCTTCTGATGGCACAATCCTAATTTGTCTTACTGGGAGTCCATCAGAACTTCGAGTCATGGGCAATTTTCAAAACCCATGTAACGCCGATTTGTATAGTATAGTTTGGTAAATTGATATAATAAAGGACCAGTCCAGAGAGTTATATGGCAAGTGCTTCATATTTTGGTACAAGTAAACACCCCTACGAGTTTGGGCAAGATCCATGAACCGGAGTTCTGATAGACTCCTAATTAGTATAACATATGACGTTACGACGTATACCCAATACTGGTAATAACGATTTTCCATGATTCACGATGTCAGCCACAATTGATAGACATGACTCGCTGTACGTGATGTATGTCCCTGGTCTTTACTTTTGATTCTAATTCTGATCCAGGCACCTAATACACTATGAGATAATTCTAAATGAATGAAAAAGACACTTGATCTGTACAGGTGCTATTAGCTTCCAGCATCTTGCATCTGCAACCCGAGGATGCTCCAGTTTCGTGAAAATTCTTATACTTCAAGAGTGCCAAACGAGCTTTCTTAATTTCATCAAATTTTTGGTGTCATAAATTATTGTTGGAATTTTAACGCCACTTGGAAGTTATTTATTTAATTATAAGTAACAAATTATGAGACTAAATTCTGTTGGCTAAGAAGTGACAGAATTATTGTTATTGAATACGATAATCTTTCGCTGTCTTATAATTGAACTCAACTTTCGTTTTCAATCTACAGAATCGTAAGATCTAATGTATTTTCTGTAACTGTTTCTATTATTTCTAGTTTTTTTAGTTTTATTGACAAAAACAACAAATATTGCAAGAATTACTTGAGTTATTCAAGTTTTTCGATTTTTTTTTAAATTTTTTAAATTCTTACTTTTGTCCCAATCAAAAATGGGTTTATCAAAAAATCCTACGTTCATACCATAGAGGAATCTCCTATGAACAATCGAGGACCAAACATTTCAAGATTGATCCACCGGTGGTCCTGATTCTTTACGACAACCGAATCATTTTGTATTTGCTTATCTTCAGCGTAGCCACTATCAGACTGAAAGTAATACATGATGTAAAATATACGTAATGAGGATCGAACCCTCCTTAGACATCATGATTTTTCTGGATTTTGTCAGAGTTCTCGAGTCGCATAAAAGAATCATTTTCTTTTCGAAATTTCAACTCCTAGAAAGGTGTACGTACATACCCCCTTAATCGTATGTGTCGTATATCCATATTCTTTTGTTTACTAAATGATGATATAATATAATAATATAATAAATATCACACAAAAATTAATGTACATTGAATATTTCACGATAGATTTTTTAAATCCTTTATTCGTCAGGTGAACATACAAAAGACGTATGTAATTTAATGCGTATGTGTTTCAACAACATTAATTAATTAATAAAATGAATAATTTTTATTCAATTGTTAATACATTATAGAAATTTAATCACCTATGATAGAAATTAAAAATGGAAAAAAAAAAAAAGAAATACCAAATAATAAGCCTCGTTTCCAATCATCGCTGAGGTTTCAAATAACGAAAAACTTATTGTTAATTTTATACACTGCAGATGAGTGATGTAGTACTTATATAATATACTAATCTGTTGAAATGAATAAAACAAAATCATATTATAACAATGCCATACGGATGATATTAATTTTAATTAAACGTACTGTGATACTAACTCGATATCGTCTAAAAACTTCTTTCTTTTTTATCTCGTAATTCTACAATTATTAATTATTACTATTATTATTATTATCATTATTATTATTATAATTTTATATAATTAGCGCGGAAAAAAAAACAAATTTATCGCTACAATAATAGATTATAACATTGTTATTATTATATACCCTAATAAAATCAAAAAACATTCAAATTTAGAAAAAATATATTATATATGGGGAATTCCATGTCAACTCGACCAATGATTATCCCTCACCATTTTCGATTCGCTTTACGATTTATATACGATTCTGGGATCTCAAAAAAGCATTGCTGAATTTTGTCACATTTTTCCCTGCAACCGTTAATTTTCAATGATTATTCAAACTCATCTCAAAATTGGCATTTTTTAAAGATCTCAAAAAAATCTTATTTTTCATTCCGATCATTTTGACACCCCTCCCATGATGGAATGATTTTTTCTTCTATTTATTTTCAGCGCCTTTAACATTTTGAACAAGGGAAACACCATGTTCCAACGTTTCGAAAATTCTCAAAAGACTACCAAAAATTCTGTGTTCAATTCTGAATATTTTCACGTGCGACCCACGATACCGCACGACCCCCTTCTAGGCTTGTGTCGAGGCATTTGTACACTTGAAACATCTATGATTCAATCAAATCGTTTGTTCAAAATGTTAAAAGTGCTAAAAACAAATAGCAGAAAAAATCATTCCATGATGGGAGGGGTGTCAAAATGATCGGAATGCAAAATAAGATTTTTAAAAAATGCGAATTTTGAGATGGGTTTGAATAGTCATTGAAAATCAACGGTTGCAGGGAAAAATCTGAAAAAACTCAGCAGTGCTTTTTTGAGATCGTAGAATCGTATAAGAAATCGTGAAGAGAATCGAAAATGGTGAGGGAAAATCATTGGTCGAGTTGACATGGAATGCCCCATATATTGAAGTCGTTCATTATTTTGAGTTAAATAAATAAGCCTAGAGTATAAAAATTAATATACCTATATGATTTTTCGTCTAATAAACTGGATATGTCTTGACTTGCTTTCGTTTGTTTTCTTTTTTCTTATGGTTTTTTTTTTTTTTGTTTCAACACGTATAGTACATACAATACACGTATGTAAGAAATATAACATTAGAAGTTGATAAAATCGTATAATCTCAGGGAACGATAAACAATTGTAAACCAAGGGATGACGTTCAGAATCTCGATAAAATCAAAGGAAAAGAAAAAACAAAAAAAATCTCTAAATTATCTATAATGGCAATATATTCACACATAATTAGCGATATATATAGTATGTATATAAAACCCATATATGCAATTACATCTATTTTATTTCGATGCCGATTCACGGCCCCGGTATCATGTATAGGTATATATTATGATCCGATCTTCAACTTCTTGAATGGAAGAAAAAAAAAAAGAAAAAAAAACTTGATGTAAATTAATTTCGGTCTATAATTTGTAAACTTTTATAGGCAGCTACCGGTAATTAAGGTTGGTATGGAAAATATTGTACATGTATGCATAGCATATATACGTACAGAATTATTCACATACTAGTTAGTAAGTGTAGTATAATATTATAGTTACGGAGGTATTATATTTTTTCACGATTTAATGCGATCAATATTTAGTTCAGATTGAAATTATTCACAGAAAGAAAAAATATATATATATATATATCATTAGCTTAATAGAAAAGTCACGTAAGAGCCAAAAAAAAAAAAGTCAGGAAAAAGTGGAGAGATGAAAAAGAAATGAAGATATGTGACTATTACTCAAATTTGCGATACTTGAAAATGTTGGTAGTTACGTGACTTTTATATTTAGCTAACGATATATATATACAGGGTGAGTTTTTACCGGGGTCCGAAGAGGGTGTGGCTTAAATCGACTGAGACTCCGCCTCCTTCTATTAATATACTTGTAATTTTCAGAATAACAATTCCCACTCATTGTTAGCTACTATTTATATGGCTCTTGCCGTGTTATCCACGTAATAGACGGAAATTCATGTGGCCTCGTGGAAACAATGAGACACTATACTATTTACCCTAATTTCTGAATGGATTGTTTATTATCTGAAGGAAATCATTCCCCTGATAATAACAAGTATGAATGGAAGGAGGCGGAGTCTCAGCCAAATTAAGCCACGCCCTCTCCGGACCTCGGAGAAAACTCGCCCTGTATATATATTTATTATTTATATATATATGAGGCATTCCAGCGCAAATCATGGGGTTATCGGCCGAACCCCATTCGATTTTGAACATAATTTTTTTTTTGTGTGTTCCTTTATTTCCAAATAGAAACATCAATTGAGAAATTTTTTTTCCATCTATTCGCGGTCCCGCACACTCCAATATCGCTATATCCAGCGAAAACAGATGAAAGGACCTTTTTTAGATTGATGAAATTTTTTTCACAAAATTCAGGACTAAAATGAAGTATTTTCATCATACTTCGAGATTGGACCGAGATCAATTAGTATTATTGTCCTAATTTTTATTTTTTCCAACATGCGAAATTGAAAAAAAAAATTAATATAGAATAATGGTTTCTTGTGGTAGAGAGAGAAAAAAAAAAAAAAAATGCATCTGGGTAAAATCCGATTTTCTCCTGAATTCAAAAGGAAAATTTAAAAACTATGAAAATCTAGGATTATTTTGAAAAAAAGATTTTTTTGCCAAATAAATGAGAAAATTTTGAAAAAAATTGAGGTTCTATTTTGGGCTTAAAAGGACCCAAAGAAAAAAAATTCATGCTCAAAATTGAAAGGAGTCCTGCCGATGAACCCGTGATTTGAACTAAAATGCCCCATATGTATGCATACTTCTTCACACGACAGCTTTCAATTTCCAGCTTAAAAATTTGTGAAATAAATATTCTCTATTCCAAAAATAAGCAAAGGGTGTATAAGTTGAGAAATTTCTTTAATTAGATCTAGGTACACGGTGTATAATTAAAAAAAATTCTGGTTTAGAAGAACTCGAACATGCGTTGATCTTACTTCCCTCTACTTCTATTCTAAACAACGAAATGTTCTGTTTTTTTTTGTTGATTTTTGTTTATTTTTATTTTTTTAAATTCATTAAAACTTTGGCTCTAATTAAACACGACGCATTTTTTTCTTCAACTTCATTGAAAAAAAAGCCTAAAAATACAGGTTGTGCTAAATGTGCTGCATGCATCGGTTATAACGGTTAATTAATATTGTTCACTTCATTTCTGGTCCTTTTTTTTTGGTTTTTTTTTTTTTTTCGAATTTGTATTTACGTTTTTTTTCATTATTTTTTCATTGTTATTAATATTAAATAATTTTTGTATGAATTATAAATGTGATATTACAGCGAAAAAAGTTTTTTCGTTTGTTTTTTTTTGTTTTTGTTTTTTTTTCCTTTTTCTTTTTCTTTCTACAAACATTATACACATCTGATTCTCCTTATTATTTTCATTGCAAGTATAAGAAAAAAAAAAAAAAAAGAATTATTGTCTCACTATGATATAAGAAAAAAAAAGAAAAAGAAAAAAAAACTCAGTGAATTATTAACAAATACAGAATTATTAATTAAAGAATTAAAAATCGCGCTAGCTAAATTAAATTTCATCACGAAGCTACGTCATTTGCGGTAAATCTAGCGTTTCTAGTATTTATTATTATTTTTTTCTCTCTCTCTCTCTCTCTCTGTCTCTTCTTTTCCATAATTTTTTTTTTTGCATTTATTTATTTTTTTTTTATTTTCTTATTTTATTTTTTTTCTCTCCTAATCCACACGTTAGAAAAATTCAGTTATGAAAATTAAATATTAACATTATACAAGTTATAATTATTATTATTATTTATAATTATTATTTTTTTTTTTTCTTTATATATAACTTTCAACTATTACCTATCTATGAAAATTTTTATTACTTTCTAATTTTTATGGTATTTTTTTTTGTTTCAATTAATTTTTTTTTCATTCTTAGTATTATTATTTTTTCATTAGGGTAGGGGGTCGGAGGCGAGGGGGGGGGGGGGGGGGGGGGGGGGCACGGGGTCTTGATTTACCTTACGTAATTCATTACCAAGTATTATTCATAATAATGTATCGATAACGATTATCATACTTAACATCTTTTACTTAAAACTATTATGTAGAATAAATTTTCGACAACCGTACAGAGATTGTAAGATTTTTCATACAGAGTAATAAGTGATATGTGAGATAATTAAAAATTGGGAACCTGGATGAAAGAATTGTATTTTTTTTTTCTCTTTTTTCTTCTTTATTTCTTTTTTTTTTAACACCTGGCTTCTAACTACTCAATTAATAGCCAATCCAGGGTGATATTATAGTAAAATTTGAGCAAAATTAAAACAGCCATTTACAGCACCGATAAAAGTTCCACTGACTAATTAACCGGAACATCCCTGTTAAATGAGTTTGAATTTGATAAAATATTACCGTAGCTATTAAATCATATAAAATCAAGCGAAATGAATCTATTTTTTTTTTTTTTTTTTGTTTTGTTGTATTCAATCTGCTTTCTCTTTTTCTTTCATCTTAATTCCATTATACATAATAATTTTGTATATAAACGACGTGGTAAGTAAATTCACTATTATATAGACTCATCACTATCTATTCAGAAATTCACACACAAAATTAGATCTCGCAAGCTTTGAATGAATGGTTCTGCTATATATCATTTTTTTGTATTTATGTGAAGACAAGAAAAAAAAAAAGAAAGAAAAAAAAGACAAAAAACCCCGCGTCGTTTAGGGTACGCACGTGCAATTATTGCTACGTATTTATAATTGGCAGAATCGAATATTTGGAATTGCAATTTTTATTTCTACGGTTGTAAAACATATTTTTCATTAATATAAATCGAACGACAATTCATCAATGAGAATTCTACCCCATACTATCTCGCAGATAACTTTCAAACAGATTTTACCTTCATTTTTCAATTTTTTTTTATTTTTTCTTGTTACTCGGTAATTTCGCTCTGTTCAATGGATACCGCGAGATAATCACTTTCTTGTCATACCAATATTGACACTATAGTTTTTTTATACTGCCTCGTTTACACCGTAATGTTCCGAATATGAGTCTGTACGAGAATTTGTTCTGTCCTGTATATGACTCGATAAAAATTATGATCGACTTACATGTGTATATATAATATATGTGTATAAATATGTAATATGCGAGGGTCGCAAATATATGCAATCTCTAATAGAAAAATGATTAAAATCGAGTCTCAATATTACTGGGGTAGACTTATATTCAGAACAATAGAGTAATGATAATAATTTTTCACATAAACTATTACATATACTTACGACATAGACTTAAAATGATTAGATTTACTTATTTTTCATTAGTTTTTTTTTTTCTCGTCATTTTCATTATCTTTTCTTGTTTTTAATTTATCATATACTATATATTCATTTTTTTGCTTATTCTTTTAATCTTTTTTTGTTTCGTTTTCTCGTTTTTGCTTTATCACAAATTCAATGAGAAAGGGGGCCGAAAGAAAAAAGAAAAAAACTTATTGCAAGAATATTATCATTTACTAGGGTCACGCAGCCTCGTATAAAGTAACACTTGCGATGTGCTGATTAGCCATTACTTCGACGATCGCGTCCCGTACACCGTAACAAAATGTACAACCAAATGGATTTGTCGTGTTTGTCGAAGAGGCACGATTTAATACAACAGGTCGTGCGCTTGCCTTAAGCTGCTCACTTACTCTGTCCCATTTGGTATAGGCAGTGATCTGAAAAGACAGAAAAATATATTTTTTTTATCAAACAAAAATATTTTGTAAAACCTAATTAACACACAGGGTTTGGTATTTATTGACTGACCGTAACTGGGGATGGAGAAACGTCAATTAGTTTACTGGAATCAGAATTAGCACCGATTTCCGGTGGTAAATTTAAAGTGAATTCACAACGGTGGTACATATTGAAATTATAATGCCCTGGATAGTTCGTATGCAATACGAATTTTTTCACCCACTGTGTCTTGGCGTCGAACAGAACATCCTGAAAAGAAGAAAAAATATTAACAATAAGCTTCATTCAATATCTTTAACAATAATTTCTTGTACATTTTACATCATGACGGCATTTTTCAACTTGTCGGTTTGTCTAAAAATTAGTTTTTCAAAACATGATCAGACAAAGGCAAGATCGAATCATAGTCTATTCATAGTTGAATAAAGTCAAACGAAATGCAATTAATTTCACTGCATTAAATTGCGAAGAAAAATGGTTAGAGATTGTTAACGTCTACCTGATCATAAGTCGAAAGAATAGTATGACTAAAGCTGATGAATATAAGTTTTAGTGTAAGTAATTCGTGATGATTATTCAATATTTAATAAATATATACCAATCCGAGGGTAAAGTAATTGTAGAAAAAGTCAGAACGCCTTGTTTTGTCCCGTTTGTGTGCATGGGGGCTGTGGATTCGCATTTTGTCTTCTGCTTTGAAGAATACTCGCGAAGGTGCCCCAAGAGCACTAAGAACATCCTCGCACGAGTCACCGAACCACACCTTGAATAAAAATGTTCAGTAATAATTACCTCGTAAGTATTGCAATGGTAAATCTGTATTATATCATTTATGTATATGAATACCTCTTTGGTAAAACGATGTTTTTTAGGCTCAAGTAGAACCCTAGTGGCTGAACTTCCCTCGGTAAAAAGGTGCAATCTCAGTCCACGTGTATGAATTTTATCTCTAACAACCTCCGCCTTTTCCAAATACAGATTGTTGTGATAGCAGACCTGATGAGAGTGATAAAAATTCGTCAACTCGAAATCCGATTTATATAAACCCGATTTTAGGAAGAATAGGAAGATACAAACAAGAGGTAACGGTGGCGGTGGGCTCTTGAGACTGTGCTCTTCTCCTCCTGCTGCAGTTCCTGCCGCTATGTTATTTCCAACGTAAATAGCAGTTTTAGCAACCAATGGCGAGGCTCCATTGGAAAATTGTAGAGACCCTAAGCCATGCGCATATCCTGGCTGGAATTTTGAATCTATTGGGAAGTAAAAGGAGAGACCTCTGAAGTTCAGGACAAATACCTGTAATAAATAAATTATGGTAGTTTTTATACTTTTTCATTGTTAAGGCCCATCCCTATGGACGCCCACCTCCTTTTGGTCGAACAGAGGGCGGGGGGGGGACGCATTTCGATTATTATCCGAGCCCAGGCGTCGAAAACGCGCAAAAAAAAGCACAGCGCTAATTGAAATTTAATTTCGGACACATACGTCCAAAAACATGTTCGTTTCATACGAGAATAGAGAATTCTCATTGTTTTTACGAAACTCGAAAGTCAATATCTTCGGTGCCATGATTATGAGAGTCGTCCGCCGAGTTCAGCCGGCGTTACACGATGCGTGATCTCTCCGTCACACGAAAGTGATCGAAATAGTCAGCCGTCAGTGATCACACATCGTGTAACGTGGAGCTTTCCAAACGCGGCGGACGACTCTCATAATCATGGCTGCCGAGGAAATTGACATTCGAATTTCGTAAAAACAATGAGATTTCTCTATTTCCGCATGAGACGAGAATATTTTTGGACGTTTGTGTTCGGAATTGAATTTTAATTGCCACTGTGCAGTTTTTTTTGTTTTGCGTTTTCGACGCCTGGGCTCGGATAATAATCGACAGTGTCTCTCCCCCCCCCCCCGTGTTTCGATCAAAAGGAGCCGGGTAACTAGGGATGGGCCTTACAATACGGAAAAACGAAGACGGACGAATATATGCATAAAGTATGTTGATCAGACCTGTTTGTCACTGTCGTATACGCCGGGATGAGTAGCCCCAAAAGAATGTTCTATTTGTTCAATAGACGGAAGTACCTCTGGGGAATTAAAAGGCAGACCGCAATATTTGAGTTTCACTAGCTTCATATTATAAATCTCAATAATCTTCAACCTCTGAGCAACCGGATCAAATATCAGTCGCACCCCGTCGTGCGGTAAATTTATTACTAAGTCTACTTCTAATGGATTCTGAAAAAGAGAAAAATTAACAGTGATACTGTTGACTAAAAGCCGACCAGTATCTATCCAATATTCACAATTTATATTCATTACATAATTGCGAATATAAAAACGAAGATATCATGATATTGGTAAATATGTTCGAAATTCGAATTATAGAAATAAACAAAGATGGCGACCGCGGGACTATCCACCTCGCGACTTTATACTACGCGTTTATTTAACCAACCGATAAATTCGCGATAATATAGCCATTAGTCACTTTAATAATTACTGCAGAGTTGAAACATTTGTTTATCTTCTATTTTAAAATAGTTAAACGACCACAAATTGAAATAAGAGATTTCCTCGCGTTTAAGATAAGTTCTTCTTGACCGACCGAAAGATGGATAGATTTTTCATCGAGTTCAGTTGGTTCGTAAAGAAATGCTTAAAAATGTTAGTTTGATGTCGGTACATGTGTTGATTAACAGATGTCACTAGTTTATACTAAAAAAAGCCCATCCCACTGTTTACACTCTTCAAATCCTGTCGAAAATTCTCTCATGATATTATTGATAGTGAAATTGAAATACTTACAGTATCACTGTATAGAACTTGCACTCCCCTTATAATGCCCACTTGTGATTGTATTATAGCTACAGATTGAGAGAAATGCATTCCTGTAAATAAATAATATAGAAAACGTCAGGGTATTGTATTGTTACACGCACAATAACACGTACGATAGTGCAGGTGCAGATAATGATTATTATTCGAGTTGCAATAAACGTAAATACGTGAACGTGTGTAATATAGGAAAGATGAAGATAGAAAGAGAGAGAGGGCGAGAGAGGGAGAGCGGGAGAGAGAGAGAGAGAGAGAGAGAGAGAGGGAAGAAAAAGGAGAGAAAAAGAAAAAAGTAAAAAAGAAAAAAAGTAAAAGTGTAAGAACCTTGAAAACAATCTCCTAGTTGTTAACAACTATTGAATAAATAATGTTGTATACGTGTTAAATGATATATTCCTTTGTTACAACAATGCCAAAATCTTGAGGTGACAAATAGGTATTAATAAAAATATACGAATTATATAATATGTGGATTCGTAATGCGTTGGTTAGATGATGGTATACGTATACTAAAGCTAGTGTTTACTAACGCAGCGATAACTTTGTTTACTTACAATTGTCAAAATAATTGTTTACAAGATTGATGTTATAATGGGTGATTGTAATATCGTACGGTTACTAACTGAGCATGACAACCTATTGAAATTAGTCTAAATGCAAGCTGATTTTATGGACAAAATTCACGGAATTGATAAGACTCTGGTTTTCAGACTATTTCTACGTAATATATTAAAGAAGTTGTAACCGTTTCGTCACTTGCCTAAAATAAATTCCCACTGCTCGCAGCCAAGGGACCTCTCGGGAACCACCTCAAGCTCCAGCATCCTACGATAAAGTCCCACGCCTATCAGTCACAGAATATCAACGAAAACCTCACTACGCGCCCGTTATTTTTCCGTAAACTGCGCTGTTTCTTTGTCTGCGACGTACGATTTGTGCTTAGCAAGCGGCCATGTTGACTTTCCTGTCCCACACCATCTCCTACCGCGGCTGGCAAACTGTCACCGAACAGCTGATCCCGCGCGCCTCCCCACTCTCGAGTTCAGAGACGCTTATACCACACATGGAGCCCCGTGCATGCTGCATTTTTACCTAAAAATCGTCTCATCTGTCGAAAAGATTCAGTTTTTTGACAAACTAGCTTCTTAGGTTAGAATCGCTACTGTATATTAAATAAAAAAACACGATTGTTAAGTCTAAGTTGATATTTCCCACGTTAATTTTATAATGTAACTGGTTTTCAGTTTTTATTATTGCCAGAATGAAAAGATTCTGAAAATACGAGTCGTAGGGTTATTATTATCCCATTTTTTGTATCATTTTTAAATATTTATTATTTCATGTTAGTCTTTCAGCTTGCAGAAATTGTCAGTACTTAGCGTTGACGCTACTTCGTCTCAGAGCTCGAATAGTTTATAAATAATATGCCGACGTATTAGCATATTATTAGAAAAATAGATTTTTAGCTTCAGAGCCGCGCCCTTCTCTTCCGACTCGTAATTGATAATGACGATTCTAAATGCACTGGAAATGTGCACTGGCTGCACCGAGCATAATATTATGTCTATCTAGATTTCCATTCGTTCATTTTATTTTTTTAACGTCTTTCGTCTTTATCTCTGCGCTATAATGCTGTTGCTATGATGCAATCGAGAATGCGCTAACAATCGGTGCAATCCGATAACAAAAAAAACCGCTAATACACTCATAATTTATATCATATTACGAGAAACTCGTTCAAACGCTTCTCTTTTATACTATTGAGCGAATCCCTCTGTCGGTAATGATGATATCCTAACGCAAATGCCGATGGTCGGTAAGTGCGTGGGTTTATAAATTCCTCGAAGCGAAAGTACGGACGAGTGTCCGTAGAGACTCGATATCCATTTATACGATATCAATCCCGCAGATTTGAAATCTGTTTTATTAATGATCTCAAGAAATGGTATGAGAGGTAGCTGCAGATATAATATTGCGCCAGCGATGCCGCTCAAGCATTCTCACAAAAAATTTTTAGTAAATTCTCCTCGGTGGTATACAATCTATCTAAATGGTCGGTATAATATAATACAGCAGTTATTCTGTCAGAGAGCTTACTATCCGTTGCTATATACGTATGGTAGAGGTCTCTGTCGAACAAGTAGGCTCAGGGTCGTAGAAAAGCTACCCTGTGCTCAGGGATTTCAAAGGTTTTTTAAACGGAGATAAAGAAATCGAATTTGCATTGTAGGATGAATATGTGATATTTTGCGTGAACTTTTAGTCATTCTTATCATCGTTGTTCAATATTTGGAAAAGACCGCGTTTTTTGAATCAATTATTGAATTTATTTTTACGAAATAGAGTCTAAAATATTTTCCGAGTCTTCGAATTGTTCAATATAATTTTTGCATAATATTCTATTAATTATTATAAATATTCACGACAAATGTCGTGTTTCACAAATACTGAAGAATTGTATATTCAATACGTGTCCCCAAATTTTTAAAGAAATCAACAAGTGACGTGAAATGCCCCATACCTACATGTATAGATAAACACACGTACGTCGCGTAATCTACAATATTGACGTCAAGTGCAAAATTACATCAAATTATTCGGTTTATTATTGTCATTCTGTTTATTTATATGCTATTCGAAATCCGTTAATAATCATAGATTGGCTGGTCAACTCTGTTATGAATTACATTACACCTACTTCAGCCAATTCTTGCGTGGCATATACGAACTCAGCCTAGTAAACAAAATGATATGAAAGTACATTCAGGCGCAATTAACGAATTTTTGATCCGCTAAACTTTGGATCATAATTTTCAATTCTATTGAATAGTCAATTTTTTTTTTTTTTTTCCCAATACACTTCAACGGATTGATTATTCATCGTTCCTTATTCCACCGAATTCCATATTAGTTGGCGGAATAATTAGATTTAACTATCGTAACTTTCTCAATTCGTATTATTGGAAAATTACAATTCCCCAAGCGTCAGGTTTTGGATTTTTCAATTCTATATACTGTATTTTTCTTCATTAAAAATCCGCGCTCGTATCGATACTTACAATCAACTGAAATGCCCATGCGATATACCATCAACGATTTAAATCTTCAATTTATGAAATTTGAGTATATTGACGAATTCACGTGTGAAGACTGCCCCTGCATCGATTTGGACTTGGCATACGATAATTGTCACCTCTTTACCTATAAGAATTTTTTTTCTTTTTCCAAGTCGTCACCCAAAATCCAAAAAGATTAATTCCGTTTCTAACTTTCAATTCGACAAAGAATTCTGAAAAAAATCACAGACCTTATCGTAATCGAGATGTATGCCAGGAACCTAATTGCAGATTTTCAACTGTAAATTCGAATTTGAAAAAAAAAAATTCGTTTCACTTTAGTCGCGTAACTTTTACTTTTCAAATAATCGAAGTCTATTCAAGGTCCAGCGGAACTTGTTTTTCATTTGAACCGAAGTCCCTTTGATCAGTTTGCGTGATATACAGCCATATATCACATAGCCAGACGTATACTCGATTAGGTTTATCATTTATTTTATCATCTACATCTTAGATGGCTAATCTCTAAGCTATATAAAGTATGGATGAGCTATATTCAGGCCGAACAAAATGCATCTGAAAAATGCAATCACCCTATTTTTATAATATAATCATCACTTCAAATCCAGTTTTTTTTTCGTTTAAATGACGATAATGACCCAACAAACAAGAATGGATTAGTCGAACCATTTTTAGAAACTCAAAATACTGATTAGATTTTCTGATTTCACGACAAGGACTCGCAATTCGTTCTTCTTTTCGGTACAAAATCATCACGGTACCTATGTATGGCGTGTTTCAGCTGAGATATTAAAGAAAACAGGCAAATTCCAAATAATTGAAAAAACATGCATCATATTTATATCATCGGATTGTTTTACGGCAAATTATTGAGCTGTCAAGAAACTTGGAAAAAAAAAAAAAATAGGAACACGCCAAGAAAATGATGGCTTATGTCTACCTGCGTACGTAGAGATAACGTTTTTGTCAATAATTTTGCGGAATGAAAAATTGGAACCAACTAGGTAATCGCGGGGCTTGAAGTTGCAGAATCATTGTTTTCTCCAATGCCGTTATCAATACGACATATGTTACAAAGATTCGATTGGCAATCTATAGCGAAGGTAATTCACAGAAGGAAAAAAAAAACAGGCTCTCAACTCCGCGTGCGATAAAATCGCGAAATAATATGTATATCGGTATACAAGTTGACGTCAGCCAATGCTACGTCACTTGGGGGCTCGACTCATGACATATATAGCTGATTCGATGTTAATAAATAACTATTAACACATATATGGAAGAATACTGGTTTTGCGCGTCGCGCGTATTCGGCGATTGCCATATACCTATGTATGTGTAGAAATAATAACAGAGGCTGTAAATCGCGGGCAAATATCAATAGAGTATTGCATTATCCCTATCGCTCATATTTCCAGCCCATAATAGTTGATAGCCGTCTCAATCTTTCACCTATAACATGATGTGGGTACGGATTTCACAATAAACTTTGAAAAATCGAAAAAGAGTATAATTATATGTTTTTGCGTTATTTAAATTTGATGAATACGCAGAAACGTTAGGTGATATTAATGCAAAGGCTATATCATACTTGCGCAATGATTCTTAGTGCCATTGCCACCACGAAGAGTCGCGACCCCCTGCGAATGATTACCTCTTTCTCCCCGACCCGCGTCGATTTCGCATTATGAAAACAATCCGCGATAACGAATTGACCTTTGAGATAAAGTCTATATATTTCGCCAGAGGCAAGCCTTCGGCGTTCTCATAGTCGATAGTATTCGATTTCGCAATAGCGTTATCGCTCCACTTTTATATTCACCCACACCGCAAAAGACTTCTGTATCTGTAATTAACCACTTGCTGCTTTAATCCCAGTGATTTCCAGTTTCTTCATCCGAAATCACATAAAGGGGTGTGTAACCCGCGATCAGTGATAGCCAAAATAACTAGGCCACCTTATCTGGCCATACGGACAAAGTTTGGCAATATTTTTATCATATTTTTACACAGCTGATGGGGGATAAATAAATTGACCAATTCTGAACCAGCAGAGAATTCGAGTATGATAATTCCAGATAATTCAAGTACCTAGCTAGGAGGCGTGAATACCTGATCGAGGTTAATGGAAAAAGTGAAAAAGGTATCTGGACAGGTGATTATGCAACTCGTACAACGGCATAGAAAGGCAATTGGTTTCTAGCTACCGCATATATATTCATTATTCATGCCAGTTATAATAGTGCCTGGACCAATTTATGAACTAATTAATATGACGAAATTGTTTATTAATTAAAAAATCTTTGCGAGAAGTTGTTATGATTTTAGTATTTCATCAGTTTCGCGATAACTGGTTTCGACTCGGTCCAAAAGTCCGCAAGCCACGATTCCAGGATGCGATTAATTTTTCACAAAGTAGATAACAGTATGGTTATCGTTATCTCACGACTCACGCTATGAAACAAGACATTTAAATCTACGTATGCAGATAGGTATATCATCAGGTATATTAAAAACCGAAAAACAGCTCCCAGAGAACCAACATAAATTTGTTATACAGCCTAGATGGTACAAGTTGTATATGCCATATGCTTACAGAGCGATAGCAGACATTGAATTGGATCTAACCGGTTCAACGGCGGTTTCCGTTGCTGACACAGAAATGCACGCTTTATAGACGATGATATATACAGCTATGTGTAATCAGTCATGACGACAATAAAAAATTTCATTAAAATTAACGTTCCAGTCAAAAAACGAAACGTATAGCTTAAGGTGGCTCCCTACCCAATTCGACCTGTTCTAAAAACATTCGGCTGAACGGTGCTATTGAACGGAATATCTCTAACCGGGCTACGTAGCGCAATTCTATTGGCGATTTCGAAGACGTAGGTCCCAAAACATCTTCGTTTCTCTATTTTAGCGTGAAACGATCAACTCAATTGAATACCAAAATCGTACGGGAGTTCAAAACAGTAAAGGCTGCTCCCAAGAGGTTCCACATATTTTATACCACGTGTCTGTCGATATCATAAAATTTTTTTTAATCCAAACTGATTTTAGAGTAGAGCGATAATCAAGGAACGATTCGGTAAACATTTTTAATGTAATTTGATATAGTATACTTGTTAATTTAAAATTACGATATATTGGGACCAGAGTTCAGAGTATACACATATATATTATATATATCAGTCGAAAATTGACGATATGAGATAAAGATGTAAGTAGGTACAGAGTCTGTTAAAGTCTGCGATTATATTTGCCGTGAAATAATCCCACCGTGGGCCTCGTATTGCGTGAATATTTATTAAGGAGGTTGACTACCCAAATGCATATGGGGAATCCCATGTCAACTCGACAAACCAAAAACATTGACCCTCTTCGATTTTTTCATCAATTTTTCGTACGACAGCTCTCAATTCGAAACGCTTCTCTGATTTTTGTCGAATTATTTCATCCAACCGTTTTTGAGTTTTGAATTTTCGAAAAATCGAAACGGCGCCGTTATCGATTTTATTGAATAAATTCTCTAAAATACTATGGCCAACGACGAACATTTTTCGGTTATGAAAAAAAATGGAACGACTGTTGGTTCTATTTTTTTTCTATTTTTTTTTTTTTTCTTGTCATCACGAACAATTTTCCTTCCAAAACTTTGATTGGTGATTTATTTTACATCGGAAACAGCGAAGGGATACGAAAATTTTATTTAATCAAATATAATGCATTCATTCCAAGAATTTTGCGTGAATGATAACGTTTGTCTATCGGAACTAATTGAATAATAAATTCAATTAATTGCGCGAAAAAAACATCTTAACCGGGAACTCAAAAGTTACATTGTATAATTCCACAAGCAAACGGCAGAGTTATTACAAAACTATTTTCCGGACAGGAAGAAAGTCAACTACATTTTATTGAGAAAAAAAAATTGTTCCTGAAAAGAGTGTATGAGAAAAAATTATTCAAATCAAAAATAAATCAACACAATTTTGTTTCATCAATGAACTGATTTTCGTATCCCTTGGCTTTCCTATGTAAGATAAATCATCAATCGAAATTTTGGAAGGAAAATTGTTCGTATTGACAAAAAAAAAATAGAAAAAAAATAGAACCAACAGTCGTTCCACTTTTTTTCATAACCGAAAAATGTTCGTCGTTGGCCATAGTATTTTAGAGAATTTATTCAATAAAATCGATTACGGCGCTGTTTCGAGTTTTCGAGAATTCAAAACTCAAAAATGGTTAGATGAAAAAATTTGAAAAAAATCAGAAAAGTGTTTCGAACTGAGAGCTATCGTATGAAAAATCGCTGAAAAAATCGAAGAGGGTCAATGTTTGTGGTTTGTCGAGTTGACGTGGAATTCCCCATATGTAGAGATGTCTTTGAAAATTTTATCACCGAAAAATAGATGAATGAAATGCTTTCTGCCAATATTTGAAGTCGATTCACCACTCCGTTTTTGATAAATTAATTTTTGAATTTTCTTCTTATACACGTAGAGGTATGGCGAACCGATAAGGTTAGTTGAAATCCACTCTTACCGCGCGAGTGATACTAAAGATTCCAACCAACCTTACCGGCCCCCTATACCTCTACGTGTATAAGAAGAAAATTCAAAAATTAATTTACCAAAAACGGGGTGGTGAATCGACTTGAGATTTTGGCAGGAAGCATTTCATTCATCCATCTTTCGATGATAAAATTTTCAAAGATTTCTCTACATATGCGTTTGGGTAGGCAACCTCCTTAAACTGATACCTTTGTAACGAAGGTAAGCTGCTTAAACTTGGAATTTGAGTATACCGCAGGTATCTATATGTATATGTATGTATGTATGTATACATATATTTACACCCCATTTATTTGCGTACATAAAGCATATATACGTCATATACATTAGGTACATACACCTACCTTCCTATAATATGTATATATACTTTGTACCTTGCTTACTGCCGACTTATGTTAACAAAAGCACACTCAACTCTATAATGTTATGAGATACTTGGCGCAAGACTCGACATAATTACATAATATAGTCTATAAATAATAATTCAATGTGGTATCTCCACAGTGAAGCGAGATGTAGACCGTGGTTAGTAAAATATACGAAATTGAATGAGGCTATCTCTTTTTGTAAACAGGATTTACATTGGTACATACCTAATTATATGACCTCTTTCAAGTAATTCAGTCTCTTGTATGAACTTTGACAGACATAAATTATAATTAGTATGTGTTCAGATCGCAGGTTAAATTCTAGTTTCATCCTGTGAAAACTCGATTTCTTTAATATTTATTGAAATTACTGAAATATAAGAATTATAGTCCAATGCGATTATTCGGAGATGTACGAAACTCGGATCAACTTCTCTAGGTCCTAATAAATTTTCAAATTCTAATTAGAACCTAAAAAGTCTACGAAATATTGGCGCAATGATCGATTTCATTTTTGACATGGAATTTATTCGCCAATCAGTTCACACCACGGTTTATTAAAGATCGAGGGCTATTGGTCGAAACCACAATGACCAAGCTCAGTCTATGAATTTTAGGATCTGGGTCTAAACTAGAATTCCAAAAGTCCAATTCGCGCCTAAGGGGCTATGTACACCTTTTGAGAAGTTGAAATTTCCAAAAAGAAATTGATTTTTTCCTGCCACTTGAGGACTTTGACAAAGTCCAGAAGAATCATTATGTCTGAGGACGTTTCGACCCTCATTACGTACATTTTACAGCGCCTCTCGGCTGAACGGCGTGTTTCGTGCAATTCCGACGAGGTAATACACACCAAAGTTCGACTCGTAGCGCCTCGACGCTCGGCTGTCGTATCATACATCGTTCATCGACTTGTTTGAAGTCAATCTTTGTCGTATAATTTGTCAGTAAGCCTTCGAGCTCTTTTACACCTATTATTGACTCATAACACCTCAATCTACGACTTAGAATACCTCGAGTAGCATTCGGCATATTTTGTGTCAATTTCTATCGACGTAAAATACGCCAAAATTTCTCTCCGTATAGTTGCGCGGCGCACGTACCGAAAGGTGATTCGAATAAAGAATATGTATAACGCAAAAATTATTCAAAGAACCACCCCATCAAGATCATGAGATTGTTTCAGAGGTAGTATATCTACCACCATAGACGATTTAGCTTACACGAACATTAATTTAAAAAGTACGTTATCCATGTGGGGAGGCACAGGATACACGTAAACTCGATATTCGTTGTTTGTAATTTCAATCATCATCTCCATTCCTGGGTGAAAAGTACTCGGAAAAGTAGTTGAGATATTAATCAAATAAGGAATTAGAACATTTTCAAAGTATACATATTCGAGAAAAAATAAGGAATTTGATATAGAGTATCGTTAGGCGCCGAAAATTCGTTTAGATAGCACGCGATCGGTGCAGTTAGCGAGGCCTGTGAGAGTGTCGTTGCGGCAGGTGATAGAAACTCGTTAAGATAGCACTTGATCGCGAGAGCTTCATCACAGAGCCGGGTTTTCCTTGGGTTCAAATGTTGATTCTCGCGCAGTTGCATGGCGACCTCCGCTTGTTGACACCCGAAAACCGAGCATATCGACGCTACCGGAGATGAACGGGTGCTAGCGGGGAAGCACATCGGCGTAGAATCGGGGAAAAAAGTTAGCACGTGTCCTAAGTTAGCGCAAAAGTTACACAATCGCACCCAAATGTTTGGTCCTCGATTGTTCATAGGAGATGCCTCTATGGTACGAACGTAGGGATTTGTGATATTGCAAGAATTACTTGAGTTATTCAATTTTTTCGATTATTTTTCAATTTTTCAATTCTTTCTAATTTTTTCCCAGTATCTCAATCAAAAATGGGTTTATCAGAAATTCCTGCGTTCATGACGTAGAGGCATCTCCTATGAACAATCGAGGACCAAACATTTCAAGATTGATCCAACGGTGGTCCTGATTGTTTACGAAAACCAAGTCATGTTGTATTTTCTTATCTTCAGCGTAGCCACTATCAAACCGAAAGTAATACATGATGTAAAATATGCGTAATGAGGGTCGAACCCTCCTCAGACATCATGATTTTTCTGGATTTTGTCAGAGTCCTCAAGTCGCGGAAAAAAATCAATTTCTTTTTGGAAATTTCAACTCCTAGAAAGGTGTACATACCCCCTAAAAATCTCTCAAACGGACATGACTCCCACTGTTAAATACGAATCGGATTTTCATTACGTATATGCAGAATCCTACCCTCATATCCTAGCTAGCACCCTCAAGTCTATACATCGTAATCACCTATCGTCATATATACACATGTGTGTATATGGGGCATTCCATGGTAAATCACACAGTATAAAACCCGGCCGATTCCGATTTGCTTAATATTTTTTCGTATTGTTGGCATCACTACAGAGGACATCTGTGATTTTTTTCCAGATTTTTATTGCCAGTCGTTCGAGTTTTTTTTTTTTTTTCTGCCAATAATCGTAACTCTAATTAAACAAATGATTAGAAAAAATAATTCTGACCAATTTTTTCGTAATTTCACACAGTTTGATAAGAAAATACTAGACAAATTCTTTAGCATCGTGTCGAGCATTTTTATCCGGTTTAATGTATAAAATATCAAGTTTCACTAAGTATGCCCCCTGCGATCCTGTTCAAAAAAATCACAAAAATTCTGCATTGAAAATCAAAAATTTTAAGCCCAAGGCGGTGATGGAGAAATGATTCCTTCAGTTTTATTGAATTTTTTTTTTTGTGCATATTTCCCGTTGTTTGTCACTTCTTACTCCAATTACGATGGAAAAAAGGTCATGCCCATCTACCAACTCAGTTTTTCTTACCAACAGCCGTTATAAATAATAAAAAGTTATCACCTTTTCTTATTGTATTGAGTAAGAAGTGAAAAACGACGGAAAATATGAACAGAAAAAATTCAATAAAACTGAAAGAATCATTTCTCCATCATCACCTAAGGCTTAAAATTTTTGATTTTCAATGCAGAATTTTCGTGATTTGTTTGAACAGAATCGCAGGGGGCATACTCAGTGAAACTTGATATTTTATACATTAAACCGGATAAAAATGCTCGACATGATGCTAAAAAATTTGTCTAGTATTTTCTTATCAAACTGTGTGAAATTACGAAAAAATTGGCCCGAATAATTTTTTCGAATCATTTGTTTAATTGGAGTTACGATTATTGGCATAAAGAAAAAAAAACTCGAACGACTGGCAATAAAAATCTGAAAAAAATCACAGATGTCCTCTTTAGTGATGCCAACAATACGAAAAAATATCAAGCAAATCGGAATCGGTCAGGTTTTATACTGTGTGATTTACCATGGAATGCCCTATATGTATATGATTTAATTAAGCGGCCCGGCCGAGATCTTCGTGACCTTTGAGCATATGGGCACAGTGTAAATGCTTCGTGTCAAATCGAGATACATATGAGGTGTTCCACGCCGTTTCGAACGGTCAAAAACTTGACCGCTCCCAAAAAAATCATAATTTTGTCGTATGACAATAATATATCGGAAGAATTTATGTAAATTTTTTTCAGTATTTTCGGATCGCATTTGTTGAGTTTTTCCAAATTCCAACTTTTTCTACGCACCTCCGTCAAGAAAACTTATAAGACAAAAAAGTTGCAGTTTCGAATCAACTTTCTGAAAAAAAACATTTTGGGAATTTCTCGACTCCCGAAAATATACAAAAACAGGTTTTTCAACCAACATGTCACTTTTGATTTGCCTAAAAAATGTAGAGAAAATACTCTCAAGTGTTTACAGCAACCGTATATTTTTTAAGATGGTTGGATGGATGGTTACCATCTTTGTGTACGTTTGATAAAAGTTGGTATTTTTGAGATTCGAGAAATTCCCAAAAGAAATTTTTCAGAAAGTTGATTCGAAACTGCAACTCTTTTGTTTTATAAATTTTCTTGCATGATCTTATACTCCTGAGATACAGAGGTGCGTAGAAAAAGTTGGAATTTGGAAAAGCTCAACAAATGCGATCCGAAAATTCTGAGAAAATTCACATAAATTCTTCCGATATATTTGTATCATAAGACAAAATGATGATTTTTTGGAGCGGGAAACTTTTCGACCGTTCGAAACGGCGTGGGACACCTCATATGTATATTGGAACCGTGATATCCCGTTGACATTTCGACAAAAATTTGGAATACTTGAAATAAAAAAGGTTAATATATTTTTTTTCGTATCTCATAGCAGATTGGTTTATTTTATTTTCCTAATAAATTGACTAGATTGTATGTGAATAAATTTGAAATATATTTCCAAATAAAATTAAATAATAAATGTAATCAATCATCCGGAGAATCAGCTGTGATATACTAAATTAAAAACAACTTACGCCAGTGCGTGGTAGACTTTACTATAACGGCGTGTTGATTGACTTGCGAATATCTATATCTATATATATTGTTGATTAACCACATATGCAATAAAACAGACGAAGTTACCGAAGTCCAAGCGATAACCAATCAGAATAAGCGAAAGTGCCAAGCCCCCGATAGATATCTACAGCTGAAGTTGCCGATGTCCCCTTTCTTTAAAGGCTGTCATAGTTAACGAGAATTTTATCATTTCGCAAGCTATACGATACTCAATTTACAGTCGCTACAACATGCCACGAACTTCTAACATTCAGCCTTGAACGTTGAAAAATTTACGAAACACTATCGGCCTTTATACAGACTATAGCCTCTGGTGCTTGTTGCTCATTCCCAGCAGCCACCTGTTTGATATGAAACGATATAACAGGAAAATCACAAATTTCCTTATGTAGAATAAAAATTAGGATCCCCTATATAAGCTGATATACGATTCGTTGATAATAATTTTAAGTATATATGTGGGGCTTTCCACGTCGAATTAGCACCCCATTTCCCTCACTTCCTTCGATTTTGATCATTTTTAGTACGATGATGTCACCGACCCGGAAGGGTCTCGGATTTTTTTTACAGATTTTTTCCACCACCGGGTAAATTATACTGCGAAAACCCACGCGACCAACCGCGTAGTATACCTATATGCAAATATATATGACCGTGTGTCGCAATATTTAGCGAACCGTTTGACCACCGAAGCGTGCAATGTCCAGTTTAATCCGGAATACCAAAGCAGTTCAGGTTATGCGAGGGCAGGAATGACTATAAAGCAGAAACTGGAAATATAGCATTTCGAGTGTGACGTAGTCTTACTTCAAGTTCTCTACCTACAGTCTACAGTCTACACTATACCGGTCTTCAAGTTCCACAGACTCATTTATTTATTTATGTATTTGTTTAGGAATTTCCAGTAAGAATATATATGTAATTAAAAAGTTATTGCAATTTTGTAAAATTGGTGATAATTTAGCCATGTCTTGTTCACGCGAATAAAATAATTTATTAAAATGAGTTTATTTCTTTCCTTGAGTTGCAATATTTGTATTGAGTTTATATACTGTATCAGTTCAAAGAGCAATATTACATAAATATTAATCATTCAACGTTTCCTTGTTATACCACAATTAGAATAGAAACTGCGCGCTGTATTCATTAATGGTTTTGTTTTTTTTTCTTTATTCGATTCTTTATTGGTATATAGATATATGAAAACTCATTATACGTGTTATATAGAGTGATTAGGCTAGACCTGATTTTTATACTTTAGACGATAGTCGATGACCCGATCAAGGTACACGTGAAAAAATATATACATATATTCACGAATGAGAATTTTGACCTCAGAGATATACTGCGACGTAGACTGATCGAATCGAGACATTGGCCTATTTGTAGAAAAGGCTGATTAGATTCGACGCATCTGGATCGGCTTATCAAAGTTTCCTCGTTTCTACTCATTGAAGATGAAAACTTTTGGAACTAGGTAACGCCTGACTGACTGACTGACTGACTGACTGACTGACAACTGAGGGAGTTTACAAAATCATTGAACATTTTATTGACTTTGCATTGCATGGATTAATTAAAAAAATTTCAAACGGATTCGAAGAATGATGCGGATAAATAAAGGAACGCAAATCCCAGTATAGAAAGTAGTTTAATGAGTAATTCCGAGGAATTTCGTAATCTATTATTTCACCAAGAGTCACACGTCACTTTACCATAAGCAACGTATGGACTCCCACCTTATTGTTAGTCGAGTAACACAGTCATTGGGATAAAGAAAATTCAAGGAAATCCGTGTGGATACTCGAAAGCTTATGCTTAGAAGGAAAAGATATTTATCACTTATTACTTGCATTGCATTACGCATTCATTGAACCCGCAAACCTCCGTCGTTTCATAAAATTGGCACGTGCCTTTGCCGAACACAATACGATCTGTGCTTGACTGGTGTCGACATAATACGAATCATATATACATTATCTGGGAGGCATGTCAAATGATTCGAACTTGGCCTTCGATATATCGACGGTTCGAATTAAATCAGCGTCAATCTTCGAGTTCGAACTTTATCGGCAATTGCTGCACGCTGGTCCCTGCAGAATCGATATATACCAATAACTGTGAAAATTTGAACAAGTTTTTTAACATTTTAACCTATTTATTCAATGTACAAACTCCGGAGCAACGATCGGGAACTTTGCCTTCAATTTTTGGCCATTATCCTTTATTTTTTCGCTGATCAATTCGGAGGTTGTTCATAATGTGGTTAATCATCAAACACATACCATATCTCTTGGATCACCGAGTGTATTATGAAATGTAATTAGATTCTGGTTACATCATATAAAATCATGCACAGCTCTCTGTTATCACTTCCAGACAGCATTTGGACTACGAACCTCCACACCAGTTTCGGGCAAAGTTGATGTTTCCCGCAATTGGATGGAAGAGAGGGAGTCGGAATTAACTCGAAGACTTTGCTCGCGTTATCTTCGAGAATTTATATGTTTTTCTGATAATAATGAAACGTAGAAAAAAAGAAAAAAAAAAAACATGCGAAGAATTATGAGAATCACGTACGCCACACCTGAAATTATTCACACCAATTGCGTATATTATGAGGGAAAGATTATTTCTCTACCGAATTGAAGGTACTTGTCGGAAAAACTGTTGGTATAAGCAATTTTTATAACTGTAGGCATAAGGGTTGCAGATTATTCAAAATATCTATGCTTCAACTGCCTGGAAAGTTCTACTTGTTCTTGTAAAGTTGTCAATCTAATGTCGTAGTTGAGGCAAGACGATCATTAGCCTTTCAAAAATGAGAGGAAAGCTTCAAGTCCCGAAAGCACACCTTTAAACCATCGCGATCACCCTGAACCCATAGTTTGATGTTTTGAGTAACAGTTCAAAGTATTCCGCAGATAAATTCTTGCGATTATCCATACGATACGGTGTTGCAAATCAAATTAGTCTCGTCGAGACGTACGTGTTACGGGTTCAAAGATAATTGATAGCGAGTCTGAAAAGCCTCTTGTGTTATAAAACGAATATGTTGAGGATGATGAAAACAAACAAATGATTACAAACTCAGCGAAGCGCAAGTGGAGGAAAATAATTTATAGTACCAGAGTGTCAAAAGCTACGAAATTTTATTATACTGCATTAAAAAATCTGATCTTCCTCGTCTCACGATGTAAATATTATCTACTCAACAATATCATTGCTAAATATAGCGTGAAACCAGTCGATTGAACAACAAACTTTCCAGGTTTATATTGGACAACATATTGATCGATGATTTCAAATTTGTTGATGCATCATTAGCTGAGTATAACCTGATCTTTAGAGTATAATGACGAAAGAATG
The DNA here is from genome assembly GCA_963978835.1 of Tenthredo scrophulariae. Lineage (NCBI taxonomy): Eukaryota > Metazoa > Arthropoda > Insecta > Hymenoptera > Tenthredinidae > Tenthredo > Tenthredo scrophulariae. The sequence continues at coordinate 17,174,819 of OZ022230.1, read as the reverse complement.
TAGCAGAAGTTCCAGCATCTCATATCGGTATCCAGTTCCTATCCTGTATACCTGCAAATGCAATTAGTTTTCCTTATCCTAATCTTATTCCTCGTATCCTTAGCTCATGAAAACTTAAGCCTCGTGGTCTATTCCGGAAATCTTTAGGACTATCTGCAGATGGTCTGCATTACTGGGATACTGTCCGTTCGTGGATTTGATGTTCCTGCCCAATACTGTGGAGACTTTTTTATCACTGGAAATTTTCCGAGTGCGATAAGAGTCCGGTCATCTCTCGAGGGAGCTTTGTCCGAAATAGAAATGGTCTTGTGTATCCGTGAATTGCCACTGAAAGTAGCTCTTGAAGTTAAGGCATTTTCAATTGGTGTGAATAACAACCAAAGTGGTGATTAGCTTTCCATACAATATACGTTGCATCCCATTACTGGCGTTAATACTGGATGCTGGTTGGAGTAAACACCTGAAGGTTGAAAGTAATTACGTACGTACAGATATTTTCCGAATTTTTCACTGTTTGTAATTCAGTTTGTGGAATTAGTTGGAAAAGATTGTGAACAGGCACGTCAGAAACTCGAATGTCATAAGTCACGGTTTGTATCATACACAATATAATATGGTGTGGCTATTGTCTGACCGATGATACGACACCCCAGTGCAGTTGGAAAATAGAATCATTGCGATAATGAACGCGATGAGCGGGTGAACAATATGCCGAGCTAATTAAGCGCGTTAATTTTCATAGTCAAATCAGAAATTCGGGACTGATCAAACTTGCCTAAACTTCAAGGGAATATCATCTGCATTGTAATTTTTCTTAACTTCATCATTTTCATTGAAATTTATTACCAACAAATTTTCTCGAAGTACAATTCTCACAGGTAAGAACCGATTTTTGTTTGATCTGAATTCGTCCGATAAAACAATCATTGCTACTGCTCGTATTGTGACAATCAAGTTTTTGATTTTCAAGAAAGCCAATGATTGTGCCATTAACATCAATTGTTAATCTTGTTATCAATAATCGATAAGATATTACAATCAATCGCAGTTAAATCGGGTTGACAATTATTCGACCATAAATTACCTTATTTCCTCTGCAGCGTTTCAGTTGTATGTAACATCATACAATTCGAGTATCAAGTGAAAGAATTTATTCGAATAGAAAATTGTCTGCACATCAAAATACCAAGGTTTCCGATTAAAACCGTCGTGCAATAATAGGCGGTATACTGCAGACTGCATACAGGTAAAAATAATTTGTTTAACGTAATAAATGCTGTTTTATTTTATTTTATTTCCAGTTTTATCAGCTGGTCGACAAATATTATCCGTAATTTACACGAAAGCTCGTAAATCTTGAGATATTATAAATCGTGATTCAATAATCTGGACTAAATCTTACATATCGGCGATCGAGGATATATCAATCGAGTCGCTAAAAATGAGGTTGGATAACTCGGCACCTTCTATAATCAGTTCGAATATCACCATATCGAGGTTTCGCTCTCTTTTTTTCCGAATCGAATAGCAAAAAATCGGTTAAAAATTTTTCTAAAAAAATTATGTCCTAAAGCAATCGCGAAATTATCGAACTGAATGAACATTGAGGAATTTGAACGAAGAAATTAGCCGAAATTTTTTGACGAATTAAACTTTTCTTCTCTATAATTGCAACTTTCAGTTACTCACTTGAGTAAATATCAATTTCCATTAATTATAAGTAAATAAAAATACAGAGTGCGTGTATAGAGGGTGAGGGAGTAGTGGGGGTGTGGAGAGTGGAAGAGTTTCTAAATTCCAATATAACGTGTCGTGAGCTATCCTATCTCCGCAGGTCTACCAAGTCCGGCAATCGGGGCCTAGCTGTAAGGCCCAACGGATTTTCGGTCAAGTTTTCCATGGAATATTCCACCCTAATTATCGTTATATTTACTGGTTGTGAAATTTCAAACCCCTCGGTTTTTATCGATATTTTTTCTACCGTCCCAAGGGACGATGATCAATGAATGTAAAAGTTTATAAATAAACTAATTTGATATTAAAATTCGCGGTAATTATTGATGAGAAAAAAAAGTAGAGAAATTTCACTTCAATCAAAGCAATAATGGATTTACTGTCATTGTGACATGTCAAGGATCTCTGTACGTAAGTGTATTAATTTTCTTGTTCATCCGCAGACCGCATATCTATCGATTTGCCAATAAAGCCCGATGCGATGAGGCTCCGAGTGGTTGCATATCGTCGCAATAGTTTACTCGAGATTTGATCAACGCAAATTTGGAAACAAGAGGTCTCAGTTCGAGATCAATTCGCGAAACGATATATAAGCTGATAATTATATGTAACAGCATTTCGAACGTAATTCGATTATTTACAAAACTGTGAATTACGTAAACTAGGGTTTACCACCGGAGGGGGCTCTCTGAGTTTTGCAATTACATGAGATAATAAAAAGAACGAAACTTAGCCGTAAATAAATGCGGAAAAAAAATGACAGCCGAATGTTTGCATCGCGGAATTAGTTGACGCTCTAGTTATCGAATACGTATATACCATAGTCAGCATTATCTAACGCTAGCTAAGGCTACAAAGAAGACAACAAGCGGTTGTTACAAAATATCAATACTGATAAAAGGGGGGATCCGAGCAGAGCTGGACATTGGCTAGCTGTTAACAACAATAAATAACAGAGCTGAAGATATCGCGAGTAGGAAAAAAAAGAGAAAAAAAAAATCGTCGTGCATTTAAAAAACGAAAAATAAAACTTTTCCTCTATAAAGTACACGCAACGCGACGCGGTCTTTACATCAGTGTAGAGTCAACGCGTGTTAACTTACTCGCAAAGTAACCTTATAACACGTCACCCCCCACTACAATAAAAATATCAACTGTTTGTCCAATCAGCGTCTAGAAACGTGGGGCTTGTCAACTATTCTTACCGCTGGAACAATATATATAAGCCTGCTTGGCACCAGACAACATGTCAACGTCCAGGTGTGCTACGCCCGGGTTATTAATAATTTCCCGAAACTTATTTCGCTCCGAAAAATTTTCAACATTAAACAATTATTCGTCAAGAATCATATACCCGAGTCTGAGACTGAATCTCCAATGTCAGAGGAAGACGATTTATACTAGAGATTTTTCAACGATTGGAAGAAAGGCTACCATCCTTCGACAAGGCTACGTATCTTCGTCAATATCAACCAAAAATTATTCCGAACAAGTATCCAAGATGCCTGATGCCGTCGAGAAATACTACCCCCAGTAAGTGAACCGATTTCGATATTTCTTTTAATTTTACCTCAAAAACTGCATTAATTTTCGCACAGTGAGAAAATCCTTATATATGCCTCAAAAAGCTTCTTCAATTGTCGTTTGACATATCTCGTGACATATCTATTATGCGCTTAGTCGTGAGAGTTGACTTTAGTAAAGCCGTATTGCATCGTGCCGCATGATAATATATTATGGAACATAAAGATTTTCAATAAACAGTGTGAAATAGGTTTTCCATTTAAGAGACTCACGCATAGCGACCATATCTATAAGCCAGACTTTGGAGTTGAATTTTCCGTACGATAAGTTGATAACGAATATGCAGTTTAAAGGCTAAGCTTCCACTGTGCCATGGTGTTTTATTCCCAAGTGCACTAGTTTAGCAGTTAATTATCACTTCGTTAATTACCCTTTACCGCATATGTCTATAGAGCGAGAAGCCTTGTGCTCGAGTCCAATCGGAATCGCAATTGCAAAGCCTTACAAAGAGTTCATTTATTTTCTGTTCATCGTTGTCCCAGTTTGTGTGTTTTCTAGCGATTTGAAAAAAAAAAAAGAAAAAGAAAAAACAAACCAGCGAAACTATTCATTATCCTAATTATCGAATCGAGTATGTTCTTCCTTATTTTGACAAAATCTGACGTATGTATGTATTCATTTTTTAATCTGATCTGCTCAGAGTGACGAACGTGGTGACCCATGCCTCGAAGACCACAACGTCTGCCAGCGGTCCCTACGATCATATCAAGAACGTCCCCGTGGTAAGCAAGCTCGCAAGGCCCCTCGCGCCAAGAATTCGTGCTTATCTTGAAGAGTGCGTCGCTCTTTGCCGTCCCGAAAATATCTACGTATGCGATGGAAGTGAGAACGAGAACACGGAACTGTTGAAACTGCTTGAGAAAAAAGGGACCATCAGAGCTTTGCCTAAATATGAAAATTGGTGAGTTTCATTGTCCCGTGTCCGTCATCTATAGTTGCACTTCGTTCTCCGTTTTATTCTTTCTTCATGTGGCAATCGATGCCCGAACAAGATACTAGAGCAAACTTCTGTACTTTGCTCTGTCTCAGTCAGCTGCAGCCTATGACCGCTTATCTCAATAGATGGTATAGTTGTGTCACCCAACACGAAACAGCCATTCCGTTTCGGTGTTAATCTCTAATTAAATGTAACATATCAACACGATTTTTCGAAGCAAATGTACCTATACCTTGAATTACTAATCTGAAACTGATGGAAAGAAGCTTGACTGAGAGATAATTCGATATTATTCATCGAATTATAGCTGGCTTGCGAAAACAAATCCCGCCGATGTTGCACGCGTCGAAAGTCGCACGTATATAAGCACTGACAAGAAGAGCGACACCATTCCAACCCCTCGCAATGGGGTCAAGGGATCCCTAGGGAATTGGATATCTCCCGAAGACATGAACAAAGCAGTCCTCGAACGTTTCCCAGGCTGCATGAAGGGTACGTTAGATACATACCTATGTATACCTCATCAGACACGAATGGGTCAATTGGTCAGCGAATGAATGTAGGTACTAAATTTAGTTTCCAATTTTTAGGTCGCACAATGTACGTTGTACCCTTCAGCATGGGTCCAGTTGGTTCAACCTTGTCGAAGGTCGGTATTGAGATCACGGATTCAGCCTACGTGGTCTGCTCCATGCGAGTCATGACCAGAATGGGAGCACCGGTTCTGGACGCTCTGGGGAATGGCGAGTTCGTAAAATGTCTTCATTCCGTTGGTACACCAGCCACAAATGCCACACATCCCGTTATGCCCTCGTGGCCTTGTGATCCAGAGAGGACTATAATCCTTCACAGACCTTCGACGAATGACATTGTGTCTTATGGCAGTGGCTACGGAGGGAACTCTTTGCTTGGAAAGAAGTGCTTTGCTCTGAGGATCGGCTCAACGATAGCCAGGGATGAGGGATGGCTTGCCGAACATATGCTGGTGAGTTGGTTTCCGATTAATCGGAAGTGTTCAACGTGTGACCACGTTTGTTAGGGGATGAAGGGTTTCTAACTCTTCTTTGTGGTTTTGCACAGATATTGGGAATCACAAATCCCGAGGGTAAGAAGCGGTACATTGCAGCCGCCTTTCCTAGCGCTTGTGGAAAGACAAATTTGGCGATGATGCAGCCAACACTACCTGGGTATAAGGTCGAATGCGTAGGAGACGATATTGCATGGATGAAATTCGACAAGGAGGGAAAATTGAGAGCGATTAATCCCGAAAATGGATTCTTTGGGGTCGCACCAGGCACCAGCACTCTCAGTAATCCCAACGCGATGAAGACCGTCTTCAGGAACACCATCTTCACCAACGTTGCTACCACCAGTGATGGTGGTGTCTTTTGGGAAGGGATGGAAAACGAGCTGGGAAAAGACGTCGAGGTAAGTCTAGCCCAGAAAACTTCCCCCACGTCGATGCTTGAGTGTAAAAATTTAGAAACTTTCAAAACTATAATTTCTTGCGCGTTACAGATCGAAGATTGGTTGAGCAACAAGTGGATAAGGGACTCGAAGACTCCGGCAGCCCACCCTAACTCCAGGTTTTGCTCGCCTGCTGCCCAGTGTCCAATAATTGATCCAGCCTGGGAAGATCCTGAGGGGGTACCGATTGATGCCATATTGTTTGGTGGTCGCAGACCAGAGGGTGTGCCACTCGTATATCAAGCAAGAAATTGGCAACACGGAGTCTTCATCGGCGCTACAATGCGGTCTGAGGCGACTGCCGCAGCGGAACATAAAGTAAGTTCAACCAAGAAATAAGTGGAAGTTACTTTCCCAATTACCGGCTGAATGAAAATCATCGAGTTCGATAGTTCTGTGGCTCCTGGAATGATCTTCAAATTTGATGCTCAAGCTAATTCGAAATTCTCTTCATTTGCAGGCCAAAGTCATAATGAACGACCCGTTCGCTATGCGTCCTTTCTTCGGTTACAATTTCGGCCACTACCTCCACCACTGGCTGAGTATGGCAGATGTACCGAACGCAAAACTGCCTGAAATATTCCACGTGAATTGGTTCAGGAAAAATACCGCTGGAAAGTTCCTTTGGCCAGGATTCGGCGAGAATTCACGTGTCCTCGACTGGATTTTAAGGCGAATCGACGGCGCCGATGTGGCCGTTGAATCACCGATCGGTCTTCTTCCCAGACCCGGTACAATAAATTTGGAGGGTCTGAAGACTCCGGTCGACATGAAAGAGCTGTTTCATGTTCCTCAGGAGTTTTGGCAGCACGAAGCTGCCGAGCTAAGAGAATACCTCGAGGATCAGGTCGGCGCTGATCTTCCTAAAGAAATTGCAACAGAACTTGATATCCTCTCAGGAAAGGTTGCCAACATTTAAGCCATTGTGTTATAACTGGCATTAGGTTATATTATTTATAAATCGAATAGCTGACATGAGATGAGAGCGTTTCGTCCTAAACTTTACATCCATTAATATGATTTTTACTTTTCATTTGGTTTTTTTCTTTTCTCTTTTTTTTTAACATACTAAAAAGAATCATTCCGAAACTTTAGCAGATTTTCGTATGCATGCATGTGAACTCTAACAGTAAGGTATTGTTTCATCACCATTAATCCGCCATGAAATCAATCAAAAAAATGATGTACTTTGAGACCGGTCATTCATGAACCGTTGCAACGAAGTGTATGAAATAATGAAATTTCCGGATGAATATATCAATTATTCTGAAGTGTAATAAAGATATTTGCCTACTCGGTTGCAGATTGCTTTTCAATTGCTTCGGTGCTTGATTGAAAAATTATGTTATAAGAAATTCGAAAATAACTCTTTTAAATTCAATAGAAAATATGACAGGGCAGTCTTGGGCGAAAAGTATTTGTGAGAAAGGGAGCCATCTATCGGTATAACATGGTAAGCCGTCTGGAACCTTTTAGAACCCCCTTTCGAATGAAATGTGCAAAAATTGCGAGGCTGTGACCTTTCGGAAATTTACTGTGCTGTAAGTGTATTCGAGTCGATTGTATTATTTGAAAAACTATTCTAATTGCGTTGGGAGTGATTTCTTCTAAATTTGAAAGAAAAAAAGTTTTCCGGTTACCCGAATGCTTGAGGAGATGAAATTTTCGGCGCAGCTCATTTTTCCAGCTATACATGATATTGTGATAACAAAAGTGTTAATATGTATAAATGAATGTCGTATAAATGTGTAAATAGTATAATTATAAGATGATTTTTGTTTTAAGCTATATAATATAAGAATACGATTTGTGCAGATTATCTATTTTATTATTTGGTTTGTTAATTTCGTTATTTATAATGTGTTGAAAAATTATTTTTATAATAATAAAACTAGTTGAAATATAATTATAATTGTCTACAATTTTATCCCACTGTTTTTACACTGAAAGTTCAAATCGACTCTATCAGCTACGACATACGACATACGGATTAATCCTACTTCGAACAACATTGGAAAAAATTGATACAGAATTATTATTTAATAGACAAAACAATACCATACAGGGTAGCTGTGAACCAATAAGTGCTTTAATTTCCGAGGATAGTCGGAAGAGGTATATCCTCGCACCCTGTCGTTGGAAATAGTGGTCTTCGTCGCGGCGTCTGTCAGATACAGGTGATTTAAAAAGTCACGTTAACGCCTGCGTGTAGGCAGTCAACTACACATAAACGAGCTGTGGACTGTCTGATTTCATGCGCACGCAACCGCTGAAGGAGTCATAACGCTTTTCCATTCAAAGAATAACAAGAAGCGTTGACGGACTATGTTAAGTAATCATTTAGTATATGCTGTCTTCGTCCGACAGTGGCGTAATCCAGTGATTTTTTGAACTGGAACAGTATTGTCACTCACTTCACCAATCGAGCGCACCTGAAACCAGATAGCCCACTGCTCACCTCCGTATAGATGGTTGCCTACACGCAGGCGCCAACGCGATCTTTTAAACGGCCTATATCTCAGAGACGCTGCAACATAGATCACTGTTTCAACCGGTAGGTTGACAAGATCGAGCTCTTCAAACATCCCCGAAAATAATGATTCAATTGAACTACTTGCTGCAAAAAGGAACCAATGTCACTTGCGATGCATTTGGAGATAATTTGCCTTCGAACAATTTCTATCAGATTTGAAAAAAAAGGTTATTTCAAATTTGAATATTTCCCAATTCTACCCTCTTTCGTTCACTTTTTGGTCGGCTGTGATCCATAGTAAAAAATACCCGTATCTCGACTGCCGTTCACCTGGAAATCGGAACCCATTCACGGTTCAAAGTTTCGTAGTTCCAAAACAAGTACTAAATTATTTAACGAAGTAGTCATTATATCCTAGGGCCTGAGGAGGTACGACACTCATTGGTAGAAGTATACCAAAACGACTCCAATCCGCATTAAAAATGAATTAATCGTCGGTTTCTTAATCACTCTTTAATCGTTGACACTATTTTTGAAAGTGAAGAATGAACTTTCTTATTCCATCTATAACTGAAGTTTCTCCGAAATTTGATTAGTTTTTATTTATTTCATTTTTTATTTTTTATTGCCTCAATGCGGGCAAACTACAGTAAGTACCTATACCTCGGGAAAAAATATCGCTAATTTCACACAATCAGATAATTGCAATTGGTCGATGGAAAGGGTTCTGTGAACAGAGAATTTCGAATAGATGTAAATAAATCTCGACGATCACAAAGCCAGAACTCTGCATCGCCGACCATTGGACAGGCTGAGAGAACTGCAATGCCGATAAACTGCAATATTGCCGACAACCGTTAATGCCATTACCATCAGCAAGAATTGATGGATAGTGAGGACAAGGTTAGATGGCGCGTTCGAAACTAATCGACTTCAAACATCAAGTTGAAAATGGAATTAGGTATTCGTTATCAATTCGAAGACTTCGAATAAAAGTATATTTCAAGTGAAGAAGTTTTCGACGCTATTCGCCGAAAACAAAAAAAAAAAATTATAAATTTTATCGTATAGTAGTTTAAGAATAAAACTATAAAGAAAAAAGACGAAAAATGATAAAAAAATCTTTGATTTTTAATGAAAATAAATAATTTTTTAACAAATTTAACGTATTTTGGAAAAGGTTTTGAAATCTTATTAGGAAATTCGAAACCTACAATTATAATGGGCTCGTGGTTTGCGTGTCGCAACGCCACTTTGTATTTTATCAAAGCAAAAAAGGTAAACATAAAAAATACAACACCCTGGTCTTTAGATACCCTTGCAATCTCCTAATTAACCACTACTCTTAATTAACCCTACCGAGTAATTGCAACGCGTCGGTTTCGCATTGCAAAACAAACTACACGGCGCGCGGGTAAAGAAAAAAAAGAAAATCTTTAGTCAACGGTGCTCAAAATCCACAACATCCGGCCATACTGTCTCAGTAAATAGAATAAGAAAACCACTACGCAGTCCACTCACACATACAACTGCTATGTGATATAACCATACGTGAATAACTACGACATAGAAGAAATAAGGCACGTAGATAACGATAAGTGACCTACTATTGTATATGAATGAAGATTCGATCCTCTATTTCAAAGACGCAAATCATATTCTATACAGCCGCATATATAGGTACATATACACCTTATACTTTGCGAAGAAAGACCATCATGGCTATTTCGGATTCTGCCTATATCATAGTCTCGAAACTAGATCGATGGATCATTTCCTCAGCTCCCTCGGTCCCTTTTATACTTCGAAACTTCCTTGGCTAACACGTGTGGGCAATAGGTCGCCGCTGGTATATTATAAGGTGTGTCTCGAATACAATCGAGCACTTTTACTCACACATATAGGCAAGTGTATCTGACCAGCTTCGATTGAATCGCACACGAGCGCGAACCGCCTCTGTTCAATTTCCATAGAGCGAATTAAAGTCCCGCGAAGAGATGAGTTCCCTCCTCTTTGCACACGCAGCCCAATATTTTTTCTCCTTCATCCAGATCCTGATCCAACGGCATCATCAAACTCCGGGACTCTGGGCTCAGTTTGCCTCACCTGCACCGGGAAATGGTTAACATTCAGCTCGAGGTGCATCGCGCTGTGAGCCAGATTGGTATTTACGATTCAAGAGAAATCCTTCTCGGCCAAGAGCCTCTTCGTCCGTTTGTCCGTTCGTCCGTTATAATTTCTCCGCTAATAGAATCCGAGATTTCGTAGGCGATCGTGCGGCGCATCCACAAGCCCCGATCCTCCGTTTCCTCAACTTGCTCCGGCCGAGCTATCTTTGTCGCACTCGTTATAAACCAGGACTCAAAACTCCTGGATGGATTAAACAACTATTACTAAATCTCCGCTGTTACGCGAGAGCTTTTCACCTCGAACGCATATACCTATATAATCCCGATTTCTGACCCGAGTCGGAATAGCAATTCCAGTTCTATTTCACAAGTTCCCACCGAAGACTTCGAGATACGAACCAGAATTTCAGGATAGGATTTGTGATTGTGATGAAATTCCGATTTCCATCTGAAAGTAAGATTTAGCTCCGTTTTGTCAACTGATTGATGAACAGAATCAAAGTCGATAATAAAATTGATAACAGAGTTGATTTGTTGCAGACTTATCAGACTGTAAATGGAATTTGAAAATTTCGTAGAATATAGAGCTGCTAATCAGAATTCAAGTAACGTGTTCATTCTGATTCACACTTCCGAATCTTCACGTAGGATATAATTCTACGAAACCATAATTATGACCGGAATCATGAAGAGAATTTAGACCTTGATAGTTTTAGCCGAGCATTTTCTACTGATGAGCATATGTTACCCATTCAATAGATAAAGAGAAAACAACATGATCTTATGAACACCGTATTGGAGCGCCACTTTGTGAGTAAGAGACGCATGCCTTACGTTTTTCACATTCTCCTATGTTCCACTTGACACAGAAAACGCGAGGGCAACATAAAGTGCATCTATGTCCACTACCTTGATCCAGACTGCACTTGATACTGCGATAGGTAATCATAGTTAGATACAAATGGAGTTATGCGATTCGAAAATTCATCGCCATAGATACATTAGATACAAAATAGGTTTTTATACTTCCGTATTATCCATAGATGGCACGCATCGACATACGTCATCTATAGACGAGTACAGGACACACTATCATTAGTTATGTGGTAAATGGATTCCGAGTAAACACACGCGACAGAATGACAAAAAAAAAGTAGTGTACGATTGAAATATGGGAATAAATTTATAATCATTGATTTTTAATTCAATCATCGAGTAGCCTTTTTCCGTTTGGGATCCCAGTGCGTAAAGATTCCAGATTACGAAGCATGAAGTGGTAATAATAGTCACTTTGCTATGCACTAACATGAAGAGCTTTGTCGATTATGTATACCGATCCAAAAAAGCGAACGATTTAGATCTATTGGCATTATTGTCATTTGGAACAAATGCGATAGCATTAGGCTACTCATTCAAGACTTCAGAGATACTCATAAGAAGTATTGAATTTCATGGCGGATACCGCAATGATAAATTCTCAGTAATAAGTTTACGGATTTCAGGCTAACACATCCTGGATTCTCTTTACGGAAATAATAAATTACCGATATTTCTGGCAACACTTATTTCTCTCAAACCGAGGCACCAATCGACTCGAGATTTGGAAAGGAGATTATACCTCCATCGATATCTCGTTCCCTATTGATTTTGGCTACAATCGGAATACGCAACAAAAAGATTGACCCCAATCAATATACGAAGTGGTGGATGATGACGTCACGTGTTCTCGAATCTCATACCTCGATTAATTAGTTTATTATTATAATTATTATTATTTTCATTATTATTTTCAATATTTTCTTTTTTCTTTTCGCTATCGCAAGCAAAATCTAAATAGTAGTCACTTAATTTTCTTTTTACGTACGAATAGGATTCCTCTGGTCAAAAGTACAAAAATTTATCATCGAATCAGGAAATAATGCCAAGTACCAAAACCTCCTGGCACTCACATGTCGTAAAATTAAACCTTGTTGATTCGCATGGTGATATCGAAAAATCATTTCAAGAACTACATACTTGGTGGGCACATTCCTTCCTCCCACTTTGCTACAATTATACGCACATGGCCTACGCAAGTGGAGCTATGCTTCGAAGCTAGTACCTGTGTTGCTCTTGTCAATCAGATAAAACTGCACGACACTGATTTAAATGATTCGAAACAATCTTACCTACGATATTATGGATGAAAAATGTTCAATTACGTCGACGGACAGCTGAATAATAATTCGAGTCCTTTTTCTCTTGAATTGAACTTTCAATTTTCCGCTAAATGAAGGTAGGTATACCTTTCGATATATTTCCAAAATATGTACTATAACTGGTAGTATTTTGGCTTTGCATCATTTCCTCTTGACTTAAGATTAATTTTGGACCAATTTTGGATATCCGCACAACCTTCTCTCCAATAGGTGCTACCTTTGAATGGCAGAGGAGTGAAAAATTTTTGTTCGAAATTTGTTCAACAATTATCAACAAAGAGGCTCATTAGTGTAATGAATTAATTCATACCGATCATTCAAGTGATAATATGTTGTGGCTAGAACCTTATTCCGGATTCGTCCAGATTGACGGTAATAAAAATTAACCGCGATAAGTACAGGATCATCATACGTGATAGAAAAGGTATTAAATATCCATGTGTGGGTACAGACTATCGGTCGTATATATTTTTTCAATAAACTGAAACTACAGTCTGTAATATTTAAGAAACTTTTTTTTTCTGCAAATTTATGGCTCTCTACATCATCTTGTGTACCATATTCAATATCCGAGCCTGTACTATTGCTTAACATTCAACAGTGAGGGTAAGAGTGAATTCGAAATTGGCTTTCACGGCTTATGAGCATACGGCTGAATCTGATTCCGATATATGAATAAAATACACCATATATAATTGATATCCACATACAACTATGTCGGCATTGTAATTGTATGGAGATACACGTGCATACGTGTGTATTAATAACGCCTTTTGCTAACCTGGGGCATCATTGTTATTCCGGAGCTAGCGAGAGAGAGATCATCCTGTCGTCCTGTTTGCGGCGTCTCTAGGCCTTATCGGCTCAGTAGTTACATGAAAAACTTCGATTTATGGCTCTGTTATCGACCATCTGCTGAGTATGGAGAGTAATAGCCTTCTTATTGACTAGCAAATGCTTATTGGCCATTATCTCTGGTTCTCAAATGCGACAATCCGCGAACCTTATTGGAGAGAAGTTTGTGCGGATATAGAGTCGTCACGTCCTTATACTGGCTGTCGCAGTTGTGCGAACGGTGCCTCATCTTCGAGGTGAGCCCGTATTTGGCGGTACCACCCACGTTCGATGCCAGCCGCATTCGAAAGAGCTCTTTACCAAGAAATCCATTCAGAGATTGAATTACAAGAATTACTGGACATTCTTAATGTGGGTCTTATTCTACAAGTTCTCGCAGAAGACTCGGAGGTGCGAACTAGAATCTGAGGATAGGGATTGTGCATGTGACGAAATTCTGATTTTCGGCTGAAAGTGAGAGTTAGATCCGCTTCGAGAAAGTCTAGGCACAAACTATACTTTTGAAATTCTAATTTGGACATTGAGGTCCTAGAATTCAGAAAAGCTCTGCAATTCTGGCTACGACATAATATAGCCCTTAATCTTTAATGAAACGTCTTCTGAATTGATTGACGAATGAATGAAAAGTCTAAAATAAAATTGATCATTGAGTTGATTTTCTCGCAGACTTTTGAGACGTTTTAAGTAGAATTTCAAAACTTATTACGATGTAAAGACGCTGATCAGAATTTTAATTGCGAACGTTAATTCTGATTTACGCCTCGACATCCTCACGTAGGACGTAATTCTACAGAATCAGAATTCTGTGGATAAAACTGAAGAACGAAGGATTGAGGTTTTCGAGGATCGACATAGATTTCTGTCCCGACTCAGGTGTTTTTTATGTAAAAAACAGTTGAATAAAAACGACCCTGAAGGGTTGAAAGGCACATCGATGTATTTCGCACGAATATGCAATACGCGTGATCCCGAACTGAAAGATTAAGTTTTCAAGGCGTGAATCGCATCGAGTTATACCGGACACAGTTAGCCGTCGTTTGTTACCATCTAGGGAAGTCCCCGGGTAGTTAGTATACCTACAAGTAAAGATTTGGCAGCTAGTAGGTATATGAGTGTTTGGCTTATTGCTAGCGGTAAATCTCGACACTCTTAAGTTTCGTATACACGCACCATGCCAGCTCACGCATCAATACCTCATACCAAAAACCGATGTCCTGTACGGACGTGAAATACCCACACATTCATGAACGATGTTCATGGCGTTGAACACCGGAGCTAGCGACACGACCGACGAACCGTCCAGGTCCCAAGAACCGAAGATGTGACGTGCGTGCCTACGGGAGAGACGCGTGAGTCGAATGCCATACGACAACCAGAGGGTCTGATGGGTCGGACCACCTCATCCAAGAAGACCCCCGGACCTAATCTCTTCAAATGTTATGCATGGGTCTTCCGTGCCAAGCGGGGCTCACGCTGCTGACCGGAGCCTCGTCCACGCGGAAGCCAGCCAACTCTGCCTCTCGTTCCTCAGGCCGTCTCCTCGGAGGAGACACGTAGCCAAGTCGTGTCCTCGTACACGTCTCGTCGGCTATAGGCGTGTACGCACGCCGTATCGACATACGCAGGATGCTAGCTGGCGCGTGTATTTTGGTAAAAGTGTAGAGGTAGGTGTCTACCTAGATACGCAATACGTTATAAGAGTTCGCAAGTCGTGGATACAAGCTAAGAGATCTATCATCAAACCGTTTTAGCTAATCACCAGCACGTCCTCAAGTATGATAGTACTTTCAATTTCGGGTCTTTCGTTGATCAAGGGAGTGAACGATTCAATCAGACCTTTATTTCGTGGAATGAGATCTATGATATGACGATTGTTAATTGTACGATACATTATCCTGCTTACGTCACTCTTCCGAGGATTCTTGATCGACTCATTGTCGAGGTACCCCCAAACAAAGCTTGGTCGTTGTAGTCGGAACTTGAACGCCTTCAACATTTCTGAGAGAAGTTGACAATGAAATTGATACTCTGAGAAGGTTCTCAATATTTTTGGTGTACTTGCTCAATGCCTAGAGAAGGCTCTTTCTCTCATTAATGGCGTGAAGTATGTATAGGTACGAGCTGAATATTTAATTGTTATAAATGTGGGACAACACCCTAGATGTCTCGAGAAATGTGTTCTCCATTCGCCAACGATGGATAGCGGATCAGACTTAGCCAAGCATCATCAGAAGTCAGCTTGCTTTGCCTGCTGTGTATATAGCCTGGTTTTATCGTCCCTAGCCGATGGCTGCAGCTCCTCTCTTACTCGCCACCCTCTCTTTGCCACGAACCGATCCTAGGGACGTATAAAAATGCACGGCATGTCCACGGAATAACTGTTCAGATACATAGGTATAACATACGAGCATCTACGATGTAGAATTAATACGAATGGCGTCACTGATTGTGAGAGGTAAAAAACAATACACCCATCTGGAAGTCACCGGATATTTATCCATTTCTGGCGTATGGTATTCGCTTAGTTTTTGAACAGATACGCGTTCACAGGTTCGTTTTATCTCTCTTCGTTCAAAACCAGGATCTAAAATCACATAAAACTTCCGACGCAATTGTCTTGAGAGATTTTGTTATCGAAGAATGGAATTGATAGATCGATTTTCGTTCACGCGGACATTTAGTCACTCATCCGTTTAAACCCTTGCCCCTTAACCTATCATTGGACTGCTTAGTAAATATTTTCGACAGTTGACCAGAGTGAGCTAATATATCCATACCTATGTTACTCTAAGCCCATGGTCAGCCCAGGACGTACGAGATTAGCCTTACGTCTCCATGATCTCATTCCGTGCACGAAAATACAATAAAATGTTCAGCTGTGGTGGAAAAATGACTACCTCGAGTCCTGCAGTGCCAAGATGATGATAATCATGAAAATGAATGGGGGCATGCAATAAATTTCTCTCCAAATGGCAACGAAGGATTTTCTAGTTATCTCATACCAGTTACAATCTAGACGTTATCCATTCAAATCTACCTAGATCTAGACAGAAATTAAGATTACAATGGATAATATAGTATATGTAGATTGGTACAGCAGGTAATATCTGGATTGTAACCAGTATCAAATGAGATAAGTCTATCGCCATAGCCACCAGCCATAGATAATTTCGAATAGTATCGATTATTCCTAGTATACATAATGATGAAATATTCGAAAATTAAGATGAAGAAGTAAAGATTACGGCTTTTATATACGCCATTCGGATATGGAAACCAGGTGTAACCGTTAAGTGTATTATTTTATATATATTCAATTTTTTTTTCCTTTTTCTCCTTGAAAGTTTTTGCGGAGTATCTTGGACTTTCACAGAGACCTTATGATACAAATATGATGTGTTCGATAATTGTCTCTTCCTGCAGAAGCAGTTGGGGCGGGTTTCAGTTTCAGTTTTTCAAAGAATACGGTGCGATGGTGGTAGGTGGTGGGTCTTTGTGCTCTGCAATTACCTCTGATCTCCTGGCCCTGAGGAGCAGCTGGACCGTGACTTTTTTACCTCCACTGTATCACCACGCATACTCCGATACATACATATATATGTATGAATTTCAGACACACGTGGACATGTGGGTTGATCATTATACGTGTAATATTCACCCACACACCTACACCTAACTCACGTATCTGTGGATACGTGTGTCCCGAATTGAGTGGCGCGTGCTGCCTCAGAGAGGAGATCATTAAATCTCGCAGACAGCATCTTGCTCGCCAGCTGTTATGCCCGAAAACATTGGTGCTGTGTATATTATGTGTATAGAACACAGTACCCGGGATTGAAATTTGGTAATATTGCAAAGGATTGAACGTTTAGGGTACGTCAAGTTCAAATCCACTGAGGATGCTCGGATGAATTTTAACACCACCCATGCTAATTGTCATATTTTCGATAAATTTTCATTAGGTATTCAAGGTAAGTATGTTCACGCGCAGGGTAAGTTCAGCGCATCGATGCGGTCGCGAGTGACGATTAGCTTTAGGAAATTTTTACCTGAGTCATAGATGTCTATACGTTATTTGCAGACCGCAGTATACAGGGATAATCATGAGAGATTTGTGAACCAAACGATGCGTCATTCCGTAAAGGGCCTTAAACAATAGGCGCATAATCTTACTTCGAACAAATAACTACCAATATTAGTTTTTCACGAGATATCCAAGTCGTTATTCACACCTTTAGGTTCAACACACAGCGACAGACATCTGAGGCCCTTCAATCAGGATAAAGAAATGAACCATTCCGTCTACTCGTTGATGTTTTTCTACGCTTCTAACACATTACTGTAATTTAAACACCGTAACAGTTTCTGACCCATTATTAAATGACTGTTTATTCCCCGACTTTAAGGCGTCAGAGTATCAGGATCAGAAAGCCCTGTGAGTTGCGATTGCAGTCACATACCATAAATCAGACCCGCAATGAATGTCAATATTTTCGTCAAATACGTTTTATGGGCACATCAATTTTTATGAACAGAATTCATCCTGATTGGAGAATCAGATATGGAGAATGAGATGAAATATGAAATGAGTGGTTCAAAAACCACGAATAATTATCATTTCGGAAAACAGCTGCTTCGCTGCTCACGTAAGAAATCTGGGGAAAGTGTTCGATCCAGAATTTTTGTGTGCGTTTAAATCTTGCGCATACGATCCATTTCACTGAATATTCAACACGTAAGTAGAAATCACGTAAGCATGGTTATTTTCCAATCGGGAATCGGAATTATTTTCAATTTTATATCCCACCTCGATCGATGTATGGATTATACGGTTTGGTTTTGAGCGAAACATCGCAAGGCGTCGTCATTTAATACGCACCTATATAGATGACCTGAAATCAAGTTCGAAACTTGACGTATTGTGGATTTAAAGGGACTCGATGGAGTCAGCCACTATCGAGTTGCGTTCATGTGCGTGGTTCTTCGAAGTGGCGGTGATCAAGACCCAAGAGAATCTCGATTGACAGTCTAGACATGCACACGCTGAATTCTTATGCTAATGCGAGAAAGGACCCAAGAAGACAATACATCCATGCTGCCGTGTTCCATCCACTGTCCGGCGTCCAATGTCCACTGAATTAATACACGAACGTGGAGACAGTTGTTAGGCTCTGATTTTAGATGCAGAGAGAGATCGTGATCCCAACTCAACATCGCCAACGACTTACGACGAGTCTAATTCCAACACGAATGACCTCCTGATAATCCCCAATTCTAAACGTTAGTCCTATTTACTTAAGGCGCATACAGTTTTCATTATCAACCCTGCAACTACGCCGTGTATGGTACGATATTCAAAGAAATTCATTTATCCATGAAACTAACAATCCAACTTACCAATTTAACTCACTTTTTCTGATATTACATTCTGTTCAATCATAACAGTAATCCAGGTAGATGATTAGATCAGATTAGAAGAGATTATAACGAGTATTTATAGCACCGTATAAGACAGGCCCTTGAAGGGCAATGCCTTGGAACGGAGTATTTAACGCGATACAAATTTGATAAGAGGCGAGGTGATAAGAGATCTCCTTGGGAGGAAATAAGATGATACATTTTCGATCAAGCAGCATGTACCCGAATCGGAGTAGAGATTCTAGTTTGATTCTCTAAAACTATATAATTCCATTTTAGAAAAATTGATCAGCATCTGTACGTGGCAAAGAAAGAAAATCAATTCTACGTACGACCTCAAAGGTCTGCGAAAAATCAACTCAATGATCAATTTCATTTTCGACTTGGAATCCATCCTCCGACTCGAGCAAACTAAACTCCTAAAAATAAAGGCAGACAAATTTCCGGGCATATAGTTAGCTAGATATCTAATGCAAGTATAGATTAGAGATAAATATAAGTCAAAAATAGTCATAGGCAATAAATGTACGGTCAGAAAAGTACAAATAAGAGCTATAACTATACTCTCAGTGTTTTTAATCTGAGAGATAATAATTAAGGAGTTGAAGTTTAAAAACAGGTCAAAACGTAATCAATGTTAATGTGACTGGAATAGCTAGTCTACAGATAGGCCACCCAGGTTGCAAATAACCTTTGATAGATGCCAGTTCTATGAGCAGGAATAACAAGGTCATTCCCTTGATCCCTTAAGGCTTAACACACGTTCTTGAACGACAGCCTATGCAGTAAACAGATCGAAGATATATTTCAATGTGTGATCAGTCTTATCGTTGGACAATTGAAGCGCGTAAATTACTCCAAGGATAAGATATATTTCCGTCTTTATTTTACCCTCGACCAATATAATTTTCCTGATTATAGATTGGGGGATGATAAAATAAGAAAATATCATCATATTTCAAAGACTAATAGATACAATTTCTGACCTTACAGCGAGAAAAATGAATATACCTAGTTTTTCGAATATCTACGGAATAGCCAGCTAATTTGAGTGGTTGATAAATTACGTCGGCGTTTGTGACAGCGATCGATGATCTGAAGATTTAAACGGAATTATTTACTTCGAACAAATCTGATAGCGAGTGAATCGATATCATTTGCATTTCTGGTGGTCTGGGATTGATACGTTCTACTCATTCTACGATACATGTTATTCATATTTTATCTTCGGGATATGAGTTGGCCCAAAAAATTATGTGAGCTAGTTAGCAAACGGAATATTAATTATTATAGGTATAAATTTGGAAGTAATTTATCGCATACCCATATATTCGCAAACTGATTGATCAGCTCCTATATAATCTTCGAAAAAATTTATTTGACAATTTATTTTTCCATATAATTTTTTCCACAATTATAATGACCGTATGTCCATTAAATAAAATATGGGACGTTTATCTTCGAGAGTTTCTTCGTCGATGGAAGGCTCTAGCAGATCCATAATGACCGTGTTGGTCTCCTCTATGCCCGCCACATGCACAAGCACCAATCTTACGGTTGTCCAAGTCGCGTATAGAAGGCAGAAACTTTCGCCCGAAAAAGAAATACGGCTATTTACAATCGGGGAACCTTCACATACGGATGCCCATTGTGTGTTTGACTCGTAACGTTCAAAATCAAACGTCATAAGAATAGACAGTCACTCGCTTCGATCCAATGTGCATAAATGATGGGTTACCACTGGTGTGGGACTTATGATGCGTCGCAGTAGGTACATAAGCAAAAGATCAGATTTTCATCGGGGACGAACTAATAATTCATAATCTGCAATTATCCTGCTAGGATCTCTATTTGCATGGACAATTGTCTTTCTCTACGCTATTTTGCATGCCTAGCGCGCGCACAACACACACATACAAGGACTTATGGTATTCTTATATATCTACCCATGTACGTACCTGCTATATGAAATTATGAACGTATATATGTATAATCTATCTTTATTCCTGTTGCGATATGGCGGCGTCCGTTTGTTCACCTACACCTACACCTACACCGACACCGATACTAAGTCCGATTCAATCGACCACAAATACACGTAATTCACTCACCGTCTACTGGCCATTACTCATCGATTAGAATTCACGGGCTTTCGCAATTGCTTTTTGCTTCGATGTCGGCGCCTATACCACTAATGTGATTGCGGCAGACCTGAGCTGTCATGGGTCTCTTTTACGTCACGGATTTGAATTTTTTAATTTTTTCCAACGGACATAACTGTGGTCCCTCATTCCATCATATTTGAATATCAATGTTCCCATAGGCCAGAACGTTTCCGAATATATACAAAAAATGTAGGCAAAACCCGAAATTTGTATCTCGAATCTAAGTATTGCTCCAAACCCTTCTGATAAATGCAGCACAGGTCCGAAAAATCTCAATCATGATTTATGAAGAATTTCAGATCTGTTGTGTACAGTGAAGTGTTTTTTCAATTTTCGATAAGACTAACGAAGACTTCGAGATGCTAGATATCGTCATTTCGCAAATATTCTTCACATTCGAATCATACTTGTAAATTTAAAAAAATACTAACGTTGATAAGGTATCTTTAATGATTGATGCACATATATACGTATAAGCATATCATATTGCGAAGAAGCACTTCTCGAAGGAGATCCGAGATGAGAGACTCATCAAAACTCAACTCAACTCAAATACAAATTCTTGTTCAATCTTCTCAAAGTTCAATTCTACGGTTCTTCAGTTTTTCAATAAAAATATGTCCTTACACTCTACCTAATCTTCAAATTCTATTTACGACCCGAAAAATCTGCAAAAAATCAGCTCGATGATCCATTTCATTTTTGATTTGGAATTTATTCATAAATCAGTTCACAGGACGGTTTATTAAAGATCGAGGGATATAGATCGAAACCAGAATCGCACAGCCTCTTTGAATCCTAGGATCTATAGGTTCAAATTAGAATTCCAAAAGTCTAACTCACGCTCAATTAGGATTTCCCAAAACGGACATGGCTCCCACTTTCAGGTGCAATCCCGAATTTCATTTCATGCACAATAATACCCTAAGATCATAATTTGCACTTCCGAATTTTCAGTGAGAACCTGTTGAATGAAACTAGAATCTCGATTCCGATTCGGGTAAGTACATAGGTATCCATCCTCGATCCTGCAAAGGCAATTCAACGCACAAATATGGGGTACAGATTTCACCGATTCCTATTTGTATAAGGGGGATTCCAGCTCATCTCGATCATCTTTCAGACCTGACCCCCTCGAATTCGAGTGAAACTTTTTTTTTTTTTTTTGCTACACTCAAGGTCCAAATTGGAACCTCAATTTTTTCGGAATTTTTCGAGCCTTCGTAAGTTCTTCGAATGAGGAGTCAATTCTATTCGAATGAAACGAAAAAGAAAAAGGAAACAGCCGATGAGATAGGTATTTGTCGCTGAAAATTCTCAGTTTCGCACACTTTTAGAAACTCAAAAAATCATAATTTCTGAACCATTGACGTCTCCATCTTCGTTGTAAGTATGCCTCAAAAATTTGTCTTTCTCCATGGAATTTTATGAAAAAAAATTGAAAAAAATAAAAAATTGCCCCAATCATCGAAACATCAGTGTTTCGCTTTTAAATGAGTTTCCGGCAGCCGGGACGGTATCGCGAAATTCCGAAATATTTTTTTTCGAAAAGTTGAATTTAAGACAAATCTATTGACCACCTTGTTTTTATTGATATCACTCTCCAATCCTAAGATATCATCGTTCGAAAATTCTGGGATTTCATAAAATGGCAAATTTCCACTATTTATGCCTCCAAGACGAGGGCTCGAAAAATTCTAAAAAAAATTGAGGTTTCAATTTGGACCTTGAGTGAAACAAAAGAAAAAGTTTTACTCGAATCCGAGGGGGTCAGGTCTGGAAAGTGGTCGAGATGAGCTAGAATCCCCCATATCTAAACAGATCAGCTTAGGTAGAATTCGATCTAACAAAAAAGGTATAGAATCTGTGAGACGTTGGAAATTCGCATGGCCGATTTCACTATGGCGGAGTGACGCTCAACGCAGGGGTCTGTAATCTGTTGGCATAAGTACGTGCGTTGCATATGTACATATATACATACATCGAAGTGAGTAAGAGAAATGTTGGATAATAATAATGTGGGATAATTTGAGACGTATATATGATAAGAGAGCAAGTTACAGTAGCAAAGTTAACGGTCGTTCTGCCTGGCCACTAGAGATGAGTGCAGCGTTTCTCGCATCGTGTCTCTCGCGACCAACCGAACAGAAATTCACCCATCCACGTCAACGCACGCGAGCACTATATATCACGTACGTGACACACGCGCGATCATACGGGGAGTGGTGCTTCGCTAAAATTACATACCCTCCCGCAATTCTTTGTTGATCGCGTTGTACATATCTGCGTATATGTATACGTATCTGTGGAAAATTACGAATTACGTCTGGTACGACTGTATATACCTACAGATACCACATGCAGCGAATGACGACGTCAAATTTAGTGGAGCATGTATAATTCTCCGTGCAAAAATATGAAATCGGTTTTAATCGTTACGTATGTGTCGCGAGGAATACAAGATGCGAAAATCGTTGGTGCAGGTACACTGAAGTGCTCCTTAATTTGATCATTTTCGAATTTCACTGCTCCGATAGACCAGAACGTTGAGTTCGATTCGGGACCAGTTCGATTGAACGCATCGTTCGAAATCGAAACTTTATTCGATTATAGAAGAATCTCCTTCAATGACACGTGATTTTTAGGGAAAAAAAAACCATGAAATTTCAAACAATTTTTAATCATATGTAAAAATTGAATTATCCAACGGTGAAAAAAATATATTTCTTCGGTGATTTAAAAATGATTATTTCCAAGGTGTTTATACACCTCCTTAAGGGATTCGTGTTGAATCATCTCGCCTGAAGAGACAGACTCAAGTCTCACAGGTCAGTTGACTCTGTGGCACGCGACAAGACCACGACAACCCTACCGACACCGTTGGTGAGTTGTGGTGAGCGGTGACTATTCTGTTGTTGACGTTGTTGTCCCGCTATATTATTATACACCTTTCTGTCAGCCGAGAGTTAGGTCGTACCTAGCTAAGTAGGTATCGCTTGTCCAGCTTGTCTACTACGTTTTATTTTCTACTATCAAGTTTTTCGCAGCGAGCCACAGGATCCAGTCAGAAATACGATATGAAGAGGTCAAAAATTCCCCAAAATCTAATCAATGGATATGACGTCACGTTATTTTACTCCGTTCTTCACAATTTTCAACTATTCAACTTGCCAGATTAGAAATTCTAATTTCCGACTGAAGCAGTGTAATTATATGAAAAAAAATGAGAAAAAAAAAAAAAAAATTGGGATCCTGTCATGTTCTTATCAACCAGTGACTGCGGCGAGATTATACTGACGTATATTAAAATGCGTCATGGTTTTGGTACTCGGTAACGATTTAGTACGTATATTTTGTTGGACCGACCACTGACGCCGGAGTACCAGTGACTCATACCTACAACAGAAGGATAAAATATATCCGTTGACCATGCGAATACGTCTGGTTCTTGAAAATCAAGCGATGATAAAATGCTGGAATATTTTCCTGTTATCATTCGATGCCATTTTTTCATTTTCGATTTCTTTTTTTTTCTTTTTTTTTTTTTTATGATCAGTTATTCAACGGTGATAGAACTGATTGCATAGATACAGGGCATAAAAAGTTACCTCTGAATTACGCGTATATAGAAGTGTGTAAAATGAAGTTGAGCAAAAAGAATTGCGCATATATGAAACACGCACACCTACATGTATTCTGTATTGGCAAGAATCGTGCAAGCAATAATAACGCCTTCTCCCATCTCTCTATTTGTTTTATATACATTTATATAATTCCAAGTTACCTAAGATCGTGTATATATACATATATATATATATATAGATATATAAAAAAAAGCGAAGAAAGTACTTATGCTCTCTTCTATTAGTGCAATCTCCGTATCGGGATGGGTACTCATATCACACACATATAGGTATGTACACCCATTTCAATACACACCTTCATCTCTATACGCAAGATATTCATATGGTGGCTACGAGTCACTGATTAACTAGCTCTTTCCTCTATACATGTACATATATGTATAAATTACAGATTTATATATATGTATATATATATTCTTCTTTTGATTTCGCGTAATAAATTATACTCAAATATATGTTCACATATATAATGTATGTATATATCCAGGGTATTCTCTCTCTCTCTCTCTCTCTCTCTCTCTCTCAGTTCTCGCTCTCTTCCTCACCTCGGAGGGAGGCAAGCCACTGATTGTGAGTGTAATGTAGAGGCTGAGGATTGAGAGATACGGCTAGAGGAGACGCAGAGAGGTAGAGAGAGGTAATTCCCGGCTGGGAGTCTCGCAGAGGTTTCCCACCTTGTACGGTTTCCCTTCTCCCGACGTACATACATACGTCCGTCCATCCGTCAGTCAGTCAGTCAGTCAGTCACTCGCGGGGGATGATGCGTCCGGGGTATTATACCACAGGGAAACATCTCGCATATAATTGTCACCAAAATTTGACTACTTTTTTCAAATTTTTATCAATTTTCTTAGGGCCGAGATCAGCCGAGCCCCCATGATCCCGGTGGTTATTGGGTTTTGAAAAATGATGAAAATGAGGAGATAAAACTTTTCGATAAATGTATATATGGGATAATTCCGTCCTGATTTTACTCCTAGTTTCAATCTACTCCGAATCTAAATTCGTAAAAATCTGATATAGATCTTTGGATCGCGGAAGGTTTTCAAGGTGATCTAGGCATACGTTCTGGTAATTGGATTTCCAGCATTAAAAGGGGGCCGCCTAGATTAACCTGGTATGACGTGATGTTAAATTGTAGTTTAAAATCGATTTTTGATTTGGAATTAATGGGAATTAATAACGGTTAAATCTGTCGAGAGTTGCAATCGTGATATTGTATATGAATTGGGTAAGTATGTAAACTGATGAGGATCGGAGGAATATCCGGAAACCCCGGAAGACCTGGCGTGTATATATTACTTGGAATGTCGTACGTTTTACGTAACCGCAAACTTACATGCGAGAATCTCTCGGACGACGCGTGGTCGCGGCTATTGTGTTTCATTTTCTTTCGAATGAAGGAACGTCAGCGGTGGCATAACAGCCTGCGGAAAAGTCGGCTGTTTACTCAGACTTTCCTTCGAAGAACGGCACCAGACGGCTATGATACTCCCTAAGGCGTCGGCGTCGCTCTCTCGCCCAAATATAGAATTTAATCCTTCGATAGTTGGGAAATAAGTGAATATTCATCGATTCGAAAAGCTACTTTGAAATAAAATTTTAAACTGATGAAAATATTCATTCATCAGTTCAGATATATTACCAGAGAAGACTCATCTTAGTCCTACAGCTACGTACCTACATATTTTGAAAATAAAAATTTCGTAGTAAATATAATTTGCATATATTTTAAATCAACTCTCCCTTCCTCTCATTATACACTGCTTGCTGCGATCAGCTTGCACGCCACGTTATACCTGCCCAGATCACTCGGAGGTATCCTCCTCCGACCTCCTTAGACTTTAAGAGGATGCACAGTCTACCGATCTCGTCATCTGATTATACCCCGTAACCGGCGTCGTGCCGCATCCCGACGCCACGACGTTATATCTACCTGAGCTCCTGCACGGGTCGTCTGAGCCCAAGAGGATGACGACGGAGGTCACGTGGTTGCTTTTAATTCACTATTACAACTTGATCCGTACGTACAAATGAGCCCGCTCGCCCACGGAAAAATACTGAGCAAAAAATTGATCAAGATGAACATTGGATTTGCCATTTTTTTTTTGTCGCGAAATTGAAAGAAAAAAAAAAAGAAAAAAACATCCCAGACAAGTGAGAAATGATGAGCGTATTGTATTGGAAGGATCGCTATTTTAGTTCGACATGTTAAATGTCGTGATAAAAGATATATATATATATATATATATATATATATATATATATATATATATATATATATATATATATATATGATAAGTTGAGAGGCACCTTGTGACACGTGAGAGTTGAGTTAATTCGAGCGGGAAACCTAGGGGTTGGAAACGCAGAACGAGGCCCAGGAATCGATGCCGCGACAAAACGAATTTCGAAGGGTAATTTTCTATCAAATTATACTAACGAGTTACCTACCCGCTGCCTGCATCACCGTCAAGCGAATGTTTAGCAGGTGGTACCTATATAACCCTCAACACAGAACTTATACCTATACCTACCATATACGTCCGGCAAACGAACGCTACGCCATATACCTCTTAACGTTATGCAGGTGATACAGACGAACGGACGAATGTACGGGAGCACGAACGTAGGTACGAACTACGTACGAACTCATGCACTGAAGGGTGTAGGTATATATCTATATACTATATGTATATATACATATATATATATACATAGGTGCGTGGCTTGTAGCTCATGGACATACGGCGGCACGGCGCCACGGACGTGCAGACCTGTGGCCGCGAGGGGACAACGGACCGACAAAGATAGCTAGAGCACTTCCGGGCAGAAGGGGAGAACTTTCGTATCTGTTGCTGCCAGCGGCGCGAGTCACGGCCGAGTGCGCACACTTCCTCTGTTCTCTCCTGCGGGTCTCTACGGCCTCTCCCGTCTCCGCTGGTCTCAACGATTGGTCTCGCGTTCTTCCTGCTGCAGAATTACCTACATGCAATGTACATCTAGTCCCTTGGATAAGACGGAGTATTTTCTCAATCATTAGACCGCGATCAAAAATTTTTACGTGTTTCAAGAATTAAAGAGTAAAATTTTTCCACTCGTATAGATGGTCAGCGAAATACTCGTGGAATTGAATTATGCTGAGTTTTATGGACTACAGCCAGTAGTCATAATTGTGCTCGAATGGTCACTAGGTGATTAAATATATAATCTGTGGATGATTTGATGTTTCAAAAATTTTCCTGGATTATAACGAATGACGTTTCAAATATCGATAAATGAATGCGCTGACTATACGGTTTCGGGGGGATTTGAATAAATGAGGTAGTTGCAGGCGGGGAACGAGATCGTTATATGAGAAGACTGGCTGTTGGCTGGATTACGTAAAGATAAATGTGAAATTTGATGGAATTGTATATTTCCTTCGCCGAGCAGAACGCGTTCAATTAGTCTCGCTGGGGTCGGGAGCATCGTCAGAGATCCTATTTATTTAACCACCCGTTACGTGGTGAATGACGTCAATTGAAGTCCCTCCGCAGATCGGTATTAAACTGAAAAGCCAAGGTCACCTTGTTCCGCTATGATCCGAAAGAAAAGTCTATCCAATTATCGGAGCTTGTTTTTTCCTTTAATTCAGTCTTGTTTTTTTTCGGATCACATTAGCCTCGCCGGAAGCCTCCATCCTCCGGCCTCCATATTTCACCTTAAATCAAACCACAGACAGAGATAAGAGTATCTTAAGGTTTTGTTTTTAAGACGGCAAACAACTCTGTATTCTGATAAGAAATATATTTTCAAACTACTTCTGCACCCGCCGGAAGTGGGGGGATCTAAGTGGTTACTATGGTCAGATGTTGACTTCCGGTTCAACCTGAAACACCAACTTTTCCTTACTGCAGCTAGAGAAAATCATACAAATTCAATACCGAAATACACATTAGACCTGGAATTCTATCGCGGATTCTGACCAATTATAATTAATCCAATTTATTGACGAGTCGTTGATCCTTGCCAAGGTTGATCCACTCGTTTCCCTCACCGTGGACGAGAAACGAGCGGTTGGTAGCCGCGGGAAGGATGTAACGTCGGTTTAAGCTGAAGTCAGTAAGTTTCAGTCAGCTGCCAGGATGTCTCCCCCATCTTTGGGAACAGAGGCACCCATGTGAGACACCTTCTCCTCTGCGTACGCGGGTCTCTTTCTCTCTCTCTCTCTCTCTTTCTCTTTCTCATTCTGGCCGTTTTCTTTCTCTTCGTGTCTCAGGTGGTGGTAGTGGACCCTCTTCCGCACGCATAAAGCAACCGATGGTGGCTGGTCGTCGCTCAGCCTTACTCTGTAATCAGTAAAGTCACTTAGGTTAGCCGGGCGGGCAGCGCACCCATTTCCTCTGAACGTTGTCCGTTTATCTGGCGTGTCGACGATCGCGCAAGTCGCTCCGTTCCCGTCTTCGACCATGGAAATACCATGAACCCCGAATTCTCTTTCCATCGTCAACGGTCACCGCCCCGATTTCCGATTTCTATGATCCAGCTTTCGACGAGTTAGAGAGGGTCGTGACGTCACAGATTGGTAGGCCAGGTGCCCCGAGTCAAAAACCACGGATGGCGTAGCTATATCGCACTCGGCACAACGCGTGCACAAGCATTATGTGAGAAACAGGTAAACGATCTCTCAATTCGTCACCTTGAAACAGACACAATATCCCTTGCGTTCCTCTACGATTTCAGGTTCAGAGCAATTGGACACTTGCAATCATGGATACGATGTTCGAGCTGCGCGTAACATGATACCCCGCGATTCAAACGTTCCCCGGAAGTCGGCAGAGCTTCGGTATGAAACAACGGAGACAGCGGCAGAGGATTGATCAAGACTTCAAGAAATCTCGATCAATCAATCTTTCTTCAGTTTCTTCATACGATGCTACTGTAGGTTTACCTGACTCCATAAATTTCTGATCCGGTGCAGATCCGTGAGAGAAATTGAGAAAAATACTTGCGTGCTTTGGGCACATCGGTGCAGGTAACTTGTGGTAGTTGAGGATGGGACGCCGTATGGACAGGGGGACAGAGGGATGAAAGGGGGACAAGTGCAGTCAGCAGCATTTTGAGTTCAACGATCTTCGATGCGGGGCGTGATGCGAGGAAGCGGCGGGTCGGGGGCATATCTAGCTTACAAAGCTATGGAAATGGGACTCCGTTGCAGCGTCGAGGTATAGTTTTCTCAGTATTTCAAACTTTACGAGAAAACTGAGCGATATTCATCGCGGAAGATGTTCAACGGTCTAAAGTCTCACGTTGTTATCGGATTCGCGACTGTTGCACCTTTATCGATGCATCAAATCATCTCACATGTGATAACACCATGCATCGACATTTGTTTGATTCAATGAAAATTTGGCTGCTGAGTATACAGGTACAAATATAACTTGATAATGAAGTATTAATCATCTGACATGCACCTATGGACGACAAACTATCGTAATAAATGTACGTAACACATGTATGCATACGTGGGTGTATATGAATACAAGCGTTACAAAGAATGCACTTAACTTGAATTGGTCTGGTTGTGATGGCAACGAGGTCAGCGTCGACAGGAACAAGAAGGTAGTCTTATTCTATACGAGATATAACGAGTTTACAGAAATACGAGGTACTCTAAATGAGAGTAGATCATACTCAGAAGTATTCCTTTTCAGATTATGAAGATCTACGAAATTCAGGGTATTACCATAATTAATCAATGCTGTTCTGATTCGACGTTAAAACACTGCAACGGAATCTATAACGATATCAATCGAGTAATATAATACGAGCCACTGTTGCACTGAAGAAATCAATCAGCAAGTGATACCATCCTGAGTCGAAAAATTACTTGGAGATGGAGACTAGAATTTTAGGATAGAATTGTGGATGTGATGAAATTCTGACTTGCACCTAGGAGTGAGAGTCACGTCCGTTTTGAGAAAGTTTAGGCACAAACTGGACTTCTGAAATTCTAGCTTAGACCTCTAGATTATCGAATTCAGAGAGGCTTCGTGATTCTGATTTCGATCTATAGCTCCTCAATTTTCTACGAATGAATTCCAAGTCTACAATAAAACTGATCATTCAGTTGATTCTTCGCAGACTTTTGAGGTTGTAAGCAGAATTGGGAAATTCCGAGCGCTGATTCTGGTTGACAGCTCTGAATCCTTATGTAGAAAATAATTATACTGCATAAAACAGAATTATATTTCCTAAGACAAAACTGAATAGTAAAGGAATCGACAGTTCCACTTCGATGTCATATCCTGCCTGATGTACAGTTTTCGAGATACAGTTCTAACTCCTGATTTGGATAATGTCGTAACGAGCCTCAGGTAAGCCTGCCAATGAGTGTACCGTCAGTTCAATCCCGTTAATGAAAAGTCACCTCGTCAAGGGCATGAAGTAGGAAAAAATATCGGTGAAAACTCTCTTTTCAAATTATCGGTCAAAATTGTTGGGAAACGAGTGGTAGGGTGTAGTTACATACCTTCTGTGCTTATTAGTTAGAGAGTTCGCAATATACCTGCCTCATCGTACTGCAGTTAGTATCTTAGCGATGGTCTAAGAGATTTGTATGCATGGGTATGCTGACTGCACCACCGATTACAGGAGTGCGTCGATAAGATCACTCATTAGAGGCAAATGGTACCACCCTGGCTGACGAAAATGAACCATTTTCTATGAGATATCCGATCATCGGCGTAAAGGCAATTTCCACTAAGAGTCATTAGCGGTGCCTAGTCCGGTCAGACTTCGGGCCAATACCGATTCGGGAATAATTTAACGAGACGGTTCTGTACTGCAGGCTCGGCGCCGTGTTGCTTTCTAAATATCGTTTCAAAAATAGTTCCGATTTGCTGAGATAAGGATGCTATATATGCGTGAATATCCGTGTATATGCAAATGTATGTACGTAGTACATAATACACGTCAGGGGATGAAAATTGTTGACTATTTCGCAATGGTCCCTAAATTCGTGACATTCTTTGGCCGCGATGTAATCCAAGGCTCGAACTACCCTCTCGAAGAATTAGTAATAATTGAAGGAACGAATATTGCTGAGAGGTTCGGTTTGATATTGCGTGCAAACGGTGGTTAACGGTACAGCCGAGTGTATCGCTGATTGTGAGTGAGTCAGCGCCGGTATACCTACATCGCGCGGTTGATATGTATAAGAAATACGCGCGAGAGGGTAAAATGAAATGGGCCAAGGGATGGGGTTTCGTTCGGGGCTCGCTACGGCCGAAGAGTATGAGAAGGGAGGAAAAGGAGAGTTTTGTGAAAGTAGGTTCCAGGCTTCACGTATTACACCTATAGTACCGCCCCGGGTGGAGGCGGGTGTTTCCAGGAAGCCGTGACGGGCGAGAGGACGCGGGAGGGTTGTGCAGAGAAGCTCCGGTGACGCTGGTAGACCGTGCAGAGGTGAACCAGCACCGGCCCCAGGTATTGACCCGTCGTAGTGTGCCGGGGAGGCACTGTGTCGTCGCTTGGCAACCGTTTGTGGGCAACACACGTACAGAAACCTTGAGATCTGCGGCAAGCTCACCAGAAAAATATGGCGTCTACGATATCATCCCTTTTCTCAATGGTTGACGAACAGAAAGCATTCCTCACTCTCGAAATCATCTCGAAATGATTCGCAGATATGAAGTTCGCAATATCATCGCACGTAGAGTAAATTAAGACGAAGACATCAGAATCACTGACAGATGGCATAACGGGTGTATAAAGACATACACCTGCCCGCGTCACTGGTGACGAAGAATTTCGTGATCATGGAGCGTGGCCGATGGGTCTGGACAGGCGCACATACAATACCTTCTGGCTTTCTCATAAATAATAAATTTTACCTGGTGAGTGTGTCCTGGTGGATGTATGGGATATATCTATAGGATCCCGCGATATGACATAGAGGTATATAGAGGTAGAGGGTAGTGGCTGGAAACAGACCGTTGCTCAGCAACGAGAACACCACCTATATGAGGTACGACGCGACACACGCTCTCTCTCTCTCCGTCGAGCAGTTCACGAACACCCGGGAGTAACGACGAAATCAATCCTAGTTTGAATGTACGTGTATACCAGGTGGAAGACTGTGTGCAGCTCGGACTCGCGCCTACATCAGCCATGATCCTCCTCCGTAGGAGCGGAGCGGGTCCGATCAATACCACGAGCCAACGACGCCCCCGCCGACTCACCTAGTCACTCATTCACGTCGGGGTTTCTTCCTATCTTCGGTGAAGAGCTACGATTCGTTATTCGCATCCCTCAAGGTGGACCTCGAACCCTTATGTGGCCGTAGATCGCGTTTAATCGACCAGATTAGGACTTTTCAGTTCCTTCATAGCAGATCATCTCTAATTCGATGATGATCTACGAAACAACCGGAGACTGACACTGATATCATCCTCCTTTGGTCCATCGTCGTCTAAAGTAATCAGAGTTTAAAATTTTCGTATTCTATATTGTCCATCGAATTTAAAGCCTAACAGTATTCGCTTTCTTTGATTATAAATGAAGATAAAGACTTCTTCGTATTCTTTACTCATTGTGGGCTTAATAACGGGCTGAATATGCACAGGGGAACTCTGATCATCTCGACTGCACCGAGGCGAAACGAAGACAGTGCAGTCCTCTGTTAATGTCCAGAGTTCAAACTAATTCTGCTAACCTGTCCGACTTCAGTCAAGGTATAACCAGACTGGTTCCCACGATACGTGGAGCTCTGGTGAAAAAATTATCCGTAGGTAAATATGTGATTTTCAATTGTAAAGTATGGAATAGTTTTGTTCATCCAGTAGGTGTTGCATTTAAACCCTCAATCGTACCCTGAAGTTTCGGAAGGATTAAAA
This sequence comes from Tenthredo scrophulariae, assembly GCA_963978835.1. Lineage (NCBI taxonomy): Eukaryota > Metazoa > Arthropoda > Insecta > Hymenoptera > Tenthredinidae > Tenthredo > Tenthredo scrophulariae. Next base: position 17,141,336 of record OZ022230.1, on the reverse strand, counting down.
TGCTGATCGAAGCGATTCGATTTAGATGAAAAAAATCGAGAACAAGAAATAATTTCCTTATACCTAATTCTTGGGCACAATTATTGAACGGGTAGTGTAAAGCGCAGCCCCAGAGCCATCATTAGCGACATTCCGCATCGGCTGAGTCATCAAGCATACACCTCTTAGCTTCCAGAACTCTAAATAACTTGAAGCGTAAGTTTGCAGAAATTCCTTGTCCTTTTCTCTTTCTGTTATTCTCGATCTCGCTCTCTCCCTCTCTCTCTCTCTCTCTCTCCCTCTCTCCAAGACGTACCACGTATGTAGTAATTATGGATTATACTTGTATATGAGATACACGTCGATGGATAGATATAGGTAACATACGTGTGTATGAATTTATGTCACATATGCACAATCCACACGGCATAATCGAAGAATAAGGAGGAGGTGTCGCAACGATTGCTGACCGTCAGCGGTGGGAGAGACAATGAGAAATATATATACAGCCGATAAAAATCTCAAATCATCCGGTAAAAATGATAATAAATTTTTCAATTTTCATCGGAAACTCGATATTCTATCGTCTGCACATGTTGAGTGTACTGTTATACGCATGCATATGTATATCCTGGTGTTATTCGACTGCGAATGAAATAACAGGATACTCGCAATGTCCCATAAACATCCTACCGACTGACGTAGACGGCATCTTACTCGGCCTTATTTTCTCGCATTCTGACCGTTCGCTCTTTCATACTTATTATACCTCGGTGTTGTTTGTAAGTACGCGGTCAGCCTCGTTATCGACCACAACACCGAGGTGACACGGCGCAGACGGATGGACAGTGCGTTATGTGTAGCAAAAATTCTAACTCCAAACCAGCACAGAGGGAAAGAACTAGTACAAGCCCGTAATCGCTTATACCTCTACGACTACGCGGAGTTTTACGCCGTTGCTGATAACGAGCCGATGCAGGGGGCAGCGAGGCGAAACCGATACCGTACAGTGTAGTATATCGCATGGGTCATATGCATTGGAATTTTTATTCAATCAGTTGGAAATTTCGGAATACTATATACTATAGTCCAATTATGAAATGATTCATGCACACGTATGTATAGATAGTAAAAAAATCGGAAGGGAAATTAGGAAATCTAAGTGACGCTGATATGGAGAAGAAAGAGGAAGAAGAATAAAAAAATAATGATAATCTCTATTATTACGGTAATTTTTCCACTCGATTTACGCGAGAGAACATTATTGATTGTTTTTAGCGCGCACGAGTAGCTAGCTGATATCCTTGAGAAGGCGGGGGCAAGAGTAGACAGATTAAATTCACAACTCTAGGTAAATGTCAACTTCGTTGACCCCCTTTCTCTCTCTAGTGTATTTCACCCCGATCATCCGCGTCGTTGCAACGGGACAATGATAGAGAACAATGTACAATGGGTTTTTGGTTCAGTATCGAGAGGGGGTCCATCGGGGTTGGATGAGATGTATAGCCAGTTAGTATCATCATCGTTATGCACTATTATCATTGTTATTAACACAAGGCATTAGAGGGATGCTGGCATATGACATTTGGCTCCGTGGCATTTAACGCTTTTTAGGGGGTCCCTACGACCTCGCCTTTCCTACCCGGCCCAGCCCATCCAATTTCCTATCTTCTATCCCGTTCCGTCACGGGATACTATTATTAAGAGAGATCATCAGCTCCTGCCTTCCCGGATGACATAACGTTGTCAGATCCCCTGTGTGCTCTTCCCACGTCCCGGTATAACGCGGTGAAACACGAGATGGATCCGTGGTGGCAACACGAGTCAAATATTTACCATTGTTATACTAATGCGTACGATAGCACATAACCACCCTCTTTAAACTCTGGACCTTCGCTCCCATTCTACATATGTTTACATCCAACTAATACAATTATCATTTATCAATACACACAACATATAGCATTATGAATTGGGTTTCTACACGGTTCCTTTTTCGTCGTTCTATACTACCAGCTATGCCTTTGCAATACGAATGCGGATCGCTCTGGAATTCGGCACGATTTCTCATCACGTCGAAATCTGTCGTAGCGGTGAAAGTTCCCTGTAAATCGTGACCGACGGATTGGGGGGCCCCTCTTCCATTGGCAGCCGATTAAGGGCACGTTTATGTACCATGGGCAAATATTCTATTTTTCTTTTTTTTCTTTTTGCATTCAATTTTACGAATTCTAACCGTCTCGATTGATCGTTTTCAAATTATTCCACGTTCCTCCATCGTCTAGGTATTCTATGATTAATTTATCGTAGAGATCTGAACCTCCTGCTTCCGTGCCAAAACTCGATGCTTGAATTAACTGTTTTCTTCATTCACGTATCTTTATCGTGATATAAACGCTCCTTGTACTTCATGGCGTGCTTATACTGGTTTCTTATTGTTCCAGATCACGATAATGCGATATCGGTCACACCGCGCACTCTCCGTACTTCTCATATGTCAGCTGTAGCTACACACACACACATATAAATATGTATAAATAATACATACTATGTATATATATATACCTATACCTTTTCGCTCCAAGATAATGATAATAAATGCCCATTATTACCCGGTGGTCGAGGGGAAAGACTTATCACATCTCTGAGGTCGAGGCAGATGACGCCGAGTCAAGATACAGCTGCTATACTAACCCGCTTCACGAATCGTAAAGGCGAAACTCGATTCTGTAAGGAACCTTGTGATCAGCCACGAGAACGCACCTTGAAACATACGTAACCGTTCCAAGATCTTACGACGTCCTTTTTTTCTGTGAAAAATCAAAATCCTCTTCAAGTTCCTTAATTTCACTCTCAAATTTTTTACCCGTATAAGAAATGTCTTGATATAGTAAATATATAAAGTAAAGAAAAGCAACGGTTTCTTGTTCCAGGTGAACGAATCGACGTTTCAACGGATCCCGAACCGTATGTGTTCTCGGGATATGTCAAACGAGCGTCTGCTTCAATATCATCCACGAAACGAGAGAGGGTGTCATATCCTTAAATAGCAAGATGTGTACCGCAGGTGAATCGGGCTGCAAGGCAGCATCTCGCTTTCCTTATGACTCGTTCTTCTTGATCTTCTTCTTCTTCTTCTTCTCCTTGTTCTTCTTCTTTGGTAAGAAAGAGGAGTAGGACCATGCAGGTCGGTGGCACGTGCGAGCTGTCGACTCGCGCGAGTATAGTACGGCAGGTGCCATTGAACGGTGTTGCTATGGTCGTATGTGTGAGTGAATTCTTTATATCTAGGTTCAAGTAAAAGTGTGTGTAAGTTCGTTGCCCACTAGCTTCTTGGCATGTATACAACTGCAGCGGCTCTCGAGCCACTCCAAGAGCTGACAAGATGGTGTGCGGGATCGAGCCGCACCGACTAACAGACGCTGAAGATCTCGCGGCGCGTATCTCCTGCACCCGGACGGCGCAAGGTGCGTCCGTACCAGATGGAGGCAGCAGCAGCAGCAGCAGCAGCAGCAGCAGAAGCAGCAGAAGCAGCTGTTACGTCGCGTTGCTCGGCGCGTGCCATCGGGTATACGTATACAGAAAAGAACAAGAACAAGAACAAGAAGAAAAAGATGAGAATAACAGGGTAACAGAATGAGAAAAAAAAAAACAAAATTCAAAGGTGTAATATGTATCGAAAAAAAAAAAGTATAGATAATTTCTTAGTACCCACACGTTTAAAGAACTTTGAAGGGCACCAGGCGGTATATCCTTCTTTCTAAAAAAACACGTTATGCCAGTTGCCGTGGAGGCGGAAAGAAGCCTTTGTCTCGTGGATTATACGTTCAGGGCGTTATCGATCCGGGACTGGTGTTCGCAGATCTGGATTTAGCGGTTTAGATAATACGACGTACCGTAGTTCCTATTGTTTTCTTTTCGGCATAATTGATCGATGAAAACGCATAGTGAATTCCATTCCCAAACTATATGAGGATTTCATGCCTCGAGAGTACAAAAAATTGAACAAAATTCGGTCGGACTAGTTTTTGGAAAATGTTAAAAAAAAAAAAAAAAAACCAGCAACGTATAGAGTGTAGAGGAAGACTGTATCTCCCTACCTCGGCTATCCGTACAACTTGGCCAATCCAGAAGACTTTGCCCTCGATATATCCACAATCCACCTGGTGTTATGTATTATACAGACGATTTTATGCATATATTATATTCTCTCTGACCGCGATAGCCACGCGGTTATATCTCATTCCCCAATCGCGTTAGATAAATAGCATGGTTTGAAACGAAACTCGCGTGTTTAACAGTTGGATCTTTCCTCTTGATATTGTATCTGTCTTTGCAGACTCCCCATTATACACGTGCCGAAGAGCTTTCCGCCCCGGCACGAGTATCAAGGCTAGCTATATCATCTACGGGGAGTGGCGCGGATGCGGTTAGCGTGAGTAGTCGACGTCCAGGCTCAGCATCTGCCTCTCACGTTCGATCCGTAGTTATACTGACGAGCCGGTAAAGGTATCAGAGATTCTGAGAGCTAAGAGGGAGAGGAATACTCTCGCTCCCTACCTTATATAATAATAAAAATAAACACAGTAATAATAATCTACACGCTCGTTCCCCCACCCAATGAACCGCAGCCCTGGCTCACCCGACAACTCGGATTAATTATCTAATACCACGACAACATCTGTCATCGTATACTGCGGCGAGTTGCTCGGGGCGCAGCTTTGGCCAGTCATCATCCCGGCTCGCCTAACATATACAGCTTCTCAATTTTATCAGAGAAATTTACTTAAAAATCTTAGGAATTATTTTATACTGCAGATTCTGTTTGGTTGATTGAAACTTTTGAAAATTTTTATAAAAATATAATTCCAGAATTATGTGATTTTGTAACAATTCGAAGATTCGTACCGTTTCAGCTGCGATGTTGAATATTATTCACAATCTGAGAAAAACAAAGTTTTCTTTGTTATCTCTAATCGTAAGTCCGAACCCAGTGTGGCTTCCGGACTCCGATACGCTAACGTATCCCAAATCTCGATATCGCGGTTTAGCGACTTACTTGCAGCGACAAGTAAGCTTCGCCAGGAGACCACCTACTTAGATAAAAGCTCCTAAGAAGATACGAGGCATAATTAATCAGTCGCCAGTTTGGGACCGAGACTCAAAGGACGGTTAGTTTAGCAGGAGGACATTAGATGAACAAATTTGCAATATTGTCACGCGCATCCTGTCCCGAGGTCCGAACACTCTCTAACGCGAGACATACTTGGCCGTATTTCCCATTAGGCCGGGTCGATCGAGAGGCAAGACCGAACTCATAACGTTATGTTAAACGGACTAAAGCTGGGCGAAGAAAGAGGCAAGATCGGCCTTTAAATACCGTTAAATTTTACGGAAGAAGAAGTGTCGACGCGTGCCGAGCTCCGATTACGATGATAAGCGAGAAAAAGCCGGCAACCGCGAAGCGTCCGCGTCGTGTTTCTTATTTCGAAACGAAACCAACGCAAACGTTTCGATTATCCTTTGCCACGGCGACCCGAGCTGTCGAGACGTGTGGGCTCATGGCTACCTATACGAGGCCAGGTCCGAGTCGGGCAGGTGCTCGACGATGCTGCCGCGGGCCACTAACAGCTGCCCCGATGCAGGCGCACGCGTCAACCGCACCCACGATTCGAACATGAGATATTTTATACGAATTTTCATATCTAGGTGACAGTAATACCGCCAAATTATTCTCTAACACGAATTAGAAAAATATGTGTCAGAAAATCGATTTGGATGGTGAAAAAAAATAGAGGTTTTCAGGAATTCATTCCTATGACTAGTATAGCTCGGAGAAAATTACACCTTTTTTCATTCACTGTTTCGCACCTTCACTTTCGGGTAAATTTTTTATTAAAACCTTGTGCGAAACAGAAAGACGTAGATTATACAGATCGGACATCAAAAAGCAGCGGAAACTGTTCAGTAGGGTGTCCCTACCTTCCCGAATTGACTCTTTCTACTTGGGTATGGGCCAAATTATTAGTTTATAGCCTAAAAACAAATTATGCTATTTTTTTTTTTTTTTTAAGAGTCATCAACCCCTGCCTGTAGGACGATACTTGTCCCATTTGATTAACATGGTGTTTTTGCCCTTTTTAGACTTTAATTTTGTTCCCGCTTACTATACTTTGGTTACCTAATCAAATATTGTTGATTCTACTACTGTTCTGACCTCTTTGGATGGGGATATTTTTACATTGGTGAAAAAAAAAAAATGTCAAAAGTTTTCAAGTTTTTTTTTTAATTTATTCTGACCGTATTTTTCAGTAATTTTTGAATACTTTTGAATTTATTAACTTTTCGATGCTTTTTGTTCAAATTAAGAAATATTCAAAAGATATTAAACAATATGGTGAAAAAAAAAAAAAATTTACCGCTTCAAAACTTGACATTTTTTTTCCATCAACGTATAAATATGTCCATCCAAAGAGGTCAGAACGGTAGTAGAATCAACAATATTTGATGAGGTAATGAAAGTAGTGAGCGAAAAAAAAATTTAAGAATAAAAAGGGCAAAATCAAATTGGACAAGTATCGTCCTACAGGCAGGGGTTATTGGCTCTTGGAAGAAAAAAAAAAAAAAAAAAATAGCATAATTGTTTTTACGTTATAAACTAATAATATGGCCCAAGTAGAAAGAGTCAATTCGGGAAATAACGGACACCCTACTGTTCAGGGTGTGGAATATGTTCGAACATGTATTCGTCATTACGTTTTTAAACAGCAGAAATAAAAAAGATTTTTACAGAGACGCCAGTAACCGCGAAGAAAATTCTGAAGAAAAAAAAAAAGAATGGAAAGGTGGTCACGTTTCGTGGATTCTCATTTTATCTCGATAAAGATGGACCAATCTAGTTTTTTTTTTTTTTTCTGTCGTAATCAAAGTGACATTCAAGATCCAATCAGTCCTGCCAGTCAAAACTGTTTGGTTGTCTTCATTGACAATAATTATAAATGATTTTCAAACCTACGGAGTCTGATTTTCCAAGCCTGCTTGTCTGACGTATGTGTAACATACGTTTACGTATATACACCACGATTAATCGCCTCACGGATTTCACAATCCACATTTGTCTTTAGAGTATAATCTACTTTATCTTCCTTTCGTGTGCATAGTGAATAATAATTATTTACATACTTTCTTATAAAATAAAAGTTCTTCCTCGTCGCAGGATCAGTACAGCTGTTCAACTGTACCCTCCCTCGATATAGATGAAGTCATGAACGCCTTATTAGGTGCGTATGCATCCCACCCATTGTCAAAACTTTATTTGACTATCTGAAGAGATCTGAGAAAATTTTTTCGCCGTTCGGACTCTACCAAATTTAGAAAATCCATTCATTCACTGAATCCCGAATTCATTGTGCAATGCCAAATGATCAGTATATCGGCATGAGCATAACGTACGTCTTACATAATATCTTTGAACAATTTTTTATTTTTTCTACAGACATCGATTATAGCTATACAATTACAATCTTCGTTCTCTTTTTTTGGATCATATTCTTCGTTTTTCGGCACGAAGTTTATGGACCTTCCCTATCGCATGATAAGACACAGCGAACTGTACATCCGATTAAATTTTCGATCTGATTTTCCTGTTGATTTTCCAAGTTTTCAATGCCGTTAGTATTTACTTATCTACATTGCGAAATACGAATGAAACAAGAAATATCAAATTCAAACGTATACTAGCTAAGGAATTATCACAATATCTCGATTCAGTTTTGAGATAAGAGATCTTTCCGTCGACGTTATCAGCTGCGTTTAGTATAAGTGACTAAGTGAGTTCTAAAAACTGGATATATCCAGCAGTCCGGCAGTCCAGCATCTATAACGTCACCCATTGCCTGGCCAGTCCTCAGAAACGTAATTCGAAGAAACGTATAGGTACCGAGTTCGTGCCGTCCTCTCTGGACGTTTCTCGAATACCCTAATCGATAGAGGTATAACATAACGCCGCAGAGTTATACAGACGAAGAAGAACCTCATACAATCAGATATTTGAAATTGAATGCGAATTTTAACGCCACGCACATGGTCAGCTCCATAAAGACCGAGGGAATGTTTGAGCTTCCGTAAATACATTAACCACTTTATCCGTAGTGTTAAGAGTTCAGACGTGTTTTTCTTCCCCGTCTAATCGTGCACCCCGCCGTTGTACACGATTGCATAATGTAATATGACGATGAGCCTATTTATGGCCACCATAGAAATCACGGGGCGTCCCCTATTCCTTGTTCAATTATTTTCGTCCCAGAGATACTTGAACCTACGAAGGGCGGCGTAGGCGTCGTTTTCAGCGTCGGCGTCGATGTAAGCACACAGACACAACCCGGGGTTCCGATTGGTTGAAAAGCACCCAGATCTCGCCACGGTGGTCCAGATCAATTGAAGCTCCCTACTTGCTGGGCTGCAATGCTTATTGGTCGATGGAGCCTAATCTGCGCCCATAATGGAAGAGGCGCTTTTATACGCATTTGAAGTCGTGATTCGATTTCGGTGGTTCCCCGAGTCGGAATATAGAAATCTTTTTTCTAAACCCCGACTTTTTTCCTTCTCTAGTTATACCGAAAAAAGTATACTAATTCCGTTTCAGTAGAATCATTTCCTACGTGAGGATTCAAAGGTGTGAATCAGAATCAGCGGTTTTCACTTGAAATTCTGATCAGCGTCTCTACCAAATAAATTTCCAAATTCTATACAAGTCTGCAAAAAATCAACTCAATGATCAATTTGATTTTGGAATTTCAATCCGTTCCTCAGTCAGTTCAGAAGAATAACAAAGAGTCTAGTTTGTGCCCGAACTTTCCCCGAACGACCAAAACTCTCACTTTTAGGTGTAAATGAGAATTTCATTGCATGCACAATCCTACCCTCAAATTTGATCTCGCAGCTCTATGTCTTCAGTGAGAATTTGTAGAATGAAGTTAAAATTTCTGTTCCGACTTGTTGTGTGAAAATATGTATAACAGAGGAAAGGGTCAATTATAATATTCAAGTAATTATATCCTGACGATAACATTAATTTGTGTTCTGAGTAATTTGTCACATGACCACAGTTCTCGTTGTGGTTTGCCTGTCCAGTCGTGTTGAAATAATTTACAAACAGCAAATAATCTCTATGAGAGTGACTGAGTCATATTATGCTCTAAAAGTATCATTGGTATATCAATGTATGCGACCTTCGATACTGATAACGCAGGTAGAATATTTATGTTTAATCTCATTGCATGATCTTGCGCCATAAGACGATTTGCTTGTGATTGAGGTATATGCATATCTACATCGGGTATTCCAGCCATTATCGCCCCCGATGGTTTTTGTTTGATAATTTTATATTTCACGCCTCTTTGTCAAAGAAGAATCTGTGAATTTTTTGAAAATTTTCCAGTAGACGCCTATAACAGACAGAAAGATAAAAATCATTTCATGCTGCGACCGATCCCCAGCTCTATCACTGATAAATGAAAACTCATTGTAAAATTCGTATTGACAAAGCAATATATTTGTTATCAGTATTTTTGTTTCTTCCAATCGTCATCCCTACCTACTCGAAAACTTCCAGACTTGATCTTGTATTGGGAGAAGACGTCTTACGACCCATTATACCGCTGGCAATCATGATAAGAGAATTCATTCCAATGACCGGGCAATTTTTGTTTATCGCAGCTGACGTGACGCAACCTGACTGTATAATCAAGAAACTTATTACTCAAACTTTGCCTGGTAAGTTTACGGTCCTAGTTGATATACATCTGGCCCATGAAAGATCGATAACAACTATTCCCAAGGTCAGACGGTCAGCCACCTTATAACTAAATAATAAAGGCTGAATCCATCGTAGATAAAAATGTGCAAATATGGATTGAAATAAATTTGAATATTCATTGGTATGTGCGAAAGGTAATAACGATAAACTTTTATGCAAGTAAGTCAGTATAGTTGTGAAAGAGCGGGAAAAGGCCGAGTCAGCCGTCATGCAGAGGGCCGATAAGACCGCCGCACCGTACATGTTCTTATCAAGAAACATTTCTTCACTTCTCTATCTCGCCAGTTTACGTCCACCCGAGAACCTGGTGGAACCCTCGATGCCAAAGTCGTCAAACGAGAAGCGACGGTAGTCTCGAGGCTCGAAGGCACCAGGTAGATAAAACCCGGTAGCTAGTCGCGTACTGAGTATCAAGTAAACGCAAACGGAAGACAATACTTATATGTCTATGTACGCTCGAGTCCAATGGCCTGCTGCGAGCTAGAGAAAAATGTGTAAAAGGCTATAAAATGTCGTAAAGAAGCATAAAGCGAATTCGAATCCCTTCCAGATCCCTGAAAACGTTCGATCGAAGAAATACGCAGTTAAATTTGCATAGTATCACGTAACCGCTTCCATCCTCTGGTACTTGAGGCGTTCTCTATTCGATACTACATCGAGGTGAGTAGGATCACGCGTATCGGCGTTTACGCGTTCCCTTGGTCCCCAGGGTGAACGGGTAATTGATTCCCATGGGGAAAGGAATACCCCCGGGTCGTCAATCCTGCCGAATAAACGGTCAGAGTGATTTTCTGTTGTGGCGATGATCGCGATGGCAACCAGCACGGTATCCCTGACAACGGGGTTCGCTCATTCGGGGTCTAATTCACGGACACCCAGGACAGAGGGGCAGACAGACAGACAGACAGACAGACAGACAGAGGGACAGAGGGACGCGAACGCCTCTGCAGCGTTTGGGGGACGAGATAGCGCCAACCATGAGCAGGTGAGAGGGACAGGGAAGGAGAGAAGCTCGCTCCGTTTGCAAGTTCGTATGTTTCTCTATGGGTATCCATGGTAACGTTTCAACTTTGGTGGTGGCATTGTAGAAATGGCTCATGAGGTCCGTCCGTAAGTTTATCCGTTTGTCCATTCGTCCGTCTGTCTGTTTTCCCCCGTTCGTTGTTCGTATAGAGGTACGTGGGTGTCGGTGTATCCCACGCTCGACAGAGGAATAAAGAAAGAAATAAAAGAAACACAGAGTGCAGGGAGAAAGATACACACCTGCTGTTATGGCGATTAGCTCGCGAAAAAATTGTCCGGATGATGCACGAGCTCTGACCATTCGTTATCGATAATTATGCTCGACTGACCAACGACCACTCAACTATCTAGCCATTTAAACATGAGCGCAATCTGGATCTCTCTGAAATGGTAATGCCGTAGTTTTTAACACACTGAATATGATCGGAGCTAATCTTGAATACGATGCTCCGTTTAAGATCATGAAATCGATATTTTGATCATGAATCAAATTCAGGATTCAGGAGATGATGTGATGTAGGAAAATAGCGATTGCACTTACGCAGGATGATCAATGCATGTTCAAGTATTTGATCTAAATTAATATTTTATAAACGTATATGGTACCCCGCATACATGTATCATATTTTCTAAAGCACTATATCCTTTCTCCGATTGTTAACCGTGCATCAGATACGCGCGTAATGGTTATTGTCGCAAGATGATAATGGAAACGACCGTAAGACCGCTTGTTTTCAACAATTTTTGATAACGGTATATATACCTCGTATATCCACGATCACGTCAATGCTCATCTATGTTTCAAACTCGTTTTATAAATAATTACAAAGACAACAAGTCGATCATTCCAGAAATTTTCATGTTCATCAAGGTGCACTCTGGTAAACTAATAATCTATTAATTTACACATTACAAGATCATCCTTGGTGGTAAAAAGGGTGAAAATTTATATGAACAATGTACGTACAAGTCCGAAGTAATACTTCGACATAATCAATGAGAAAATTCTGACATAGCTGCCGCAAGAGATTACATTCTGTACGACGTGAGATGCACATGTTCTTCATGCAGATATATACAACCATACGAGTGCTTGCAGCGACTTGCTATGACCACGTTACAAAACAGGCACAAGTAAAATAAAAATATTCAATGATTATCAGTAGCTATAAGTACAAAGACTGATATACTAATTCCTGCAGTAAGCGGTTACTCGAAGGAAGATGACTCTATCCATGCATCCGATTCTCAATTCCAGCAATCACTGCATATCTTTGAAATGAATTGATTTTAGATCGATCGATCCACTGTTTTTTTTTTTTTTTTTATTAATATTTTTGTTTTCTTTTTTATGCGTGTGATTGAATGAAAATTTATTTTGGGTTCATACCTAGATGATCGGATCGTAGCTCTGCTTGAATATTTTGGTTAGTATAACCATCCAAGCGCAGTCTGCGGCTGGGTGAACGAGTGCTCGTTGTCAACGAGCCAGTAGATAAGTATATACCTGTAGTTCCCACACGTGGAATTGTTCGCGGTGACCTCCGACCCGATCCCGTGCGCACGTCGCGATACGTTCACGCAAACAAACGACCATTGCGACCCGGAGACCGTCGACGAGGTGCCGCTGTGCTCTTCCTCTCTACCCGGCCTGGCTTGGCCTCGTATGAATATGCAGAAGTGTTTAATATCGATCATTCATTGATCCCAAGGCCCAGGGGGCATCGGGGTGACCTGGTCCCCACGTTCACCCTCTGCGTATGGACTTCTCTCGCGTCGTTTTATTTCCGTCTCAATCGATTTCATTTAACAACACTATCTTTCCCGAAGCTGAAGAGGAATTTCGCATTTATTCTGCAAGCTCTCGCCGAAGGCTTGGGAATTTCAGGGTAGGCTTGTGCATTCGATGAAATTCCGATTTGCACCTAAAAGCGAGAGTTACGTCCGGTTTTGGAAAGTTTAGGCGCAAACTAGACTTTCGACATTCTAGTATGGATCTCTAGATCCTGAAATTCAAAGAGGCCTCGGCTTGTAGCCCTCAATATTTGATAAAACTTATTGTGAACTGATTGACGAATGAATTTCAAGTCAAAATGAAATCGGTCATTGAGTTGACTTTTTTCGCAGACTTTTTAGGTTTTAAGTAGAATTTGAAAATTTAACAGAACGTGCAGACGCTGATCATAATTTCCAGTACGAACGTTATTTCTGATTTAAACCTCTGGATCGTCACATATGGCACAATTATACCAAAACGGAAATACATTTCTATTCCGTCTCAGAAATGCACGAATCACTCATCAGAGAAGGATATTAAAGAGATTTGGTTACCCGCATTAGCATTCTGAATCGTAGATTAAACCATGCAATCATTATGCGAGAACTGCGGGAAGCTTTCCTTCTGATTGTTCCTTACAGCTTATAGCCTGTAACCATATAGGATACCAGCGATGATACGCCTTTATTAAATTACTATTTTTTATGGGCGGGCTATAATTTGCGAGAAATTTTTCTCCGAGAGTTGATGTGCAGACTTCGTGCATTAAGCTGTAATGGGGTAAATAGAACGTGAAGTATTCATGCGAATTGAGACATATCGTAACTAGTGTTTATCGCGTGCGTCTGTGCGCGACTGAACCACGTAAAAATTTCTGAACGATAAACTGAAATTACGTTTTCTGTATAAATTTATTGGTGAGTTTAGTCGAGACTTCGATCGCACACTCGGCGTGTTAATATCGAGCCAAGTTGATGGGCAGAGACACCGAGTGCGGGCAGGTAAGTAGATAAGACAATGAGACCATCCACAGGGATCAAGTGTATGCAAAGCAGGCGGTTACCACGCAGATAGCCAGTCGCCTCGTCCGTTCGTCCGTCTGTTTGTTTGTTTGTCGGTAAAACCATCGGGCTCCGCGGCAAGACCGGACGTTTTGTCTGTAAATTTATGCTAATCGTGATGTATCAGTAGCTCTGGAAGCGCAAACCGCTGCCTTGTCAAACTCCGAACCAAACCGATAAAATTGTTAGCATAGGTATAGGTATGAGTATTTCAAGATGGCCAAAGACAAAAAAATAAAACTGCACATGCGTATACCTAGCTGTATAAAATTTACATTAAACTATCCTGAAAACAACCGGAAACAGGCTCCGAAAATTTGGTAGTAAAATGAATGATCATTTTTTGGTAAGCTGCATTGAATTCAGCTCGATGATTTCTTCTTTTCTTTTTTTCTTTCAATATTGAGTGCATTTTGCTCTTTTGCATCTGCAGTTAATTGACCTCCTGCCATAAATATCATGATGAATATGTGCACCAGTAACTTGCAGGTTTGAACATTTAACATATTCGACAAAATGTGCAGCGTATAAAACCGAAATTTTTCACTGGAAAACAGTGTTGAACAAATTCTACGTAAATGACGATTCTCGTGTGAGGTCATTGTGGGATTAAAAAAAATATATATATCTGTAGAAGATATTATCATCCTATCGTACGTACGACATATCCTACCGCAATCGTTGCGATTATATGGTGGCGATTTTGAGAGAATATTAGATAATTTTTACTTTCTAATATACTGGCGGCGTTTAGTCACTCGATTATGAAACATACAGACTTTGACGAGAAGAATGAAAATTCTAAATCCGGGGACATAAAAATTAGAAAATTGTGTATTCCTATACGTATAGCCATGGATATTCATCCATCACAACGTCTGGTGGTGGTAGTTTTATGCGTTGATCTGAACCAGGCACACAATAACTAAACGGAATCGTAGCTGAGGATGCGTGTGCCATTTGCGTCAAGTAAGATTCGAAGAATTGCACGCACCGTCAGCAAACTGAGTGCACCGACTTGATGCACAATTTGCATTCCATGAGGACAGCAGAGTTTAAATACACAATTCATGAATGCCTTCGGTGCGCGTTAGAAAATCAATTTTATTACCAGACGTACGAAAACGATAATTAATTACTTGATTAGCTGTACAGAAAAAGACTTTCCAACCAAGTGGGTAACATTGTCACAAGAGTATATCGCGGCATTAACATTTCATGTTTAAATTTAACAACTTCCCTCCTAGTACCAGGAAAAATTCCGGAAGCTTGCGGTTGGATTACAACGAATCCCAACCATTTATGACACGGAAATACGTACGTGGACATCATCGGCTTGTCTTTGAGAGCTGGTATTCCCTAAATATTTCTGATGACGTTATGCTAGAGAGAAACGAAACGTTATTCACAAGAAACGAACACTTGCAATTATTTCGCTAGGCATCAACGAAATTCGATTAAATTTTCGCTGACCATTGAGCCACTTATAATTTATTCTAATATACCTCTTCGCAAGTCCGTGTTATAATACACGGCATTTCACATGCCAAATCTTATAGGGAGTATAATAAACGCTTTGGACTTGCTCCACATTCCCATGGTGGAACGTAACAATATTTTTAACGGTCCTTCGCGCTGGCTTCGGGTCCGAATTTAAATGAAACTGGGACTTAAGACCCACATAAGAAACGGACAGAGGACCTCTGGTCATTCATCCCTTGCTTGTACGGCGGACCTTCGTTAGAAAAACGGATCAAAAACGGTCAAATATCTACCTGACCCAATTGAAACGGGGGTGAACTCCGGATCTCGCAAGGGTGAACTGATATTATAATTCACAAATTGAGACCGAGACTGGCAGAATGGTCAGCAGACGCTGTAAGTTCCCATGGCCAACCTGGTGCGCGCAGCTACCTGATGCGAATGTGTAACAAACCCGGATCGTCCGATATTACCTGAGGACAACCACTGACCGCGGTCAAAGTAGAGTAGCCATTGTTGCTCGAAAGGTCCTGTTTAAATTAGACCGAAAAAATACGTTGGTCGGTCTCGGCGCTCCTATTTCGTCGATGACCGTTCCCTGGGAAACGAAAAACGGATTTGTAACACCTTCGAGAACGGTAGCTGGCCGCGGCCTGCCCACACCTGGACGTCGTGGCTGTCGCGGGTTATACCTACGACTTTTTTCCCCCAGTTTAATCGCCATCTACTAGAACACGGCAACGGATCTTCGTTCCTACCAAAGACCGGACAATTCACGTCAACTGTGGAATATAAGGTGAGTGAGCAGACGGGCCAATGATATTCAGTTTTTCATTCCAGCCTTTCAACGGTCGCTTTAATCAGGCATTGGGCTCGACCGGACGAGAGAGAAATACACACTTGATAGAAAATTATACCAGCAATGCAAGTTTCTTTGTAATTTACTACCAACTTGACGCGTTCGCGAAGATGGCACACGTTTCGACATACCTTAATTATGACATGGCATTGCGGCATTAGCATTGAAAGCAAATAATTTCATCGTTCTTCTTATCGTTGCGATAAGACCGGTATATTATTAATTGGTATACTACGGTGTATACATCTTACGTAAGATACATGACAGGACTCATTATTAATAAAAAAGATAATAATTCTAGTTTCCCTGGCGGCTATGACCATAACGTTTGCCAAGCTGGAGTGTCCCTGAATCTATTGTTAGTTTAGTATTAGAATTGGAGCGATTAATCAAGTTTTTTGTCAAATTTTTATCCCAAAGACAATTGGCCGAGGGCAAACACCTCTGGTCTAATAGATCATCGACTTCTTTGTCCGCTAAGAAACGTCCAACGGCTATTCGGCCTAACCGTGCGCCTTGAAGGAAAACCCTGGCCGAGGACCCGGGGGAGACCCAGAAAGGTCCACGACGGACTAAGGCCATCCGCCCCTTCGGACGCGGTCGTTTGGTCCCAAATTGAAAATCGGGCATTTAAATGGACCCCGGAAGGGTTATCTACCTGCCTGACCCATGTGCCCTTGTAAAATTCACCCCTGTACACCCAGCGACCTGTAGCGGGCCCCCTCAGAATCGGGGTCCCTTACGAATCTCGTTTTCAGCACACGATGGCCCCGTAAGATCGTGTGCAGGTATATATGACCCCCGACTGAAATACCCGGTGAACAGATAACCTTTTCCTAAAAGATCTTGCGAGGTCCCCTATTTCGGACTCGCGCGCGTGCTTCGAGTCCGTTGGTCGTCCCACCGGACCCGAGGCACCCGTTCGAGGTTTTTTCATCCAGCCGGACGGGCGCGGATAGAACGGAAAGCATGATAGTCTGATCCCGACAAAAAATATATTCCGGTGTCGGGTGCTGAGACTTTTTTTACACGAATTTCCGGCCCTCGATTAACTGACCGACGAGCTCACTCTCCCGTCTTTCCGCCTCGAACGAATTACACCTTGGCTAACCAAGTAAAAAATTTACAGACATATCGTCACCGCGTCTTCTCCATCCTTTATCACCTTCTGTGTCAATATACCTCATTCTTATACTATTCATTTCCAACTCAGGGTCTCGATCATTTCGTAAGCTCGAAGAGTATCTTGTGTCACGTGAAATCGAGTGAACTTAAGGACTCCGACCCACTATCGAGGTGCAATAAATCCCAATTTCCAAAGAGAACAGCTCTTGATCTCACGTTACCAATATTAAAGCAGGGTGCAAGACCCAGACTTGCGTGGGATAGCTTAGAACGAAGCTTGGTGATTGGCCCCTCTTCGTCGGCCAATGAGGGGTTCGACTGTAACCCGCCCACAGATTATAACCGGCTGTTGGTCCAGCCTTTCGCCTCTTAGGGTCTAGATGCTGGACCCTATGGTTATACCTTACACACTTAACACGAGAAAAAGGTTTCCAGCAGCCCAGAGAGAAGGCCTTCGTAGCCTTGGTCAGACCATTAGTCTTGAGATTCTAGCTGGATCCAGTTTTTGGCAAACCGCCTCTAATCCTGAAGAACATTCGCGATGGTCAGAATAAAATATTGTCGATAGTAGAGTATGTCGCAATTCGTGACGATCGATATGAGGTACCCTTTCGAACAGGGATTGGGTATGCCAGAAATTGGCCAATAACTCCGAAGACGATATTGGATGGTAATTTCATCACATTCACTGGCAGTATGGATCTGAGAAAGTGAGATAAGGCTAAGTTAGAAAGCTTATAGAATAATTTGAAACTAGTGAAATGCAAGAATGTTATATGTTATTCGGTGAGCTAATTAGGTGGACGTTTGGAGACGGAGATCGTTAATGCTGATACTGATATTTGTCTTCACTTGCTAACGGAAATTTTGCATTGTACCTGAATAGTGAATCGCCTTGGCTTTTAGATTATGGTCGATGAGGCATTCAGGTATATAGGAGCATTGCTAAACCGTATAACTACTTCATTCTTAGAAACTTTATCACCTTGCCAATAACCAGTCGCCTATCGGGACTAACGTAGATACTTATATCCGCCACTATAATATGGCAAATGAAAGAAAACTGCAAGTATAACAACTCGTCGACTATTTAGCTTAACGAGACGAGTTCGGTGATAAAAACTATACGACACCAATTAAACAGAAAATAATTGGTCTTTTTTTTTCTTTTAATGTCTTTTCTACGCACGCCAACTATCATTGTAGAATATAGACGGAAGCCTGGAAGTATTTTTTTTTTTTTTTTTTTTCGCATCTACGAAGGTCAAAATTACCGTTATTTTTCACAACTTTTTGGTAACATTGTCAGGTATAGCTATGTGCGCGATTCGGGGTGCTGAAAGTGGGACGTAGTTCTCTTGAAAGGGGATGCTAGGAACAACCCTCGTTAAATATACTCCCGAATTGAATACCGCAAGGGTTTGCTCTGATTGGTGGTTAAACTGGAGCAACGTACAAAGGGGGGTTGGTCTCTGGAATCAAGTTATTCGAGATTAATTATTCAGCCGTTTTGGCTCGCAGCTTCTAAATATCTAATCTCGACTGGTTCAGATCCTCTCGAGCCGTCGAAATGCACGGAGAGATCTTTGACGGTTAATAGAAGCTCTTTACCGTCTCGGAAACTCTAATTCAACTTCATAAAAGTGTTTCGGTAGTGATTTTCGACCATTCGACCCTAAAATTTCCAGCGTCTGAATCAGGGTGAGTAATTTCACGAATTTCTTGATTCTGAATATAAAGTAAAGTATGTAAACGAAACTGGTTGTAGTTTTACATTTCTGGAGCAAAACAGCGCCGAAACCGTAATAAACTACCTGATATTCGAAAAGAGTAACGTTTCTCTCCGCAAGTCGTATCGAGCCGGATGCATTTACTTGTAATTCATTTTTTTTTTTTTTTTTTTTCTTTCTTTCTTTCTTTTTCTTTTTTGTTCTTTCTTGTTTTCCGTAACTCCACGCGAAAACAACTACTTTAATATATAGTCGACTATAGGTATCATTAGTTGGAACGGTGAGCTGATAGCCTGAATGATAAAAATGAAGGTCCAACGCTTCTAATCTGCCGCTAAGTATACAAACATACGAACTCGCTCACATGAGTAGGTACTATTTTTTATTGTGTGGATGCGCCCGTGCACCGGTACCTGTCACGGTACAGTCACGCGTGCGGCGTGTCAGCCTGCATGCGACACACGGAGAATTTCCGGCGAGATAACTCGTTGCCAGATGAGATGGGGGAACGACTTTTATGCCAAGCCTGCGTTTGATAGTGAAACTCCAAAGTATTCGCTGTAGATACACGACGAAATGATCGTAGTAGCTAATATGCAGAGGCGTATTGCGTCATCAATATCTTTTTTACGATAACGCATGTAGAGTAAATTGGTGCGAAGATCGCGATACCTTTCGGGACTTCCCCTGACTGATATGAAAACTTGTTGTTAGTCACATTTGTCGATACTCGACATACGATAAAAATATTAATTGGAAAGAATATTTTCTCATCTGGACTTCGTCTTCTTTGACATATTCGCGTTAGAAACGCATTAATTCCCGAGTACATTTCAAGCCAATCGTTTTGAAATAGTAAAGGGAATGGCCAAATCATGGATTACCGGATGGATGTTCGAATCATTCACTGCAACTCGACCGACACTTTTTAATTCCTGGACAAAGTTACGTTGAACTATCCCCGAAGTTAGACTACCTCAACCATTGAAATAGCTGGTATTTAATTTAAATCGGGATTCCTGTAAGTAATTCAAGAGCAACTGTTTTTCGTCGACTTTTGCCATTTTGGGGAATAATCCTGGCCGATAATTATCAGATAACAGTGAGCAAATAGAAAAATTAGGATGAAGAGTCGCCATTATACTCCGTGAGTCACGCAAAAGCCAATGCGTGCGGCAACGCACTCCGGAAGACCCGTGAATCACCGGACTTCTCAATGCAACAGCAACAATATCGTTTCCTCCGATGATACTTGAAGCCTGTGGTATCGATCAGGTGTGCCAATTTGTACATCAACATGACATGACCACGACGATCTGAAAGACCCGTTACTCACGATCAATTTAACACGCGTTATAAACCGCCTAACCAACCAGATAGATTTTCTCGTCTATCCGCAACGGTATAGTCTCTGCAGTTAATTAATGCGTAGACTTCGTAGAATCAATTATTTCTCACCATTGTCCATACGCCAAATTTGTCAGAAGGATCATTTCACGGTGAAACGCGCACCGGCTTACCCGGCACATGCAAATTATACGGCGTCGTTACACGATCGTGTATGTCTCCACGGTCTCTGTTTGATGTATGTACGTATACGTGGACATAAAGATGCATATCATTGCGCCAATCGCGTCTCTTCAGGAATTAAACCATCACCGATAAGTATACCTCTCTCGAATTTTATCCTGCCTTATTGAGACAAGACCATGACCATATTACCTATCTATCGACTATTGGACAAAGGGGGGATATTTGACCGCGGGTATACGTCCGATTGGTCCCATCGATTTCCAAGAGGCGTTTATATACACGGACCATTTACACACATCGGCACACACGTGTATACAAATGTATACCTAGAAACTGAAGATACATACAAACCTGAGTTTCTTTATACCTGCACGATATCTTGATACATAGGTATAATAAGAATAGCTGGCGTAGAGCACACGCCGTAATGGAAACGTGACACGGGACATTCTTCGGCACGCGTGGCTCGTAGAAGTCTTGAGGTGGGGTTGGGGAAGAGGAGATGTGGCAACGGCACGCAGCAGCAGCAGCAGCAGCAGCTATGATACACATTGAGATAAAAACGGAGATGAGACACCGCGAGTAAAAGAACAAAAGGAAGTACAGCCTAACAGCTAGCTGCCTCTGGCTAGCTCACTTAGAAAGCTGTAACGATGTGTAGTGCAGCTCCAGTTGCGCGTCTATGTACCTACGCCTCCCGATTCTCTTCTTCGTTTGCTAGTAGCTAGCTGGTCAGCTTATAGCGCGTGTTCTCGCGACGCAGGTTTTAACCTGGAGGACACACAGTGGCGCTGAGGTTATCTTTAAAGAGGATCGGGTGACCGCGGTGACCAGAGTGCCCAACGACTCTCGGTTGCTTGAGCCACCGCCTCTCCCTTCCTCCTGCAATTGTCCGAGTAGGTATGTACTCTGTACTGTATAACACCGCGTCATGCTCGGATGCCACCTTATCTTTAATGCCATACTGCTCTGTGCTCATCCACGGGCTTGTATGTATGAATGTACCACGTTTTTACGTACAATACCTGTATCCTCACCGGGATACTAGACCCGTGCGTTCCGAGTCTAGACTCTAGAGTATGACCGGACAAATACACATTTTACGACCTGTACGAAGCCCAAAACGAGGCGTTGTGAAGCAAGTACGGAGCCGCTTAATAGGCCTGGTTCCGTTCGGAAGAGTTCCTTCGGCGTGACGGTCGTCAACTCTCTTTCGAAACAAGCCCAACCCAGGCTAACGCCCTGGCTTAAACGAAGTTATCCCTATAAGATGCAGCAAAATCGTTAGTTCATGTTTAAAACCGATAATACAGATGACTTTACCGATACTCTGAAACAATTCTTACTACGAGAAGGCATAAACTGTTCTCGAAAAAGCTACATCAATTTCTTCAAATCGTATCTACGAATGAGCTAGGAAATTTTGAATTACAGAACTCAACATTTCCGACCCGGAGAGCTTTTGTGAAATCTCAATCAAAACGCTCTTTGCATCACAGATATCGAGTTTTTTTTTTCCAAACTTTTCTGGCTCATTTTTATATGTGATAAAGAAATTCGCGTAGTTTTTTCGGAAACAAAAGCTGTATTCACATATTACTAACTCTTCTACAGACCCCCTGAAGAAATATTTTTTCTTTCAACCCAGTGAGTTATGTTTTTAAAAAAATTGTCAATCGCCCAGTTTTATCACATCGGATAGCTAAATGTTCTGGAAAATGATTAGGTAATAGACAGAACTTTTTTTTTTACTATTTCGACGTAGTTACATGCGGTCAAAGTAAAAGTTTCGCTCATATAATTTCCGGTGATAAATTATTCAGAAAATGAAGGGTCGATCAGATAGAGGGAACACTTTAAGACCTTTTAATTTTTGTTTTAGAAAATTGAAGAACAAGCGAAGTCTATTGGCTGTATAATATGATGCAGAAGAAAAATGAATCGCTTAGGTCATTTTCGAAGCATCAAAATTGAGCTCCACGCTTATCCGATAAAGGCTTCTGCTCGGCAGAATTAAAGATTAAGTATTCTTGAATCCAAGCAGTTGTCGACCATGAGTCCTTATACAACAGCTGCCTCCTGTGCTTCGAGTTCATCCAACTGCCACGTCACTCAGAAATCCTGACTTTTACCTGATTATACCTGGTTCAAACTACTGCAACAGAAAATTTAAGTTTCTGGAAAATCCTTTTGGGACACACCCCGTTGATGGGGTTATAAAGCGTTCAAATTTTGTGTAATGTCCATTTCCGGTTCAAGCTATTCAAAGTGGTGGATTTCGTGAGTCGGAAGGATCTACGATAAAGTATGGTAATATTTTTTACCGTTCATTCAATTTAGCCTTAGTTCGGAACACATACGTACAGCTGATACGTATACAAGTAATGGTAGGAAACGCGTCTGTCCAAAAATTCTAATTCATCATATTATTTTTTTTTCAAATCCAATCAACTTTCAGTCAACTTTCGCTATTCAACTTTTCAGGTATGTATTGCCTTGTGCTATAAATCTGTTACCGAGGGTGACAACAGAAAACAATCTTATCAAGGCTGGTTATCGATTAAACTGATTCTTTTCTCTTCCCTCGCGGAACAATCCTTTATGATAATAGTGAAAATTATAATCATGATTGTATTTTCATGAGAAATGAAAATACTTGTTATTTACCTGCAGTAATGCAATAAAATTGAATTTGAATTGATAAAAAAAAAAAAGAAAATAAAAACTATCTTGTCGATCTCGTATCTCGTATTGGAATCAAGTCTAATTCCTATACTATAGCTTCCTCGAGAAATCGACATACTGCGTGTCAGCAATTAAAGCGGCACTGCAACAGGTTGGTATATTAACTGGAAGCGAAGTATTTTGAGTCACTTAAACTGTCAAGCAAGCATTCGCATTGCGTATGCATGCACGAACGATGCGGAGCTTGGCATAAGAGTGACACCGCATATTTTTGGATGACGTAATTGAAGCTGACCTCGCAATCGAGGCATATCGGATTTCGAACGTGTTTGCGAAGAGTCGTTTTTTTCAAAAAAGAAATAAAATCTCTTACCTTATCGCGTTCAACGAACGGTATAGAACGTAGCTGAAAGTCATAACGGAGATGTCAGGAAATGTTTGAATAAGCTTCTGCGGTTATCAATCTTCCCTATTTGTCACCAGATAAATTTCACAGGGTCTGTTATACAATATTCGCATTCGGTCTCAGGTCGAATAGCAAATAATGATCAAATATCAATCAGCGATTTCATCGATTCGGCGAACATAAATTCGTATTTATTTATTGCTCAGGCCCATCGGACATAATCACCAAGATTTCGGCGCATGTCGAAAAGATCAGAGGGTAAGAATTTTCATTGCTTGAGGGTTAAGTCGTCCCGGAAGAACCAGGGGACTGAAAGCAGGAACGAGCCCATGGAAAAACCTGATATTTTCGAAGCGTCCACCGCCTCTTGAGTAACTTCTGTTAGATAGATTTGAGCTCGTGTCAGGGTGACAGGGAGACAGGGGACTCGTGTCCTGGACACCGTGTCCATCCGGTCACCTCGGTCACCCTGGTCATCCGGCCGTTGTTAAATTGCAATGTTACGATCTGCTAGCCCCTTCAGGACGCGTGGTTGCAGGGCAAACGCCTCGAATCTTCCCTTTCCTAGGGTCAATGGTCATCCTGAAGGATCGACTGGCCACATTGGCGTCGTCCGTTTGTCCATCCTTATTTGTAAGGATGACGATTCTTACCTGCTAACTATACCCGCGGAGTATTTATTCCATTGCTTTCTTTTATTATTGTCAGCTAGCTCTGAGTCGTCTTAAATTTACGATCTCTCTGCGTCAGAGTCCTTACCCTGCACCTACCCGGGGTCGAATATGGTATGATTCATTCATTTTCTAACTGTATTATAGTACCCTGTCGTCTCATTGTACCCGGGTTTTCTTCACTGACAATACTCATCGCCATTCGAAGTCAAAGTTCTCGAATAATACTGCAGAGACGTACACGTATGGATGTTAGACAGCAATCTGAACCTCTCTCCACAAGATATCATCATAACAGTTTCCACGCTTCCATATCGCGTTTCCCGGGTCGTCTAGAGGCTATAAAAGGCTCTGAGCAATTCGATCATTTGCATCAAGCCCAT
Organism: Tenthredo scrophulariae; assembly: GCA_963978835.1. Classification (NCBI taxonomy): domain Eukaryota; kingdom Metazoa; phylum Arthropoda; class Insecta; order Hymenoptera; family Tenthredinidae; genus Tenthredo; species Tenthredo scrophulariae. The sequence continues at coordinate 17,116,805 of OZ022230.1, read as the reverse complement.
GCCTTCCTTTCTTAAACTTAGGCACGGTGTAACCTTGCGATAACTCTGTACCTGATAACGATGTTTTGTTTTCTATTAAAATGAAACTGATGATCTTTCTGATGCTCGAAGCCTTTCGAAGATAGGAATGAACCGGAAAATTCACATGAGTATTACGCTCAGAATACACGATAAATTTGAAAGTTAGATAAGAAGGAAATCATTGGTATCGGTTCACCGGAAACCGGCGTATCTTATGAGACCGCGATGAATATATTCCTGATTTTCTAAGCTTCTGACCGTTTATGGATTCATTTATCGGCATCTTCCGGTTGTACTTATCAGGTACATGTATGTGTGTATGTTGTTGATTAAATTTCGAGTTTAAAATCTTGCCGCGTGGCTAACTTCCATGTGAATATAATAATTGGCTGTTATCGCGGGTGTTGGCAAGGCGTGATGTAGGAAGCGAATGCTTCTAGCCTACGCGTTTTCACATTTACAAACATACTGCGTCTAATAATTCTCTCTTCTCGCTGTATTATACCGCGAACGCATGTACCTATATTGTGTTATAGCTATGTGCGAAGAGATATATATACGCGCGAGTGAACAACATGAATACGTGCTATCCGTGTCCAGCCAGTTACGTAAAGAGGGCTCCTTTATTGCACACCTTTTGCACACCGTCCACGGCGCTAATTAACGCGGGAGAAACCGGCAGTCAGCCAGCCGAGATACGACAAAACCCGCAAGGGATGCTCGCTGGCTCGTTTCACCTTCCTAATTTTCAATTCATCATTATTTCCTCTTATCTATGACCTTTCCAATGTTACGAACATTATCACTGCACCGCGACTATTCATTTTCATACCCATGAGTCATTGGATGTAAACCGTAAACGCGATGTCTTTTGTTTACTGCTCATTAATGAAACCAGTATACCGTTTTTCACGGAAAAAACAACACCGGGCTAAAATCTTAGGTGTGATTGTACCTTTACGGATGTTGGACGGTAGATCTGTGTTTGAACAAATACCGTTACAGCGAGCGCATGAATCAAGGCCGAAGTTCTTAAATGGTAATCCCTGAGCGCGTGAATTTGTCAGCTTAATCTAGTCGCGAATCGGCATATGATAAGAACTTCAGAGAACGAGACTTACGGCGTGGCGGTATGACGCATCGCCAATATACCATCGAAGAATTTTTCTAGTAATCCCGAACAACTCCGAAACGATCGGTGTCTTATGAAATTGCACTTCTTCGAGTAGGTGTATAATACGCGTTTATCATTTCTCAGAATTATTTATCCGACTACAATCGAGGCTCCCATAACGATACGTATTATGATGTAACAAAGAGATATGTTGCTGACGTTTCGGACACGGCTACTCGGTTGAAGATGTTTCTCAGCGAAATTGGAAGCCGCTACAAGGTCATACGGACGTTATGAGATCTGGACCGTAAAGCGCATGACGAGAAGCGAAGTTATACTCTGCATTACACATCTAGCCGGGATTTTAATACTCGCGAATCATCGTAGCAGAACAAGAACTGCGCTACGCAAAGCGTTAATCGCAACAGGATGAACTCGCAGATAATACAAGTCTTATCTACAGTCATCTCCGAGCGACTCTTTGCTTGCAAAGACTTGAGACACTATACGCGGTAACAGTAATAATTATCCGACTGTCTATCCTCCCGCGTACCATTTCTTTTTCTTCTCGCTCTTTCGAGTCCTTGCATCACCGTGCAGCGACGTTCAGAAAAAAGTCCGCTACGTATTCCGTAGACAATATTTTTTTGCATCTTTGTGTCCCGACAAAAGCTAAATATGTTGTAATAGTAACGGGTAACAAGAAAATCTTAAGAAAAAAATCGTGAACAAGACAGAAACTATTCAGTCCCACGACCCAAGGTCTGACACCGTTGGTCCCGGCTATAAGACTCGGAAAGACGTCGGTCGAGACGCTCATCGCGTCGTGTGACGAGTACCGGAGTAGGTAGGTAGGTACCTTCGCCACAACGGAGGTGGCAGATCAAGTGTCCCGGACACGTTTCCTCTCTGACAGGCATAACACAACGATAAAGTCTCGGGATCTAACACAGCCGAGTTTCATCGTTGACATGATCAACTGAAGTCTAGATGCTTAATAAAATGCATTGTCAGTGAAAATTTCCCAAAAAAATCTTCGAGGTGTTTGTTTGCAGTCGCAGCATGTAGATATACATATGAGTTAACTCGGTCAACGTCGAGTAAGAAATTCCCGTGACATAGAGGCAACGGTACTGACCAGAGTGGGCAGCTTGCATAGGTCAAAGTTTACGCGCCCTTTTTACGAGCAGCGGTCCTTTACGACTCCTTGATTATCGCCGTTGCAACACCAAGCTGAGAAACGGTTACGCGTACTCAAGCCTGATGAAACGACACGTGCGCCACCGCATCCAAGCCAGACTTCCGGCCACTATCCGTGCCTCTTCTTCTTCGGGCTGACCGCTGACGGAACGTCTTCGTAAAAGGGGAAGACGAGGCAGAGGAGCAGGAGGAGGAGGTGGACGAGGAGGAAACGAGAATCGATAATGCCGTCTGCGTGTATCTCGTAACCTCAGCTCACCTACTGCAATATTAATGGCGTTTTGTTGCTGGCCACGTGCGCTCTATCTTACAAATCGAGACGACGATAGGAAGAACAAGGATGAGTACAAGAGTTGGGAATCGATCTTCCGCTTGGCCATTGCAGTACTTTGATCCGAGTTTCGTGTTGTTGGAGGGGGAACCCTGGGGTCATTGGTTTGACGCATGAAATCTTCACAGCGTAGAGATTAGTGGATGATTACGGAATTTAGAAAACTGATTATAGCTCCCCCTTGATTTTATCGTCAAATCTTATACGGCGGAATACATGCGTCCAATGTGTTTAGTATGTGAGACCGTTGGTAGCTGCGGGATATGAAATTAATTTTCAAATATGGTGAAATCGATCCTATATATCTAGGTGTTTGTTTTGTGTTAGTATTAACGGAGCAGCGATGACCGCGGCGCCCAATTAGCTGAAAACGCAAACTACCATCCACTACTATTATAGAGTTGTTGAATTAATTAGGTGTTGATACGCTATAATTACGATTTATTACACATATATCCATACCCTATACCAAACCTGGAAATATATTACTGTACCCGCACATATACGATGTATAGGCACCTCTGTATGTACGTACGTACATATCCTTCGGAACCAGACTCTTGCACCTCCCTCTACATAAGCTCAACGTCGCGTTTTCTCCAGTTGCACAAGTTCACCTTCTTTTTTTTTCTCTCTCTCTCTCTCTCTCTCTCCCCCTATCTCTCTTTCTCTCTCTGTCTCTCAAATTCGCTTATCTTCGAGTACGCGAGTCGCGCTACGTGCACTCGGTAAACTTCACACATGTATAACCCGGGTTTTAGGTGTATGTGAGACGGAGACATCCCGGTCGCGCACCCGGTGCTCGAATGACAAGGTGAAGCACCTCTCCGGAAGCAGATCTATTTTTGTCTTTATCAACGAAACGTGACACTTACAGCATCTAATGTTCTCCTGTCGCCCTCAACTACAACCTCGGACACACCATAACCATCACTGCACCGCAGAGTAGAGTAAAACATATGCAATTAACACCTAACTCCATGCCTCTAAGGTATTTCTTCGAGATGGTGTCACCTTTTTAAGGTCATGTCATTTCGCTAGACGCAGAAGAAAAAAAAAAAAAAAATATCGCTCCTCGATTGCTGCTGTGGTTTTTTCATGGACCGGAAGTGCAGACGGTGAAGGAATTCGCTTATTATGGTGATCATTCAATTAACGATTGTATAATAGAGTAACGTATCGAAGAACTAAACTTTGGCACGCTCACGATGCGGTTTCTCTATGCGAAATAACTTTCCTTATTTACTTATTCTTATTGGTCTACGATTAACACTCAATCGCTGGAGTCTTGTCTTGATTCGGAATTATAACAACTCACAGAATTTATTCAGAGGAATTGTTCTAACATTTTACGTAACTCAACGTAACTCAACGTTATATCGTATATAACTATACATATACACATATCGTATAGTTAAGTCCGCATGGGTCCGTTCCTCCTCTTATGTTCCTTTCTCTCCGACAACTAGATGATATGGTGTATACTTTTATATCATGTGTGTAGGCAGCATGTATAGGTATACCATTATGCCCGGTGTGGGGCAACGCTAATTAATCTTAGAAATTTGTTGAGGTCTTGATAAATTGCGTTCAATTATTATACCAGCTTCTGATCATCAAACGAATTCGATTTTATATGGACGTGATTTTTACTAATATATCGAAAAATAATTTTTCACTGGGTATTAGGTATGCGAGAAAAAGTGATCTGATTATAACAATTTTTTATAATTGTAAACAATTTTCAAAAGAATTTTGATTCGTCATAAGATTTCATGGTTACTCTTGCGGGCATAGCGTGGGATGGATTTCATCGATCAAACGGTGTTATGAGTATTTAGGTGTTTTATCAGGCTTCTCATGTCCACACCTATGTCTGTGAATGTTCATTCGATGCAGCGTAAAGTGCAGACTGCAAAAATAATTACTTTAAATTGTTGGGTCTGAGAATTGTCAGAACTTCATACCAAAGACAACGAAATCGATACGAAAAGGAGAACAATGATTTCACTATAGCATGTGCTTCGGAGGCAGATCATAAGCTAACACCAAAAATCTTCTCAGATACGAGGACTCGAAGTAAAACTAATGACCATGTGTCTTTTCATTTTTAATCGAAAACATCAAGGTCACTTCATCACAGTTAGACGCGAAATGCCAATACAACACGTGTGGGTCTGTCCCCTCTATCATGTCAGAATATCGCCGTAGAGTCGTACACCTTATCTCTCTCTCTCTCTCTCCCTCCCTCCCTTCCTCTCTCTCATTTTCTTTCTCCGTCTCTCGCTGCTCTCTTTATCTCTCGTTACTGAGTTCATCACTAACGAGGCGCAAATAGACATGCGATAGAGGAGCGGTGAGATGCGAGTAGGAATCTGAACGCTCATCAACCGAAGAACGGAATTTGTTCTACCGTGAACGCATCTTGGGAGAGCAGTTGTATATAGTTGCGGGCAGTGGTCAGTGGTCAGTGGCCAGTTATAGCTTATGAGAATATATACGGGATACAGGAAACGCCGGCAAAACTATAAGGCTATACCTTATACCTCTCGGCTCCGGACTCACCGGCTCATACGAGCACAAATTATTATATCTTTACAGTCTGGTGATTCGCCAGCTGTGCCCCCGTTGGTGTAACGCTAGGCGACCATGCAGTACGAACAACTAACTCGACGATCTCTTTAATACAGAGTTCTTACGTCAAAGTGATACTTTTCCGGCATCACAAACACACATACATCCGTTCATGGCATTTTCCTTTGAGTATAGCCTTCATTTATCCATCGATTAACGATGGAAAAGAAAAACTAATACCGTTATACTTTATCTGAGATACGAAAATTATATGGAATAAAGATAACTCGATCGTGGTTAATTGCGTCTTAAGGTATCGCGATGGGTTAGAGCGTATATACCTTGCTTCTCAACGCCCAGCATCTGCGCAATCCTCCGACGTCGCACCTGTGTACACGAGGCGAATAATCTCCTGTGTTAAGAGAAGCCACCTTTGTGTTTGTCGCCGGTCTCATATAGTCGGTATATGGACTTGAGAATTTCTCGTTTCTTGTTACACATATATATACTATATATATATATATATATATATAATTATGTATATGTGTATATAGTATACAGGGCGAGTATACCTATGCAGCAGGTTTTGTGTGCATGTATAGGATGACTTTATGCTCAATAGAAATGAAAAATAAAAATGAAGAAGAAGAAAAAAAGAAAGAAAGAAAGAGAGACAGAAAGAAAGAAAAAAAAACCAGACGAAACTCTGATCCCCAGAGATGGCGATAATTCATTTCCTAGTATCGCTGCAGCACCAACACAATTTGAACCGCGTCCGCGAGCCTGCTAAGATAAGATACATCTCCCCTGCGCTCCGCGAACCAGACCAGGTCTTAATCTCGGTTATAAGGTGTGTCTGTCCGATGTTAGGTATAGAGCCGTTCCTACAACAGCATTGCTCAATCGTTATAGAAATCGTTGATTGTGAGACACGTGTAGATGTATATAATGAATTTCATCGTTTTTAATAACTTGTACTGTATAAGGTCGAAAATCCACAAGGAATATAAAATTATCTCATGGTGTTTCAGCTTTGTAACATCTGCATCCTACTGCACTCGATTCATTGACGTGCTGCACGCGAGAGAGATCTCGCGCATTGTTCCCCTCGCATGGGTAGGTATACACAATTCTAGACGGAGTATAGGGATGGGTGTAGGTGTGCGGATACTGTACCGCGAGATGCACACTCGCGGAAACTCTCTCACCTCTCTATATCTCGCCCTGAACACTTCTGCGTACCCCGCAAGAGATAGCCAACCGAGATATAGCTACATACCTGCATACCTACGTACATACATATATACGGCACATAAGTACATGCAGTGGTAGTGTGATATCAAATCTCTCGCCTCTGCGTATACACGTATCCCCCAATCGAACCAGTAGCTTTTTGTGTGGAACGAAATATCATTGCGAGATGATGATGGCCTGGTGTCATCCCGACTCGGACTAGAAATGCTAGTTTAATTCTACAAGTTCTCATCGGATTGGGTAGGGATTGTGCAGGAAATGAAATTCCGATTGGCACAGCCATGTGTTGCGAAAGCAGAATGCGATATACTTATGTCTTATACTTGGGACTTACTGTCGGAAAGAACGTTTTCAGAGGGTGAGACTATATAATTTCTATACCAACCCGTGATCTTTCCGAATCGTGTGACAAAGAAAACCAATTCCAAGTCCTTATAGATAATTTATAAGTAATTCGGTAATTTTCGTCGATGTAGACGACGAGGAGGAAGCCCTGCCGAGCGGACGCGATGTAGTCAGGTCAGGTTGGTTTTAGCTATTCGAAAGGCCTCCGCGCGCGGAGAGGAAGACTCACCCACGCGCGGTAACTGGCCCGAGGGGGGATGTGGGACGATGAGGGGTAGGGTGGAAGTGAGAAAAAGGTATAGAGCCAGAAGAGAGGTGAATAAGAGGGGAAACGGCCAAGCTGAAAGAAGCCAAAGCCCGGCACCACCAGGAGCACCAGCATCATACATAACAATATCACATCCCGACCGGCACAATGGCTCGACGACCGGAAGTACGCTACCTGTCTCCCACGTCAGCCGCACGGACGCGCAGCCTCCCAACGTCCCTGACTCGTCGTCGAGACTATCCCACAGCCATTTAACCCTCTGTATTTGTATAGGTGCCGGTGTATCTTTATCCGTCTATGTATCGCTTTACTCGTATGTCCACATGTATGCGTGTGTATACATGCATAGTCCGTCGCGCTTCTATAATAGTTATTATAGATGGATGTAAGTGTGTCAGGTCGTAGTTAGACTTAGAGTGGAGACGCATTGGTAGGTGCGAGCGAGAGCCGTCCGCGTTTCTTACGAATGAATGTTACGCCGGTGTATAGGTATGGGTATAAGCCAGGTAGGTATAAGTATAGATAATACGAGATGTGTGAGGTGGTAGTTCTGCGGGTATGTATATCTCCGTGTATACGGAAGACGGGAGACGGGAGAGTATAGATAAACGCGTTTCTTTATGCTCTTCGTGTTTCCAAACTGTCTTTCATCTCTTTCGTCCCAATCTTTCGAGAGGAGCGCGGGTTGATTACGAATGAGCTACGCGGGTGTCGCGATGGTACACTACAGATTTTTTTTCTTTTTTTTTTTTTCCTTCTTTCTTTCTTTCTTTCTTTTTTTCTTCAAACATAAATAAAACTTTACTTCAACTTTAAACTCTGTGGCTCAAAAGTCTCGTGATATACTATATTATATACATATCTAGTATATAATAGTATAGTATATAATTTATTCAACTTCTTCTTTTATTTTTCTTATTTCTGTTAAGAAACGAAATTCCTTAAAGATATACTTTACGGTATAGGAATATGAAAAATTCACTCAGTTTCATATTAATTATTCATTTCTTGATGAAAACAAAAAAAAGAAAAAAGAAACAGTGATGAAAATGGGTGAAAATGGCGAACCTTCGAATTTCTCATTTAAGACGATTTTTGTCTATTTTTCCGCAGGGGGTACTCAGCACTTGGTCACTCCTTCTAATCCGATTCTAGCCACGACTAATGATCCCTGAAAGAAGCCTGAGTCCCAATTTTCACATTTTAAACGATTACGAGGGGCCAGGCTTGTGGACACTTTGGAGTAGGCATCTATTCAAACTACGTTGGGTAGTAGAAATTAAATCGAGTAAATTAGAAATAGTTCTTATAACTGATTATTCAAACTCATTCTGAGAATTATACCTGAGTATTATTATTATTGAAAAATCATAAAGTCGTTTGTGAAACACATAAAATTTTGAAAAAAAATTGGTTCGTCTATAAGAAGAAAGAAAAAAAAGGGATGACAGATCCGTTTTATATTAATTCTGACATTTTTACACCAACTTCCTCAAACATGGGTGAAAAAATCCTTGGGAAATTTTATAACGGATGTCTAACCCGTTCAGATCGTATGATTTTTTGATCGTCGCAGCGATGCTACGATCAGTTTGATTTTAATAGATTGCAAGTCGCACAGCTGAGGATGACTCATTCCAAATAATAAATACTTAAAAATGAACGTATAATTTGAGATTAAAATTTTGGGAAAAAAAAATTAGAAAATGAAATTGAAATGAAAATATCATCAGCTGTAGAATTCCAGTGAGAATCTCAAAGTTTCTACGAAGTTGGGTAAAAATTTTAGAATCCAATAAAAAAAAAGGAGTGTTTTCGCATTTTCGATTTTGATCAATGATATCGTGTTCCACACATGACGTAATGGCCTTCTAGAAAAGTCGATTCACTTCGCTTTCCTATTTCTTAGGTATATACGATATATACCTACCTGCGACTGCTGAGAGTTTAGGAATGACGCGATCTCCTCAAGTCTTATCATACCTATATACTATATATATACATACCTATGTATGTGTATATACGAAGAATATATAGATACGAGTTGATCACGACTCGGTACCTCGTGTCTGAACTAAGATTGTCAACTCTTTGAAAATAGAGAGATAAAACTCCGCGGGAGTTCCGGCCCGAATTGATGAGACACTGGCCTCGCAACGTTTCTGCTCCCCGGTTCCCAGTCTTCGTTGATGAGGATATAATTGTTACGGATCCGGACGGAAAACAGGTATCTCTACCTTTACCCACGTATCTATATACCTAGAGACATCTGTTTCGGATCTCATCGACGCTCGTCGTTATACTCGTCGACGCCGACACCCCAATAACCGCGTTAAGGTCAAACAAAGTAATTCGACGTCGACATACGGCGGGCGTCAAACTCCTGCAGAGATCGGCTGTCGAATGAATTACTATTTAACCTCTTCGCCAAGAGTAATTAAACAGGTGGCTCGTGCTCTTTTTATTTTTTTTTTTTTTTATTTTTATCTTCCTCGTATTCTGATCAACAATAAGAATACCTAATTAATTAAACGATCGGCATTAAACATGGTAGTATATATAGAGCAGATACTTTTTGGTACACGTGTAGGTGTCACATATGCAGCCAATCGCGGTAAGAGTTGTATTGAAAAATACGATAACAGGTACGACTTGTTGTTGAGAAAAAAACGGTTTTTTAAACGTGTATTAAAGTAAGACTGTGCCAGGATACGGTATACACACGTTTGTAACAAATAATTGTACAAACCTCAGCATGAACAAACCGTATAAGTATTGTATCTAGAAGTGCGGAAGAGAGTTGAATATGTATGTGAAATGCGTTGGTATATACGTAGAGGTATAACGAAGCTAGAGATAGCCCAAATTCTCCCACACATATATATATACCTGCGCCTAGTTAGCCTCAGTATCTATTTTGTATGCAAGATTTGTAATGCCATCTATCTGTCCCCCGGCGCCACCCTGGGCTAGTACTCGTATTGTAGTATCTTCTACCTGCTATAAGCCGGTGCTATGAGGGTGAACGTGTGTTCAAATGACACATTCAACGTATAGATGGAGTTCTGACACAAAGAGGCAGAGGGTAAATAAAAAATCGAATGGAAAATTGAGAGAGAGAGAGACAGAGAGAGACAAATACTCGCGACGACTACGATCTAACGCTAATCGTTCTCACACACACATATGCGTGTATATCCCATACGTAAACGCTTACGTGATTGAAAACCACTCACACAATATTGTGGCTAATTGTTTGTGTCCGTTTCTGTCCATAAGCACGTTCATGTCAGAAGTCTGATGCTCCTATGGAAGATGACCGTTCGTCGACTCCTAGTCGAGTATCGCGACAATTCGTTGCCGACAACTATGATCATAAATATACCGTACGAGACCCGAGGAAACGATCGCTTCCGTTAAGGACAAAGTTTTGACAAAAGTCAGGATCTCTGAGCCACCTTATTCTCTTATGGTTAGATGCGGTGGATTGGAATCAAAACATCATATACTTGAACGTTGATCATTTTTTTTTTTTTTTTTCGCTCGTTTTTCAATTTTGTAGAACTAATAGGCTGAGACCCGCAAGAATCCACTTGAGACCCATGTATAGTACCCCGTTTGTAGGAGCACATACCTATATATGGGCATTTCTAATCAAGCGTTCCCACCTAGTCATCTGAGGGGTATCTCAGATAAGCATCAATTTTCCGGCATCAAATTTTCTGGGGTAGTTCAGTTTTGTAAGAAAATGACCGGATAACACTTTTTAGAAGTGTGCCCATCGCCGAAAATCCGCCAGAGGCTGCCCAAGTGCCGAAAATTGCAGTTTTCCGAACCAAATCGCCAAGAACCTTTTATTCAAAGTTGTGTAGCAAAGACAATTGAGCTCCAAAAAAGTCGTGTAAGGGCTCAAACTCTTCCTTATTTGACGGGCAACAAGCGTGAAAAAGCTGCGAGAATGCGCTCTTCTTAGATTTTTCAGAATGTAAGCTTGATTTTACCAAATAGAATTTCAACTTTTCGTCCGTTTTCAGAAAGGTGACTGTAAAAAAAATAACATTTCTCTGAAAAGGTCCAACCGGGGCTCAAAATCTTCGTCTTTTCACGGACCATCAAGTGACCTAAACCGCCAAGGTGTGCCCCTTCACAGAGCGGAGAAACATTGACTAATTGAAAGTTCATAAATGAAGCGTACGGAAGTGCAGACTTTCCTTACTAATCGAGGTTAATAATGTCTGCAAAAGTACATCTTCGATCGGACCTTGGGAGAAGCGAGGAAGGAGCACACTTATGCGACTTAGATCATCTGATTCTTTACTTAAAAACGAAGATTTTGAACCCAAACAGGACCTTTTTTGACTGCAATTCTCTTTCCTACAGCGTTTTTCCGGAAGGTCTTGAAATAATGCAATTTAATTTCGGAAAATAGCTATTTAAAGAAATAGCTCAGTCAACATTTCGTGTACACCGGTAAAAATACATTCTCCCAACTTCAATAATCCATTGGCATTAGACTGGTTCAAAAAAAGTGACTATTTTTTTTTTCGAAACAATTCCATTTATACCTTCGAGGAGGTGTAGAAAGATGTCTGTTGAAAGGAGAGCTCTTAATATTAATATTTAGAGGTCGCTCATCGCAGATTTCTATTTCCCATTGAAATAACATTGGAAAAAAAAATTTTTAACTTTGGAATTTTATATTTCGGTCTAGAAGCAAAGTGCCGGGATGAGCGATACATATTTTTATAGAAAATTAGTTGCTCTACAAAAAAGGTTTCCTATAATTTTTCGACAACTTCACTCCTTCAAAAGTTATTCAAGGTTGAAGTTTAATTTAGAGTAAATTTAAGTTTTTTTTCTTGATTTCTGACAAAATGTTAAAACTTAACACTTAAAATCATAAAATTTTCATGAAATTTTCATAAAATTTTCATAAAATTTTCATGAATGATTTTATGATTTTAAGTGATAAGTTTTAACATTTTGTCAGAAATCAAGAAAAAAAACTTAAATTTACTCTAAATTAAACTTCAACCTTGAATAACTTTTGAAGGAGTGAATTTGTCGAAAAATGATAGGAAACCTTTTTTGTAGAGCAACTAATTTTCTATAAAAATATGTATCGCTCATCCCGGCACTTTGCTTCTAGACCGAAATATGAAATTCCAAAGTTAAAAATTTTTTTTCCCAATGTTATTTCAATGGGAAATAGAAATCTGCGATGAGCGACCTCTAAATATTAATATTAAGAGCTCTCCTTTTAACAGGCATCTTTCTACACCTCCGCGAAGGTATAAATGGAATTGTTTCGAAAAAAAAAAATAGTCACTTTTTTTGAACGAGCCTAATTGGCATTGAGTTTACCAATGTGCTTGAACAAAACGTGAAAAAAAAAAAAAAAATTTCCAGCGCTAGGAACGCTTAATTAGAAATGCCCATATGTGTAGAAGTTCGATTTTCTCATTCGATAATAAAAACCTATGTAGTCTACCTTTCTCGGTAACGTCGCGTCGTCGTGGATAGAAAAATAGCGGAGGGTCCGTGGAATAAATTCGAAGAAAAAATCGTAAGCGTCTGCACCGTGAGTGGATAAGCCAGGTAAAATCGGAAACCTTAAAGTTCGGCAGTCTGTAGTGTCCGTCTGTTAGATCCTTGGATATACGTAACGTAATTTGCCTTTGGAATCTTGGAGAAGTCGATTGTTCAAAAATGGATTCTATTCTATTATAACAAATATGCCTACATGATAGAAGAATTTCGGAACATTCGACGCGTTTATCTATCGAAAGACTTCGGACCAACCGCCTGCGCATGGCCGGATGGACCAATGACTACGTCATAGTACAAACATGGGCGAGGAGGCAAACAGCCTCGATCTAATCGCGTTTCAGTTATCACTTGGAAACTCTCTTAGCTATTTACACAGCATCGCGACGCTCGCATTGCCTCAGATTTCTTCCTGGTCTCGTATCACATATACCTTAAATAAAACATGTGAGATCGAAGACGGTGGATTATTGTACGTAGAATCGATGCAAAAAAATTCGGGATTTCACAAGTGACAAAAGTCCGTGGATTGGTAATGTAGTTTATTGCTTACTCAATCTGGTTATAATATGTCTGTACTTTGGTCGAGAGCAGAGCACTCATACCCTATGTAGGATTAGAGGCGAGAAAGCCACCCTTACCCCCCGTTGGGACAAACTTAAAAGCTACTAAGTGACCTGACTCTCGAGAGCCGTCACACATAAAGCGGGCGTTGTAACACAGTGCATAGCCACGGACGGATTAGGACCCCATAGCACACCGTTTAAACGGTATTCATTGCCTGCTATTATTCTTCAAATAAACAGTTTTGGCCATAATAGGGCAAACAGCCCCAGGGGATCGGTTCGAGGAATCCTATGGGACGTCATCGACTGTCCATACTTGAGGGATGTTACGGGCTAGTGATTTAGTTCCTAGAGTCTCACCCCATACCCGCAAGATCCATAATACTTGCATTGTCTTTCAACCCATACCTCGTGAATATATACGAGTTGTCATTAATTCTTGCTACAACAAACACCGAACTACCCGAGTATGTATTTGATTGTGAAAGTAGGTAACAAAGATTTAGGGCCATATAGTTGTTGACCGAGAAGTTTCAAGAATCCAAATTTTATTTCACAGTTTTGCTTTGTGATGAAGAAAATTTTGTAACCATAACAAAAACCTATTTTAATATTTTTCCATCTACATCTATTATATAATATGCGAAGTTTGACAGACAACCTTTTTGCGCTATAAATTACTCACCGTAATGCATAATGCCTACGTAGGTGGACACATATGTACTACCTACATGCAACCGTATAACTCTAGTTGGATAAGAGAATGATATTTTCATGACAGAAAATTCGCACCAATCGGTTTGAGTAATTAGTTGCTTAGCCAGGTGCGTGAAATATCTTTACGTTGTTGTACCTACCTGTCGACTGAAGCAATGCGCAATATAAACAGGCAATATACCTAATATATTTTTATAATATATATATATATATATATTTCTTTTTTTCACCGTTGTTTTTAACTCCAACTTTTATTTTCAATGAAACGAGTCTGTCCATTATTTATTTTTAGATCAACTTTCATTATCGTACGTACGCTTCGGGTACGAGTACGAATATATATGCATGGTGCTACAGAAATGGCACCATGCCTCCGCAGCGAAAAATCATACATATATATTGTGCTCAGTTTTAATACAACCTTGTAGATTTTTTGGGAAGGTTGATTCTCGTCTTCGGCTGTATTCCATCGGGATTAATGCCCTGAAGCAATAAACATGTTTTCGGAAGATAAAGTGGTTATATATCTATAGGGTGATCCGGAATGCGGTACTTTCCTTATACCAGTCGATTCCTCGTGAAAATCTAAGACGAAAATTATCAATGCCAAAATGTCGAATGGGAAGCCGTTTTCAGGTTGGAGCCGTTCAAAGTTAGCTAATACGAGAGGAGATACGAGACTGGCTCAGGGCCGCTAACGTCATTTTATCAGTTGGCGAGATCGCGTGGCGGCCCTGAGGCAGTCTCATATCTACTCTCGTATTGGCTTACGTTAAATGGCTCCTATTCGAAAACGGCTTCCCATTCGACACTTTAGCATTGATAATATTTGTCTTAGATTTTAACGAGGAATCCACCGGTATGAGGGAAGTACCACATTCTAGACCACCCTGTATAATGTGTATGGGTACCCAGTACCTTTAAACAATTATTCAAAAATCGAGAGGTCAAAGCTGATCTTATGTCTCGTCTTAAGGACCGTGGTGGCGTCACAAAATTCCACCGTTCCTCGTCATTGACGTCTTTCAGGGTACCTACTTCCAAACAATTTCACTAAGTGTAATTAACTACTGCGTAATAGTTCCGAGTAAAGCAATTATCTGTCGTCGTCTAGCCGGAAGACGATCCGGCAGAAACAGAACAAAGCGATAGGATCGCCGGACATCGAGTCCCCAAAAATATGGCGTCTCCTACGGGAGTGAAGTTATCATACCTATACTCGACGCGAAGTGTTCCATGAATAAAATACAGGAAAATTACCAACGTTTTTCATAAGCCGTTGAAATTGAGACGCAATATGTAATCGATAGAAAAGACAAAGCTGTCTTCGTCCGAGTCTTTCAAATTTCCGTGGAAATTACTTCCGAAAGAATAGCTGTATTAGTCGAGGATAAAAATCTAATTTGTATACAAAACTGAAAATTGTCAGACTCCAAAAGTGCGGCTGAAGCAGAAAATCTGCTATTTGCCAGACTGCGCCGTATTGTTGAAGTCAGCATGGGGTCTGATGTTTTTCTGTGGACCTTATATTTCGTTATGGTATGCCCGCAATAAAAGAGATTACCGAGTGACTGGGTGCAGCGGCCAACTACCGCCAACTTTGGGCCCCAGTGAACAAGTCAGGCTTTCCAAAAGGGCAGTTTTAATCTGCAATCGTGTTGTTAACTTAAGTTGTCGTAAAAGAAAGTCCAACGGCGTTGTAACGTTGTAACAACGGCTCAGAGGGTGGGGCAATTGGAGGAGAGAAAGACCGGGGGTTGTGCAGCCCTAATGAGATCCAAAGACTCCAGGAAGGCCTCTGGATGTCGCATCAAGTTCCGAAAACTGGAGGGCAGGGAAGTTTGGAATTCACTCGCAGAACTTTTGCAGCCGATGCAGATTAACGACGATTTCCTTCACGTTACCGGCATCAGATCCGTTAATTATCAGAACTGAACAAGCCAGATGATATTGACGAGTCACTGTATCAACACAACGTCACACTGCATGCGGACGGAATTAAAACGTCTAATGGGACCCGGTTTTACTGACCACCGTAAACGGATACTGAAATTTATTTTCTATATTAATATACCGGGGCAGAGGATTTTCCCCACAGTGACCTTAGAACCGTGAAATCTTCTACGTCAAAACGTTAATCGACTAAAAACAGTCAACTATTTATGAAAGAAGAAAAGAGGGCATTTATATCGTGGTCGAAAAACGGTGGAAGATTTTTGTGAGACCGATTGTATACCGATGAAGGCTTCAGGTATAAGTTCCAACGGCTAAACTCTAACTGACTTTACATCCGCAGGATGAAAGAGGTGAAAAAAAAGGCACAATTCTAATTATGCACAACACTTCTGGCCATCCTTGCAGTCCTCTGTCCGAAGGGTATTCACTGGTCCATGGCGTTATATTGTACCATCACAGCCTCGGATGACTATGAATTAATAACGCGTGAATCTCAGGTAGCCGAATTAGCATATACCTGGGGCATTGGACCTGCGTATAGCCAGGCTGATAGTTAGTCAGCCCAAAGTCCATCCGTGACTTTCCCAAGCCTATTGTTCTTAGCTAAGGCAGAGATGACTTTTGTTCAGTTATACCTACGCGGAAATCTGGGATTCCCAAATATGTTTACCCCAAGATTTGGCGCAGGGGTAGCCGAAGGGGCTGAGCCTGAGCCATCTTCTACTATTCAGCGTAGGTACACACAATTTCTAACTCATCGGTGGGGGTAAGTCAACGGTAAGTTGAAGTCATTAGTGATTCGATGCTGGCCAGCCCACACCTGTATAAGAATCAAATACGAAGAATCTATAGACGAACCCAAGGAGCTCCGGCATCGACACCTGGGGCGATTGTCTCCCGTAGTTGGTATGTACCTAAGTATCTATACGTGAAAAAATAATTGTGCTCGCACAACACGGAAATACCTGGTCTAAGTTCCTGCGCAGGGATCGAGGTAGGTAGATAAACACACATGGTTTGTTTTTGCTGATTGATTATCAATTTATTTGTTTATTGCGTTTTGAAACCGTAAATCGGTCACCTATTAGTGACCATATGCATAAACAAGTGGGTAATGAATGCCCGGAGAAAATTATCTTTAGTTTCATGCCCCCGAGAATAGAATGAGAAAGAGTCCCTCGCATGTTGAAATTGTTTTCCTTATCCAATTCGAACCAGGATGAAGATCTCTTTTCTTTCCTCATCAACATCTTTCGAATAACGTAGTTCGTTGGACCTAATTGACAGCTCACATGCTCTCCTTGATTCATTAGATAGACTGATATTTAATATAATATTTGAATGACTATAAAGATAATAGAAAATCATTCGTATGTCAATTATTGCGTCAAGGTCGTAGTAATATTTTTAGATTATTAAAGAAAACCCGGGCGAAATGAACTATCTTTTTCACAATAGCACATAGGCTAAGACAATAATTTTAATTGTGGATAGTTTGATAACTGATCAAATGATTTTCATCGACAATGCAATTAAATGTAAAATCTATCTCCCGGAGTTATCAGCGAGACAGAATTTTCATCCTCTGAAGAAATCGCCTCCACGTCACCTCGCAGGCGCGTAATCTCTCTCTCTCTATACTTCTCGCGAATTTCTTTGTGAGTGTGTGTGTGTGTGTGTGTGTGTGGAGCATATGAGATAAAGCATTCTCGCACACCTAAACAACTTAATATTGCAGACGCGTGGCACATGATGCCTCCCTCGTGTAGGTGGGTACACATACACGTATACATTTTCATTTCTAATCTGATTTATTGGAATTTGATGATAAGAAATCTGTATACTAACGCACCTCTGCATATTGCGCGATCGCTGAATGAGCGACGTGAAATTTGAGAGATTCCTAAGCGTCATTGAGATATTTGCGTCTGATTTCGAGCTCGTCAAGTGTTCTATAATTCTATCATAGTAAGACATGAATGAACAAATAATGAACAGAGACAGAAAAAAAAAAAAAAAAAAAACTTCTTATTCAGATACACAGATTGACAGTCTCATTTCGAAAACAAATTTTCTCATCACATAGTGTAGATTTAGAGCATACGTTCGAAAAAAAGAAGAAAAAGAAAGAAAAAAAAAGTAAAAAGTTTCGAGCATAAACATCGCTTTGTTTTTATTATTTTACTTGTTTTATGGCTCCTAAAGATTTACCGAGCTTGTGCATATAGTAGGTACATACATATACCGCATATTAGTCATGTGTCTAGGCAACATTTATTTATTTATTTTCCTTCCTCTTTATTTTCCTCTTAGGTGCGCAGTACGTATACCTATACCTATGCACTCATACCTATACCTACGTATACATATACCGGAAGTCGATACTATTCTACGATCAGGTTTTTATTTACTTCGAAACATTGCAATAGAGAATCATTACCGTGTGCGAGAAAAACCCGATCTATATGATTATATCACTTTTTTTTGCTCCGCTATATATAGAGACCGTTACCTATACAGTCCAAAGATCAGGATGTATGCGCGGTATTGAATAAAATGGTAACATAGACGATGCGTATTCTCAGTGCATATGAGCACACAAAATTCTTTAAAAGAAAAAAAAAAAAACACCAAAGGGGATTCCCTCTAAACTCCCTGATCCCGCATTATCCTATTCGGAGCGACATGTTGCGGGGGGAGTTCGAAATGAAGGGAGAGAGACCAGAACACCTTCGGAACGGTATCAACGCGCTTGTGTCGCCTTTATCAACGCTTTCCGGAACGGCAATGCGTGGTGGGGCCGCAGGGGGAGGCGGCAGAGCGGGAGGGAGCACTGGTCGATCGCCACAGCGACAGACACGTGAAGCATCGTCGCAGGGGGATGCGAAGGGAAGGGCAGGAATGAACCTCCCCTTCTCCCTCTACCGTCAACGGCCCCTCCAGCCCCTAGCTCGCTCTCATGCCACCTTCCTCTTGCCCCTTGGTAGTCGCCGCCGCCGCCGACGCCGCCAACAACGACATCGTCCCGTTTGCGTCGACTAAGCGTGGGGGAAACGAGAGAGCGAGAGAGGGGCAGGGGGGCGGAGGGGGAGCAGTAGCAACGGAGAGCAGAAGAAGGGCGCGAGTGAGAGATCGCAATGGTGGGGATAAGCTCTGGGTTAAGTTAACGAGCGCGACAAAGACGGAGAGAGATGAGCCACCCGGCACAGGTTGAGAGAAATTCTACAAGAGCCAAGAGTCACTCCTCTCCGGGACACGAGTCCGATGACACGTGCGTTAGCTAGTCAAAAAATTTTACTATCTTTTTATTATTATATTATTTCGTTATTATTCTGCTTACCTGAACGTCAACGTCTATCTTAGAGATAAAGTTGTTCATTACATACGACTGGACTGTTCGGGTGCGGGTGTTGTTACATTGTACTGTGGATTTAAGAATATGATCATTTCACCTTATTAATTATCACTATATTAATATTAATATCATCATGTATGGTAGCTGGAATATTTTCGTGGATAAAATACCTACGAACTATATTGTTCAAGAATATTGAATTCATACGGTCACGGACAATTGTTATTATATATATTATATATACATGTATATACACACAGTGACCGATAAACCAAAGTGACTTTTCGAGTTTAAACAAACTTCATAGAGCTGTTATAATCGTCGAATAAAATATATAAAGTGACTTTGTGTGAAACTCTGACAGTGTCAAATTGTCTTGTGAAGGATTTTAATGGTCTTGGGATTTCCCATAAACGACCGCTGCAGCTCAATTGCTATGGATTATTCACGGAAAGGTACGCCAACGATTAACCGTTATTTATATTACCATTACTATATATTAATATACTTTAGATATTTCTGTATTGAGATATAAACGATGACTTGTCTCAAAATCATGCTTGAGCAAACTTGTATCAAGAATTTATCATAAACCACTATATGCGTATATGTATACACTCATATACACCTACTACGCAGATATGATACACGTCTTGCGTATATTTCAAAGATTAGATCCTTGCGTACCAAAGTCAATCCTATTGGTTAATCGCGATCTAGTTATATAGCTAGCCTTAGCGGTGAAATTGTTTGTATATCGCGCATCTTCATCCGACACAATATACCTATAGGTATGTTACCTCTAAACGACGAGTGGTTTTTCCCACCGACGCGACGACGCTACCGTGATTAAAGAAGTGATTGATGCTTAATTTTTTTTTTTTTTTTGTTATATTTCTTTTTTTTTTACTTCTACGTCTATGATATTGTCGAGGATCGATAAACCAATCACAATGAAACGGACACATACCTCATGCTCGCGGTTGTCGAGATGCGCGATCTCACCGTATACACAAATAGGTATATATATATATTTTCTTACAGTACTTTGGTCTTCGACGCGACCAATAAGATTGTCGCACTGATTCTGCAGCTCTCTGCTTCTTAATACCTACCTACACACGATCTCAATGTTATATGACGGTCAAATAGTAGTCAATCTTTATTCGATTACGGTTAGAGTAGGTTTTCTTGTTTACTCGAGTACTCAAATACGGTCTAGTAATAAATTGAATATTTTTCGGAATCGTATTTCATCGATCGATGAAAGTACGACACGCTCGTACACGATGTGTTTTCTTTCCTTTCAACCCATCTTAAGACAAAAATTGTATTGTATTGTATGCGGGCTTAAGCAGAACGGCCTAGGTTAGTGCACACTGCAGTGAAGCCTATGAGAACAAGGTTTCGTCGTATGACGTGTCCGAGTGGTAATCTTGTAACGGTTATTGGAAATGGAGTAAACAGTAGCTGGAGTCCAATGAGATAAGGACCTTTTGTGTCCCATTTTATCTAAACAATTCCGAAATATTTTCATCGTTGTAGTAAAACGTGTATAGGTAATATACGGACTTATGGTTTTACTCGAAAAATCATTTCCAATACTTACAATAATAATAATAACAACATCATTTTCCACGATCATCATCATTTTTTTCTTCCTTTCATTCTATAATATTACGAAAACTTGAGAAAAGAAAAAGAAAAAAAAAAAAAAAAGAAACTCGTCATCCCAATGATACCGAGA
Source organism: Tenthredo scrophulariae (assembly GCA_963978835.1). Classification (NCBI taxonomy): domain Eukaryota; kingdom Metazoa; phylum Arthropoda; class Insecta; order Hymenoptera; family Tenthredinidae; genus Tenthredo; species Tenthredo scrophulariae. The sequence goes on along the minus strand of OZ022230.1, from coordinate 17,095,810 downwards.
TAATTGTCATTAGCGATATTATCGTAAGGTATGCCTCTTTTTTCCTTCTTATTACATCCGTCTCGTGCACGCAATACCGTTTTTCCCCCTGTATAAGCGAGTCAATTTACTTCCTCATCCCCCGTATTCGAGGTTGCGTTCATAGATTAATTCGCAACCGCGCGCTCGGTTCTTTACCTCCAGATTATTTCAAATCAGGGCGTGGCTCTGAGAGCAACCCCTATATACGCCGCGACCCTCGATGAACGTCTATATACGTACTAGATACATACATGTACATCAACCGTATTATGTTACTATATCACCCAGTTCCCATAGTACGCATATATCTATAATATTGCCTGCGAGTCAATCGAACTCTGGAACTGCACTATATCCAATCTAAGGGTTTCTCGAAAACATTCTAATCTATTTTCAAAGATATATAAATCCATCCTACACGCTCGTGTCCTAATACATAAGAGCAATATATTATACCTGCACAAAACAAGTATTATTCTATTATTCCGAGAATCACACAGCCTTCGGCGACCACAACGTATATATAGGTATATGTATACATATATAGTAGATGTATAGATTAACGGAAATTCGTTTCGATTTCATAAGGGATGCAGTTACCGGTGGAGGGACGACATGCGGTTGTATCCGGTTGGGCCACGTAATCTGCGATATCTTTAGCGTGGCATTGGGCCACAAAGCGGAGGGGGGGGGGGGGGGCGGGGGGGGAGGGGGGGATACAGTGTGAAGTTGGCTTTAGAACCAGGTTGCACCACTCTCCCTCTAGCTTTTACTCCCCTACCTTTACCTCATTACTTTATGAACTCACGCCATCACCTGCACCCGCTGTTCTCCACCCCTATAGCTAACTGTTATAGTATACATATACAGATACATACTGGGTATAGATCACTCCTAACACCGAACATCGCGTTGCTTAGCAACCCACCTTCAAACACCGAAAGACGCGCGCGCTTTCCCCGCAAAATAAACTACATGTATATCATAGTATAAGTATAGTACCATATAAGTTTACCTACTCAATTAAAAAGTTTGATAAATGATTTTATATATTAGTAAGGACTTTATCTGGAGTTATAATCGATCGTGTTTATCGTAAACTGTAAGGTTAGTATTAAGTATGCGAATCGTGATGCATATGTGACGCTTGAATTAACAACCTTTTAATGTACGAGATTGATTGAGTAATTTTATTAGCGAGATCAAGGCGAGGGTATAGAGATGCAAGTTCATCATGATAGGGTCTATACAGTGGCTGCTAACCTATAAGGTACAAGTATAATCCTCTTACGTAACCAGGGTGGGTACTACCGCGGGGTTGCCAAGGCAGCAGCTCTCGCAACACGCAAAGCCTGTCCGCCATCTTTGCTCTAGTGGCGCGTGGGAGTCGGGTCGACAGAGGACGGCTCTGCTGCAGAGGGGGGGCGAGAGAGAAAAGGAGATAAAAGTCGGAGAGATCCGAGTTAGACCAATGACGTTGTCGGATGCGTAAAAGGGACACGCCTCTTCTCTTTCTACGGGATACAGCGCAGCATCCCTGATTCGATCTCGCCATTCGAACACGATATCCTCCCCCCTACACTGACCAACGATCAGTTATCGTAAAATAAACTTTCCGTTAATTGAAACTGCGATTTACCTACGTGCAGTTCTGACAAATCTTGTAAGGCAAACTTTCACGGAATTCTTACCACTATAGTGTGGAAATTCACGTTAAACGCTTGAAAAGCTAGTCGATTTCTCTCTTACGCGGTTATCGACGCTTCAGTCGCGATCTTATTGTACAGCGAGCTGATAATGAAGATCGCAGTAGCTCCGGGCCGCGTGGAATTTTATTTTCAATTCATTTTCGAGGACGTCTTCAGGTCTGGTGACGATCGTGTGATGTTTCGAAAATAATAATAAATATACTGATAATAACGACATAGCTCGTTAAGTCCCATGGACGTGTCCCTCGGGTCCTGGTATAAGCCGATCTTCTTACGTCGCAAACACGCTCTCGGCGAAGGTTTCATCCGAAAGTATAAACACCCATTTATACATAGGTACCTATATAGGTATATCTATAGAAATCTGATAATCACACAATATGCATCTTCACGATGGTATATGTAAAGCATATAACCAATGCGCGGAACACGGATATCTCTCTTCACCGCACAATGCGTATAGATATATCTACAAATAATTCCCGTAAAACACCTGTAACGCGTCCTCCGGCTATGGACCTTACGAAAAAAGCTTAAGTATACTGCAGTGTGCACTCGAGATTATAACGTTGTCGTTAGCCGACCTCGTATAATATAGAACATGGTCAACCAGAAATATATGTATAGTTATATATACTCTGAACTCGGGTATTGTAAAATTCCAAATTGATCCTAGAAACGCACCATGCTATATCTGCGAGTTGCTTTGGTACCAACGCCGTTGTACGTATAGAATCCCTCAATCCGTATGGTCACTAACAGGTATGATATATAAGGTCCTAGAATTACAAGGGGGGGGGGGGGGGGGGGGGGATGGAACTCGAATATAGTTACACCTGCAGTCGGGTGCAGTCAGGTCGGGGTCAAGCACTAGGGTCGAGTTTTCGCCCGGGAAAAGAGCTACCGCATGTGTAGGTATTAAATTATTTACGGTATAACAGGTACACAGTGAGTATCATCGTGTCGAAATAACCTGTTAACGGACGTTGAGTGTACGAAGTGTCGTCGTGTAATAGGTGTACGGTGGACCGACCTTTTTCGAGTTTACGTAACCGGTGGCAGGGAGAGACTATCCTGCCCAGAAAAGTAGCTTATACAATTCAATTCTATAGAGTTTTAGGCATAGAGATACACAATAACTACTTATCCTCTGTATCTATACATATTAATATATATATATATATATATATATTGAAACGAAAATAACTGCTTATGACTCGCCCATCTCATATTCTGTATAGGTACGTAGGTACCTAACACCGAGAACTCGAAGATATACACACCCGTGTATAATAGTTAAACTGCTTATCGATTTCTCTCAGCTCTTATATACAGAATCTATATTGTATCTGAACGAATAGACGTGTCATGGTACTATACAGGCTCGAGAAGACCAATTATATATTCGTTTTTGAATCCGTATATGTGAGAAGATATTTTTTAATTTTTTTCTTCTTCTTTCTTCTTTTACTAATAAAGTGTGAAAATTAAGACAGTAAACATAAGTGGCGCCAAGGTGATGTACGGTCCAATTATAGTGACCGTCATCAATATATGTTATATGTTATTGGGGAGAGCACAAGGTCCAACTTATATGCATTGTATAATACTTGAGCGAAGATGACCGCAGGTACCCGTAACTTGAGTAACAGAGAATAAGTGTAATAACATAAAGCGACGAGAGATGTTTTGTCTTCATCTCTGTCACCCGTATATCACGAAGTCCGTCCGGGGATTAGACCAAACATCGAAAACAAATCTTCCTATCATATCGCGTGACCGTATCTAGATAGACAGAGCTTATAATCTCGATATTGAATAGGAATAAAAAGTATAAGATTTGTTCCCAAATTTTTTAAACAGAATATGTATTGTTTACCGTACAATCGATCTGTTAATAGAATACCGATCTTATAGCTCACAGTCATATTTTCGAGGTGTTAATGTTTACGCGCGGTACAAAACGTTACGAAAATTTAGGTTGACCGTATAGGTGGGGGCGTTATAAGACCTTGTAACAAATACGAGTCTGCGCGAGCGTGTTGGCGACAATCGGCTGTAACTTCGAGGAAACGGTGACGTGCCTCTCCAAGAAATCTCGAACCGCTCATCTTCGATTCTTGCGTATTAAACAATTGTAATGTATTTCTTAATTACTCGGGCGAGTGACGTTCCGAGATAATCGTACATCCTAAATTTTATTTTCTGAATCGTCGATTTGTTGTCAATAATTCGCTATAATATATATCATAAAATAAATTATAAATAGTCTATAAACCTTTTACCACCCATCTATGCGCTTATGTTTGACGAGAAACTATGCGTTGTGTATATTATATATATATATGCGGTTAAAGATTCACGCGTTCGTTGTCCTGGATTCTCCGCATCTCCGGTTAGGCTGTACCAACTTCCTGAACACGTCAGATCTTCTTTATTTTCCATCTATGCAACCGTTGCTCCGGTATTCCCTACTGGAGGCAACAGAGTTCATTTCTCCATGCGCCTTAGTACGTAGTGCGATATAACGAAATCGAGTTTCGAGAAATTAGTATACACCCGCGAATCATCGACGCGCTTGGATTGATCCTACAGCGCTGTGTCGAATCATTTTCCGCTTAATCGACAGGCCTTTTATCACCGTGATTAATTCCGGTATAAGAAAAAGACTTCACGTAATTTCTTTCTTTTTTATAATTGTCCCTATTACGTACGTTTAAGGAGTCTGAAGTAAACTACACGATTCTTTTAAATAATTTTATCTCATTTCATTATTATTATACTTTGTTACAGATTTGTGACAGGCGGATTCCAAGGGACTGCAGAAGAGCTGCCCCCTCGCTAGACACATGGCCTGTCTCGCAGGTGCCATCGCCCCTGTGCCAGCCGCCCCACGTTCAGGTGAGTCCGATGTTTGAAGTTATTAATCTTAATTTCTCGCTAATCATTCAAAGCGTGAAATCACGTACCAACATATTACATGCGGGCACATTAATAAAGTCAATTTTCTAAAATGGATTTATTATTGATGATCATTATGCATTATGCATATAGCAGTTAACTTCACGGGGATCGATCTCGATATAAATCGGAATAATATAGCTAAGTTCGTTGGGATTGTCACATCGTAAATGGTGATGTCAAACTTTATATAGTCCGGAAAAAAAAAGGCGGTTAATAAGACGCGTTCAGAGTCACGGAAAATTATAGATTTCGTAAACTGGAGCTAACAATCTACGGGACAAAGACAACTCATGATTACGTCGTATATAGGAAGAGTTGCGGCGAGTTAGGATAACCGGAGACCGCAGAGCATTCTCCTTCCTGATTCAGAGCCCAGCTTCGACTTCAATGACTAATGTAATGTTGAATTGATTCGGTGCATATAGTCTTGCGGATATATAAGCATGCAGATGCAAGTGCAGTCTTACGGATCAACTCTTGAGCCGAGAAATTAGATTTTTATTTAATATTTCGTTCACGAACATCTCGATGATATTTTTCTATCTCTCATGCTGAGTCGGGACTGATAAAATTTTCTAGATTAAAAACGAACTCGGGACTCACGGCCGCCTAGTCCAGTCATCCCAATCCCAATCTCTATCCTAGCTACGACGCAGATATAGTAATAATAACCGGCAAAATAACAATCGTGTATAAGCGATACGATAAAGAAGATAAAGAGAGAGAGAGAGAGAGAGAGAGAAAAAAAAAATTATATTCCATATCCTCGCCTTTGTGATTACAGTTACCACAGACAGCGGACTGGAGCAACGTCAGAATAGTCAGACGCAAACGGACACAAATACGTCAGCTTTGGTAAGTCGATCACTCATAACGTAATACACCTACCTACCTGTAATATGATTTACATTACGTGTATACTGATCGATGTAAGACGCGGTTATAAAGAAAGAGAACAAAAGTTTATCGCGATGAGTCAAGTGGTGCCATCTTTACGATAAAATTCATAGTTCTATGCAATAAATCGGTTTTTTTTATTTATTTTTATTTTTTTATTTTTTCGTCCGTCACTGCTCTCAGAACGATGATTAGTCTTGCTCCGCCTTGCCCATATCCTGTGTAGTAAATTATCAGCCCCCTCGACCGGGAGTTGAATTTCTTTTAATAATCCTCGCTTGGGTATTGGATTTATCTTGTATTCATCCGCGGAACGATCGCGACGAGGTAAAAATATTGATAAAACTGTCTTTTGTTCTGTTAAAGTTTGTTTGCGGAGTATAAGAACGCCGCGGTTATAATATATGTATACCGAATACCCTATACCGATCGCGAGAATTGTATACCCATTCTGAAAAACAATTATTATCAGCCGGCAACTATACCGACTACCTTCTTTTGTTTCAAGGTCGACCAATCCCGCTCAGCAGCCCTAGTTTGTCCGGCTTGCTCATTAGTACTACCGAATACTCGTGAATTGACAAATCACATACGAGATCACAACTCGCCTCGTAGCAGCGACGGAAGTGCGGCCGAGGACGAGTGCTCCTGTAAAGTTTGCGGCAAGGTCCTTAGCTCGGCTAGTTCCCTGGATCGTCATATCCTGGTCCACTCGGGAGAGCGACCCTTCAAGTGCAGACTCTGCGGACTCGCTTTTACAACAAACGGGAATATGCACCGTCACATAAGGACTGCCCACGGTGGCAGCTCGCCGAACAGTTGTACGGATTCGGACGGTAGTAGCGACTCGGAAACGCCAATAACCAAGCGAAGGAGAATAGAGGAGTTCAACAACAATAATAACAACAACAATAACGTTTCGAAGAGAAAATCACCCGAGTGTGTTGAGGAGATTGATCAAGGACAACGAAAACACAAGAGTCTTTTGAACAACAACTCGAGAACAGAGGCGAAGAACGATCAGGTCCAGACGCGGAAGACCCACAACTACCCCGCATGCGGGAGACAGAATTTTGAGACGAACGCCCTTCCCGAGGAACACCTCGAACGCACTCAGCCGACACATCCAGCAAAATGTAACACCTGCAACCTAAACTTCAAGGATGAGCGGGTGCTCAAGCATCATCGCTCGATGGGTCATCATTCAGATCGTTCGATCGACAGCCCGACGAGAAACCTTCGAAACTCTGTTGTTGGCTTCGACGATTTGACTTTTGTCGATTTTTCATCCGGTAAATTCCCAACGATTGCTCGTGCCGTTTGCGAAAAATCACTTCACCGACCCGCATCTGGAGAAGTTGCTAGATTCCAGTGCTGCAAGTGCCTCAGAGCCTTCCCGTGCAGGACTGCTCTAGACTCGCACGAAACTGACTGCGGGAATCAAAGCTCGCAGCCGAGAAGCGTTACCGATGATCAATCCAAGAGGAACGACTTTTTCGCGGGACTAGATCTACAAAATAAGGCCGCTATCGCTGAAGCTAAAGAAGGAAAGGACTTGGCCGACATTCAGAGTATTATTTCGTTGACCTCTGGACCAATATTGCAAAATTTTTCGAGATCTGACGCCAGCACTCCAGACAACGTTATAAAGGTCGGGTCAAGCATTGGCTCTTCCGGTTCCTCCGGGACGACGTCCGCCGAAAACCACGAAGAGGAGGTGCAGGATGCGTTTTCAGCAGAGTTTCGTAGGATGAAACTTCGCGGTGAATTTCCCTGTCGACTTTGCACCGCTGTTTTTCCAAATCTACGTGCTCTGAAGGGGCACAATCGGGCACATATGGGGGTCAGTCCGGGAACACCGTACCCCTGCAACATGTGCCCGTACACGAGCACTGACAAAACCGCTCTGGTTAGACACCTCCGATCCCACAACGGCGATCGTCCTTACGAATGCTCATTGTGCAATTACGCATTCACCACGAAAGCCAACTGCGAACGTCACCTTCGGAACCGCCACGCCAAACTAACCCGCGAGGATGTTAAGCGATCTATCATCTATCATTCCAGCGAAGACCCGCTTTATGATCACGGAGAAGCTCCACCGCGAGGGGTGCGAGATGATACACGTAGAATCCTCGTTTACCCAACAGAACGGGAGGATAGTAGTCAGCAAAGAGCCAGTACCGGGTCCGACGTGAAGTCCGAGATCAGGGTAATCGATGAGGCGAAACTTCTGCAGCCGGATCTGACCGCGCGGAGCGCTCCGCTGTTGGGTCACTTTGATACGACGGAGATCTTTCACAACACGCCACCAACTCAACCGCTCGAAATGCTCCCGAGGCACGCCGAAAATCTCATGGAAATTGAAAAACCACAAGATTTGGTAGCCAAGCAATCCTTCACCAAGAATACCGACGACCAGGACGACAACTCCTCGGACGAAAGCGTATCACCTCTAGTCACCGAAGCCAAACCAGCGATGCACCAAAGACTACTGGATGTCAGAATGGACCTCGAGACAGCCGGTCGTCCCGATAGCTGCGGTGAAGACGCGCCTTTGGACTTGTCCATGGACGCTTTGGACCTAAGTAAAAAGTCCAAGGTTACAGAAGCCGAAGCGGCCATCGCACCCGAAGAAGTTCACAGGAGCGAGAAAGATTTTTACAATGTAACGAATCACCTGCTCTTGACACAAGCCCTACTTAAGAGTGGTCAAAACTCGCAATCTCCCTCTTTGCAGGAGGCACTGCAGTACGCCAACGCTCAACTACTCTGCCGAAACTTTGGAACATTCCCGCCTGTAATTGGGGCCGGATTGATGTCGTCCTACTTTATAAACCCGAACTTGTTTAGTCAAGACTTCAACATGAAGAGCAGATTGCAGAAAGACTTGTTCAAAGGTCTGCAGTGCAGTGGTGGTGGCATGGTTGAACCTCAAATTTCCAGGGGCGAGTTTGGATCACCATTTTCTCAAAACAGAGACGCTTCATGCCACTCGGCGAGTGAAGATGCGGACTACTCCCCGAAGCTACTATCCCCGAAATTATCAAGCAAAGTAACAACCTCCCGTGAAAAGCTTGAAAATTCACCCTCGTCAAATTCCGTGAAGATGGTCATTAAGAACGGAGTTCTAATGCCGAAGCAAAAACAACGAAGATACAGAACGGAGCGACCATTTGCCTGCGAACATTGCTCGGCTAGGTTCACCCTAAGAAGTAACATGGAGAGGCACGTGAAACAGCAACATCCGCAACACTGGAGCCAAAGACAGCGTGGTGGACACTCGACCAGAGGACGACCTCCCACCAATCCGCCATCGCTACTGCAGAGCTTGGGACAACCCGCGTCACAATCGATGTCACAACACTATTCGAACATTTTACCAAAAATTGACCATTCCAGCTCAGTCCAGAATTACGGCAAACACGCCATACCGGATCACGTCAAGTACGCGATTCTGGCCCAGCAATTAAAGGGCAATAATAAAGCAGAAGAGAATGACTCTGAAGAGGAGTTAGTCATCGATGAAGAACCCACAGAAGATGAAGCATCGGAATCTCGGGCACAGAGTGATGAGCAGCAACCATCGAGTCTGCTGAGAGGGAAACTAGAAGATCGGAGCGATTTTAACAAGGATAACATCATGAACCAGCACGTCAACGATTTTTCTAAAGAGTACTTGGTGCAGCTACAGGAGCAACATCTCGAGAGAATGAAACGGTACGAAAACGCAAAGTTGTACGAGGCTAACGCGGACGAAAATTCCGAAAAAGATGTCAAGGATGAACTGGAGGAAGAAGCCTCGGAGGAGCAGAAGAAATCTGATGCCGAAGAACGCGCAGAAACTGAAGAAGAGACAGAGAAGACTGAGGACGGTGCTGTCGATCTTGCGAGTGTCTCTAGGCTGCTGGACAATGCCTCACAACAGTACCAACAGTTTCAACCTCAGTATCTCAGCGACGAGGAAGAGGGGCTAGTCGCCTCAACTAGCGAAGGAAATAATTCCGGAAGTGACGAGAAGTCAGACTCCGGTAACTCCGAGTCTGTTCCCGGTAAGAAAAAGTCCGCTTACTCGTTGGCACCGAATAGAGTCTCGTGCCCGTACTGTCACAGAAAATTCCCATGGACGTCTTCGCTGAGAAGACACATCTTGACCCACACCGGTCAAAAACCTTACAAATGCACCTACTGCCCGCTGCTCTTCACAACTAAGTCAAACTGCGATCGTCATCTATTGCGAAAACACGTGAACGCCAGCGCCAGTAGCCAGGCTCAATCATCCACTGCATCATCATCGCCTGAGACCTCGACCACTTTGGTCAACAGCAATGCATTCGCGATGAGAAACGTTCCGGAAAGACCTTACAAGTGCAACCAATGTCCAAGCTCGACATTTTCGACCTTGGGGAACCTCAAGAAGCATCTCTCCTCGAAACACACAACTGGCGGACTGAACTCTAGGTCACACAGTCCGCTCAGCGATCTCCAAAGCAGTCCGAACGAATCTTTGAAACAAAATGATCAGAGTGGTTACGAAAGTCCTTCATCAAGCATCGAAGAACCCGCTCGTATCTCGCCAAGCATTACCGAAGATAACCACAAGACCACACCCAACACATCGACCAGCGCCGATACACCACAATCTCTGAAGACATCCCCGGAGTCCGGATCCACCGTGTCTTCATGCTCCTCCGAGTTGCCTTTCAAATGTCACCTTTGCGATGGCAGTTTTGCCGAAAGACAGGACTGCCTTGAACACATCAAACACGATCACAGATCTGAGTACAAACTCTTGCTGACAAAAGGCGCCCTAGACATGGCTGCTGAGACAGAGACCCACCCCGAAGAGCAACAACAACCACCACAACAACACTGCGACGATGGAGAAGGTCAGCGTGGCAAGTTCCCGGATTACGCCAACAGAAAGGTGAGTTATCCGGCTTCGAATGCGTTCGAGTCACATTATTTCTAACGACATGTTCATTTGACTAACAGGAGACCATGCTTTATCGTTTCAGGTGGTGTGCGCGTTCTGTATGCGTCGATTTTGGTCAGCCGAAGACCTTCGGCGACACATGCGAACGCATACAGGCGAAAGACCGTTCTCCTGTGATATTTGCCATCGGAAGTTTACCCTGAAGCACAGCATGCTACGACACCGTAAAAAGCACGGTTCTATACGTTCATCGATTTACACTGGGACTAGCGGGGACGAGGAAGCCTCCCCGACAACGCCTATGAACAACAATAACAACAATAATAACAACAACAATACTGTTAAGACGCAAGAGATGGGAAACCTCCCTAGTACAGCACCGGGAGAAGGAACTCCCGTAAGATTTGGAATGCATGATAAACTCTCCAGTCTTTCTGGCAAGCTTGCGAGCCTTCAGAATAACAACAATAACGTGGAGGGTGAGGGAGACATTGATTTGATCTCAAATCTTTTAGACATTAGAGACAAAACATTTATCGATAGGATTCTGCAAGCGTCACCTGACGACGCGGCCAAATTACTTGGCGTTCAAAGAGGCAACGAATAGAGTTATTTATCTTTTTTCGTAACGTAGTTTAGAATAGGTACTCTCTTATTTCTCATATTTCCTCCCAAAAATTTCATTTCCATTTCGTTATTATATCCTCTTTCAAATCTGCAGGGCGTATTATTTTTTTTTTCTGAACTCCAAGAATCCTCTTGAAACTCATTGAATATTATTTCTCATTCACAATCGTGCCTTACATAGATTGTACTCGTGTCTTTACTACTATACTTCGCATTTCGTTATCGTTTCTTACTATTCCCTTACTCGTTCTCTATTTGTATAATATCATAACTGTTTGCCTCCCAAATGAAAATTTTGAATGCAGATTAAAACGCGTTAGGATTAAGGACTATGGTGGACATATGCGTATCTGTCTCTCTTTTACATATATACCTTACAAGTGGTCCCGTGAAGAAGGACCTTGAATATGGCGTATGGTCAATATATACATGTATAAATAATTATTTAATTTAAACAAAACGCTTTTACAGCGCGGCTTGATGAATACCTTTTCTATGTACAGATTTCTCGCAATACAATATCATTATATACACACACACATATATTATACATTATACATATACCTATTATACACGTAACGATTGAGCGTGCGTCCTCTTCTACTACTACTACTACTACTACTACTACTCCTACTACTACTACAGCAACAACAACATCAACAACAAAGACAACAACTACTACTAATACTACTACTACTACTATTATACTATTGCACTGCTATTTAATTACGATTAACTATTAGTGTGCCACTATTGAGGATGTCATGTAGAGAAACTTGCAGCCTGCCTGGTGGCAGGTTCTAGAAGATCGTTGAGAAACTATACGGCCATAAAATAAAGGCCTGGTAAATGTGCACACGGGGCTTCTGTTCAGGTGAATATGTTGTTTCTCTCGATCAGTTGTGCTTGCGTCAATCAATTAACATATATACGTATATGTAAAATATCTCTATTATACATATCTCAATATCGTAACATATATATTATTATTATGATTATTATTATTATTATTATTATTATTATTATTATTATTATTATTATTATTATTATTATTATAGGTATTATAGAATAAGTATAGGTTTTAGAATATCATACTATAGGAATCAGTGGTCTTGTCGCCATGGAACGTCAACCATATAAATAATAAAATTCAAATTAAATGAAATGGTGTAGTTTCAATTGAATTTTATTAGGATGACATTGCATAGCGAATCGCTAAGCCGCGGTTTTGATCCAAAGAAACAATTTTAAGCAACGAATTAGGGAAGCCATATTTAAGTTTTATTTAAGTATCAGCCAACATATTGACGTCTGTTGCGTCAAGGTATATGTGGGTGCATTTTAGAGTGCCTTCTCCAGCCAAGATATCTTTGATAAAGGAATCGGATTAACTTGGCTTAATATTTTCGTTAGTAAAGAATAAAGAAAAGAAAAAAAATAAAAAGAAAGAGAAAGAGAAAGAGAAAACAACTCCGTCTTATTGTAATGTACGTTAAATATAAATATATATAATATTTTTTTTTCTTCTTTCTTTCTTTTTGAAGTAACAAGATACTTTCTAGTTAGGCGTTGTATACTCGATATCTCAAATATAGATTATTTTTTATTATCGTTTCAATTTGAGCGTAATAATATAATTCTTATTATACATACATATATATATATATATATATATATATAGATAAAGCAATTTTTAAATATGATTTCTGATCGGAGTTGAAAAGTCGGTAAGTGACGTATTATTTTTAAAGAAATCTTGAAGCAATCAACGAAGTATGATCTTCATTAAAAAAAAAATAATAATAATGAAAAATAAAACGAAATAAAATAAGATAAAATAAATGAATAAATAAAACTAAAGAGCAATATAAGTAAATCATTTTATCACATTTAATCGATATACATAATATATATATATATATATATATATATTATATATTATATATATATATATATATATATTATATATTATATATATATATATATATTATATATTATATATATATATATATCATATATTATATATTATATATGTATATATATATTTTATTGTCTAAGCGTTAATAATAACGTAAATATTATTGATAGTCTATTTTAAATGCCGGAAAAATAATATGTGGCATTTAAAATGCAATGAAACCAAATAGAGGCTAAATGAGGTATCCGCGTGTTCTGAGACGTTCGCTCATAACTGATATGGCTTGCGATCTCAGGGTGGTCGAGCCTCAAGCCGAAATAACTTAAAGTTATTAAAATTAAATTTATCAACATTAATAGGTTATTAATTATTAAGTAAATATCAACTTGTCCATCTCTTTATTATTGACCTAAGATATTTATTCCGTTTGCATTAGACATGGCTGTAAAACTATTGTGTAAACACTTTAGCCCGAGGGCTTTGACTGCTGCAGACCTTCGGGTTAAAGACTCTATATAATATATACTATACATGTATATATATACATACATATATATATATATATATGTACATATATAGGTGTATTTATATATATATACATATATATATAGGTATATATATACTATAGTTTGACGAATGTAGTAGTGGTTTAAAATTTATTCTTCAACTCGAGTTTAAATGCGGCTACCACACATACGACATATCACTCGCTACGTATTAAAACGTTATATCTTGAATATAATAAGTACTTAAATTAAAACTTAAAAAAAAAAAATACAAAAAAATACAAAAAAAACCCATTATTTATTAAAATGTCTGTATGTGGCTTGTGCGATTTTCTCTGATAAAAATACGAAATTATCATTGTACTACTGTTGTAGATGATTGCCTTGTACTTTTTCTCTTGTTTGACTATTAGCCAAATATACGGATATGTACTGTCAATAATTCATACATTCTTTTTTCTTCCTTTCTTTCTTTTCCATCTAAGCTCCACTCATCCCTATATCCTTCAAACTCTTTCGACAAAATTAGCCTAGCTAGACCTACTTTTCTAAATTCTAGTGTGATAGCGCGTGTATCTTATACATAGTATAGTATCTCAACCATCGATTACCTCCAATTTCTTAACTAGCTTAAAGTACTGATAATCTCATGAGAAAGTTCATTTGACATCAGGTATATGTGAAGAATATGTAAGATTCGATTTTATAGAAATTCATACACGTACGGAAGTTTTTTTTTCATAGCTATATATGCGCGAAAAATTGAGGAATTAACTATCGCCGGGCGATGAATAGCTATTTTATTTACGGTGGTTTTTTATCTTACAGACATGTCTCACATGATGGCGAATCTCCGAGTAACAATTAACTGATTCAAAGTAAAAGATAAGAGATAACTGGAGATATCTTCAAGCCGGCTTCGGAGCGTGAAATAAAAATAATCGAATAACAATTGAGCAACTAGAAAAATAATATAATCTCACATCGGTGAATCAAAAATGAAGTCACTGGTTTGGCACGCAAAATCATAGTATTTTCATTAGATATTTTTTATCCATACGATAATGAAATTTACTTTCATAAAGTGATCTGTTTTTAATTATATCGATCATATAACTTCCAAAATTTTAAACCATATCTATCAAATTTTCGGAAATATTTTATTCTGGCTCCTTGATTCTTAACCATGTCGTTCACCCGATTGCTGAAAATTCTCTGACCAACTCGGCTCAGATACGCAGGTAAGAATAACAAATTCTAATAAACTTAGCTCTTGCAGTATTAGATGAGCACTTTTTAAACCTTCATTTCAATCCTTACATATTGAATACGAAATGTCGTGAATGGCCACATCAGATCAATATACAGCCTCGTCTATACTCATCGAAACTTTTTTCAAATTTTCTTACGGTTCTTTCGGTTGCCCGGAATTAGGTAAGAAACGTTACGTGTCTTTCGATTGATATTTTTAAGATATAAATATAATGCTGGTATTAAGCAATGAGAATTGCATCGTATCGAAAGTGAAGACTGCGTTCACACATAATTATTATGCGGTTTGGTATAAACCCTGTCGAATGCTGTTGTTGATAGAGTAAATGATCGTATCAAGATTTGTATTACATAGAATGAGACGTCTGCTCGACTCTTTTCCTCATGAAAATTAATGCGAACGTATAATACGCCAGCTCATAGAACGGAGAAAGTGGTCCTCCGCGTTCCGTTGAAACCAACGTCGAAGCAAAACCCCAACCGGAGATGGAGGGTTAGCTATTCTTAACTTTGACTCGACACAAACCTCAGGAGATAATAAAATACGCATTTTATAATCCGCATAATATGTGACTCAACACTGAAGGAAGAAGCATCGTTTACAGCCAACCCGACGTAACGTATGTTGCTGAATACGTCAAGAACAGACTCTACTTTGTTACCTTAGCAGCAGGTCGTAGAGAGGCACGGAGCACGCCGAAAATACACTTTTTCAGTATCGACAACGAGCTGGTATACAATAATTTTTACGATGATTTTGGCCCCTTGAATTTGGCTTGTCTCTACAAGTAAGAAATTATAGCCACGCGTTTATCTCGAACAATAGTCGCGTATTTATCAATTTTTCCGATCACCCCCGGTTAAGAAACATATGCACTGATTAATAACAGATACTGCAGCAAGCTGAATGAAAAGTTGAAAAGCCCAAGCAACAAAGAAAAACAAATTGTTCACTACACGTCGCACAATCAACAAAAGAGGGCAAATGCCGCCTACCTAATTGCTTCCTACGCGATTCTGTATCTGAAAAAGTCACCCAAGGATGCCTACAAGCCGCTAATAGCACCCAATGGACATCCGTTAAGACCCTTTCAAGACGCTTCAATGCGTGTCTCGATTTACAACATCAAACTTTTAGGTACCACGGTCGACTAATTTTCACCAAGTAATTTGGTCAGTATTCAGCGAACGGTCCTCCCATAAGCCTGTAATGAATGATTATCGAGGCTTTTGTTTGAGCAGTGTTGGGAATTCGGGATAACGATAGAAATCATTAAAGCTACTTACGCTAATGTGCACAGCACGACGTTGCTAATTGAAATTTAATATGTTAATTTCATACAGACTGTTTAAATGCCATTCACAAAGCGGCAGCATTCGGTTTCTTCAACTTCGAAGATTTTGACTTAGCCGAATATGAGAAATACGAACAAATGCGTAACGGAGATCTTAACTGGATGGTACCGCAAAAGTTCTTGGCATTTGTTGGACCCAGCACAGAGCATGGCTCGGTCTACCATCCACCTGAACGCTACCTTGAATACTTTCAGAAAAACAATGTCGTGGCTGTTGTGAGGCTGAACAACAAATCATACGAGGCATCCAGGTATATGACGAGTTTTCATTGCATCTGAAAGACTTTTCGAACATGTAGATACCTGACGAAAAATTGATGTTACTCCAGGTTTACTAGAGCCGGAATCACGCATTACGACATGTTTATGCCGGACGGTAGCGTACCGCCAGAAAGAGTACTGGACCATTTTTTGCAGTTAGCTGAAACAACTACTGGACCGATCGCTGTACATTGCAAAGTATAAAGCCCAGAACGTGTATTCAGGAAGTGTAACTGATATCACAGCCTTATAACCATAGCGATAAGTACCCAAATGATTAAATGTCATAATTTGATGAAAGAGTCCAATTGGGATACGGACGTTAGTATCACTTCCTGAATCTGGATATCAGAAATTTATTGCAGAGGCACCAGTTATGAGGAAATGCCATTCATAGACCATCGCATATCAGAAGATATACTAAAGTATAAAAAATGATTAGGCAGGTTTGGGTAGAACTGGATCCCTGATCGCAGCTTACTTGGTTAAACATTATCGAATGTCAGCGAGAGAAGCCATCGCCTGGATGAGAATATGTCGACCTGGGTCTGTTATCGGACACCAACAAGCTTGGCTGGAAGATATGCAGAATACACTTTGGCACGAAGGACAACAGTATAGGTATTCATCTTCATACAGGCCCACACAGGATTATACCGGGTTTCAAGAAGCTGCCAAAAGATCTTGTTATGTTGTAACTTATGGTCGCAGGCGAATTTTTATCGCAATTCATTTCCAATTTTCGGGTATTTGATTCGAAAAGGTCTAGCCTACTAAATGGGAACATGTTAGCATTGCGGATGGGTTTAATACCCTTGATCATACAACAGGTTGAAGTATCACGGCGATGGGGATATGATATTACATCATAAGAGAGGAATTTACTCAGTGGCCATTAAACTCGAGAGGAAACTTGACCAGACTCTTAAAAATGAGCGACTTGATGCCATTCATTTCAGCAACAACTCAGGTAAGTCATAATTAATGCAGTACAGTAGCGGTGGATGCGGATAGTCAGAACTGTAGATTATCTGAACATCTAAATCATGTTTGGTTGGAGACAATGTTAATTTAACAAAGCAACTTCATTAACTTTTTTAAACGAAAGATAGCGAAAGAGGCGCAGCAGACCTGGATCAGCAGCCAGATATAGTAGAACTGCGGAGACAGAACGTGGTACCTTATACCAGAACAATAAAACCTGGCTTGGCTAGTATACTAGGTATTAAAGTGCTTTTATAGAATCCTTGCAATTTCTGATGTGCGTTTCGTTGCGATTTCATTATGTGTTCAGCTACGTATTTTTCCACGTTGGAATGATTTATGGTCTTGAATCACATAAGGCTAAATGGTTTTAGGGAAATTGCGTACAGTTGGAGGTACCGCATCCTCGAACTCTGAACAGATCTCAGGAGTGCGCCGAAAAGCTACTACGGATGCAACGAAGTTTAAACCGACACAGGGAGACCGATTGAACGAAATAAAAATAAACCGTAACAAACTCTCGGTTAATTCTTTGCTATTATCCAGAAACAACGTCGTGGCCGCGCCGCAATCCATATCGACAAAGAGATTACAGAGAAGAAAGTGATATTTACGATCAGGATATTCAATATTTATAAAAATGACTTTTGTATGTATTGTCGATTCTACAAGCATCCAAATAAATTCTTCTAATATATAATTCATCGGATTGCTCACAAATAACTTATAACCCAGGTTGCCTATAGTGAGGCGCATCCATACGTTCAATCGCTAGCTACCTCTAAAGAATGGAAGAGAAGATAAGAATTGTATGACCAAAATCGCAGAAGTTCATTGATCAGTTTTCAAAA
Organism: Tenthredo scrophulariae; assembly: GCA_963978835.1. NCBI lineage: Eukaryota > Metazoa > Arthropoda > Insecta > Hymenoptera > Tenthredinidae > Tenthredo > Tenthredo scrophulariae. The sequence continues at coordinate 17,077,509 of OZ022230.1, read as the reverse complement.
CGCGAATATTAATATTGTTTCGTTCATTCATCCACAATTTTCGTCTAATTATAGTTTTGAAACAACTCATTGCTATCAGATTCATTCATTCTTTATTATACTGTATTATATTATAGTTTGAATTCTAACGGGATTGAAACGAGATTAGGACTGGAGGGTAATTTATAAAAGACCGAAAAGATCTTTACCATTGGCTCTGATCAACGTATACCGCAATTAACAACTGTTGATCATTCCGTTATTACCAACCGATCATTGTAGTACTACTTCTGGTACAACGATGGCGCTAAGGCTCCTCACTATACTGGAGAACGCTGTCATCTGGTAGAAGTTATAGCAACTTAAGCTCTGCTGTGTCGTATCTGTTCATCCAGTTGTCGACGTAGCAGCAGCATGAGAGGAAAAACAAGTTCATTCCATTATTGACATTATAGTTGGCAGTGATTATTCGCTGCCAGTTTTTCCCTTAATCATAATTCGTAAACAATAAAATACTAAAGCCTGTAAGCCACCGCTTTTGATGGTATATTAAAAATATTTAAAATTTCGGTGTAAACTGACACTTCAAGTTCGAAAATGAATAACTTTTTCAAAAGCTTGGCGTTTATCGTCTTAATTATTTCCATAACAAATTCAAGCGATTCAAAATCTAAAGAAAAACCAAGTTGGGCGAAGAAGGATATTCGTGATTACACGGATGCCGATATGGAAAGATTATTAGACCAGTGGGAGGTTAGGTTCTTAAATCTTATCAATCGCAGTTCTGTTTTATACAAGCGAATATTTTATACGAATATAAATTCACAGGAAGGAGATGATCCTCTAGAACCCGATGAACTTCCAGAACATCTTCGTCCTAGTCCGAAAATTGACTTATCTCAGGTCAAACCAAATATGAGAATAATTACCCGAAGTCAACTCCCATAGCTAAAGTATTCAGACACTAATCATATTCCACATTTTACAGCTGGATACAACCAACCCTGATAGCATTATCAGAGCAACTAAAAAGGGCAAAGGGTTAATGATGTTTGTCGGTTTGAAGAAAGAGTTTTCTCGCGATCAATCTGAGACTATTACCCAATTGTGGCAGACTGGCCTTCACAATAATCACATTATTGCTGAGAGGTGATAACTTGGAGTCAAGTATAAGAATTGGAAAATTATTTTATCTACAAAATCAACCCTTCTATTTTTCAGATATATGATCGACGACAATCGGGCGATATTCATGTTCCGTGATGGCGCACAAGTCATCGATGCCAAAGTGTTTCTTTTAGAGCAACCGGAATTGACCGAAATAACATTCGAAGGACAGACTTTTTACGGAAAACATAATACTGAGGTAGAAAAATTGACGAAAAAAAGAATTGATTTCATTCACTTATTAACTTGTAAGAAGAACAAACGAATCCTGAGTTAAAGATATAATAGGTCGTTTTTCTTCTAGGGTAAGGGAGAAGATAAGAAAGACGGATTGAAACAAGAAACAAAGAAGAAAAGTGCCAAGTCTATATCTGAAGAAGGACGTAAGAAAGGAAACAGGAAACAAGAACTGTAACACAGTCAAGTGAGGAAGGATGCTTGAATATCGATCATTTTTCAACAATACACCATTGTTGCATCTGTGTAAATTATTATGATGATCCTCGAACGAATTTGTCTTCTAAGTTTTACCCTTTCATGCGCATTTACGTTTTGAATACGACTCCAATACTTGAACAGAAGATGCATGAAAGGGTTGAACGTATTTCAAAGAATACTTTATGCTCATGAATGAAGTTACTATTTTTTTATCTTAATATTAAGATGCAAGTGTTTATTTATAAGCAGTTTTCTATATTTTTCTTTTGTATTAGGAATTATTTTTTTTTTTTTCACATTCCGTGTTTCACTACTGAATGCAATGGCAAGGGTCTTCCAATTTCGGCATCTTCTACGCTGCGTAACAAACTGAAAACCGAATTTTCATAATCAATGCTATTAATCGATGTTAGAATTCGGTTTCTCATCGCCCTCTATCTCCACTATACCTGCTATTATCTTCTACATAGTAGGAATTGATTGACATCCAAGACTAAATAGCGTGTGAAGATAAAATAAACCAAATTGTCTGTGCTCAAATCATGTAAGTTTATTCTTAAAGATGAGATTCTGCAATCCCATCCCACATTATTATTCAATTTATAAACCTTGATAACAGACCAAAGTCATATTTATTCTGTATAAAAACTAAGAGATAAACAGATCAAATTCATTATGATTAAACTTATCGTATCGCTGAATTTACAAATCTTAACATTATTACTTATTCAAACTTGTCTTGCTAGTAGCAGTGTCTGACTGCATGTTACCCAAAACCTTAACTTCCCTCTGTAGTTCTTTAACAACAGTTGCTAACGCCTGTGGGTTTACCCCATTTTCACAAAGCCTTATGCAAATGCTTAATGTCGAAGGGTCCAGATTAGTGTTCAACAATTTTGATATTTGATGAAGAGTCTGGAAGGTCTTGCGAGCTGCATTCACCTGGTGATTCACAGGTTCCGGCATGCTGGCTCGATTCAGTTCTTTACTAAAAGAAACAAATGAGAATATGCACACCCAAAGTGGATAGGGAGAAAAGTGATCATCAAATTTCATAAGTATCCAAGCAATTGAATCTGTGTAGTATTTAAGATCCCTTAGTTGTTTTTTCGAGCGATATATAGTATATTTTAGCAAAAGAATACACGACTAATAAATATGAAATTAATTTAGACAATTGAGGCCAATATCTGCTAATTTAGGGTTTGACCATCTTATTTCGGCACTGTGACTCGTCGTTTCTAGCCAAAGTTCTGATCGTGAGATGGTCAGTCCTATTGGGAGATTTGCCAGAGTATGCAGGGTGGTCTAGGAAATATATTTTATGGAAAATAGTCTCTTTGGTAAATAAAATTAACGAAAATTTAGATGATGAATGATCCTAAGCTTATGAGACGTGTGTTACGGAACACAAGTTAGATATCGTACGCATTATGAAATCTAGTAGCTCGATATAACTTGGTCTATATTCTATGTATAATATAAACGAAATCTAACTTTTTTTCTTATTCTATTTTATACCAAAAGTTCATTCGCTGCCGGAGATATTTTTATTATTGGCTTAGTGCTATATATAATATCGTGAATAGATATAGTGAATACTGTGTGTTTAAAATAGTTAAGAGTTTCGGAGGTTCGTTTTATTCGTTCGACCGACTCGACGATGTGCAATACTATACTTATATTAGCATACCTAACAAAAAAATGTTAATGAAATATTGCGAGCTAAGTTATGCGGGTTAACAGGGTCTAAGCAGGCATGGGACCGCGTAGCTAATTGTTTTATTTAGTCTGATCATTAGCGAAATGGTTATCGCCTACGCGTTATACGGGCGAAGAAACATCTAACAAGTAACAAAACTCACTCTCCGGTGTTAGACAGCTTTGGGCATCCGGCCAGTCAGCATCTAAAAAGAAAACTTTACTGCAGTCAATAACACGAGGCTCATCAATTTTTCAAAACATTTACTTCGGTGAATTATTGCTATTTTGGATATATTCACGGAGATGTCGAAGCCACAAGGTCCACAAGCCGGGCAAAGGCGCGTAATACGAGAAGAGACCCCTGTGCAATCAGAAAGTAAGTTTATAGAAAGCCTTATAGTTAATTCTGCCGAAAACACATGCTTGAAAAATATTCTGTGATATTTATAATCAGTTCCCTCAATTTATTCAATAAACTATCGGATTTACATTCATAAACCGATGTATAAAAAAAGTTGATAAACACGCGACAGAACCCTTGACTAGATTCATCCCTGAGAATTATCGAAGGAATAAACGCAGCCTAAAAAGGTGGGCGTGACGTTCAGTCAGTCAGCTGACTATCGTGAATACTTTTGGATCATCAGCCTGAGGTTTTCTTCGTCGATCCTTGAGTCTTCGTTTTAACATAATAAAAGAAGGTAAAAAAGGTATAATCCTGATTCAAAATGACTCTTCATTCCGCAGGGAAAGGAAAACTGCTCGCAGTTATTGGAGATGAGGTAAAAATTCCTCCGATATTTATAACCTACGCGTTTCTTATTTCAATTATTCACAAAAAAAAAAAAATTATCCCAACATATCTTATTTTCGCAGGATACCTGTGTCGGATTTCTCCTCGGAGGAGTTGGTGAAATCAACAAAAATCGTCAGCCCAACTTTATGGTCGTAGACAAGAGTATGTTTAAACAAACATTTCTTATTAATTATTATAGTTAACATCCACAGCCCCACTTATCTTCATCTAATTTACATTGGTCTATACAACAGATTGTATAACACACTCAAAGATATCCTTTACTTTATTCATTTATTTTTTTCTCTTTGCATTTGTCGTTATTTCTTGCTCTATGGTGTTCTATGAATGAAACATGTCCAAAATATAATAAGAGAAGAAAGAGTTTTCACTCCATACACTCGTTTCTCATTATATTCTTTATTTTCAGACACTGCTGTAAGTGAAATCGAAGACACCTTCAAGCGCTTCATAAAACGCGACGATATCGACATTATCCTCATCAACCAAAACGTAAGAGCTGAAACTCTGGTGGAAATGGTTTTTCTGTGTTTGAAATCGACTGATAGGTGGACACTGAAGATCTTGAAAATCAACCTTCTAATGCTGACGACTAACAAATCTGCTTTACCAAAAGAAATAATGCCATTGAGAAAACTGATGTTATATAAAGTCTTATCACAGCCTTGAGCACTAATACAAAGTGGCAATTCTTAAAACAGTCGAGCTTTGGCTTTGCTCAATGTTCAATGGTTGTACAGATTTATTACTGAATAGGTCAAGGCTGTAAATAATAGACTTTATTCTATGAGACATGAGATTGACACTGGGTCAGATGATTATCATATTTATGTATATTAAAATTGACCGTTGATTAATATTGAAAATTTCTGTTAGGTTGCAGAGATGATCCGGCACGTAATCGATGGTCATACTCAGCCTGTGCCATCTGTTTTGGAGATTCCCAGTAAGGATCATCCGTACGACGCAAGCAAGGATTCTATTTTACGACGCGCCAGAGTAAGTATATTTTTCATTGTTTTTACATACAGTAAACAGCAATTTACTAAATAGAAACATGTTTTTATTGTCTATTTGTTGTTAGGTATTTGAATACACAGACTTAGAGACCTAAGAAATATACCAATATTTTTCAACTCTGAAAAATTAGATCAGATATCATGAAATATTGAATTTGAAGCATAGGAACAGTGAAAATGTATCCCATATCAGGTTTTTAGTTCCTATTGTATGATATGCTGTAATAACTAATTGATCTTTTGACTATGAAAGACTTGAAGCGGAAATATTTATTAGTTTAGATAGTTTAGTTACTTCTTTCGTACCACTCGGATGTAATAAAATATTTGATTTTTATTATTACAGGGTATGTTCAATCCGGAAGATATCCACTAATGTATGTACATAACTTTCACTCATATTGGATCACCAATATTAAATGTGTATAATAAAAGTATTATCAATTAAATATTATTTATTAGTTTAATTATTACTACATATTAGTAACTAGATACTATCAAAGTTAAGAAAACTTTTAAACTCTGTTGCAAATGTAAGAGATAATCATTCAATAGAATCCGTTACATTCCATCAGCTGTTTTTTGGGTTTATTGTATGAAAATCTTACCCAAAATTAAACAAACGAATGAAATTACTGAATTGGTGTTGAAATTTTTCAAATTATTTCTTTACAAATGATGAAAAAATATATTATACGTTAATTTCAATGATTGAACGACAATAATTTAACATTCGTTATAGGTACGCAGTGAAATTTTCCTTTTATTGTAAACATGTAGTACAAGCCACTCTCAACATATGAATTGTATAAATTTATTTTAACTATGAAATATTTCAATGGGATGAAATTAGCAGTGTGAAATCACGTAACACTAAAATACAATAAAATACAATACTGAAATAAATATTATACATATATACCCATATATAATAATTTAGACAAGTCATTTTAAATCAGTACTTAATAAATAGAAATACAGTGAATTTTTGGTATAATTTTGGTCAATAAATACTATGCCAGAAATTGAACTTTACCGAGATTCTTTAAATAGATAATTTTTCTTTCATACTTACGAAAGCTCAACATTCGCATTTTATTTCAGGAAATTCAAGAACGGTTTTTTTTTTATCTCGTCTTATAAGATAAGATAAAAAAAAAAACTCAACGTATTTTCTCTACTGTTAATAATCAGCTTACAAAGATGTGCTTTATACTGGCAAAAAAAGCAACAGTGTCTGGCATCTTTTATAAAATTTCAATACTTTATTTAGTGTACTAAGATGTTCTCTATTTCATTATTGAGCTTCGTCTGTACACACTTACAATCAATTTTTTCCTTCTTTTCTACTGGTGCAAAGATTAACACCTAAACAGTTTACTACTGGAAATCACAGTTCTATATGAACGCAACATTAATTAATATATTATTTCTTAATTTCCTTCATCCATTATAAGAGATACTTTCTCAACAGATCCAGAACGTAGCAATAGCAAATATAAATTTATGAAGATCGCATAGTTCTTGAATACTCATCGTATATAATATGACATAACGGTTTTCCATGATCAACACGAAAATTTGAATATGTCTTTCTAACAACTGCACACAGTATGATATTGACAAATATTCAACGAATATAGGTGCCATTCATATTTGATATGATGATCTGATACTGAAGCAAAATAATTTGCTAAGCAACTCCACTTTGCTATTTGAATCGAACTAATTATATGCATTAATTTCATCTATGTGTATATAATTATTTGACAAACAGTGACGTAACAAGTAAATAAATATCAAACAACATTGAATAGATTTGGTATGATTGTGTTGTAGAATTCTCCAATTCCCAATCTGACTAATTTAGAAATATTAAATTATGGCATGTAAAGTGCCAAACTTTAATTTTATAAACCATAAACCCTCTTAACGCGATACTCAGAAAATTTATACGAGTTTTGAACATAATAATAAAATTTATAACACCGTTGTTAATAACAAAAATAATTTCCATCACTGTATCGAAGATAGAAATATTTATATTCAGTATTGTCGAGCTGAAGAAGTAGTCGTTTAAATTCTTGTGACCATTAAATGCTTCACAGAATAAAACTACTTTCAAAGATCAGTCATCCTTCTCCTCTCTTGCAGATAGTAACAACTTTTGTACTGTGCGTGTTACTTGATCTAAAATAAGTGGACATTCGAATTATAAGTAAACTGCAAGATAATCAGAGATGAAACACGCTTTCCAAATACCAATGATAAGGTTTATTATGAGGACATTGCACTTACCATTAACACGAAGAAATGACTTTGGTTTATTCTGCCATACAACTCCCAGAAAATAAGCAGGGATTCCAGACAGTGTGATCAGAATGCCCATGCCGACTTCAAATGGTGCTTCGTAAATGGATACCACAATAAGGAAAGCACATATTATCACAAATGTAACGGGTACCATGAATGACACCTAACAGAAGAAAGGTAGACATGTTATGCATTTGAATTGATGAATTAAAGGAACGAAACAGATCGATTTTTAGAAGCGCTAACACTGCGGACGCACCTTAATTGGTCGCTCCATATCTGGCCTCTTATACCTCAGCCATAGAATGCCAGCAACAGAGAGCATGATGAAGAATGTTTCCACAATACTGCAGTATGTGATGAGTACAAAGACATCAGTCGTGCAAAGCATACATAGAGACAAAATGCACTGAAATTGATAAGAAAAAAGAAAAAGAAAAAACGATTTTTAATATTCTGGAAGAACAATTTCAATACAAAGAGTTCTATAGCTCGATGCTTCCTACTTCATTGATTGGTGGAGCATTTAATACACTAGGTCAAAATGATAAATATCTAATGATTCCGTTTTCTGATAAAAAATGCGCATAATATACATAACATGAATCGCATGATACAACATACCAGAAAGACCAGAGCTGGGGTAGGAGTGAGCTTTGCAATATTAATGTGGCTCAACATAGCTGGAAAATGTCCATTCCGAGCTCCGACAAAACACATTCTAGACGAAGTCATAATGTGTACACTCAAGCCACCGAAAGCAGATATTGCCACCATTACAGGTATGGTCCAAGACATTACTCCCAATACTTGGTCTCCAAATGTCTGAAATTAATGAAATCATCAGCACTGATATGAGCGTATCTAATTATAAACAGAATCATGCATGTTTTGATATAAACTTACCACAGCAATAGCATTGGAGGAGATCATGGCATTTGGTGTCAGGACGGCTAAGTAAGCCACATTAGCAAGTACGTAAATCGTAGTAACTAAAGGCAGAGATATGTAGATGGCACGAGGTAAATTCCTGAAGATAGAAAAATTAGCGACCGCTTTAAAACCTGCTTTTATTATTATTAATACCTGCTAACTGATGCTCCATAATTAGACTTACACATATGGATTTGTTAGTTCTTCAGTCATGAAATTCAAATAGTTCCATCCGGAATAAGAAAATATACCAGCGCAAAAGGCCACTGCAATTTTTCCCGGATCTTTAGTGGTGTCTTTGAACGGTGTTTCGAAATTTTCGCTATGGCCTAATGGAGAGAAATTTTCATATTAAAACAAGTTCATAAATTAATTAAGTTGTATTTTCACCGGTTTCATGCCTGAGACTTACCGAGCGCCAACCAAGTGAATCCAGTGATAATAATAATGACTAATGCTGTGACTTTAGCAAACATGAAGACATTCTGCATTAACGAAGTCTCTTTAACATCATAGCAATTGATGAAAGTCAGCAAACCTGAGAAATAGTATCAGCATATTGATAGTTGTCGTCAGTCTTAGGTTTTAGCATATTTGAATGCATTGAATTTAACTTACACATAGTTAAAGCAGCAATGAGTCTAACACTACCATCGGGGATCTCGCAGTGTGGAAAAAACGGTTGTAGAACATATTGTGCAAACGTGATACTCATGATAGCGTTCGTTGTAGGCCTGAGAAATCGAGGAGAAAAATATTATTTTTTGCATAACATTGAAATTATTGAATTATATGTAGCCGAGAATTTTGTTCTGTGCATATGAATAACTCTAAACCCTTGTCCCTACTTACACAAATATCAAATTTGCTGCCCAGAGATATAAAAATGATGGTAACGCACCGAAGGCTTCATGAATATAGGCGTAATCACCACCGCTCAGAGGTATGCTTGTACCCAATTCTGCGTAACATAAGGCACCGATCATAGACAGCAGTCCACAAAATACCCAAATTATTAGAGACAATCCTACACTGCCTACTTCCTGGATGACCCCTTTTGGCGATACAAAAATCCCTGAAAAAATGATAAATCATGTGGTAAAGATAATCTCTGACCTTTCATTCAATTGATTTGATCAACGCGATCTATTCTGACATCGAAATGGAGAGGTGAAGAGGGAATCTAGTAAAATTTACCAGAACCGAATATGATTCCCAGAATGATGGCCACTCCTTCCATTAGACCGAGTTGTTTCTTCATTTGTACTCTCCCAGAATCAGGATCCTGCCCACCTGGGAGAGCCTTTCCATCTTCTGTAGGTGTCATCAATTGCATTTCACTGGGAGACGCGGGTGTTGTACGTTTCACCATATTGGCTGTTTTGGATTAATGTAATACGAGGTAAGTCGACTCTGTGTTGAACTTCAAATTTCAATTTTATAATAATCTGATTTAATTAAAAGCTTCTAAAAAAATATGACAAACTATAAAGAGAGTTTCATGATATTAAAATTGCAGTTGAGTCAAATTGATGACAACAAGTTGGTGCCCCAATGTTTATAGATTGAGAAAGTACGTTTGATAGTGATTGAAATGCACAGCTTGTCTTGCAGTTGAAGAATGTTCAAACCCTTATGACTTTTAGACAAGTTTCTTGAAGTTTTTGAAATGTTCACGGTGGCTTTGTTCAGAAAACAGAGTCTTTATATTGTTGGCTAATGAAAGTTCAAACTATTGTCAAAGAGATGCTTTTATCTCATTGTATGAAACTTTAATTTCCGATCTATAGATTTACACTAGCAATTGGATTTCTGGAATAGAGTCAATTCATTGAACTCCGTAAAGATCCAAGATTCGTGAAAAGATCTTAAGCAGCTTCCCTAATTAAAGTATAATTATTTTAACAAGGGTCAATTACAGAAACGTTTAAACCTCCATTCCAGAAGATGACACGCTGTTATACTAGCAGATAAATATTAGTATAATCGTTGATAATGATCCAACTTCCAGGAGTATTGAATAATTGTATGAAAAACTAAAAAATAAAATCAAAGAAAAGAAAAAAAAAGTTATTCAAAATCAGGAAAGGGAACCTAATTTACTCCAGTGACTAAAATCCACAGAATAGAAATTAAATCTTGAACAGCACACAGTTGTCATTTGTATGTGTTTATATCACCAATTTCTGTATTATTATTAAACGTACAATATTTTCATTACATAGCCATAATACCTTGTTTGATTAAGCCCTGTGAAACAACAGAAGATTAACTGTTACCAATGAGGACCTCCAACAATATTTCACTCAACGTATACTGAATACAATAAATTATAAGCAACGATGTGCCGTTGAGGATAGAATATGCCGACTGAAATAGAGCCTACTTTGCTGGTGGTCCAACTCATCAACATTCTCTGTAACAAAGTAGTAGGAGATAAAAGAGAAATTAAAAGAAACGTTGCTAAGTACAGTCTGTACAGATATCTAGAACGGAGTGATCTTAATTTGGTCATATTCGAATTTCAATGCTCTCATGGGCCAGAACGTTTTTAACGATATACAAAAAAATGTAGTCAAAGCCCCGGGTTCATATCTTGATTCTAAATACTGCCCCCATAGCCTTTGAACTCTCCCGTTTAAATAATCTTCGGGGCTATTTATTACTATCCTATTATATTTTTTTTCTAATTTTGTGAACATGTGGTATCGCGTAATAGTTACTGAGCTAACCTCAACATGGTTTGCCGTAAAGGGTAGTAGTATCGATAATATAAGTACATAAATCTTGTGTATGAATATTCAAAGTATAGAGGATACGTTGGGTTATTTAACTAATATAGATTTCTTATAAATACCTAAAAAATTAATTTAGTTATTTATATACGATCGTATAGGATCTTGAATCGTAGGCCGGAACGCACGTGTAGCGAACAGAAAAGGGTATACATATATCGTACCTCCGCCTCCAGGTATTCCGCAGCCCATGTGCTACGTCACATCTCACCCAGGTAGATTTCATCCAATGAAATCAATGCATCGAGTAGTACCGTTTCCTGGATGCGTTTCTGCCAATTTTCGGCTATTGCGCATCATGTGACGTCATCAGTTGCTGCTTGTGTTGTTATGTTATGGAAATAGTTTAATTTTTCCCTCTATTGGGTTTGAAATTATTTAAAAGTGTTCATTAAACTACCATGAGTTAGTATTTTCATTATTTAATCGACACTCTTCAGACTGCGAGGAACGATATGTTGTATAATTGACTATCCCTGATATATCGACGAATAAATTAACGTTATTTTCATATCCTAACCCCCAAACGGATTCCATTAGTAAATGAATATCGGAATTTTTATCTGTTCAATTGTCTTATGAGATAATTTATCACATTGATCGAAATATTTTAGCCAATTTTCAACATACTATCCTCATCACTATCATCGTTATTATAAAAATACAATATTTCTAATTCCGTTCGTTTACGCAATCCGATTTTACAGTTGAACACAGAAGAAACAACCTAACCTATAATCATAAATGAAAATGATTTAACGTAAAGACACAGCTGTGAGTTGTGACCTACAATAATAATGTCTCGGAATTCAGAAAGAGACATGTATGAAAATATCGTAGAACCCGGAATGGAGGAAAAGGCTAATTTTTTGGACTGTGAAAAATCAGATTATTTATTATTATCAAACGATGAAAAAACCGACGACGAACCCATGGTGATTTTATATATTATGTTGTCAAATTTTCTAAATGAATAATCTTACTTCAGGTTTCATTTATAAGTAATATCACTGTAACTATTGCATGCGTTTATTCCCGCCTCTACAGATGGAAGAAAAACTTGAATTAGAGGATGACGTCGATATAGATGAGGACGAAGTCAGAAAAATATGTAAAGGTGAAGGAGATGAACCCCAAGTTTACTTCGAAGAAGCTCTTGGAACTTGCGAAGAAGTAACCGTTGATTATAATGAATCTTCCATGTCTATTCCACTTTCACCTCCCATATCTCCCAGATCCCCGCATGCTCGTTTTAAAATCAAACGAGAATGGCCTCAGGCAAACGATGAAGAAAGATTATCCATGGTAATGATATGTCTTATCAAAAGCTAAATTCATCGGCTTTAATTTACAGGGTTGTTACAACATTGCAGAATTTGACCAGAAAACTTGGAGAAAAACTCAGAAAATTCATAAATTCGAAGATTGTGACAATCCTGAGTGATCGCCAGTTGAGAATAAGTTTTTCTTCAAACACTTGGACAATTTTGCATAGAAAATGAAGTTCACGTTTAATAGAATATTATTTTTTGGCCCTGATCCCTAGAAGCTTGATTATATTTATCGATCTTTTTTTTTTATAACATATTGGCTTCATTTTTATTCAATATAGCATCTAGGTTGTGAAGAAGAGAAAGGATACTTTGCGGAGGAAAGGGAAGAAGTGAGAGACGTTAATGACGACGATGAGGAAACTATAGCAACATTTGTAACAGCTGCAGGACAGCAACTTGCTCTTTATGCCGTTGAAGATTCAGAAGATGTATTCGCTGTTGCTGTTTATGACGAGTCCGGCGAACCACCTACGAACTTTCAATTCCTTATGAAGTAACTGAAATTGTTACATTTGACTTATTGTTGAAAATTACATCCATCTATCATTGAATTGTTGATATTTTTAACAAAAATTTCTTCTTTATAGATCGGATGTGGAAAGATTGATAGGCGAGGGTGCGGTGAGAACGGTGAAAAAGCCTAGTCAAATAAAAAGGCAACTACTTACTACACAGTCTCCAGTATTCTCACCCAAACAACGGCGAACTCAGTGTACTCAAAACAACCACGGATTTGTATCTGATGTTAAATCTAAACAACAAAAACCTCCTGATAAAGCTTGGAGCAATAATACAGTAATTAATCAAAACTGCCGAGCAATATTGGATACAAATACCGCTGGTAAAGCCAGTTATTCTACCCACAAACCATCAAACAGCGTTACATATCTGATGATGAATGAGGCAACAATGGGTATCGGTAGGTTCATTTGATTGAAAATAATCTCATGTTCATTTTTCCGCTCTAAAGTTGTTCCACTTTAATTAATAGCGCAATATATTCATTTATATACTTTCTAAAAAGTTGCTTATTCATTTTTTAACAGTCGGGCAATCGGAAGGCAGTCAAGAGTCGCTTGGAAGTGAGAATGAAATAGTAGAACAGTCTACAGTTCAGTACATTCTTTTGGACGGTGATCAATCTGACTCAGAGTTGACCTTTGATGAGATTCAGGCTACACTCCAGGGTTTAAAATTCCCTACGAATAAGTTGACGAAAAAGAAGATGCTGAATCACAGAGGAACGCTGGATCAACAGAGTGCAACGAGTCATAACGCAAATGATGTAACAGATGACAAAATAGCACTATCAGTCATCGGTACATCAAAAAATTCCCTGGAAATGTCACAGCTCGATATTCCCTCCGAATCACCGGATACAGAAATTAGAACAAGTGAAGACTTGATCGGTGATGAAGAAACCCATCCAAGTACAACGGACCAACGTGTCTCATCAGAAGTTAGGACTGGTGCAAAAGAAAATCTGACTGATAAATCATCAGAAAATATTCCCAATTCATCTGTTATCGATCCCACAATAAAACCCAATGGTATGGACGGAAAACAACACTCGATAAATACATTGAGACCGAATACATCCGATGGACATACTGAAATAGTACCGAAAATAAAAAGGTCGAGAAAACAGCAGCTCACATCGGTGAATCGGGGCGACTCTGAGATAATAATACAGCCTGCGTTGATCGGGGCGGAAGAAGACAGTAATAATAAAAAACGAGGAAGACGAAAAAAGAAGCCAGTACCAGACCCGGATTATAATCCGAGACCTGTCAGGTCTAAGAAATCTAAGAAAGCGTCTAAGAATCCCAAAGTAGAAATTATAGAAATCGATATTGACGAAGAACAGAGCGATTCACAAACGAAAAAAAACGTTATTGAAATCACCATCGATGATAGCAAAGAAAAAGGATCTAGCGATAAGGAAAACGAGATCATTATGGTCGGGGATTCTGATGACGAATCTGAAGAAGCTCAGGCTAAACCTATGCCACCTGCTATGCAGTGTACACATTGTTTAAGGAATTTTAGACAAAAAAGGGCGCTGGATACGCACTCTAGAGTCTGTCCAAAACTGCGAAATAATCTAGAGAAGGAAAGTATGAGGACACACGAAACAAGTTCTGGCCCATCGACCAAAATCAATTTTGAGGATAAACATGGCGGTAACAAAGAGTACACGTGCAAAGTATGCAACGCGAAGTTTGATGCTGTTGTTGTATTGGCGAGGCATGCAAGAACAGAACATCAAAAAAAGTATAGAAACAAAGGGGGTAAACCTAGTGTACAGGCAAAATCAGTAGAAACAAAAATAGTCGCATCTAAAGAATCTTCCAATGAGAGGAGAATGACTCGTGTGAGTCAAAAAAAAAAAGGCCAAAGCTCAAACCAATTGTGGAAATCAAAGAAATTAAATTGCAATGATTGTGGGAGATGGTTTCCAAGCACGGCTATATTAGTCGCTCATTGTTTACAACATGCTACCAAAAATTCTGGTGAGTTGGTTTCAAGGGTTTTATTGTTTTTTATGTGATGAGATTAATGAATGAGAAAATGGTATTAATTGTGTTTAATGTAACATGAGTTATTCACTTTTCAGAAAAGCAAATCCGCCGATGTCACCTATGCAAGAAATTGACAAAAACACGCTCGCTCTACATTCAGCATATGAAAACACACGGTAGAGCGACAAGAAATACAAAAACACCTATGACCGTACTCCATAAAAAATTGCGACAAACTAGGCAAGTTACGAGTAAATTAACGTCTGTTAAAAAGCGAGGGAGACCGAGGAAACTTTGATTTATATTTTAAAGTTATAAATTTTATGTGTTTTTGAAAATGAGAGATACGTAACGATACTAGAAAACGCTGAAGGAATTATCATACTGAATTTAACAATTAAATTAAACATCAATCTTCAATAAAAAAATTCTACGTATGTACAAAAATATATAGATATAATAATTTATAAATTCGAATTATTTGATAATTAATAAAATGCCGGGATATAGTTGTCCCGCAATTTGTCTGTTGAAAATCTTGTTTTATACGTTACTACTATTAAACTATATGTAGATTTACATTATATTAACACCTTAAAATCAAATTTATCAAATTTTGCTCGAATTTACTACAGCATTATAATAAATTTCAGATTAAACTCACATTTATACCAACCATCACGGGCCATTGAATATTCAGCGAATTAACTTATCTCAAACTAGTACAGATTGGCTCTTGATTAACGAATCTGATCAGCATCTACATTGTATGTACTATAAAAATACTGTAACGTCCCGGCTCTATACTTTGATAAAATAAAATCTAACTTTATTTTCTATATATTTACATTTGCGATAGCTACTCATCACTTTCAATAGCATAATTATTCATTATTAAATGCGATTCATAATTTAGATTCAAATAAGTGTTTTGGGGTGAGTTATTTTTGCAGAATTAAGTTTTTTTTTTTTCACCCAAGAATTATTGTGCGAAATTGAATATAAAATGTAGAACTTAAAGAGAGATTTTATTATTGTCAACTGCATCTAGTCATATCAATGTAGATACGCAATTTTCATGTTATCAAATTAATAATTTGTAAAAGCAACAACCATATAAGTATAGGAGTAATATACTGTAATCTCTTCGAGGGTAATCAGTGCACATTTTCTTTTTTTTTTATTTATAAACTGTTTAATCTATCTCTAGTATAAAGGAACGGTTTTTTTTTTTTTTTTTGCGATAAAATTTCTTCGACCGTCTCTAACTATAATTTAATCTTATATATATACGGACTAGGGCGATTCGTTTTGAACGAATATTTTTTTTTTCCAACTCCCCATTGAAAATCTTGTAGTAGACGTCGAAAAAGGAATCCTGTCCAATTTTTAGCTCTTAATTCCAATTCTAAGTACTCGCCTTCGTCTTTTTAAGTTTTCCCATGCTAAAAGCATGTAAACATTACGACTTTTTCTTTGGCCGCGCACAACTCAGCCGCATTTCGATGGATTGTCCTCATCTAAACATCATTTTACAGGGAATTTAGTGTTCTTCAAAAGTGCTTCAGGTAGTTTGGCTGTGGTTTCAACCGCTGCACCTGTGTGAGCCTTCAAAGTCGATTCTATGCATAATTCTTCTTTCTCACCGTGGGCGAATAAACAGTTGGACTTGGATAAAAAAACTTAATGACAATTTTGTAGGAAATTTATTTCTCTACAAAGAAGTCCAATAAGTAAAGTCGCTCAGACCAGTATTTCAAAAGATATAAGGACTTTGATTTTTTTAAATATAAAATTCTAACAAAATGTCAAGTTCAATATTTTCAAATCAATCAAACTATCATGAGTGCTTTTGAAGAACATTAAATTCTCTGTCAAATGAGTCTTGGATGAGAACGATCCATTGAAATGCAGCTGAGTTGTGCGCGGCTAAAGAAAAAGCCGTAATGTTTCCATGCTTTTAGCATGGGAAAACTTAAAAAGACGAGGGCGAGTACTTAGAATTGTAATTAAGAGCTAAAAATTGGACAGGATTCCTTTTTCGATGTCTACTACAAGATTTTTAATGGGGAGTTGAAAAAAAAAAATAGTCGATCCAAAAAAATCACCCTAATACGGACCGTTTCTGTGGAAAGTAACGCGCTTGAAAGGTAGGCAAACGGGAAACGCCTGCTTGAGTAGCTCAAACATCGACGATTGGGCTTTATTTATTACGTGGGAAATAAAACCCAATCGTCGATGTTTGATCTGCTCAATGCAGGCGTTTCCCGCTTGCCTACCTTCTAGGCGCGTTACTTTCCAGAGAATCGCTCTGTATATCTATATATATTATATATATATATATATATATATATAATTATATATATTTAGTTTACTTCACTATACCATATACCTATATATATATATATATTAATAAATATTGTAAATAATTCTCCCACGTATAATGAAATTAGGTTTTCACATTATAGTTTGGTGTTGATTATAAAAAACAGAGAATAGCGTAAAAAGAAAATACAATAAGTTTTATGCAATATTTTGAATATAGATGGATATTAAAAAATGGTTCAGTATAGCTCGAGTATCTATAAACAATATAAAGTAAGTATAGGTTGTAAATGATGCTATTATTTTCATACGATCTTCTGTATATATCTTATATATACCTTTATATATACATATATAAATATATACATATATGTGTATATGTATATATGTATATAATATATATTATATATATATATATACATATACGCGCACTGAAATATAGATATTAATAAAGTTTGACTTGCTGAATTGTTTGAAAATTTATTAAAATACCTTGATAGGTAATGGCTTTTTTTATGTTGAATTAACTTTTGTTATTCTTATTTCAAACTAATTACTAACATACGTTTGACTAACATTTGGTTCCGGAATTCGCACATCGATAGAAAAGTTACATTTAAAACTCTAAAATAGCACGAAAACTATTATAATATTAGTTTATGTAATATATTTCTCTTCGAAGGATCCCACTACGCATATCAATGAATAATATCTAGTAAAGTTCTCGATTTTACTTCATTTGAGCCAGTATTGAAGCGCAGCGTTTAATACATTCCAAAAATATGGTGAAGTGTTTTTTTTTAAACTCCTTTTAAGGCTTAACTCCTATATAAGAATGTAGCCAATATTAGTGGTGAAGTGTTAAGGCAACTGTTCCCTACCCGCAATTCGACTTGCCCTAAAAACATTGGGCTGAATGGTGCTATTTGAACGAAATATCTCTGACCAGCCACCGAAAACGGAAAGAAAGGCTCTGTAGCGCAATTTTATTAGCAATTTCGAACACGAACGTCCTAAAACATGTTCGTTTTACGCTAAAATAGAGAAATGGCGTATAAGGGATAAACTTTAAAAAAAAAATGTTAAGCTTATTCCTTACGCCATTTCTCTATTTTTGCGTAAAACGAACATGTTTTGGGGAGTACGTTTCCGAAATTGCCAATAGAATTGCGCTACAGAGCCCTTTTTCCCGCCTTGGGTGCCCGGTTAGAGATATTCCGTTTAATAGCACCGTTCAGCACGCGTTCAGCCCAATGTTTTTAGGACAGGTCGAATTGGGTAGGGATCCACCTTAATTACAGTCCAAATTGACAATTGGAATTATTTCTATGTTATTTTACCTATTTATTCCCTACACATTATGCTGTACTTATTGATGAATTTTTAACGCCCGTTTACCGGTAGAGATTTATTTACAAATTGGGGAAAGCTGACAAAATATTCTTGGCGATTATCAGTAATTATTTTAATTACTACTAAATCGTTAGAAAGCTCGATGCTAACATTTACAGGGATACTGCAATAAATTTCAATCGTCGTTTCGCTATCTAGATATTTGCTTGATTATTGCTTATGTCTAATAGCTTTGGACATTCGAACTAGAATAATGTGGCCTCGTAAATCACAAGCTATGAAATTATCATTGTGAAAATTTACAACATAGTATACTTATACCGCCGCATATCACTAATATATTGTGCAGGCTGAAGAGATATTGTTATACATACAGGTAAGTTAATTTCTGGAAACGGAACCCTCGACTAATCAGCCTGCACAGAGGCAACCCAAATATCGTATCGTCTAGTCTTGCTTAACCCGCAAACCCACACCAGTGCAAATTCGCACCACCTAAAATATCTCTTTCGCGGCTCATCTCAAAAACTTGTTCTGATTTTGACGTATTTTCAGCAAATTAATGTCATTTTTCGCATTCAAGACTATTATCATTGAATTTCTAGGAAATTTTTAGCCAAGAAACATTGGTTATCGAATACTTTTCGTCCATTTTATACCAGAGTTGTAGTACTATTTGAAAATGCACAATCCCAAATCACACTAGTGTGGTTTGTATGTATCCTCAATCGAGGTGTGGTTACTACGGGTTAAATTTACTCAAAGCCTTCACCCTCCATCACTTAATTGTTGATAATTGATCGTTACGATTGATTAATAAGCGAGCATTTATTTATAATCAGCGTTTACCGAAGGTTCGCCAAGATTTTTAATAGAACGATAAACAACAAATATTCGATATCAAAGAACAGGGGACTGCGAAAAAAATCTATTCTGATTCCGTAACGAACCCTATTAGTCGTACAAGCTTACTGATGGGATTACTACTCGCAGGTGTATTGTCGAGGCTTCTCATAAAACAATAATTATAGAGAGCTTTCCATCTACAGCCAAAAATCAACACTCTCAGACTGCGTCGATTTTTGGCTGTAGATGGAAAACTCCCATATCTACATGTTACGCTTATCGTATATTTTGAGTCTGTCGTGTGAAGGTGGCCCCACAGTCTTCTGTCTCCGTCTATCCTCCATGATGACATAGAGAAGAAAAAAAACAGGAGACTGTGGGGTCAACTTCATGCCGGACAGAATCAGATACGCTTCGTGTACTACGTATAGCTGTGAAGTTGCGCATTATTTGAATATCCGCCAAGAGGGTGGCGGGGGGGGGGGGGGGGGGGGGGGGCTGTAAACGCTATTTACAATAAAGGTGAACCGAACTACTTGAGATTTTTTTTCATATTATATGATAATACCCTCGTAAGTACGCGAATGCAAAAACGCGTACACTCTATAGTTTAATATGGATTTTATAATCATTTTATATCTCATTGTATTGGACTGAATTGATGTGAATGGACAGTATACTCCAGGTGCTAAATTACCCCGGAAGCCATTCACGATGTCTACTGCAGTGATTAGAGTCCTGAACGCGGGAGAATGATAACAAGTTCTTCGCAAATAGCTATAGTAAGCAAAAACGTAATTGGACTTGAGACATTGCAGATGATGAGAGAAACTAACATGTTAAATAAAACAAAGCAGCACATGAAACTTTCAAAGAATCGATTCATATTACTTTTCTCTTATAGCCTTGTAAAAAGATAAGTCCTATAATTGCATAAAGATTATAAAGATTGCTAAGATATTTCTTTATTAACTTGCGACAAAATTCATTCCTTCTGGTTAAAGCGGAGTAACGAAAAATTGTCAGGGATCACGCAACAGACTAGCATAATTTGGTAACGGTTATGTATAGATAGAGACTCCGATTTTATCTAATCTGTTTTCACTAATTGCACCATAAGTTACTCCCAAGAAACACTTTCAGTTATATATAAATCGCTCGTTGCTAAGTTGAGGGATGTCAGTACTGGCAAGTCTAATTAAGTTTTATTCATATCGTGCACACGAAGTTGATTTCAAGGAAATGAAAAATTTTAAGTGGAAAACCTAGAATTGTCATGGAATTCAGAATTGAGATTCAACTGTATACCCTGTTTCAGTTGATGAGACATAAAATTAACGAGGTATCTTCGATTATCTTTCTGTTCTCCGGTAATACGATATCACGAAGCGTTCTGGCTCAAAGAATTTATCTGTTATATTCTAGTCGTTACACTAGCCGGACAATGTTACTCACTTAAATACGTCAAAGTTGCATAATGATGATTACTTGATAATCGCTTAAAATGACAAACAAATATTTAGTTATTATCGTTTTATTAGCAAACGGAAAGGGGACAGATTATTTGGCTTGGATATGTGTGTATAATATAGCTGTGTTATACCAACGTATACATGATAACAGATTTCTTTCAGAACAGTTTAGAAAATTGTTAAAATACAGTGAAATAAATGAATATCGGTGAATTCTAAACGAACACTGAATCGTCCGAGGAGTGGTTGGTCAGAAACGAAACAGCCCATCATATAACTTCAGAATTTGATTAAGCTGTTGCACAATATTGCGCCTTTGCGATCTCATTCTGCAATAAATATAATATGAGGATTAATTTTAATTTTCATAAGCCTACCTATATTTATAATGGATGAAAATCGCGCATGGGGTGGGAAGTATGATATCAAATTCAGGACCTGGCATCGATCAAACAAACTACTTGGAAACGAAGAACGCAAGATAAAAGTGATGGACGCGTGTTTCACTGCTTTCGACAAAGATGAGGACGGATTCCTCTCCCTTTCTGAATTCGAACTCATTTGCCGTGCTCTCTTCCGTAACGATCGAGGGAAGATCTACGGTCTTGAAGAAAACCAATTGAAGGAAATCTACGCTGTGTTCGACACGAATGGGGACGGACTCATCGACAGAGAAGAGTTCGAGGTCTGTGTGTGTTCACAATCAGGGAGTGATATACGAATATAGGGCAATTATTCCTTCCCTCTCCGACAAATTATTCCTCGAATCAGAGATATTCAGAGAACAATACGGAACGGACGAACTGCAATAGTTTCATTTGTTGCTGCGCACTGATCACCTACCACATAGAGTTTACCACTTCATTTGTACCCATCCACTTGTGAGGATCTGTGCCTATAGTTGCCGTCTATTCTTCCCTGCATCTGATAAGGGATCATGAATTGAAGTATTGAAAAATATACTGCATCTTATTCTCTTCCAATGTGTAAATACGAATTGCTAAAAAGCGAGGGAAATGTTTTGTTTTTTACTTGCATATGTAAGTATACATAATCAACTGTTCTTACAGGTATGTTGGAACCGCTGGATCAAAGTGTGCACGAGACCAAGATGCGCATTTCTGATTGTGGATGTCCAGAATGACTTCATATCCGGATCTCTTAACATCACAAAGTGTGCCGCTCAGCATGACGGTTCCGAGGTGATAGAGCCGATCAATCGGCTTTTAAAATCTGTACCATTCGATGCTGTATTTTATTCCCTTGACTGGCATCCCGTGGATCATGTTTCCTTTATCGACAATCTTCCTCTGCGGTAAGGATCGACTTTGTTACAATATACCTTGGTCCATAGTTTCTTTTTATTTTTCTCCCTCTATTATTCTGCGATCGTTTAGAGATGTGGACCCGTCCAGTGGCGTGTCGAAG
Organism: Tenthredo scrophulariae; assembly: GCA_963978835.1. Taxonomy (NCBI): domain Eukaryota; kingdom Metazoa; phylum Arthropoda; class Insecta; order Hymenoptera; family Tenthredinidae; genus Tenthredo; species Tenthredo scrophulariae. The sequence continues at coordinate 17,055,064 of OZ022230.1, read as the reverse complement.
GAAGATGCGAAGGTTTATGATACAGTAACGTTCGCTGGACCACCTCCCTTGAAACAGAGGCTATGGCCGCGTCATTGTGTCCAGGATTCCTGGGGCGCTGAACTTCACAAAGATCTCACGGTCGCGAGTAACGCCGTTAAGATTTACAAGGGAACAAATCCCGAGGTTGACTCCTACTCCGTATTTTGGGATAACAAAAAGCTCACTGAGACAACGCTGTTCTCACAACTGCAGAACAAGGGCGCAACTGACATTTACATATGTGGATTGGCCTATGATGTTTGTGTTGGAGCGACCGCTGTCGACGCCTTGGGAAATGGTTTTCGTACCATTTTGATCGACGATTGCAGTCGTGGTGTCGATCTTGTTGATATTGAGAAAACAAAGGCGACAGTGATTGGCAATAACGGTGTTATCGTTAATTCAAGTCAAGTCAAAGCTATGGTCGAAGGTAGAGACCGCAGGCCTGAATTAGGGTACAAACTGGCTCTTGAAATTAAACAAAATATTCGCGCCGTTAGAAAGAGTAGTAATTGATTTGAGTAGTTGTGTAAGGATGTGCAGTATCCATAGTACTAATTGTGTAATATAAATAAAATCAACGATCAATCTGCATGCAAATAAATTAATATTAGCCAATTATTGGGAGAGTTCAATCTTTTATTTTTTGCTATCATATAGGCTGCCAGCTGTCCCAAACTCCAAGTACAAAAAACTACAGTAGCAAAATACGGAAGATTCTTTCCTGTATCAAAAAGTGTGATGATTTTATCATCGATAACTTAATTTCAAATAATTTAGCGGATTAGTTTAAAAAATAAAGCCGAAAGGTGCTATCCGCCGATAGAACTACGATTCTTGGCGTTTAAATTTTCAATTTGAAAATTTTCAATTATAGACTAAAATATCGTAAGACTTTTTGGCATTAAAATCGTATCATAGGAAAGTGTTTTTCAATGATAAGGTAATTATAGTCGATACGCAACGTATATTTTAAAACAAGAGTACTGTTGGAGAATATTACAGACAAATATTACAAGTTTTGTGCTTCATCATTATCGCAAGTATCACTTTTTTTTTTTTAAATAGGATTAGTTTTCTTGTTCTCTTGTAACAAGTAAAGAGCGTGCAGGAATGCCCTGTAATCGAACTCCAAACGGCCACCACGCTCGATACCGAAACACTTGTGTACTGTTTCAAGTTCAACACTGCTTATCAGGTGCAGCATGTTCCTCGCAGACAAAGCCTTTGTCAAACGGTCTCCGGAGACAGAGCCGATATTCTCTTTGTCAAAGTCCTGCGAAATACAAACGATAATGATCACTGGACAAGGTTGTGGCTTAATCAAGAAGTCACGATATAATTAAAAACAGTGCGAATCCGATTTTCACACAAGTGTAATTTGTGTATAAATTATCATTTCAATCGCTGAATTGTAAATTATGAATTAGAACGATTGTTTGACGCGGTATTTAATTTCTTAACGAGATCCCGTTGGACTGAGATGCAATAGAGAGTTGATCTGCTAAAACAAATTCAACAGTTGAATATTCAACAGAATCGACATCCGCGATTGATGAGCCTGAAAATTTCTAGAAACACAGTTTCGTACATTTTTAAAGCGAATCCATTCCAATTCTGTTTCATAACTTTTCATTTATTGGGACGACTATACCGATGTAACTGATGAAACAACTTCTTATTATCGGGAAATCTTTCTTCGATGTGCGAAACCAGGACGTCAAAGAATCGAAACCCTAACTATAAACCATACACTGCGTGGCATACGGGTTACACCTTAACTTCTGGCTCACCGTAAATATCTCTTCCATATTCATATTCTTGCGAACGCATAGCTTGTCCATGGCCAGTGCTAGAATCCGACGTTCATCGAAATTGAGGAAGGTCCTTGTGCAGGCCGTCGATGGTAAGTGCTGCACAGGAACCAGAAGTGGAGCACGTTCCAGGGAACCGGTGGCTACAGCCTCCTCTACTGCTTCAGCGAATCTTGTGTACTCGATGAATTGTGGTCTGTTTTAATAGATGCAAATTCCTTAATCACCTCGCACGTTATGCACAGTTACAGGTATTGAATGCAAATCAGACTAACGTATGAACGTGGAATTGAATACATAAAATAAGGAATCGATATACTAATCAAAGGTTCAGAAATACAGGGAGAAAAAATAGGAAAAAGGAAAGAGGGAAGATGAGTGTAAAAAAAGGTGCACGGAATTTTTCTTTCGGATCAAAACCACGTTTAACTTTCTCATGACCATAATCAACGGTACGAAATGAGATGCATATACGATAAAAATGTGGTCTAGTTTTGTGGGAACTAGACTTGATTATCCGGTGTGGCAACCAGCCAGTTTCCGGGTGAAATATACGTTATACCGCTATTCCATCATTGCCAGCACGTTATACCTGTATCATAAATCTGGAACCGTACCTAAAAGGTGCTTTATAGACTTCCAGAATTGTCTCAATCTCTCGGCAGGTCAGATTGCAACGAAGCTGGTCCAACCCTCGAATAAACTCTGACCTTCGTATAGTCAACTCTCTACGTGGATCGAATGGAGTGAGAAATTCTGCGACCTGGTAAATCAACGCATTAATTTATGAGGAAAGTTGTGTGGAAAAATAATATCACACTACTTCAGAACTTAAGAAGCCATCATGAAGTCGACTTGATGCAGGAGTTTCAATCACAGTTAATTCTAATACGTGTAACCCGTGCCAGAATATGCGTACGGTACGTGGCCTAAATAAATAACGTTAGAAAAGCGCGTGGGTGGTCAGAAATTTGGCATTCTCACAAAATACTGTTGGACGTACCCTGATTCGTTCGCGAACAACTTTAGCCTTGATCTTGGCAAGAACTAGCACAATATTGTTTTCATCGCTAGTGGGATTAGGTGGACGTTTTTCGGCGTTGAGTATCTTCTTTTCTTCCAACATTGCATGGTACAGTGTTACTTCCGGCGGAAGTGATTCCATTTCCTCGATAAACCAGGCATAGTTAAATCCCAGCTCGTCGTTGTAACGTTGTTCCAAAGCGTATACCTCCTCGCGGGACAAAAGAATACAAGCGGTAGTCATGGTCTGTCGAAGCTGACTCCTGGTCACATGACCATGATTGTGTCTGTCACAAAAAAATCGAGGCACAATCAAGAATTCATTCCCATTCGATTATCCGGACCCCAAAAAATAAAAGAGCGTAACATCCTCACGTATCGTAAGCTTTGAAAAAGGGCTTTAGGGGGATTCCTCTTTCCTCAGTTCTTCGCCTAACACGGTGCAGAGCTGATTCACACAGCTCTCTCATAGAAAGGGTCTCGGATTGCCACTCCTTTCGTCCTTTTCGACATAATTCTGCTATCTCTACTGGAGGAGGATCGATGCGAAGAGTTGGCAACTTGTCCAGTTCCTTGACCGTGAATACTACAAACGTATTCATACGTGTATACCGTACATACTTTTTTTATCACATAATCATAATTACGACAATTTGCTATGATTCAGGATCATAAAGTTGGGAAACTCGATTAGTCGAATATCCACTCTTTTTCCAATTCTCAGCTAGTTAAAACAAAAATCTTCTCCCTTAGTGCAGTAGGTATGAATTCTAATTTTCCCATAGATCGAATCACACATAGGTATAGGGGGAGACCTCACCTTGGTCCAAGTCATCTTCAAAAGTCCTCCAGTTGACTCTATCCGGGTCATTGCAGTCTGTATATAATGCGATAATGGCGTCAATTTCTGGTTCCGCCAGATACAGACGTGCTATAGCTGATATTTGTATTCCGTCTAAAGCCCTTCGAAATTGCGACACTGTTACCCGACCGCAATTCAATGAATCAAAATCCTATACGTTTTGGAAATTGGAGATCGATGCGTGAGATAGTATGTGCATTCCTATAGATATGTACTAGCCAGTAATTTCACCTCACGATTATATTGAGTCAATCTTAAAATCAGGGGGAAATTTAAACATCATATACCCTAAAGAACTCGTTTATGCGAATACGATGTTCCAAGATATGCCGCTGAACTCTCTGCAGGACTTCCATGAGCGGCATTAGCTCTTTAGGTTTTTCCATTACGGGATGAAAGACAGATTGTCGTCCGAATACTTCGCCCGGTAATACGCGGCCTATCTCTGGTCTCGGGAGTTTTGGCAATTCCGCAGTAATAATTCTCCCCGGAAACTGATCCAATAAATTCTGTGGGCGAATTGCGTGAATACATAGTTTTGTGCGAATTCAATAGCATCCGCAGGGCTCGAGATCCTCGAGTTATTTATACGACTTTGGAAACTCCAAACAACTAGATGGAAACGTACACCTCCCAAGCCCAGTATCCCGTGCTGATCCATGTAATTCTGAGCATCCTCGATGGCTTTGACAAAAGCCACGTAATTCACGGTGTAGCTATCCTTAACGAACCTCTTAACCAGCAAAGTAAACTCACTCGCAGCGAGCACAATGCCCAGGAAGTTCAAGACCCTGGCAAAGTGAGCCACGGTCACTGTTCCGGCATTCTTCGCCACCTACGAGGAGTGATAATAGCTCAGAATAATTCCGATCAAAGGGAAAAGTGGAGTCAAAATCCCTCGGAGACTTTGCCGATGTTTTTCTCGGTACAAAGCTTCTGGCTTACCAATTCGTAATCCTGAAAGTACGGTCGTAGTACCAATTTCCGTTTGTTTATAAGGACTGCGATTTGGGTAATAATGAGAGAGAGTCTTCTGTGTTCTGTACCACTGATTCGATTCACGTGCAGAGGATCTTCCCATTCCAATCCCGTCACTAACGGTTTGTTATTTTCAAACTCGGGAACTGTAATGGTCAGCTAGTTACGTTATCCGTATGAGAAGTATAACGACTTACTATAAGTTTGTAAACATACTCCTAAATGGAGTGAATACAACGTGAAGTACTACATATGCGTACGAAAGGTCAGTTTACGCGCAACGCTGCGTGAAATAACACGCGATCGAGTTACGCTGATTCGGAGAAACAGCTCGATAACGTGATATGTGTTTGTTTACAATGGGAAGACAGAGGCACATTGATTTGTGCGAGTGAGACACAAATATCCTCAAAAGGGGTTCAAGCAAAAGGTGTACTCGTATGTGGCTGCGTAAGAGCGACAAATATGTTTCGCTCTAAATTCTAACGTATAATCCCTTCATTGATCGGTTATACTATCAGAGTTAATTCATCAATCAGTCTTACTCAATTTACGAGTTAAATTCTACCTGTTACTTCGTGAGACGCAGGCCTTGATTTGAATTGTATGTCATTTTGTCCACGCGCTATATCTTAGACTCCTTATACCTCTAATATTTCAGAACACGTCAGCTGGCAAACGCAGCTTCTGTGCTATTCTACCCGCAGCAGATGTGGAAAACGCGTTACAAATTCCAACTTGGCTGTAGCTTTCACGTGTTGAATTTAACTAGCTGACAGATTGTCCAGAAAAACATTACGTTCCACTTGGCGGTCGGATAAATCATTAAAAATTTACCGATTTATGATGAAAGGAGATCAGCTACGCCCAACAACTTACTCGCGGCATTGCAATTCCACAAGTAGTGATATAGTACTTACAGCTTTGAACGTTCTATACACTCTTTGAAAAATAACTTATTTTTGTAATTTTTTGTACAACTATAAGATATTTTATATCAATATAAGATGAACGAATAAATAAAGATACATTTGAACAAAATTACCCAATTATATAAACTGTCTAACGACATTAGCTCGTATACCGGAATGTCCAACCAGGCGAATCATTGCGTGTCTCGTCCTTATCGATATTTTGATTATGTCTAATATGCGTGTCTTGAAGGCAGTCTCGAGTTGCACGAATAGCGATCGACAGATAACCGTTCGAATTTTTTTTCGGATACATATGTGTGACTAGTTATAACAATCTAAACTTATGCTTGTTTGAATGAGGTGAAGTGTACTTCATCTTAATTTTTTGAATTTGATTTTCGGTGAGTCATCACTCGCGTATAAGATGATGAATTATCGTTTCTACGACTTCATCTGAGACATCTTGAAATGAAACTTTCCGAAAAATGTTAGCTTTGGAAATATTCCGCTGCTTCGATAAATCTTTTTTTTCGCAAGCTAACCGCCAGATCTTTATATGAAGCAAGTCCTCTGGTAAAGTAACAATAAAAATGAGCAGACGTCATACCACTCTCGTGAATAACTTCACAGAATTGTGTATAAAGGATCCTCCCATCTTGAATCCTGAAATAGTCAGCCAAGTCGCCAATTTCTTGATCCGAGAGACCGATAGGACCTCGAAGAGGTCCTGCCAGGATCGATACAAACTTCGACTCTGTAGAAAGTATTATAGGTATGTATAAGAGACGGAATGCACCTGATGTTATATGAGTAGTTTCGCTAAATTATATAGTACAATTCAATAAAATACAACGCCACAAAGATACCATTCATAATTGTTCAACGCAGACTGATTTTCAACATCAAACCATAGGATGCTATATCTGCGTGTCTAATGTATGTATATGTGCTATAACGTACAGCCGTTATGATAGCGATAAAATACCTTTTAGTAAGTGGATATATACACCCAGTCAGCCAAACGTAATCTACAGTACGAGTTGCAAGAATTATACGTCAAAATTTTTCTTGAGTAAGTATAAATAACGAATTGAATTATACATAGTATATGATATAATGCAAAATGCCGGGAAAGATTGACACTGAAAAACGGGCCACTGTGTTTCAGTGTTTTTGGCTATTTTTCTTTAGCACATTGCTGGATATAAAGCTCGTTTATTATATGCATTTACGATTCACTTAAAATTTGCACATAGTTGCTATAGCGTATTCCCAAAATTTTGTTTCGATGGTAAAGCTGCTTCATCACTCACATATAATTCATTAACACCGTTAGCATGTATTTGAGCTGTCATTTGGTTGCCTGGGCTTATACTACGAGCGAGAAGCAGTATTGTGTTCCGCGAACGCTAAATCTAAACAACTAAACGAATTCTTCAACGAATCGAACGGTAAATACGAAAAGCAGTCGCAGGTAAAAGTACCTAATGAACACATAAAGGAGGTTCAAAATTTTTAACTTCGGATTGATTATTAGATAATATTGTCTATAATGAATCTCGTAATACGCGACACGTTTCGATTACAGACTTTACGACTGTTAAATTTATATGCGATCAGTCATGATGAATGATATTGTAAAGAGTATTTAATAAATTTATGTAAATAGTATAAGTTCCGAATAGAACACCTTATAGAATAATGTACTTCAGAAATTATAGTGAGAAGTGGAGGAGGTTTTCCTGGTGCCCTAAGCCGCATCTATGTACCAAAATTATACCTGAGACGAGGCTATTATTGTTAGGGTCCAATGGTCTGTAGTAATCCCAAAGGTTTAGTCCTACTCGGAATATTGCAGCCCTAATTTTATTGCACGTTCGCCAAACATCCCGCAGTTTTAAGTCCTGTAATAAATAAGTTTCTCAATATCCCTATACCCGGTTACTTGCAATTTGCATTTTTAACCTGCTATACTTCGATTCGTGTGAAATATAAGTTATTTTTCAAATTAAACTCATTAGATGACAATAGTAGTGATATTAAGTCGCAGAAAATATATCAAGAAACACTGTACCTTCTTTGCCTCGGGCATTTTGATGTACTGATATTTTTATTCAACAAAGTTTGACAATTTTTAGCAAATCTACGAAATTTGACACTAATTTTTCCAGGGTAAAGATTTTTAGACAGGAAAACACGTGGGAGATTATTCAAAACAATTCGCATCGCCAACATCCTATTTACGCATACAGTGTTTATTAGTTAAATATTCAGTAATTGCAGAAGTCTGGAAGCGTAGTATAACTTTATTCAGTTGTTATTTTATTCTATGATTATAGTTCGGTATAATGAGGTGCGTTACGATCATTTTGAAAGCCGTATATATAAGTATATGCGGGCTGTTTGGTTATCATACATTTTTTGTCAACAAAAATTTGTAAACAACATAATGAACCTATTATTATTATTTTATAGATGATTGTGCGTGCATATGATGACATGATCAGCACTGACAGTGAAAGTACATGTCTTGAAGAATGTATTTTTCTGCTACCTATACTTTCAGCTTATATAATTCTTTCGAGGCTATACTATATAGTATAGCCGGCCGGCCGCTGAACCGGCAGGGCGGCAGCCGGAAATGGACACGCGTGATCCGTATCAAAGATAAATAAACAATCTAGTGTTTTTAGCGAGACTTATTTAAATGGCAATGAATAAATGTTCCGCCGTTAGAGGAAGAAACGCATCAGAATCGTGATATTCTCGTTTGTTTTCGTTAGGATATCTACGCTCCACCTGAGTAAATACGATATACGATAAAAAAAAAAGCAAAAAAGATTCATCGCGCGGGAGATGGGCCACGCTGTATTGATTTCCCGCTTGGCGGCTTGGCGCGCGGCGGCATGCGCGGGAATCCTGGGAAATGACGCTACCATTCGGCTCTGGTCGTCGAGCAATCTGATTCGCTCGCGTATCTCAGCTTCTCCCTACTTCTTTGCCACATCTCAGTTCACCGGCGAATATCGACCAGTTATTCCGCAGGCAAGTTCTATAGGAGCGACCCGATTGGCTAATAGAGGGCCAAAAGTTACCCATAATACCTTGCGCATAGCGTATGACGCACGACCTCCATTTCCCTGTCCCCTAGCTCTGTCTTCTCCATTCGGCAGCCAAGCGGTGCGGACGTAAAGTGGTGTTAGCTCGCATAGTTCATAAGTAATAATCAACGTTCAAGTTAAATATCAATAAATAATACACAATGGCTGACGAGGGGAATAAGGACTTCAGCGAGGACATCGCAGACCAGAGCTTCGAACAGAATGGTGATACCGAAAACGGCGGCGGTGACGCTACAGAAAATGGCCAAGAATCCCAGGAGGACAGGTAAATTTTCGAAAAATATTCACAACACAGTAGGTACAGAGGAACACATGATGTTTATTTTTCTTGCAAACGTAAATCTGTGCTGCAACTGTTGATCAATTATTACCGTTACTTGTATGGTCAATTAGAGGCCTGCTATCGTTCTTATTTCGTGATTGATAAAAAGCAAAATGGAGGGAAGTTCCAGGCTGTACGACGCTGTTAAAAAAATATCCAGTCGCATCTTCATTATATGAGCATTTCCCTACAAACTTGTGCATACCTCTTGACGGTCTATTGTTTACAGAATGTTTCTCGGTGTATATTTTTAAACACTTACAAATAAATTACATTCTAAATGTAAAATGAAAAAAAATAATGGAGTCGCCGGCTGAAGCCGCGGACGCGCCCGCACACTTAAAATGGCGGGTAGAGTTGGCTTGGGTTTCCTTTGTTGCGAACGACTATAATACGTCAATTTTTGCGACAAACTCGCATTTACCTTTAAATACATAATCTAGTATATTGTTTACACAATTGTAACACGCAATGAACCTTTCTTCGTTAAATTAGTCTGTAAGAATATCAATTTGCGGCGTAACTTTTACATTTTCAGCATAACGGGACCTTGAGCAGGATGATTTCCAGCAATTGTTAGCGGTAAAATTATTGCGCGCGATGATTTCTGTAAATAAATTGTTATATAGATATTTTTTTTTTTTTCCTTTAAACTTTCATCATTTTTTGAAGGTTATTTATTCGGCCTTAGGCTCAATATTATCTTACATCCCCTACAGCTTTGGATTCACAAGTCATAATGATAAAATTTTTGGTACGCTTGTAAAATTGGTAAGCATTCTTTATTCTAACTTAATTGACTAAATTATTCTATGTACAGGCAAAGAACTTGTAACTCTCCAACACTTGGCATTATTTTAAGTGATTGACAACATTTTTCACCTTTATGAATTCACACCATATATTCCTCTTGACCAAGCAGATGAAAAATTTCAGAAATCTGTTTACGCATCCAATGATTATGTATTTAGATGTCATTTTTTGTCTCTGGATAAATTTTTTGCGCGAGTGTGATTCATTGCACAATTAAGTAAATGGAATTGTCAATTTCTTGTTAATTATTGAAAAAAATTCTAGATTTTTGAAAAAAAAAAAAATAAAGGGTCAACACGTTTTGTTGTTGGGTCACAAAATCTCTTGCCTGTGCGTTTGAACGAACGGTGAAAGTCAAAGGGTCGCGAGTAAAGTATTGTTTAAACGCAAGATCAATAACTAAAGTTAAATAAAATGGCTGAAAGCCGGCGCTCCAAATTGTATTGTATTGTGTAGAAAAAGATTTTTAAAAAATTAAAAATTTTCAAAATGAATCAAGGTAACTATAAAATATGATGATATTGAATATTGATAATTTATTAGTTGATAATTGTGCTTTTTTACGAGGTTTACTATTGTATGGAAAAACGAAATTGTAACTTTGTGTAAATTCTAATTTTTCTCCTCCTATTATTAATGATTGTACTTAATTATAATTAATAAGAATCTGTAATTTGTTTGTTACTAAATTTGTAAATGGATATTTTTAATTGTAATATTTCTTCTATAGTGTAAAACTTTGTTTGATTACATTATTGTTTTGGCCAGCTGAGAGAATCTCGTCAATTTTGTCGCAGCGCTATTCAGATTGGTCAATTATTAATAATTGACCAGTATTCTTACCTCTGGGATCTGTGAACGAAGCCTTGAGAATTGAATTCTATCAATTATTGCGAGAAGTCAGCGTCAAGTTCAAGTCCATCAGCACAAGCACTGGAAGTCGAGTTGTGTCGAGTCGAGTCAAATTGAATCAGAGTCACACACACTTGTCTGCTGGGTCACGCGTAGAGTCAATTATGATCTGATGTCAATTTCAACGAGTCCGATGTCAATTCCAAATACAGTTTGGGCGTGACCAAAGCACAGAGTCACTAGGGAAAATGTCAACATCTACTCCGATAGGTCGAAATGCCATTAACCCAGTTTATCTGGCTTGGTCTGCAGGTGGCAATCGACCGAGTGCAATTATGGCGGGCGGCTCGCAACTGGCTAACCGTGACCCGACCAACAACTGAGTACCGGCGAGTGACTGGTGCCCACGGTATTTATCACCAGCCCTAGATGATATAAACAAAGTCTCAAATACAGATAATCAACACACAGAGAGAGAGATATTATATAAAATATCACAACTTTAATTTGAATAAAGAGAGAATAATATATCACCACTCAAATAACAAATAATAATTTTAAAAATAATAAAAACAATTTTTTTAGCTTTTCAATCGAGTTGCAGTACCTATCTACCAATTGCCAATTTATTTGGGCTAATCAGCGGTCAGTCCAACTTGGAAACGTTGAATCTTATTTCCTTTAGGCGCAGCTGTATGTCAACTGGAGTTGTAACTGTATTGCTCGGGTTTCACTGACTGTTGTGAAAGTTTCGCTCAACGCACTATTTTCCATGTGGTTTTTTTTTTATCTACTTTTTTTTCGTCATTTCGGCTAAGAGTTCTTTTTTTGTTTTTCTTTATTTTTCGTTACTCATAGACGTTTCACGATTGGCCATAATGCACATGTGAAATTTTTGAATGCGTCTATACATTTGACATTTTTTATCTTATTCTTCGTTTATTATTTTTTATTTTTTTCTAAGTTTTTTCTCCTAACGAATGCATACAACTTCATCCTTTACATGCGAGGGTCGTTTCTTAGAGCCTTAGGAACTATTTGAATAAATCTATATATATATAGATTTATGTATGTATATTTTTTCTTTCGTTTTTTCCTTTTGCCAACACATAACTTTTCAAAATTTAGGTATATATAGAGTTATGTAGATTGTCTTAATACTAACATTAGAATAATATATATAACTATATACATGTATATAATATATATATATATATTATATATATGTATATCTGATAAATTTTCTATTCCATTGTATTGTTTTGAAGAGTTTGCCCGTTACCCCATTTCCGATAATAGCCCTATGCAGCAAATTTGTATATTATGTAACTAGTATTTGGTAAAACCTAAAAATAAAGAATTTAACATTTTTACAGTTATTCTAGATACTTCCAGGGGTTAATTAAGTTAGTCGAAGCATTTCTTTTAATATCAAGTCATTTTTCAATCTTTGATATTGGAAATACAATACAAATTCTTTGCTTCATTTTAGTCTCTAGTATACCTACAAATTGAAAATTCATTTGGTAAAATAAAATCATTGAATTGCTTTGCAGGTCGGGTGGAGCGAACCAGGAGTCTCTCAATGATAGGTACATAGAAACTTTTTATTATTTTTAATGTATTCACAAAATTTGTAGCTTAGAATAAATTTTAAAAAAATTTAGAAAAAAAAACAATGTAAATCACTCTCTGGGGGGAAAAATATACTACGACATGTATTGTACAACAAAAATAAAAAATGAAAACAATGTGTATCGCGATAATTAAGTTACATATCCAGGTGGTACACGGCTTTTGATATTAATCAATCAATTATTTGTTGGTGATAGAAATATTTATTAGAAAGAAAAACAAAAGAAAAAAAAACAAAGATGAAAACAATATGAATGTTGCTATGCCTACGTACCTTTCATAATTTTTATATATTGCAGATCTTTTTTTATTGCACAGTATGCGGAGACATTTGAATTTGCTGACATCAAAATATCACACAAGCTCGAGATAATTTTATTTGTAAAACATTCACTGTAAAGTTAAATTCCTTAGCCGTTTATAATGCTTAGGAATGAATCGGACCCTGATGTCCGTGTATTAATTTTTATTAATTTCGATATTTTTTTCTCTGTTTTTGTCATTCGTAGGAAGTTGTTCGTCGGAGGACTTAGCTGGGAAACTACCGATAGTGAGTTTATTTATTATAAAAATTTATAACTTTTTTCTTAACTACATTTTCCTACAACACTGAACAATAATCTTCTAAAAAAGTTTTAAGATAAATTAATCTATCTCAGAATGAAAATAAGAAATTCTATCGTTGGCAATGATGTTATATCTTAGGACACCTTCGGATAACAGAAATATATCTGTTACGTGAGACGTATAGAAAAATACTGAGCTTATACAAAACATAATAAAGAGTTTTCAATTATTTGTTAGAATCAAGATACCTGAATCTGACGTCTTATCTTTAAACACATTTTTCTCTATTTCTTCTCTCCAGAGGAGCTAAGAGACCATTTTGGTTCATACGGCGACATTGAAAGCATCAATGTCAAGACAGATCCAAACACCGGACGTTCTCGAGGTTTTGCATTCATCGTATTTGCCAGAGCCGAATCGCTGGACAGGGTAATGAATCTATTCATCATGAATATAAGTCGCCACAAATTATCTTTCAAGAGTTGAAATAAATAGCTTTTGTGATGATATCAAAATGTCAGTTCTGCTACCGAGTGCAAGTGACGACAATCTTGACAACTGAGGATTTATCATTCCATAAATAAGACCATCATTTTATCAATCTACATATTTTCTAACATCAAACCTCTTCTCCCATTTATTTACAGATCATGGCTGCTGGCGACCATGTCATAAACAGCAAGAAAGTTGATCCAAAAAAAGCAAAGGCTCGTCATGGTAAAATCTTCGTTGGAGGTCTCTCAACAGAACTGACCGACGACGACATTAAAAACTTCTTTTCCCAATTTGGTTCGGTAGGTATAGCTGATGGTTACTGATAAAAAGAATTTCTCAAACATTTATGAAGATATTAAATGTGTATATCGATGCTATATTGAATAATTTTGATTTTCATGATGAAACAAAATTTTAGTCAGTTCTGCTACCGAGTGCTAGTGACGATTACTTCTAAACCTGATGATAGACTATATCGTTAAAATCCTATTCCAACAAATGCTTTAAACTTCTTGATTGAAACATTTCTACGATTTTTTATTACAGATTGTTGAAGTAGAGATGCCTTTCGACAAAACAAAGAACCAGAGGAAAGGTTTCTGTTTTATCACATTTGAATCGGAACAAGTAGTCAACGAGCTGCTCAAAACACCAAAACAAACTATCAACGGAAAAGAGGTATTCAAAATATCCACTTGATTACCTCGCATCATTCATTCCCAGATTCTTTTATAGTCAATGAAATTATCAGTTCCTTAGTTTTCTCCAATTATTCCATCTTATCTTTACAAACCACCAAGTTAATGTAAGCAATGATGTTATACATCTTAGGACACCTTCAGATTGCAGAATGGCACTGTTATATGAGATGAGTTAAGAATCTGAGCTTACATATGCATAATAAGGACTATGATTCCTTCTAATTCACATTTTCTAATATCCAAACAAATTTCAACTCCTTAGAATGTCAAACTCTAAACTTATCCGACCGTTTTTAATCTCTATAGGTTGACGTGAAGAAAGCAACACCAAAACCTGACGGAATGGGCGGTATGCGCGGTAGTGGTGCCGGTGGTCGTGGTGGACGTGGAGGTCGCGGTGGCAGAGGGCGAGGATTTGGCGGTCAGGGCGGATGGGGTCAAGGTGGTTATGGCGGTGGTTACGGCGGTGGTTATGGCCAGGGAGGATATGGAGGTGGCTATGATGGTTACGGAGGTGGATACGACTATTATGGCGGTGGTTATGGCGGTTATGGGGGATACGACTACAGCGGATACGGTAATATTGACTATTGAATTATTAATAAACATACGTGGTTCCTTACGAAGTACCTGTATTATTTATTTATTTATTTATTTATTTATTTATTTTCCTTCTCACAACTGACAGGCCAGTAATTGAAGCACTAGATACGCGGCAGACGCGATTGTTGGTCAAATTTTAAGGGCGAAGGAAACTTGTATATTAAGACGACTTTAAACAGGATGATTCTATGTATACAGATTAAAATATGGCGTTTAATCAAGCTTTTCAAATTTGATTATATTTTCTTTTATTTTCTTTTGTTTTGTTACGTGTCGATATATCACGTAACTTAATTTATATTCCACTTTTTATTTTCATTATTATGATTTTTCTTTTGCTTTCGATTCTTGCGTCTATAAAAATCATGTAATTTATGTTCCGCTGTATTGATCATTTACATGGAACAACATCCTGTTTCTAGGAATCATGAAATCTATTTTTATGTGATATGGTGGTGGAACAACATGGCTGATGCGTCTGCTCTGTATATAGTGCTCTTCGAGACAGGCAAATGGTTTTGGGTTTCGAATGACTATGTTATAATGATATAGTGAACAAGGAGTTTAGGGTATTTATATTAAATAAGATAATAAAACTCCTTGTCAAACTGATTCACTATTCAATTTAGTGATGTTATAAATAACGTTGAAGGCGTACTTGTCTTGCCATCGTTTCGAGTATCCCACCTTAGCACAAAGCCTTTTAATAATCAGAAATTCAAATCAGCTTCACCACAAAGAGCCTGTTCATATAAAAACTTTGCGTTGTGTTCGTAAGTTTTGCGAATATATATTTAAATACATACACATGGAAAAAAAAAATTTATGTAGTTTTTCGCTCATGAAACTTTTTTTTTCCATTTTTTTTTTTTTTTCTTCTCATCTTTCTATACATCCAGTTGAAATATTTATGTATTTAATGTACTTAAAGAGATTGGAGCAGAGAACATAACTTAAACAATTTGATGTACTTCCCTGGTATCAGCCATCGTGTTACACTGTGGCCAACTAACTTATCTTATATACGTTATATTCTTTGATGCCTTGTTATAATATATTTAATTAATATGCTATAAATGAATGAATATATAACTTATTAACAATATTTTAGGAGAATATAATATGTAACAGTGAAAGTGTGAAGGCAGATGAGCTGTAGCTATTTTGATATTAGTTTGATATAGTTTTGAGCTATAATGGATAAAATTTCAAATCTTTTATTATACGTATCGATAATGTCTGTCGGAAAGGCGAGTATAAAAAGATGAAAAAAATGATGTAGACTTTGATCATCATCAATTTTGTCCTAAAGAATAGAACTAACGTTTAATTAGAAAAAGAAAATAAAATTGCATTTAATTTTTTTGTTTTATAATTTTCGATCTTTCATACGTTCACTGATTGATGTCAGTGGATTGGTAGAATTTATTGTTTTATAAAAATTTTGTTCTCTAAATTCTGCAGACTCACTGACTTCAATTCCACGCAATCACTGTAACATAATTATGTGGTAAATATAAAAGGAAAGTGTACAGGATAACACGGAGTACGAAATCGTATATATATTATACCCCCTCGTTCCTGCTTTTCAGTCCTGTCATGATCCCATAATGCATGTTTTTTTTTGTTTGGAAATCATACATATCATTTTATTTCATAGAAATAATAATTAGCCACGTATACAAGCTTTGTCTTAGAATAATCCTAGCGCGGTGCTTTCAATCAAAAAAGAAAATCTATTGTTACATGAGCCCAGTGTGTATTTGGATTGTCTGAAACTCATTCGAACAATAACAAAAATTTTGCGACGAATCAAATTGATTAAATATCCTCAAAATTTGAATAAAGTCCGAAAATGTTAGAGATCCCTTTGATAATCAGTAGAATACAAAACTAAACTAATTACAGTTTTCAACCTTCAAAGAACTGATAGTTTGAATGCAAAGAAAACCTGCCAGCATCCCACAACACAGCACTAGAAAAGGATTTTTACCTAAAAATCTGTTTATTCGAATTTCGAATCAATATTGCCAAAATTGGTAATGAATTATGATTCAAAGTTATTATTTTTTCATTTTTATTTTTTTGATAAGTGTACACAGTATTATCCATACTTTGAAACACTGAAAGTTGGTGTTACCATCGAGTCTTATCTGTTGATTGATCGTCAATGAGCGTATGTTTGTCTGCTTCATTATGAAGCTCTAACTTTGCTAGTTCTTTATCTTGACGGTGCATGTCAGATTTGTGTTTCACTTCAGCACTAGAGATGTAGAGTATAACAATTACCTTGTAAATACGTTACGAATTTGATGTTGTTTCTGTATTTGGAAACGATTGCGTAATGAAGATGACTGGTCAACTCTACTGATAAATTCGGTGCACTGCACTCAGCCATGAAAATATCCCTGCGATTAACTCAAAGATTTACTACCTTCGTATTCATTTTTTTTCCGCCTCTGATTCTCAGTCTGAACTTCATACAATAAAGAAATTGCTCACAATTTTTACGCAACTATTCGAAGTGAAAGAACTTATGTGAATATCAGGGGGAAAGGTCAGAGTTTGTAGAAAATATTCTATTCTAGTTAAAAATGGCAATACAGATCGATTGGCGTAGTATAGTTATTTTTGCACTCTATGAAATAAAAATGAAATTAGCTGAAGTACTGAACAATTTCCTTTTAATATCATTCGCAACGTAGTCAAAAATCTGCAATTACGTAATCGTTATCTATGAAAAGAGTGCACTAGAAGTAGCTTTGAGACGTACAGTACGCCGATACTAACTGCATTACTGATACCATGTGTTCCATGAAATGCAGATGGCTATGGGTATGGCGGTGGTAGTTACGATGGTGGCTACAATGGTGGGCGCGGTGGTGCACGCGGGAAAGGTACGCAATAGCGTTCCTTTTTTTTTTTCTTTTTATTTATTTTTCTGTTTGTTGTTTTAAAATCCTCTATTCCATTCAGACATTCATTAATTTCCTCGCTCCGTCTCTTTGTGCCTGCTAAAATTGACAACGAGTAGATTCCGAATGTCACACAGTCTTTCAAATCTAAATACTCATTGCATAAACATTTTTCCACTACTCCAAAGAACATCGGAAACTGTTCAACTACTAAGATCAACACTGCTCGGCATAAACTGCTCCAGCATTCCAAAAAACTATACAAAAACACTATTTGTGGTACTGATGTCATTTATTTTTTCTATACATTGAATATGGCTTCCTGAGAAGTAGAAAAGAGAAAAAAATTTATGGCCATGCACTCCTCTTGTTGATGAGTTACTTATTAATAATAATAATTAGAGTGGTCTTAAATTTGCAATTATTGAGCCTTGTTCGTTATTTTTATTTGTATATAAGTAAAAATTTTGAACTATTCTTCCTATAGTCTCTGAATATTGTTGACTATTAAGTGGAATTCATCAGTAGCAACCCATTTGAATTGCTAGTGGTATTTTGTGTTGCACCTGAACCTTACTTTGATTTTAACTAAAAAATTACAATTCCGCAAACTAACTCAACATGAAGTACTATTCGCTAATTTTGTGATGCATCTACGCAGATATACCCATGCCTTGAATATATACATTCGAATATGCAGAAGCCATCGCTGCAATATCCTTTCATTATTACATTCAATAGGAAAAACATTTTTTCCTAACAATCATTGCTGCATGGAGAATTTCTGTTTACTACCATGTTTCACGTACATAATAAAATTCTATATGCTATTACACTAGATAGGAATACAGGTGAAATAAAAAACCGATGTGTGAATAATAAACATAACAGTATGAAAATCTGCAGGTGATGTCTTTGTCGTCATTGACAAAATTCTATTCAAATTGTATTTGAAATTTTAAATGTATCGTGAGTTTTTGTTAGTACAACTCGTGCATTTTGAGAAATAAAAGTTTGTGTTAATTAGCTTCTTGCAATTTTACACATAGATTTCGTGCCATTTTTGCGATACATGTATCTCAGGATTGAAAAATTCACATTTGTTCAGTATTGAACAGTACTTTTCCATTTTACCGATTTGAAAACGTACAGCTCTGAGGTGTACAAAATACATGTGCTTGGGATATTTTCATGAGATAATTTACAGTTTTCATATTAAGACATATTATACAATCTAAGCTATTCTATACCCTCTAAGCTGTGTTCCAATTTAACTTGAGATACCCAATTTCAACGTTTCTGGTCTTTCCAGTATGAATTATATAAATATTGGTATCAATATCTGTAGAAAGTTCATGGGCTTACATACAGTCCTTAATCGTTATTGGAATGAGTAACACCAATGACTCACAAATTAACGCCAAGAGTTCATTCAAATTTCCAGCTCAATGATGCCTTGTTTCATAGTCGTATTCAAAATTATTGCATCTACCTTTCTCTCACGTCTGTATAGTGCAGAGAAAGATTGAAAGAGATGAATGATTCTGAACATGTCTAAACAATATCTTCATTATTTGAAGAGACTCCCTGAAACATGTGAACCTGTACACTTGGGAACTTCTTCTGTCCAATCACCAGTAATGGAAACCATAAAGAACTACAAGATGATCATTAATTTCGACGGCAAATCGGAATTTCGAATAATTTATCACTATCTGCAAACGGTTTTACATTACTGAAATAATCACTCAGCTTGATCTACTCTCTGGAATTCAGGGGAGCCACATGCTGAATGATTAAAAACATTCAAGATGAATTACCTAAGAAATTCCGATTTGTGGTATAAACTTGGAGTTTATTTCAGTATACCAATTTAGGCCAGAAATGATAAAAGTGGGATAAGATTCTCACTTGAATAGGAACACAGCCGAAAGCTTACTACCTTAGCCTGTAGCCTCTATGTAGTATTTCTATTGCCTTTATTATCATCGTGCTAGCCTCTTTCGTAATGATTATTATTTTAGTTTAACTGGTTGTCACTGTGTGCGTGTGGTAGAGTTAACCAGATTCTTGTTGGATAGATTTGTTTTAAATATCTGAGATCGGTGGAAGGATTGAGGGGTTCCAATCACGTGGGCTAACAGTGCGCCGTGCGTGTGTTTCAGGAGGCTCAGGCTACGGCGGCAAGCAGAGGGGTGGCGGTCGCCAGAACCAAAGGCACCAACCTTACTAAGGAAATCTTAAGTGCAGTGCAGTGCAGAAATTGTATTGTAACCGCTGGTGAGTGTTCTTAATTCGCACATTACAATTTGACACCCTCATTTCGATATTCAGGGGTCAAGGATATTCTTCTGAATCACACTGTTGATTCAATTTCAATCAAAACATACTCCCAGTCATTGACATTTCATATTCATTTGAAACTACGTCACATGAACCTCTGCATAATGAGTTCAGAGTTTCTTATGCACGGAATGTTTCCAATCTCTATGTTTTATTCTGTGAACAAAACTCCTTTTTTCATCCTAATATATAATGTTAGTTTTTATGTTGCAACTTATTTTTCAAATTCTCTTCCTTTTATCGGTTTGGTGCTGCCAGAATAACACTGGTGAAACTAGATCAATGTTTATACTGGCATTTGATGCTAATGATGAACACAGAACACCGGCTTCAAATTATACGAATTATTGTGAAAATAAAAAAAGGATAATTTGAAAACCGAACAGACGTACAATAAAAGGAATACGAAAAAAAAAAAAAATTAAAGAAGAACTTACCTCATCAAGCAAGAAAGTTCGGTAATGGGTTTAACAGTAGGACGTTTTAGAGTCTCTTTAGGCCGTAGTCAGATAAAAATGGTATTGGAGACAAAACGTTGAGCCCTTATTGATTATATAGATAATATTTCGGATTTATCTCTCATTGGAGTTCTGATCACTTTCTAAATATACTAAGTAGTTTAAATTGTTATCGCTTAATGTGTTTCAGATTTCCCGCCCTATAACAAATCTCACAACTCGACGAATCATCATTCCATTAAACCCCGTCAACAACAGCGCAAACAACCCATCAAAAACAGTCAACAGCAATAGTTTCTCATTTGCGTTCATCCATATTAACATAATATACAGCAGTACATAAAACCATTAAAATAACATAACATAGCCCAGCTCTTGTGTATAAATTTGTATTTCACTTAATAATAATAATGATAATGATAATAATAATAATAATAATAATAATAATAATATTATTTAATAAAAAATAGTTGACAAGACAAAAAAATAAAAGCGACGCGTGAACAAACCGCTCGAACGGTGCAGTTAAATTTCTCTACACGTGTTAAGTATTATAGTAAATATAGAGTTGTGTGCTATCGCTGATTTCGCATATCCTCAAAAAATAATAGTTTATTTTTATTATTTTTTTTTTGTTTTTTTCTCAAATTTTTTAAGAATACAGTTTGATATCATATATCAATTGAAGTATTCTAAGCTTAGTGCAGTTTGGCTGTTGTATGTGACAATTCAATTGAAACTGCAAATTGTGTACTGAAGGTAATATGTCGAACATGAGATAATTATTATACAGAGGCTTAGGTCATAATCATATTGATGCTGTTGAATGGGATTCACATGCTTTACTACTAGAGCAGTCCTATTTGACAGCAGAACAAACAAAAATCGGAGAGCGTTGTATTTCAACAGATATTCAGATAGACTACCGATTAAATAATCATGACGGAAGAGTTCGTACATTCCGATTCTGGATAATTTTGCGTGTGTGCTCAATCAGCAAATAGACACACCGTTTTAAACTGGTTTAATTACGGGAATTGATGATAAATAATGATCGATAAAAACAAGCCAATGAAGACTGTGAAATAAACTGCATTTTGTACAAAAAAAAAAAAAGAAATTGATTTAAAACAAGAATAGGTTGGCTCCCCGTTCTTTAGCTGGAGAGCATACCGACATGTTGCAATCAACCATGTCCAACAATTTTAACAATAAGATTATTTTAATTTTGTCTATAACTAAACATAAAATGCTACGATAGCAAGGTAAGCAGGCAATGTACTTTTTACACTGGGGAGAAAGAAAAAAAAATACTGTTACTATGGTACGTGAGATAGAGTTGTAAAAAGATGATTGCTTCCTTATTATTGATAAAAAAATATTAAAAAGAAAAAAAATATAGGATTAAATAAAAACTCATTTTGTGTACATAAATTGTCCTTGTTTTTATTCAACCTTTCTCTTCCAATCGTTTCTCCTTCAGTTTTCACTTCTAACAAGAGGACTCTTCACTGTTGCTTCAACGTTTTCATTCATCTGCACTTATGTGCAGGTCATGCCTAAATCGCTGTCGGGAAAAAAGGAAAATTTGATTTGCGCAAATTATTCCTTTCCTATTGCTATTAGTCGTGGAAGCATTCTATCAGGATTTGTTTGGGCTGGTTTCGAACCAACGATTTCCGCTTGGATGCAGGGGAGCGTGGACATGGCATCCAGCGGGTTGCCACTCAATGCTAAAATGTAGGGAGCTTATTCGACCATTCCGTTTTGAAACAATACCAACTCAATTGACTTTAGCAATACATTCTCTGAATATTCGTAGATATTTTTAGTTTCTAGCGTTTTTACTCAATTCAATAGTACATTACGATACGAGTGCGGTGAAACTTTTTCTGACGAGTGTTGCAATCACACGAGATCAGAAGAAGTTTTACCGCCGAGTATTGTACACAATTTTACTTCATGAGGTGTGAAAATGAGGGTTTCACCCACGCGAAGCGTGCGTAAAACGTCCATTATTACACCGAGTAAAGTAATAGTATTTTATGCATCGAGTGCGTAAAATCTTACGCACGAGTTTCATACGATATTTTTCGACATAAGTATGTGTGAAATGTAATTTTACGCATACTGTATCGGAAAATATTTTTCAGAAGCACGATGACAGGCCGGGGTGGAGGGGGAATAAGAAGACCATTAGGTTCATATCGGCTTAGTAGAACTTTAATCCTACTAATAAAATTCCTCCATCCTACAAAAAAATTTGTCTATCATGCATACATTCGTGTATACGCACAAAGGCAGATCTCGATTGTGTATGTACAGTCATGTTCATCGATGGGGACCCCGTGGCTCACTTTTTTTCGTAGTCTTTTTTCAAATGGAATTTCCCTTCTACAAATATTGCATTTGCTCATGACCAGTGGAGCGGCCGACAAAAAGTAGCAGGGCAGCCACACACAGACAGATGTCACGTAGAGCGCATATCGATTGAGCAATCACATCTCTCAAGAATTTGCGTGAGCTCCGTATTAATGAAGGTACATTTAAATTATTTTCGAGTAAATATGGAAGATTTTCGGGAATGGAATTCCACACTGGGAATAATTCGGGCGTGGTACGCTCCTTACCCACCATACCATAGTTGCCGGACTTGGGTGTTGAAATTGATTAAGGAAACTACGGAATTATACAGTCGAGGAAAATGAACCTGAAGCGCCGTGTTTGATGAGATCGAGCAACCGTACATGCACGTTGTTTTAATTGTCTTCAAGTAGGTATGAAATGTATACCACATAATATGCTCAGTCGGTAAATCAGCTTCGTTTGTTTTTCTTTTTCAGAGAACGTCAATTCACATAACCTCTTGAATGCACAGGTGATTGATAAAACCGTCACATCGGATAACCCCAAAATGCGCGAATGTTTCTCCGAATGAGGTGGCTCCTAAAATAACCTAGTTATTTTAGCTGATTTACCGCCTGAGCATATCGTATCGTATTAATTTCCACTACTTTTACACACAGTTGACTAGGAGTAAACTGTCCGACGACAGAATATCGTTCATAAACGTGAACCAACTTTGTATTTTGGTCAGTGCCGTAACTAGGCATGTGCAGAGTGTGCTCTTGCACAGGGCGCAGAGTCAAGAGGGTGCCAAAAATCTTGGATTCAAAAAATATATAATATATATGTATATATATAGATTATGAAAATATATGTATAGATGATTTTGCAAATGCTAAGGCCAGACGAGTAATCTTTCAAGGTCTTTTCTATCATATAATATAAAAACTTTTTTATTCTTATCAATACAAATAAATGTTGTGCTCCAAAGAATTTTATGTATCTTTGAGATATGAATGATTGCTGTACTATGCTCCAGGGTAAAATAACAACTGTGAAATCTAGAATAAAGTAGAACAAAATTTAATATCGGTTCTTTTATATCTCCTGATCAGTGAATTTGACTCCAGCGAACTTACAGTTCAGGTGTCAGTTCGAATTTTCATGCGAGGGGGCGCAACCTGTACAATCTGCGCAGGGCGGCCAAACCTCTAGTTACGGTTCTGATTTTGGTGGACGTTTTGAAAAGTTCCGCATACAGAAGCACGACATATTTTATTAGGTGTGCTAGCTGCCGTGAAAATTACTGTTTCCCTTGTTTTTACGATCAGTATCACCCCAGTTCGTGTACTACTCGATCATTGGATTAACACAATTATAGAAAATAATCATTAATAAAAATATGTCATTTATTATGAGTTATTGTGCATGATTTTTCCAACAATTTCCACCCACCACCCCTTCGCACAAATAAGAAGAACTTGATTTCTTGCCGAACGCGATTACTAGATACATACTGATCACGTAATATTCATGTATTTGTAATACAATATTGCGTAGAATTAAAGGGATGAAATGGAAGAGAAAGAGCATCGGGACTCGATACTATGCGCTCCTTGAAAATTTTCTAACGTTCAAAGCTTATGAAAGCACTCGAATTGTTTTAAACTGATTTCTCGAGACCGACCGATCTTACCATTTGCACCTGTTTAAGTCCCAGGCATCATCCAAATACAAATGAATCAAATCGGAGCGAGGTAACATCGATAGAGTACCTCTGTAAAACATCATTCTGTACATTACTCTTCATGTTTCGTAGAATATATCATTACATAGACACGAACAATAATAGGAACGCGCATATCAAAGAGGCTTCTTTTACAGTAGTTCGCATACTTGTCATTGATGGTACTATATTCTGGATATGGGAATATAGTTTTTGCAATTACGCTATTCAATCTTATGTTTGACTATCACATTTACATAATAGACGAAGAATTGCTAATTCTAAACTGTTTCTCTATAAGGTTTTTCCAATGCTATTGACATAACTAATAAAAAAAACAAATAAAAAATAAAAATTACTTGAATTTATGGCTTTTTGATGGAGAGTGAAAAAATAATTTCACCATCCCCTGGCATCGAAAAGTACGACTTCCCGCTCACGCGAGGGGCCGAAAGTCGTATTTTCGATGCAGGTGTGGTGAAAAAATAATTGATTGCATCGAAAATGAGCTCATCACAAACGAGTCGAACAGATTTTTTCTCTACGGCATCTAGAGTTTCAAATATTTGAAGCGATTCAAAAGTGCCTAAAGCGAATAAAAAAGACGTTAGACATTTTTTTCAAATGTTTACTTGCTTATGCCATCCGATTATTTAAACGATTAATCTTCATAGTATTTTGAAAGCTGAAAGTTGTCTTAAAAATGAATAACCGTTTTCAGACGACGTGTAAATTATTGAGGAATTTCTGAAATCGATTTTTCCCAATCCCAAAGTGACGGTAAAGTTTCGGGAGCGATAGGAACCATTCCTTTTCGACTATAGTATTCACTAATTCAGAGGGTCATCGTTGGCATCTCGAGCGAATTCGGAGCCATATTTATCGTCAGGCCAATCAAGCCATTCGACCCTCCCGGGTCTGGGATCACCGGGGTCTACACGACCGAGAACACGGATAGCCTCAAAGCAGACGCGCCGAGCCTTTGGGTTCGAAGTCTCATCGGATGGCGCATGCGCATGCAATGCATGTGCTGACACCACGGTACTCTGAGGGCCCCACACTGAACTGTTTTTATAATTAACATTATTGTGAACTGTTATTATTCATACTAAACCTTGTTTCCTCAAAGTTTTTCCAATTTAACACTCTATAACTTAAGTGTAACTGAACGCATCAACATCTTTAAAGGTGAGCATTTAATGAGCCCACTAATCCCTTAATATCTCGCTAAGAGCGGACCAAAATCTTAAGAGACCTAGCACAGAGGGATTTTCGGCGTGGTTTCACATGCCGGCTTTGTGGTCTGAATCAGGCATAGCGTTACCTCCTCAGCTATAACCTAACACTCTATGTTTCTTACTGTTATTAAATCTTCCTCTACGGGCATGGGGTTTTTCTTTCTTTTTCTCTTAACCTTTTCATTTTTCAAATTTTTACAAAATGTCTACGGAATTTAATCGCCATGCCTGTCTACCACGGCATAAAGCGCCGTTCTCACGACGCTGCTTTTGTTCCTTACCCGCCCAGATTGTATATACTTTGCCAAGTATTTAACTCGGATATTTTCTACCCCACTCGATCTCTACCAAGAATTCTAATCTTTAGCAAACGAAATTCCGGTCACGTTTATTTAAATTAAATCATTTTTAACACTAGTCACAATCCACAAGGTGTTTTCCTTTGTGTTTATTACAACCACATTAAACGTACCTGAGTTCTTCGTGCATATTTTCTTAGTTTGTTAGATATTCAGTATTCATATCTAGTTTCCAATCAGACTTTGCTTTTCATCCGCAACATCGATACACAGTAATTTGTCTATTCCATAATTTATAGCTTTTGTTAAAAATGTGCTATTCTGTCAAGGTTGTTGCGTCTCAAATCTAACACATTTCGTACTCCTCAATAAAACTGCGTTCTTCAAAATGATGGAAACTCTTCATAATATCTATTTCTTACTTATTGACTCTGAACTTTGAAGTATCGTTGAAGAAATTCCTAAAGTTAGGCCCTAATGAATGTCTAGTGAATAGAATTTGATAAGCATCATCTGTAGCTTGTAGCTATAAGAAGTTTTAAATGCAGATACTAGACGATAAGACCTATGTTGTTTATTTTTTTTTTCAACTGTTCGGATGCCGAGTGGTATAGAATCCTTAATATTATGTTTCAGAAAACCTGCCTTAATATTTATAAGACTTGTCAATCATCGCCAACATCTCATTAGCTAAACAAGTTAGACACCTGCCTTTTGTAACAATTATCAAAGTTGTTACACATTAAATATAAAGAAAATAGAGAAAAAACAAAACTAAGATAAATTTGAAGACGAAAGATAGCGTCAAGGAGTGGGACAGGAAATGGTCATGGAGGCATCCCCCTCGCCCCAGTCTGTCGGCCGCGAGTTCGTCCGACAATACTACACCTTGCTTAACAAGGCTCCCTCGCATCTCCATAGGTAATATTACGCGTTTATTTCTACCAAAATCACGATGTCTGACTCTAGTAGGAATTCCAAGGTGTTTGAGCATGACCTTGAAGTTTTATTAACCTCTATTACTTCCTCAAGGTTCTACAACAACCAATCTTCGTTCGTTCACGGGGGATTGGACGCTCCGAACAGAGAAACTAATCCGGCAATTGGCCAGAAGCAAATCCATCAGAAAATTCAACAACTAAATTTTCGCGATTGTCATGCCAAGATCAGCCAAGTCGACTCACAGGCAACACTCGGAAATGGTGTTGTTGTACAGGTAGACAAATCGTTTGATATAGTCATCAGAATTTGATAACTATTCCCAAACTCTATTCTACTAATGTTTTAATCACTTCAGGTGACAGGAGAGCTTTCTAATGCGGGTCAGCCGATGCGACGTTTTACACAGACTTTTGTACTGGCGGCGCAAGCTCCAAAAAAATACTACGTTCACAATGATATCTTTCGTTATCAAGACCTTGGCTTTCCTGACGAGGAAGAAGGCGATGTTGAAGGTGGCGATGGAGGCTTAGGTGAAGGTGTCGGCGAGAGAGAACCCGAAGAAGGAGTGCGCTCAGAACCCGAAGAAGATGAACAATCTAATCAGGGGCATCAGTTACCTCCTGCAACTGCTCCGCCAGAGCCGCAAGGACCACCTTCTCTTATCCCAAGCCAACAGCCGCAATTACAACAACATGTTTACTATGCTGCACCGCCTCAACAACCTGTAAGATAAATTCGCAGACTCATTGGTTGAAAGTTATTAGCTAAAAATAAATTTTTCTTAACAAATAATATTCCCAGGTTGATCGCAGGCTTCAAATATTCGAATTTTCATCATATTTGTGTTTAATTAAACACAGCATTCATAAGACTATAATAGGGATCGAATTTAACTGTTTGAAGCTGTTTGGGGCTTGGGGACAGAATTTAACTGTTTGGGATAAACATGCGAACGCTGGTTTGTTCAAACTGAAGCAGCTAGTATGCCTCCTGGATATTTTTCGATTTCAATGTTTATTCCTGTTTAGTTTTTTAAATTCGATATTTTCTCATTCTCCCACACCTCTGAGGCATATTATAACGAAATTCTTGGTGCACCTTGCGACTAGAATAAATAAATGAATAAAAATATAGAGAAACAAGTTAAGTGACGCTCAGTTAGGTCTACCTTGTTACTTTTATTGTAAAAATAAGAGAAATATTATTGGCTAATGCGTAGGTGCATCCGGTAATGCAACCAGTGGCTATAAACGGTTCTGTTCATGACGAATCACCTCTGATAACTCAACAGCAGCATGCCCACACGTACATTTCTGAGAGTGGTACCCAGGAACAATTTGTTCAGGAAGCAGAGCCAGAAGTGGTTCCTGAACAACAGCAACAGGTCGAAGAGGAGGCTCAAATAAAAATCGAAGAGTCACAGGAACAGCCGGAAGTAGAATCGGAACATTCAGTTTCCGAACCACAACCAGAAGTCCCAGTGCCAATTCAAACCACCAATAATAGCGGGCCTATTTCTTATGCAAATTTAGTAAAATCCTTTGCTACAGCTACTGGATCTACAAGCCCCCAAGCACCCAAGCCTTCAATGTCGCCTGTAAGTCTCAATACATTTGTGAGAAAAAATATCTTGTGAATTTAATCAACACGGATCTTCATTTTGATGTGTGATTTATGTGTTACAGCCACCAGTAACACATCAACGTCTCGACGATCGGATGCCGGTACCTGCAGTTAATTCTGGACCTATTCTATCGTCTCCTTCGAACATTAGTTCCAGTCAACAACAGGTACATAGAGGAATAGGAGGCAACCAACAGCAACAACAACATCAGCAACAAAGAGCCCCGCGAGGAGGACCAGTTCAACGAGGTATGGGTAGGGGACCTCCCCGCCCTCCCTTCCCCTCCGATGACAACGGCTGGGGTGATTATAATTACAAATTAAAGATATATATTCAATTTTATATTTACACTCATCCATCCATGTGGTACTAGCTACTATCTTTATTTTCATTTCACGAGAATCGGGCCTTTTGTTCAAACATAGGTAATCCATGGTTCTTTTTAGTAAATATGTTGTCAATGATGAATTCTTCTCAGACGGTGAGCGTCGTGGAGGTCGACAAGTCCAGTACGGAGATTCCCATCAGTTATTTTTGGGAAATTTGCCACTGGATGCCTCAGAGGATCAATTGCGAACATTATTCGAGCAGTACGGACCGGTAGCTGAGCTACGTGTTCACAGCAAACAGAATGAGAGAGGGAAAGCACCTCATGGAGCATCCAATACTAACAGAGTACCAAACTATGGGTTCATCACGTTCGAGGATCACGCGTCCGTTTTAAACGTTCTGCAACATTTGGTAAGAGTTTCTGTTGGTTATTTCTTCACAATTGACTTCCCGGCTTACAACTACTCGAAGATATACTATTTTCACCCGTTTATCTACAGCCAATCCATTTCCCTGACGAAAATCATACCAAGCTTAACGTTGAAGAGAAAAAAGTCAGACCTAGGATGTCAATGGAAGGAGGAGGCGGTAGGACATCTACAGGAGATGGTTCAGTACGTCCAATGGGTGGTCAACAGCAGCGTGGACCAGGTAATTCAAGTATTACCATTTATTTGCATTGCGAATCAACTTTGGCAAATTTTCTGTAAAGCACTGTACGTAATGTGCATTATAGAATTGTGAATGAAGAAAACACTTCCTTCTCACTAATTTAACAGTTTGATGCGACTAGTTCAGCTAAAGTTTTCAAAATTTTTCACTGAAATAAGCTACAATTTGATTTACAGGAGGTCCGGGAGGTGTGATGAGAGGTAGTGGCCAACCAGGTGCTCGAGGTGGTCGTGGAAGCTTTTCGCGTGGTGGTGATGGTGGCCGAGGTGGTGGCATGCGACAACCAGGAAATCACAGCTATCAAAACCGCCGTTAAGTGTTCCCAAACTGTAAGTGCATCCTGATAAACTTCGACCTTACATTAAACATGAATATTAAGCGGTGTGTGTGTTCATTGGTCATTTATCTATACTTAAGAATATTTATTATGTAAGATGTGTATATTGAATTGATCAGACGTTAACACGTATTGATTTTCGATTACGAAAAGCTCCAAATTATAGAATAGGTAATACCTAATTTCTTTATTTTATTTTTCATGTTGAAAGTTGAAACATTATATACGTTTTCATTCACGGTGGACAAAGTGGTTTGTTTTTATGATTCAAATCTATTTCCAGCTGACTGAATATCTGAATATGTATCTATGTTTTGGTTATTGATTTGTTCACTTCCTATAATCATGTTATAATATATCACTTCCAGATTAATCATTAGTATCAACTAATACTACAATAACAAATTTCTCTGTGGTTGAAAGGGTTCCAAAATGATACATGGATAACACAAGCTGTTGATAACGTGATGCTGATATTCTGAAGGCAATCAATACTGGAAATTAAATTCAGTATTCGGATAATCACACTAGGAAACGCAACAATTGCTATCATGTGATAATTTATTCCCATTGTCTCCAATGACACGATATGCGCTTTATTACTGAAATGTACACGCAATTGATAATATCGCATCTACCTATCTCTATTTCCTAAGAGATCAATTACACTAAATTTTATGAATTTTATTGGTAAATCAAATTTCGGAACATAATAAAGTAGATATTAATTAAATTCAAATGAAATGAATCCAGACATTTGATAAAGAACTGTGGTTAATATTTCCTCGAGTTATTTTTATCAATTGTTTTATCATCTCTTGATAAATTAAACAGACAATTGTCGATCGTTCATGAATTAAAGAAAAAAAAATCACTCGCGAGCTCTTAACAGTTTTCAAGTGCCAGTCACACTGAGAAATATTCATATCTGGTTGAAAGCCATAAGTCAAAAGTTTCAAAAACAATTCTCAAGGAAATACACCAGTGTATGTGTATTAGACTGTGTCAAGAAAAAACGACATCTTTTTGTCCCGGCCCTTTCGAAAATAGTTAGTGCTCAATATAGAAAAAATTGTCCCCAAAGCTCAGCTATGCAGCTTGAACACAGAATTAGCGGATTTGAAAATAAGATTTTCCATGTATTTCAAATGGCAAAATTTGTTTATCTTAGTTTTATCTGTATAACTTTCTTTATTTAACTAATGAGAATGAAAAAGATATACGGTTTGGTAGAGAATTTCATGATCTACAAAAATGGTACTTTGGCCCAAGTTGCTCAATTGAACCGTTTACAAGTTACAGTGATTTAAAAGTCATATGTAGGTATATTTGATTACTACTTACTTTTCGACAAATTAATTTAAATTATTTATTTTTTATAAATTTTCGAAAACATTCTTTTCTTTACAAAAACGTGTATTTACTTTATTTTTATCAGTTAAATGAAAAAAGTTATACAGATGAAACTAAAATAAACAAATTTTGCCATTTAAAATACATGGGAAATCTTATTTTCAAATGCGCTAATTCTGTGTTCAAGCTACATAGCTGAGCTTTGGGGACAATTTTTTTCAAAAGGGCCTGGATAAAAAGGTGCTGTCGTTTTTTTTTTACACAGTCTAATGTGTATCTTTCCACTATTTGTATTCCGTTCAAGTTACGGGGTAGCCAAAAATGGGAAATAATAGATGGCCTACATTCGAGAATTAATTTTCATGAAAGATTCTTATCAAATTCATTCCAATAACTTATTCGGTGTATAAATGTTTTGACAGATAGACCGAATATCTTGACGCAGTTAGATCGCGTATTTCGCAATATCATGTCTAGACCGTTATCGTTGCTACATGTTTTACATTATAACTAAATACTAAGATGCCAAAGTTGTGCAATAAATTATTATCAATTTTGTTTAACGCTTATCGATTCATCATCCAATGTCGACGATTATTCACCAAGCATCTAATTTCAACACACGAAACAGTAATCTGCATATTTTCCAACACATATCTGGTTCAGTCAGTTGGAATCACGATACGTTTACCTTTGAGTGTAAAAAAAAAAGAATACATAGAAACACAAAAATTTTACGCACAACTTTCATGCGATATTTTTCGACACAGTGTGCGTAAAATTGCATTTTATTTAAAAACTTTGCAAGTTGTTTTAGCAATTGAAATGTGGACAAATTTGCTCTCGGATTATGATTTTAGTCGATTCACGTTTTATTCTCATTTAAATTCCAAGTCATAAATAAAAAAACTGACCATAGGTTCGTTAACATGATAGTATTCTATGGATATCGCTAATCGAGTTGATTTAGAGTGATTTTCAAGCTCTATGAGGATTTATTTCTAAATTTGAACGTTTTGGATACAGAAATGTATGGTTTTTTGTAAATATATATGTCATGCTCCAGGGACTTTCAGAAATTTATAGAAGTAGTATAGAATAATTTTCGGAACCCTAAACATTGAATACCTATAAATAGATCTAGGTTTTAATCCCGAATATTTTGAACTGATTTCATGGCAGAGACTGGGGCTGGCAAAGAAGTAATCCGGCGTGGAAATGGATCGGCAAACATCTCGTTAACCGGAGACTAATACACAAAAAAAGAAGACAGACAAACAAACAAACAAACAAAAAAAAAAAAGAAATTCATAAATGACGACAAGTTGCTGCAATTTTAAGGCTGAGAGTGAATAAAGAAAACAAAAAGTTGTTCTCCATTCTTACTATAAATTAATAGTCCTTAAGGACTGATCTTATTACTATTATTAGAGATACCGTTAATATGCGTATAACTGTAATGAAAATGGCATATGACAACAGAGAATGATTAGGTATAAAAATTGATAATAATTGAACGTACAATCCAGTGAATATCGTACTAAAAATTGTGAATAATTTCATCGTAGAATTATGAATACTTAAAACAAAAACAAGAAGAAAAAAAAGGAAGAGAAAAGAAAAACTATCTCATATTTCTACAGGATGGACACGGTAGTGTAGATCCTCAATCATTCATGGCTCTGTGTATGCTTCGTTTGCTTTATCATTTAGGTGTATACATAAAAACAGCATCCCTATTACAGTAAGCGTGACACCTAGAGATGATGACTTGTATATTTGCATAATAGGCCAGTTGCACCAACATTCGGTTAGGATTATTCACTTGAACTAGAACAATACTTGAAATGAAAGAAAGATGTAGAAAAATAAAAGAAAAAAAAACAACACAACATAACATAACAAAACAAAAAATTTCATGTTCAACCAGAGATCACGGCCTAACCGACGTTCAGGAGCCTTTGTGTATGGGGCCCCGTAATAAAAATAATTAAGGTAGTTTTTTTTTTTTTTTAAGCAGAGCTGAAAAAATGAGCATCGAATTATCTAAGGCTGTATTTCGTCTGTATATCATTCTTTCATCTTGTTAAATTAAAATTGATCAGAAATTTTTTATTTTATTTTGTTTTTTCTGGTATTTCACCTGAATTGTGCGCAATTGTGGAGCGATGTATCAGTTTCACGTAATCCACGCAAGCCTGTAATTATGTTATAACATACCTGTTTACGGTCTCAAAAGTATTTTTCTTAATTAATTTTATCTTAGTTACATGCGAATAGTAAGAGCATGCTGAGTAGTAGTCTAGTTTTGAATTGATCAAACAGTCTATGAGGTAATATATGGTGTTACATGAAACTGCTGCAGTCAAGCCTCAGCACAGTAAACTTTCTTTCTCTCTTTATTTTTTTCTTTATATTTTTATTGTTATTCTCATTTTATTATTATTTTTTTTCTTTCTTTTTCGAATAAAATATACTTATAGTGAAATTGATGTTGACCTATAGTTACTTCATAATAATAATAATAATGATAATAATAAATAATAATAATGAATAAATAATAATAATAATAATAATCATCATCATCATAAACCGATTTGTAAATTACGCTAAATGACCTTACGTGAAAAAATTATCGTGTTATTCCAAGTTTTTGTGGATATGGTGAATTTTTTTTTTTATATATAAGAATGAAAGGGACTAGATTATTTCTCTGTGAACAAAGAAGAAAAAAAAAAAAGACAAAGAAAATCGCAAAACTATACGATGCAAGCTCGGAGTATGTCAATTTACATGTGATCATCGAGGTGTTGGTGTGGTTTTGTATTA
Organism: Tenthredo scrophulariae; assembly: GCA_963978835.1. Lineage (NCBI taxonomy): Eukaryota > Metazoa > Arthropoda > Insecta > Hymenoptera > Tenthredinidae > Tenthredo > Tenthredo scrophulariae. The sequence goes on along the minus strand of OZ022230.1, from coordinate 17,020,930 downwards.
AACAAAATCGTATTGAGCTTTTTTAACTCGCAGAAAATTATATGTATGGGTCAAAACGCGTCAAACGGATAATTGAAGCCATCATTTTGAATTTTTCAAATATGCCACATGGCAATGGAAACTAGACAGTAAGAGGAAGATTTTTAGCTCACTAACGATTTTTTTGGTGACCTACTATTTTGGGCAGCGCCATTATCCGTTCGACGCGTTTTGACCCATTGAAAGAAAATGCCTGGATCTGCTTGCTTGAAACTTGATAATCGGTTTTGTATCAATGTTCGAAAACAAGAAGAAAAAAAAACAAACAAACTTGAACCACTGTTACATAAAAGCACCCCGTACGCGTATGTATCACCTCTTTGCAACAAAAAGAAAGAAAGAAAGAAAAAAAAACAAAAAATTTTTTAGTGTGAATGTTTTTTTAAAAGAAATTAACTATTATATATATAAAAAAAAAATCAATATAATAATAATAATAATAATAATAATAATAGTAATTATGAACATAATATAGAGGAGGTAAATATAGAGACGTAATTAAGTTGTGAACAGAAAAGAAGGAAAAAAAAAAACAAAAAGAAAAAAAAAACATTTTGTAGCGTACCATTTTATTTCGGCCTCTTTGGGCCAGTTTGTGTGTACAACGTGGATATGTTATTGCGATAAAAAAAAAAAAAAAAATCAATAATAATAATAATAATGATAATAATGATAATAATGATAACAAAAGAAGAAGAAAAAAAACAAGAAAAATGTTTAAAAACAAACATGAAATGTATGTAATCTTTTGCATTTAGTATAATATATACCTTGCTACCAACTTACAATAGTTTATTTATATATTGTTGGCTAATAAGGAAGATTAATGGGTGATACAGACAAACAGACAGATGAGATTTGTCCAATAGTTGTTCCATATATTAATTTTACGGATTTATCGAATACATTATATATACATACATACATACATACATACATACATACATACATACATACATACATACATACATACATACATACATACATACATACACACATACATAACTCGGTTTAAGAACTGGGATACGCGCGCCCAATGACTGTCTTATTTAATAATCTACCGCACATACTACGTATGCATATTTAGGTAAATAAATTTTTGATTTTCATCGCTCGCGCGAAATCACTGCCGTAATAAGAAAAAAGAATAAACTAAATAAATAAAGAGATAAAATAAAATAAAATAGAAAAAAGAAAAATGAAAATGAAAATATTCAGCAATTGGTTTACTCTTTCTGATGTTCAGTTGGGACTAAGCCTTACGAGAAGTATTCTGCATGATTTTTTTTTTATACATAATTTTGTATATTTAAACCCATTTACATATATATTAACCTCGAGGCTTGAGAGCCTGTGGCTCTTACCTCTCGCGTTGTCTATATATAGCATAAACTTGTCTATTTTCCATTGACATAATACATATATACATAATTATATTGTAATCAGTTAATATATATAATAACCATGCAAAAACTACAGAAATTATATGCAGTTTCATCTCGTAGAATATTATTTTTAGATAGTAACTGTCAGACTTTGAGAAATGAAAGAAACACAAAAAAATACACAAAACCATCTAGTTATAATTTCTTTAGTATTGCGAAGCCTCCTACTCACTGTGTGATATTATTTAATTACATAATCGAATAAATATTAATTGAAACAAAAATCTCGATCATAATTCATCATGTTACATTTTATGCCTGCTTGCCTGAAGATAGTACGTCAAGTACTTGAGATAATTATGAAAAACAATAATTTTCGCGATCAATATATTCACTTTTTAGAAAACCAACCTTACAATAATAATCAATTTTTATTACTCTGCGAATGGTTTTGCATATAGTTGACTAGATTTTCACGCTCAACGCGATTAAAAAAAAAAAACTTGGTTTCATTTTCCACAAATCGAAACATGTAACTTCGCGTTACCTATACTACAACATATTTACATCATATATCGAAACGTTTCACGGGATGTTATTATCTTTACAAAGACTTTAAATGACAATAAATTACGACGCTACGCAGTTGCCCTTTCATATTGAACTCAATAATTTACGCCCTATAATTTCATCTATCATCTCGCGTAGAAAAGGGGACGCACGAAGCAAGAAGGGAAAAGATTTTTAAAACGTTCCGATCTCTGTATTCGTAATTATTTACGTAATGCATACGCGATCGCGCGTAAGAAAAAAAAATACAGCCCGTATGCTAATGGGATCAAATGAGAAACGAGGGTATGTCCAGAAGGCGGCATGAAATCATCTCAGATTGCTGCAGAAGATTCGAACGAGCCGTCAGTCGTCGTTGGTCCAGCGAACCGATAGGACAACTTTTCTGAGATACTTATATTCCGGTCAAGGTACGCATTACTTCCACACTTTTACACTCATATTTTTAAGACTTATGATTTTGAATCGGAACTATTTTAGTTTCCTGCAATACTCGGCGCATTGAACTCATGCCGATTTTTTAGTATGACCGCGGATTACTCCCATTTCGACATGGCCCATATTTGCAGGATGTAATTTGAACAACAACAAAAAAAAAAAGATGTTTCAAATTCATCTCTTTTGAAATTTGGGCATCCGATGATCAGATTGACTTCCGTTATAGTTACATCTGCTGAACTTGTCCAATTTTTATTTTTAGTCAACGTTGATTTAGCAAAAAAATGTATAAGTCTAAAACTAATAAAACGCGTGAGTTTTGAATTACGTCATTTATTCTTCATGACTGTAATTCTACGTCGATGACGTAATGGTTCGGAGTTCTCGTGAGACCAGGCGGACTCGCAATTTTAAAATTGCGAGTAAGATTAAACTGCATCTTCCAATTACGGTATAAGTTTCGTTATTAACCAGTTCGTCAGATATTTGTACGATATATGCTTCTCTCACAGGGTTCATATCATATATTGGAAATCCGAACAGTCCGCTGCGCGATCAGAATTGTAAATCTGAGCGAGAGAATTCGGACATGGTTTGTAACTGGATGTCATGAAACATTTTGCTCATTGTAAAAAACTGATTCTACAGATAATTTCGCTGAAATCGATTCAGCAGTTATCAAGCTATACCATAATGGAATTTCCAACTGTGGTCTCTCCCACGTTTGATTTCCAAATTGTTTTATATCAGACCAAAAAACTCCTCCGCGCTTTAAGGAGTACGAATAAAACAAGTTTTGTCTAAATCTCACGAACGATTACAGAGACATTAATACTTCTGTAAAAACATATTTTTCCCGCTGCTTCTCGAACCTCTCAAACGATCTGTCTACAATTTGATACCTGAAGTAACAATCATTCGGCGCATTCGCACACCAAATTCTGTTAAAATCGGTCGACTCGTTAGAAAGTTATTCAACGAATATGATAGACCACGAACGAACATGAAGAAGAACTCACTGTGTTTTACTTTCTTGGGACCCTAAGTCCCAATTAACGGATTAAGATGCACATATACCCAAGTATCGTTCAAACTACACATTATTAGATATTCAAGGACGATTAGTAAAGGTCGGTCAATGATATTATCGGAAAATAATTGTAGATTTGTCAGAGATATATTTCCAAAAACTATACGTCTTCCGGAGGAGGTAGATATGTATACGCGACAGGTGAATCAAACGCTTGACAAATTCACCACAGGAAAGATGACGTGTGTGTAGTCAATTCTCATTTCTCCTGAATAGAACAATGTTTCGAATAATAAAACATTAATAACTGAATTCTATTCTTCGACTTTCAAATACCTACTTCCGCTGGACATATCGCGTCCAAATCAAGCCGTTAACCGTAACGATCTTATCGTATACCTACTCTAATCGAATTCGTGTTCTAATTCATGAGATGTTCAACCTCATATAATGCAAGCATGAAGAATGCAATTTTGCCTTTGTAATTAGTTCGAGACTTGAACTCTCCTGCGGACGTATGTAGTATAGTTCATTCGGAAATCCGGCGCATCTGTTATCTGGAATACTACCCGCTACGCGGTTATCGATGTTTGCTCATTATCGCCTTGTTCTCGATTGTATTTCGTGTCAACTTGCGGCTCGAATAGTATATGGAATTTGGAAATAGAAATATTCCAATTTCGCTGTACATCTCTGATACGCTATTGCGTTGTGTTCAAATATCAAAGGATCGATTGATTTCGTGTAAGGATATTGCAGTTCTTCACACCGCGCAAAGCCTCATTAGCTCTTCGACCTCGTCGAATATCTGTCGCTGAGTAAAGAGCGGGTTCTTCGTATGAATTAGAGATAAGCCTGACCAGGTCACGATTCGGCTGATATAACGATAAAGTATAATAAGACATGAGCCACAAAGGCTCGGCGTACAAGTCAAAGACTGGTCATAAACGCGTGGTTGCATAGTCCACTGCCCACGTAGGCCTCGAACGATAATGCCTAGGCAACAATAACAATAATTTAGAAAAAAGAGAGGAAATTTATCTCGAGTCTTTTGCGATTCAACGGTCTAAACTAACACGTGTAGGGGTACGCATTACAATGCGACAGCGGCGTATTAACTTGAAGTTGTTTCCGACCAAACGACTGCCACAACGCGTGCAACAGTTAAACTTTGCCCCTAATTGCCGGAGCAAGTATTCATTTGCCATTTTTAGTTCTGCCGCGATGCGGTATCGTACGAGGAAATGGCAATTGTATATAATAAGATCACAGTTTCCTATTGCTTGTATTACTCCGCCGCTCGTGATATGTATCTCGATTTCCACAGGCCGTTCCGAGTCCGCTAAGCGTCTTCGCGCCAACGTCCAACTCAGCTAGTATTCATGCGCGCCGTTGAGTTAATTCCTCTCGGAACCAGAGGGAAACAAGTCTCTCCAATTCTCTGCTCGCGTCTTACGCTTCTCGTACAAGTGTGCGCACTTGCGCCCCCCTGCCACTTGCACGTGCTGCTTCTTTCTCTTTCTCTCTCTCTCTTTTGTCAACGTATCTGCATTGGCCACTAAGATTTCTTCGAGAAACACGTGGCGTGCAGCTCAAAGTGGATGTTTCGAGCTCCTCGCCAAGCCAAGCCAAGCCGAGCCAAACCGTATCGTCTGTAAAAGGACATCTGCTTCGAGCGGTATAATATATAGGTATATGCGATACATTCGAAAGTCGAGTCCCGCGCAAATGGGATACAAGTTCTTTCGTTCTTCTTGCCTTCTCTTGAATATTCCTTTATCAAGTTTGAAATTATATTATAAACCACAAGATATTATGAAATTTGCAAATATTCACCGTTCTGTATAAATGTTATGATACAACAAAAGAAATCACCGGTGGAGAAATTAATTGTAATTTTAGTCGATGATTATAGTTCTTCGTAGCGGTTATCGGTTTATCACAAATCTGCGTATGCATATTGGTTATGCGGATGCAGGAAGCGTGCTCTATATATACATAGTATATGTATAATGCAACTGTTTGAATAGCTGATAACAATGCAATTGAATTTTCAAACTATGTTGGAAATTAATTAACATACAGGCTGCGTTTATATAGTGGCTGTTTTAGAATTTTCATTATTGTTGATACGCTGATCATTTCTATTGATAGAATCGCGAATCGATTCTCTCAGTGGTAGCAAAAGTAAACATTATATTTGGAACTCGGAGGAATGAATTTACGCATTATGCATCCATATCACTGGGTAAGATGATAAGAATTCTAATTAAAACATATCTCCGCGTGTTTCGGACCAGGAATTGGGTTATCGTCATCAAGCTGCCAACAATAATGATCTCAGAATGTTAATCATCAGTCTTTACATTGACCCAAGATGCCACGGAGATATCTGCACGTTCCATTTTGTTAATAGCGTGTGATCTAAATTTGTCAATTTCGTAACAATATACTCAGCACAACAAGAAGAAGAATCGAGACTAATTAATTGCGGTGAATATCGAACTGGTAATGGAAACGAATGCAAAGCTCACAATTGCAACAATTAATGATTGGTCTCGCGTTGCGGCTCGATTACGTATTATAACAGATATGTGTATACTGTACATGCGATTCGTTATATTCATACTTGTTAGTGTTATTAATCTGCAGTTATGCCTGCAATCATTGAAGTGACACAGTTTATAAATTAATAAAAGAGGCGAATATCGTTCGTCCGTGAATCGTACGAGCCCAGTTTCGAACGATTACCAGTATCGTATGTATACCTATCTTGGAAACTTTGTTCAACGATAATCTCGAAGTTTTTTAGCCACGATTTGGTGGTGGGATAATCTCGCATGGATCGCGAAAAACAGCGGGTCAAAATTCTACATTCTTTCGTTTTGAGATCCACAAAGACATGCGTTGCACAGTAAAAATGATAAATAATTAAAAAACATGATTTAGAGTTCGTTCTCTGTACTTTTTATGGGCTCATATTTTCACCAGAAATAAAACAATGTTCATACCGAAACTTATACCCGCAAATTAAAAAAAAAAAGAAACATGATTTTTTCAGCTTGTTACGCGCTCCTCAGAATCTCACACGCCGCAAAATACTCAGCGTATGTTGTTTTTCGGGACCTTTGATTCGAAACATTTTTTTAAAAAATTGGCATGGGAGTAAACTTCATAACAATACTTGGAACATCTGAAACGACCGAAAAAGTATACGGTTTTTGCTTTCTTTACTGCAATGCTTTGCAAAATTGGCAATCCGAAATATACCATTGCGAAAATTAGTGCTTACGAGGTCGCAAAATGTGATAATATCTTTTATACAATGGCGTACGATAGACGTAATATATCATATGTTACAGAGGTCGGCAGGATGAGGGTGAGGACGCAGTTACTTCTGGTGACATTCTGCGTCGGCATTCTTTTGTCCGTAGATGCTGCTGGAGAGGTAAGGAAATTCACTTTCTCATCAATATCTAAACACTGGCATTCATGAACTTGAACGTGTAATCAAGTTTTGCTTCATCTAAATGATGAAGGATATATTTATGACAATTTTCAGCACCATAAGAAGCGTCATCATCATCGGTCACATTCAACCACAGAAGCAGTACTCGATATTGAAGATGTAGTTCAGAACGAAGTGTCAAGCGAAGAAGCGGAAGTCGTTCAAAAGAATGAGCGTTTGCAGTACGACCCTTGCATGGACAAACATTGCAGTCCTGGACGCATGTGTCAGGTAAATGCGCACATAGTTTTATAAACTTTTCAATGTTCTATGTTATCCACGCCGTTTGCTTCCAAAAGTGGATTTTATTGACCAATTTTTCAACGTACCTAACCTTATCTCCTTATCTCCTATATTAAGAATTACGCACAGTTCCAAAATACCCGATATATCGATCCCGGGTATCAACGTTAACGTAATCTTGTTACTATTAACAATAAAACCGCGAGACCCCGCCTTATGATATCCGGTATAAAAGTGAACATGAAATGAACGTCGGTCTTCGTTACTAAAGAAAACAGCATGAACTGCAATAAAATAACTGTACATTACAGGCCAACGAGGAGGGTGTTGCCCAGTGCGTGTGCATAGAGGTATGTGAATCTGAACCAGATCCTCGCCGTAAGGTATGCACAAATTTGAATGAGACATGGCCAAGCGATTGCGAAGTTTACCAGGCACAGTGCTTCTGCAAATCAGGTGACCCTAGATGCATTGATCCCGAGTACAGACATGTGCACATAGAATACTATGGGGAGTGCCGAAGAATGCCGGTAAGTTTCCGTGGAATTTCTTTGATATGGTACCTACTTGTTATAAGCATTTGAAGGCGGGAATAGCGGTGGGTTCTGATTAACTTGATCTTCTCGTTTCTCATATATAGAAATGTACTGAGGACGATATGTCCGATTTCCCAAGACGAATGCGTGACTGGCTCTTCAACATTATGCGTGACCTTGCCGACCGCCAGGAACTTCCGGAGTACTACATAAAAATGCAACGGGCATCAGAAACGAACTTAACTCTTCGCTGGTCAAGCGCAGCTGTATGGAAATGGTGTGATCTTGACGGAAGTCCTCACGATAGAACAGTATCAAGACACGAACTTTTCCCTATTCGGGCACCCTTGATGGCTCTTGAACACTGCATCGCTCCCTTCCTCGACTCATGCGACGTCGACGACAACCACAAAATCACTCTAGCCGAATGGGGAAAGTGCCTGGAACTGGACGTGGTAAGTTATTTCGTAAATTTTGGTCAATCGAATTTTACTGCGCGAGGGAAAAACGAAAATAATTTATATCGAGGGGATCTCTTATATATCATTGAGCGAAATATATAGTTTAACAATGATTCCGGACTTTATGAAAATTTATTGTGGATGAAACTTATTCTCATGATTAGCACAAGTTCATAGAGATCCTTAGATAGACTTTGCCATCCTGCGGGATATAACGCCAAATTCCATGACTTTCGGTATACCAGTTACCTACGTCCCTACGATGAGGATATTATACCTGCGTGGGTACCAATTTAGCGAACGTAGGTACTTCTTGGAAATATAATCAGAAACTATAAATGATATTATGGTTGGGGTGTGATCATATATCATAATATATACCCATAACTAATTGCAGTATATTCAAATCCGTGATTCAATTGGCAACTTCACCGTACCTCTGCATCGAGCCGTTTGATTCCTTCAGGAGTTCGATGTTGGACTTGTAAAACACGAGTTTTTTTATGAGAACAAACGTATCGCAGGCCATTAATTGATCACCTAAATTTTAAACAGCAAATTCTTTGATTCGAATCGAGCATCAAGTTCCCTTTCCGCATATCTCCGGCGAAGTGTTCATTGTTTCTTTTTAACCAGGATGCCATCCGCAAGAACAGTAAAAGGTTGAGTTATTCGCAGGATTTGAATTCAACAAAAATCCCGCAAGCGCGCAAACTACGAACTTTCAGTTATTTGAATTATTTTTTACTATTTTTCTCGTGCTATAGAAATAGAACTCAGCGAAATAAGCTTTTTTTCGTTAGATCAAACTAATTTCTGGTAAGATGACTGAGAAACCTCAACATCCGTAGTTAGTGCGATAAAGGAATAATTTATGAATAGATGCCGCAAATTTCATGAAATTATCTCGGACCGTTGTGAAAAAACGTTGGCTATAATACTGAGAAATGTAGTTGTGCGAAAGTAAAAATATAGTGTACGGCTCGCGATGCCTGACACTTTCGCTTTCTCACGCCAGAATTTTTCGAATTTTTTTATGGACTCGGCGAGGTCGCGGAACCTTTGTACCCACATATCCAGAATGAATAGTGAATTAAGGAAAGACAATAAAATACGCATTGATTTATTCAACTTGTATTTCAGTCCCCGAGAGATATTATGAAGTGAAAAATGATAAGAGCGGATGTACTGGCATTGCAGTATGGTAATAATTAATATTGAATAATTCTTTGTTTCCAGGATACTTTGGACTCCAAGTGCGGCGAACTGGCTGAAATAGCTTTAGAGCAACATGAGTAATAAACAAAATGTAACGTGTAAGACGACGTTTCGATGTAAGCAAGTTTCAGGGAAAATAATCACAGAGATTTCGTCGTTCCAAGTAACAACTGGAAGTGATCTCGGAGAGGTGAAATATAAGCGCGGGAAAGATGGCCTCTGGAGTTAACCGGCGCGTCGCGTCATCGCGCACACCCATTTATCCTCGGTTCGTCGTCCGTTCGTTCGGCTACACGAAACTCGTCGATATTTCCTCGCAGCGAATTTGCATCGAAGCGTAGAATTATTTTTATGCATGTGAGAAAAAAAAAGAACGAAGAAACGTTACCGTACTACTAATTGACAACATACTCCTTTATGTATAAGAAATATATATATATATATATATATATATATATATATATATATATAAATATATATAAATATATATATATATATATATATTCATAAATATATATATATTTATATATATATATTCCACTATATAGATATACATCGTACGTTATATGTATATGTTACAATAGCGTACCTTTATTAACGTAATATGTATCCTAGCTATTATAAATCAGTTGCAGACAAGAATATATCAAATAATATGATTATACCTATATAGGTATATGTGTAAGTTGGCCGTCAGCTGCCTTTGTAATGAATTTTCTGTTTATGGTAAAATAACAATGAAATAAATCACTGCCTTAATTCCATTTACGTATGCGTTATTACGTTGATGTAATTCGACGAGTATTCTGTTTGAAATTCATCTGATATATCTACTGCTAGAATCAAGCTACGCTACACACCGAATTACGGCGCCACCACCAATATTTGAATAATTACTCAGTTGCATATCACGACGAATCATTATTATGTATTCCAAAACTTGATAGACTTTTAGGTTTGAATTTATGATATTTATTCGGAATTATGAAATTTGATCGGAAAAATTCTTGCGGAATCGATAGAATTCATATTCGAGTTAATTTGGACGTTGGAAATGATAATTCAAGTGCTTGTAGTGAAAACTCCCGATCCGAATGATCGAGTTATTATGAAAATAATACCAACGTTAGTTTGTACTACTTTGTATCGTTGATTAAATTAACGCTCATCGACGCGATAGCCCTAGACTCATTTTGACTCTTGCAGTATATTCCGAACAGAACATCGCCAAAGATGATCGTTTCATAATGAATATTACTTCTGAATTTCAGCTGTGTTCTAGTAAAGGTTGCGTAATATCGAAAAACTGATTTTTTTTTTGAAATTGTACGTTGGAGACTTAGTTATAAAGCCGTTAAGAGTTTTAAATTATTAAATTTAAACAATCGAAACACATATATTAAACAACTGTCTGGAGATCAGCTAACCTGCAACTAAGACTATCATTTGTGCGCTAAGTTATTCGTGCTTTTAGAGAACGCTTTAAATGTTTGAACACATGTGTTTTAGCCACTGAACCATTCAGACATAACTCAATTTGAAAAAAAAATTTACAAGCCGTATCGGCTTAGAGCGTATGGCCATTATTTGAACAACGAAACATCGTGCAATCGTTGCGTTGCGGTGGTGTACTGCCAAACTATGATGAAGCTTTTGAAGTAAAGTTCAAGTGATCAAATCTCAAATTAAAGTGTACGCTTTTGATACCGATTAGTAATCCATTTACGGTATAATAATTCGTTAACTTCAAAGTGGCTAAAAGTGCGAGAAGTTGCAGGGCCGCACATTCATCTGATATAAAATCGAGTAACGAATAGTAACGAAACGAGTACATGAAATGACAAAATTCTGATATTCGGTAAAAATGTCATACACATATGTGTATAGATGTTTTTCTCCGGTCAAATTCCCTGTAGAAATAGAATTTCCATATATTTCTCAAAAATAACATGAGCCCATCGCAACGCTAGGAGCGTCCCTGAACGTTTTAGCTTCCAACTGAATCGATAGATAGCGCGTCAGACGGAAAAAGTAATCGAAATGTTGCCCTGTGATTGGCCGCTAGTGATCACGTGGCGTAGTTTACTGGACGCATCAGCAGCGCCAAGCGCGTTTGGCGGGACGGCGATTAGACGGTGGCGTCTGTGGTCTGCGAGGCTATCTTGTAGTAGTGAACAGTGAAAGCTCCCGTCGAACAATGGTGAGTATCCGCAAGTTTTCGCTAGATATTTTCGCCATCCGTGGACGAAAATGGCATTATCTTAAAGCCGGATGTCTGGTGATTGTGCTGACGAAGTTTGGTGGTCGTATCTTGAAAATTAACCCTGATTTTCTTCTGCGAATAGGCTGGTGGTAAAGCGGGCAAGGACTCTGGCAAAGCGAAGGCAAAGGCTGTGTCCCGTTCCGCACGGGCTGGCTTGCAGGTGAGTTTATCCGGCTTGTTTATACCGTGGTGTTAACGGAATAGTTTTAAAATGAAGCAGTGACATTTAGGACAGCTGAGAAAATTCTAAGACTCCAAATCATCGCGTATTATTGGCTAGTTTTCAATTTATAAAACTGCTTATGCCCCGACCGTCGGTTTGATATTTTCAGATCAGATGCTAGTGGTAAAGTGTGATCCGAAAACATTGACCCTATTCGGTATCGATGCGTAACGTTAGTTAGTTAGTTATTCTTTTTCTTTCCCCGCAGTTTCCAGTCGGCAGAATCCACAGGCACTTGAAAAACAGAACCACGAGCCACGGACGTGTGGGCGCTACGGCCGCCGTATACAGCGCGGCTATTCTTGAGTACCTGACTGCCGAGGTGAGTTAAATACGACTAAGCTACCATTCTTGGCGACGCCGCTAACATGGCTGCCGTTTTCCCGCCTTTACCTCAAACCTATTTATTTAACAAAAAATGAAACAGACTCGATTTTCAAATACCAATGTTTTCACCAAAGTGCGATTAAATATACGTAAGGCCAAATTTGACAGGTGCGATTCACACTGTTTGTATTCACATTATGTTGCCGGCTTTTAATAACTGTGCACAACACCGCGCGCCTGTTTTTTTTTTTTTTGTGACGTAATTTGGGCGGGAAAGTGCATCATCACAAAGGGCAGTGGTTTTCAATGCGTCTCATATATGTTATCTATCATTATTCGTTGACTGCATCTCATATTTGGCTTTAAACGATTGAAAATAAGTAAGATATTTAAGAGTATACGTTTGTAATAGATATTGCAACAATTGCGTCAAGATATGATAATCGGTTGTTCGCTCTTCTCGCAGATTATTATACAATGCAAACTAAATTGTATATCTTTATATTTACCACATAGTAAATATTACCATATGAAAACTAAGTTATTTTTCATTAGATAACTAAACAGGCTACAGTTTCATTATTTCATCATCATTCTAGCAAGCAATTTATTAGGAAATTTAAGGAATTTAAGGTAATCGTAAAACGTTCAAATGTCTGTCGTTCAAACTGTTTTTAGTTTTCTTTTTATTTTTTCATTTTTATTCTTACCGTTAGTCATTATTCAGAATACGTTATGAAATTCTTTCTATTTTCGTCGATAAACCGACAATACCAAAGACCGTTAATACTTTGGTATATTTATTCATACCAGGTATTGGAGTTGGCGGGAAATGCGTCTAAAGATTTGAAGGTGAAACGTATCACCCCAAGACATTTACAGCTCGCAATTCGGGGTGACGAAGAGTTGGACAGTCTCATTAAGGCAACAATTGCAGGGGGAGGTAAGCCTGCTATTACATATCTCATTTTGGTATCCTATATCGATAATGTTTTCAGTATATTTGCTCGGTTTTTTCTTGGATCGAACTTTTTGAGCGAAGATTAAGTCTTAAAACCCTGGGATCAACTATTTACACCAGTTATGGTGGTCTTTGATAATATACAATAGTTTTTAGAACTAAATATTAAGTCACAAGATATTTTACATTTTTCTTCCTTTATATTTCAGGTGTCATTCCACATATCCACAAATCGCTTATTGGGAAGAAGGGATCGCAAAAACCAGCATAAATTACCTAGTTACTAGATTACATGTTTAAAAAGAAACAAAAGGAAAAAGAAAAGAAAAAAAAACAAACATCAGCAAAAAAACAAAAAAACAAAAAGACAGTGACTGTTTGAGACAAAGTGTACCTACGTTACTGTACTGATGGAGAGACAGGCGTGATATATATAAATAAAAAATATTGATATAATTTAATCTAGGTAATGATGAGAAGGTGGAAGGTGAAAGAATACTAAGTATGATGAGTAAGCAGTAGAAAAAAAAAAAAAAAAGAGAAATCACAGCAGCAACCATGGTGGGTTAGCGGGCGATGTGTTGTAGCATGGCTCGCTTATAATATTGCAGCCATTTAGTGTTTCTTCGACCTCAGAATATTTAATATAGAGTAACTTCGAATTATTTTCTACGTTTCTGAATAAAAACTAGTATTTGATGTTTCATATTATGATTATATAGTCTCTCTTCTCCCCCCCCTATTTGTTGTTAAAAACTTTTCTGTTCTCGTACAAATAACTTTTTTTTTTAATAATTATTTAATCCAATGATAACCCAAAGCGATTATTGTGCTTTTAAACAGTATAACACGAGCTTAAGTTTCAGTAATATTAAACACCGCTTATATTGTATTATTAAACTGATTGCATTTTAAGAAAATGTGTTAAGTGGAATCGGAATGGTAATTTTTCTTGAAATTTTGTTATCTATTTAGTTAATTGTGTTCTCCCTCTTGTTAAATAATCTGAGCTTTACTAAGGAATATTTTATGAAAAATACACAAAAAACAAGAACAAAGTAAAATAACAAATTTCAATATCAGACAAATATTTTTCAAAATCTATTATGACCACTCGGATGATTACGGTTATTTTCAATGCTGGTTTTACGGTCGCAAATAACAGTTTGAAACTAACCATTGCTATTATATTCTGGTTTATGTAGATCTACATATCCTTAAAATGAATAGCATAGTTTTTCATGAGATCTTAAACACGATAAAAATAAGAAAAATCGAACAAATGCTTTAGCTGCAATGTCGTAACGAAAATTGAGTTGTCTTAACCATCGGGGCTAAAAGTGAGCTAGATTATTGAAGATATTTGAATTTTAAATGAGCAGATGATTGTTCCTTAGTAAAAAGAAATATATATATAGTGTATATTACTGGTTCAGACGACTCTTGAATATTTTTTTCTTACTTTTTTAAGTGGTACTTCAATGGTTCTGTGACGAGCGTTCGTAAAGCCTTGATCTCTTGTTTTTGTCGTACCTGTTTTAAAACAGAGTTCATTCCGTCTTGCTGGAGGTATTTACTACGTTTTTCATTAGAACTAATAGTACAAGTTATAAATGAGGAATATTGTTGTTTGGGTAAGAGTTGGGAGTTGTTTTAAAAAAAAATTGTAATAAGTTTCTGAACCAGACAACAATGAACGATATATATATATAAATATAAATAAATGAATATATATATATGTATATATATTCAATTAATGCTAATAAACTTATAGCGAGTATTAGATCGTTTAGTTATTTTGAATATAAACAGTGAAAATGCGGTTACTACGTGAATGTGCGTTAATGAAATTGAGCTGTTTAAAGTTTACAAGTAATTCACTATTTTTGGTCTTTCTCTTATCGATTTATTTTAATATTTCTATGATTATAATTGTTACATTAAAGTAACTTAGCATAATTTCCACTAATATTACACACGACACCAGCCATATGTAAAACATTCATTTTCACAATAAAAAATAAATTTTACTATTATCTGACAATTATTTTATCGTTTATAGTCATGTGATATTCAGCAGTTGACTTTTACCTCAAGGTACGAGTTCGAGGAAAAAAAAACTAAGGAAAACTAACAACGAATTTACATTCTAGGTGAAAACAAGAGTTTTCAGCAACCTTTCATTTCATAGAAACTCCAATTTCGCGCCATTGTGCCCCGACGTTTCTGAGCATTCGCCCGCCTGTTAAATGGCAACAAATTTACCGTCCGTGTCACGCTGGTTGTATTCTGATGACGTGACCATATGCTAAGGCGTCTAGCAGGTCGTTCCGATATTCACTATACGTGGAATTGATATTTCTCACGTAATTCACATTTGAAAAAATTTCTAGGCAGATCAAGTCTGAAAATCGGGATTTAACGTAGTGCCTTAAAACGATTATACTCTGATTAGGTCTTCAAAGGGTTAACGGCCTTCCTCTAATCCCAAATACCGAAACTAGTTGGAACGTAAATAGCCCTGGAATAAATATTGGATTTTTTTTTCTTAAATCTTTATTTCTATTCTATTTCAGAAAGAGTATTGAAATTGTTAAAAACTTTAAACATTACGTTTTCACGAAATAAATTGAAATATCGTTTTCATTATGGGAACTCAAGTTATTCGCAGAGTGAAGTAGTCACTGACTTCAGAAGAAACGATTGAAACGAGTTTTTCTGAAATCAAAATTGCATTCCTGTGGTTTGATGGAATCATTATTTTGTTCTGTGTGGTTTTGAACGATAAGTTTTACACGTATATTCTTCTTTCTTCAAACATTCATATGATGCGCATGTGGCGAATTCATCTGTATTTTATTAATCATTCTATATCTTGCTCATCTGTTTCCTAACTCATGTAGTTTTTATCGAAAAACTTAGTTTTCAATGTCACTTTCCGACGGAATCTCGTGAGTTCGGAACCACAAACCGTCACAATTTGAATTCGGTTTAGTCCAATAAATCTTATCAAAAATAAAATTATTTGGTCAAATGCAGACTTGTGTGATTTGTTCCAGTGTGCTTGCATCGACATGTGCATTTTATGCAGTTTCAATTTATAATTGCTGATTTACTGAGGCTGAAGTATTCGAAATTCAACTGCACCGAATTTCCTGAATCGGGAAAGAAGACGTCGGAATTTTCGTATCAAAACTATATTTTTTAATTTGCCCTCGCAACCCTGGAAATGCAAGTGTATGAGGTAAATAGTAATACCTATCAATAGGTCCATGGTGCGATTTTTTTTGGCATGGCCCATCGCAAAAGTATTTACTTCACTCAGTGTGATTTTGGACGTTTTACCCACGCTTCGCGTGGCTAAAACCCCCATTTTCACACCTCCTAAAGTAAAATTTTGTACAATACTCGACGGAAAAACTTTACCGGACTCGTATTGTAATGTACTATTTTCCCATTTAATTAACATCGCTCTGCTTCAACTTGATCGTATTTTACAGCGTGGAAAATTGCTTCATCGTTATAAGGTCTTGCTGACTATATCCAGTAAATGTCAATGAACGACTAGCAAAGGGAAAACAATTTTTTGTATCGAATGTCAGTGAACGAGAATAGTGACGAAGAGGTTTGAGTTTTTTTTCATTTAAAAATTTAAAAATTCTTTTTTCAGTTTTACTTATTCATTGACATTTATTGGATATATCCAGCAAGACCTTATAACGATGAAGCGATTCTTCGCGCTGTAAAATAAGATCAAGTTGAGGAAGAGCGATGTTCCCATGTTAATTAAATGGGAAAAATAATGGGCCACGCCAAAAAAAATCGCACCGTGGACCTATTGATAGGTATTACTATTGACCTCATACACTCACATTTTCAGGGGTGCGAGGGCAAATTAAAAAATATGGTTGACTAAATAATACGCCCTAATAACTATAGATATGGAATTCGATAATTTGTTGAATTTTCTTAGTGTGACATCAGATGTTTATCGTCAGAGCATTACCGCAAACAGTAACACCAGTCAACAAACACCTGATTACCTAGGGCATTGCTGTACGAGAAGTTGCCTATGATAAGGCACTTGCTGCAATGAATTAGACTGCAAATTTCCCACTTTTCAGATGCTCCTTAATTAGGCTTGTAACATGTTACACCGGGCTAACTAAGTGATGTTTAGCTAAAAGTTTCAAAGATCCGGGAATCGTTGTATAAGTAATTTCCCTCATAACATATGAAGCACGTGTTCATACATTTCTCACCCAATCGCGTATTGTAAGATCATGTGGTACGTATAGTTTAAACCTATTTGAACCTCGATTGTAAAGATGATCCGTCAATTGCTTGCATTTTCTCGTACATCATTCTATGACTATATCAATCCTTTGATCCATGGATGCCTATGTAAGTCTGATACATGTGACTCGTTTCGTACAAATCTACACTTAAAATGTAAGAGTCTTGATAATTTGGGAAGATTTTTGGTGCCGCATATACCACGATCTATAGTCTAGTCTTTTATTCTTAAAATGACAAAGAACGAGGTATAACGGGTCTACATTCTACACTAATGTGCTTTGTAGTCTGTAGCGAGCGTAGAACCAACGAGCTGACTTTATTTGTACAGATGTGTCTAGACTCTTGTATAGAAATATTCACGTGTATGGACAACATTTACGTGTTTACCTACAGTCGAAACCTTTTCTATTCCATTACTTTTGCATCACGACGCTGAGATTCGCAAACGTGAAAATTTTAGTATACCTACGGATATTTCGCTCCTTTGATTCACCCTCGCAGAAACTTTTGCTTTTTTATTTCGACATTTGATTACAGTTATCGCAGAATTCATTAGCACAAAACGCAGTTTATATTTCACCGAATAGGTAGTTCAGTGAAATATAACTTTTTATCAAAAGAAATATTTTACAGCAGATAAATCCATGTTTTGCGCAAAATTATTCAATCGAAAAGCCGCAGGCTGTTCCACGTATAATGCCTTCCGCGAAATATTATTACCATTCTATTCAAACCATACAATTAATGATCGAATATGAACAAAGTTTGACAGAATTCAATGAACTACCTATGCAGTATTAAAAAAGAAAACAATTCCCGAATACGTCAATGATTAAAGTAATATTAACTGAAAATTTCATTCACGGTTTAATATTTATAACTTATTTCAATATTGCAATTGTTTTTTTGTTTTTTCAATTTCAAAGTTTTCTTATGATACGTTATTTCAATTATACAGAGCGGCTCTGAGGGAAGTGGTTTTCCTGATGGTAAAGCAATTGGATTTTTTTTTTAAACTGACGACCTATCTACTGATATCCGATATGTCTATGACTGATATCTACACCTACGCCAATAGCGCTACGTCGTCTGTAGATATCAGTCATGGACATATAAGATATCAGTAGATATAGGTCGTCGGTTTTAGACTACATGCTCGCAAGGGCGCTAAGTCAGTAAAGGAAAGAGAGAGAGAGAGAGTCGTAGGTAAAGAAAAAACGAACAGCCTCACCATCAGGAAAACCACTTTCCTCAGATTCGCTCTGTATATTGACTTTTTGAACTAAATTCGGACAAAGATCTGAAAACAAAAAAATCGCGAATACCGTTTTAAATAAACTCCAATAAAATAAATAAATAAATAATTCAACAGTCCACCAAATTATAAACGGTCGGATTGTCCCTAAATGCCCCCAATGGAAGGCTTACATGTTTGATATCGTCTCTGAAAATGAAAGCTAATCGATGTATGATTCGAATTATCGCCATTTGAAAGAATGAAATAATCGCAGAGAACGGCCAGGTATGGAAATAACTGGGATTCAAATTTGTATGTATAAATATGAATATTCTAATGATTCTTGAATGAGAAATCCCCGTCGCAATACGCTCCTGGTTATACACAACTACCCCTGCATCTAGGCATTTTATGGTGAGTAAAAGAGGGAGAAGTGTGGACGAGGAGTAAGCGGAGTAACTACGGCGGTACATACATACCGCCGGCGACGAAGTAGCGACGAAGTAAAGGAGCGGCGGTTTGGGGGAACCTTTCCAATCCCACGGACTGCAGCCAGTTCTCGAGCCCTCCCTCGCTCGAGCAGTGCGCGCAGCTGCGAGGCCGCGTTCCCCGGGCGTCCCTAGTGTCTCCGTCGCGCGTCGTCCCTTCGGCCGGTTGATTTCGCATTTGCCCATGGTGGCGTGAGCACTCCCTTTTCAAAGGCTCCACCTAACTCTGCTCTGTTCGTCGGGGTTACTTTGTTTTTTTTTTTGACAGGTTGTTTACAGCGGTATTCTCAACCTGCTGATATACGAACAGATTTTTAAATACCTAGATACAAATATCTGTTCTTCGCCACCTGTTCTGATTGCATGTGATCATTTGTTCCTCGATATATCGTGACAGTGAATACCTTTGTGGTGTTTAACTATAAATAATTGTTGTTTCATCCGAGGCTCGTATATTATATTTATCAATATTACATCAGTGTTTATTAAGTGACGATATATAACGTGTTGCTATACTGCAATTGAACAGAATCATGACAAGTCATAAATACTGAGTTCATTAGTATCACCGAAGTGTGAAACCGGCAGTATGTCGCGTCTGGGTGAAATGTGCGCTACGACAGCTCACGCGGGCAGGTAAGGAAAAATAATTACATTTTCATATACACGCAGTGTTTATAATTCATTTTATCTTCACCGTTATATTATTACCATAGTAACCCGGAGGATGGAGACAAAGGCGAATTCTTGAAGCGTGTCGTCCGAAGTTTCTTATCCTAACAAAAATTTATCATATTTTTTTTTCTTCATTTATTTAAGAAAGTTCTCACGTTAACAATTGAAAATCGTGTTCTAGTTCTCGTATGATGATTATCTTCTCTCTGTTGAAAAATTTCTTGTATTTTAGTCCGAGGTTTCGTCATTAAACTTTGTAGGCAGGTAAAAGTTTCCCTAATAACGCATAATGCGTCATGAAGGAAAAAAAATTATGAATCAAAGATGAAAAAAAAATAAGGAAAGAAACTCAGTAGAAAAATAATCCACGTAACTCTGAGCTCTCACATCCTTGAGGGATTATTGAATACGTATATGTATAAGTATAAGTATTTTAGCAGAGTTTAGCTTGGTCCAAGTTAACCGGTATATATAGATAGATGGATAGATAGATACTTTATACTTTCACCTCCTCTGCTAGCGCGGAGGCTGACGTCTACGACCTTGCGGCGGAAATATTTCTCCGACTACTCACAGTACATACTGGCAATAAGAATGATAATATTAATAGTAATAATAGGAATAGGAATAGGAATAGTAATAGTAATAGTAATAGTAATAGTAATAGTAGTAGTGGTATACGAATAATTACTACATTACAAGAAAAGTATAGCGACTTGTTAAGATATTATATTCAATAGGAATGGGAAACGAACCATGAACCGCTATACATATAAGAATCTGTCTAGCGCTGCAGGAGATCCTCGTGGTTATTCGGAATGTTTAGACCCGTAATATTATGCTCAGATATTTCAATGTACAGCTATCTTATGACCTGTGTTATGTGTGTAATATCTGCGGGCTGATTTCTCACCGTAGAATTTATTTACGGTGAACGGGCGATACATCATACTATATACGTGGATAACGTATACGTATACCTGGAGACTATCTACTGTGTAGACATTCGATCGGACAGCGTACGTGCTCAATGAGCTAAACGGAGGACTCGGCTGTGTCTATTGGCGGCCACGAAACCAATGCTAGTCTGTTCTAACGTTATTTACGAGGATGAGGGTAGATACGTCGAACGAAGGTATTGAGAAGAGAGAGAGAGAGAGCGAGAGAGAGAGAGGGAGGGAGAGAGGAGCTTTTAGGCGGTTATAGACGTGGGTTGAGGTATTGTAATCTGATTACGAAGATTGGGAAAGGTGGAGCCGGTGATTATTCGAATCCCTTCCTCTTCTCTTCTCTCCTCTCCTCTCGCTTCTCTCTTCTTCTTCTTTCGCGTGGTGTTTAGTTAGTGTTGGAATTGCTTCAACAATGTGTACGTAGTGTTAGGTAGATTAAAGAGAGAGAGAGAGAAAAACAAAACAAAAAAAAATACGAATAGGAGGTAAATTGGAGATATTTTTTTCTACCTTTTATTTCACTACTGAAAATTAACTCACGCTGTGTAACCTGCACAAGGACGATATGTGCGATAATTTTTACTACTGCATCGCATCGATTGCGGAGTTCCGTCTCGTTAGGGTGATTTTTAGTCGGGGGCTTTTTTTTTTTTGTTTTTCAGATGTGACGTTCAAGTATCAGAGTGCTCGGTGATTTTCTTGTTATTTTTAACTGCATATAATGATGTCAGCATACACTGAGATATTTGTATGATAATATTTGCCAGTGCTACCTATTCGGTATATCGAAATTTCTGAAGATGAAATACTTAGATATTTAACCGATCGTTCACATCCTCGTTTCTTTTCACTTAAATCAGATTTCTGTGGTAAATACAATGCGTTGTTATGATATTGTCGAATCTATATAGTTATAAACTTTTTATTATTATGTTTATTGGAAATTGAAGCATACAGAAAATACTTGAGGAAAGTTACGGTGACGAACGATGAAAATTAGTGATAGTCTCTTGTCTTTAGCTGTATATACGGAAGTCCGATCCTGATAACGTTGGATGAAAATCATTCTGTTTCTCTCGGTGTATATTTATACAGGATACTGTATACTATACTCGCTCTTACTTTTTATACATATACTATAAATAGAATACGAAATATTTTATCCGATTTTATTGTTTCTTCAATAATTAGGATATCATAGAATGTAATTGTTATAACGGATGTATCTTAAAATCCTGGAATTATACTAAGAATAACATAATGAGTTCCTGCCGAAATCCTGGAATGAATCATCATTTTTTAAATCTTCTTCTAATCATCCTGAGATTTTCGACTTACACATTGACACGTAAATTTTTAAGTTTTCTATACTTATACAGAAGATAAAAATCGATAATTCCTTTTTTTCACAAAGCCAAGAAAGAACGAAAAAAAAAAAACAAACAAACTGAATAAACGTCAAAATTTGTAATCATTAATCTATTTTGATGGTTGGATTCACATCCTGAAAAATTTCGTAAACCTTGTCCCGAAAATTCTGTGGAAATCAGAATCGTTTTAGGATCAAGATATAATAAAATTTTTATTGGCAAAAAGTATGAAATCGAATTTTGCGTCGTTGGAACGTAACGAAATCTAACAAAAAATTTTTGAAAATATATTAATTTACCAAAAAAGATCCTGCTAGGTATAAAAAGTGAAAACGACTAGAAATAACTTGGAAATATTATTAAACCTAGTAGGATCGTTTTGAGTCTACGTAGATTTTTTGTTTCAATTTACATTAAATTTTGTTGCGTTCTATCGATGCAAACTTCAAGGCGATCAAAAAGTTGAGAGTTGTACCCCGTGAAACTCATAGGTAAAGACATAATTCGACTGAATATAGAAATACGCGTAGATTCATTATATTCCATTTTACTATTCTATATTTAAAAAATGTACCCATATATCGCGTCTTAAATTAATTTGCTGACTTGATTCAAAATGGCGGTTAACTCACCTGTCGTTCCGTTACCTGGGTCATCGACCACTCGCACTTGGTCATACCTTGACCATATATATACCTACAATATGAGCGAAAGAACGTGTCTCTAGTATGATCGCTATACCTTTAAACCCCACCTCTATGGGATTGGCGGTTCATTCCATACTCGCCAAAGATTGAAATCCTTCTATCTATATCTAGCCGTTTATCAGATGTTTGAGAATCGGGTAAGAACAGGCTAGTTATGAACGCACGAAAGCTCGTACCTACTGTTATTTTAACTTACGCTATACACGTTTATAAACGATCGGTTGTTCAAAGATAGCCCGCCTCATGTTCTCGGAGCTCAAACTGCGGCCAAGACTGACTTAACGGCACTTGTTGCCATACCGGGTTGTGATATTGCGTGATGTATAAAGCCTGTCGTATAACCTTACAAATATATTTATATATTTATATTTAGAAAGAAATATATACATACCAGAGTCAGGGAATTTCTCAAATGTTGAAATTATTAATGAAAATAAATGAATAAAAAAAAAAATAATAATAATAAAAATGGTATAATGAAAAATATATTAAAATTATGCAAGTGTAAAGGTATTATTTTTTATCCCTTCAAGTTATATTTTATATTCTCTCTTTTTATTATCATTTTTATTTTAAGGATCCATAAAAATCGTTTAACGATCTTTTCTGAAATATATATATATAAAAATAATAAAATTAAGTGTGTCATTTATTCGAACGGTTATTAATTCTTTTTATCAATCTTTATTACATTATACATATATACATCTATACCTACATAGGTATTTAATGTGTCGTATATATGTCAACGACATATCATATATAAGCGACGAGTCGGAAATTCCTTCGGATTCACCAAAAGATGGAGCGGTTGCGTTGCCCTTTACACGCTGTAGACTGTATTCAACAACGAACTTGCCGAGCTTCAGGACTCATTCAAGTCGGAGATTGATGGCTCCGTAATGGTTCTCTCACCACTTTCTGTTTCCACCCTTTCTGTTTGCTTCATCTCTTCCTATATAGTACTATTCCCTTCTCTCGTTTCAACGATCTATACTGTACAGAACTTCGCAGTATGACTGTAAGTCTGTATATCTGTGACACAGTTCACAAATCAAATAGAAAACAAATCTTTATCCTTTACGTTCACCGTAAATCGTTAGCGGGATTTTTCGAACTAACTTTAAGTATATAGATACGAACTTGAAGGACGTATTCAATATTCTATTATTCACCCAATAAAATGAAAGTAATAAATCTTATTCCATTCTCTAAATAAATCGATATAATCAAACAGAAAAGTCATTGAATTCCGAAAATGATTGACAGCCTTTTGAAAAAAATGTCGATTAACTTGTGGAACGCAAGAGTTATGAAAAGAAAAAAAAGAAAAACTGGCATTATTCGGGTTGAGTTCACGTTTCGAGGGTAGATTGCCCGTGATATTCTAAGACTAAATTTCCTTTACCAAAAATTCGAAGACCCAATGGTTCTCGAGCTACGGAAGATCTTAGTTGACCAATCACAGAAGTCATAGGTAACGCAGATAGCCTGATCATGAGCGGGAGTTGAGCGGTGCCCTAGCCTATCTATACGCTCTGTGATTGGTAAACTACGATCTTCAGTAGCTCGGAAACTATTGGACTCTTGAATTTTTGGTAAAGAAAATTTAGTCTTAGATTTTCATGGGGAATCTACCCTCAAAATATGGTCCCTGTGTAATCTAATGTGGTAGGATGACGTCACGAAGAGTCTTGAATCTTTTTCACGCTTCCTCTCATTGTTTATTTATTTATCACTCATACATTTAATCGAATAATTTGGAAACTGGTAAAGATGAGCCTGATTGAAATGAATTGGAAGAAAAAAGAAAAAAACTACCCTCGTTTTTCTCAACCGCAATTATTGCGTTCGAACTAAAATAAGGGGAGGATAATGACTAGTCTCAATATTTTTTTTGTTTAGTCCATTTTTTCTCGATTTAATCAGCAGTTGATTTGACGACTTTTAAGGGGTGGGTTGAGAATGAGAGATTATTATCCCCTGGTGCAGATGTACGGTGGATTTCCGAGGATCGTATAAACGTGGGTGGGGGTACGAGGGAGGGGATATACACCTAGTACGAACGGTATAGTCCTGGGCGAAACGGGAAAGCCGCTAATTAGGAGTAATTTCTGGATATAATAATACACAAGTTAATTGCGTAACGCGAAAACCAGGTCGACTGGTTCTCCAGGAGTGCCTACACTCCTTCTTGGCAGCTAGTTCAACTCCGACGTGTTTAGCGTCCTCTTACTACTCCTTCTTAGTGCAGCACGAGCCGTAAAGTGGACGTCTATTGTTTCCAACTACAACTCAGTCTCATCGGATTAATAATAATAATTCTTATTTACTTCATCAGAGGTAAATCCTGAGCCAATACCTATATTATTGCATTTCAATCTAACATACGCCTCGCGCGAATGTTTTCCCGATTTTTCGAAACCCCAGCCACTTGTTTTCGCGAATTTTTATTTCCCGATAAACTAAAAACGAAAAAAAAAGAAAAAAAGAAAAAAAAAACTGAATTAGATTCTCTCTTTCTTTTTTTATTCCCCGAAGTTTCCTCGCGCTGCTTTTGATCTCGTGAGTTTCTGATCAGTTTGGACCGTGCGAACTCCAGATGGCGATGATGATGAATGAGGTAATTAATTTTTTGGAAATTCAGCTTGATCTTTACACGATTCGCGCTAATACCCTCTGTGGGAAGAGAGCACTTTATTTATCTCTGATTAACTGATCGGCTTTGCTTTTATTCTAAGCACGTTTTATTTTTTCGCCTATATACCTGGCTCAAAATTCACGACGCTGCTGTTTTAATTTCTACATTGTATACTTATAAATAAAATATTTTCTTTGCTCCAGCTGGTTATTCAGTAAATTAATTACCCGCGGTATAACCTTCTTTTTTTATTTCTTTTTTTTTTATGTTACTACGTCTTCATTTTTATAACACTTACCATTAAAAATAATAAGCCGAACGCTAGTCTCGTTCCTGAAACAATGTGCAATTTATTATCGCAGAGCTGGTAAAAAATAGCCGTTTGGAAATAATTCTTTTTTTTTTTTTTCTTAAATTACTGGCACGTCGTGAAGAAATATTCTATCGACTTAATAGTATTCTAAAAACTAATCCGGATAGTTGATGGAATCTCAAATTATTTCTCATTATATTTGATAGTCCGAGTAAACAAGTGCGAAAAAATTGAGTGCATAGAATATTTTTTCATCGTGTGCCGGTGGTTCGTAAAAATTTTTTTCCTTGTCTTCTTTTTTGTTTTTTGAAATACTGAGTTTCGTGGAAAAATTGTATGCTAGTATATAATGTGATATAAAATTAATTGCGACCTTGCATCTTGATCAGAAGTCAAATATCCGTGTCCCGGTTGTGGTCTCCATCGGTCACCAGGGCCAACTTTACGACCCGTAAAGCGTCGCGGAGTGGAGTGGAGTGGAGTTCAAGTTAAATTAGGGTGTCGGTACCACGAGCAGTTTGTAAGCTCGTAGACATCCGAGGCCCTAGCTGGAAAGGTTTTGCCTTCTATACGCGTGCAATTAAGTCCCTCGTCGAGCTCGGTGAATTTGTACGAACATACGAACACCTATATATGTATAAATACACCGACGTATACTAAGTACATATATATGTATGCCTGTGTATGTGTTACGTGTATATATATATATATATATACATATATATGTACACTCGATATATATATATATATCATACATGTATATATAGGTACGTGAGGTTAAGCAGGTTGAAGGTGGCCCTTAGAGGACGCGTAGCCTTCCACTTCCACTTCCACTTCCTGCAGAAACGGGAATCGGCTTACCTTGGTCCCTACAAGATCGATGTTGGCATCCAGCAAATACTTGGTCGAGAATTTCACCTCCGAAGTCTTTCCAAGAGGGCAAAGGGCGGAGAGCGGGGAATGAAAGGCTGAGGGCCGACTGATATTTCCCTTATATCCTCGAGAAGAGGTTCCTTTCAAATGGTCAAACGAAAATTTTGACGATCAGAGTCTCCAGCTGTCTTATTAATATTCAATAAGACTCGCTGTACTTATATCGAGGAACGAAATATCAGAACGATCAGACAAGCTCGATTTTAATTACATTTCTTATTTCAGCTTAGTGAGAGAATAAGAGTCTTGGTTTCACGAGAGAACCGACTTTTCATCATTTTAACCATTCTTCATGTTTCTTCGTTCCTAAGATTCCAAAAATAGGTCGAAAGAAACTCGTCGACTGATCCGAAAATTTCAAATTTGTTAAATTTGAGCTATTGCTTCCACGAGAAAATAATTTCACTTTTCACTTTCTTCTTTCCACCTTTTTGTCATTCTCACTAAACGGACTAAACTATGATCATTCCGGTTCAAATATTCGTTCAATCCTGTCACTGGTCGTGAGTGAATAAAAGGATACTTCCTTTGCGACGTTTTATGCTATAATAAGGAAACGCTTCATAGGAAAATGAAAACGCCTGCATACAGGCAACTCAGGAGTCAAGCGATTAGGTTTTATCTCGCTTTATATCACGTGTCCATTGGCTACGCGGAAACAAAACCTAATCGCTTGATATTTGAGTTGCCTGTATGCAGGCGTCCTATGAAGCGTTTCCATGAATACTCACGGTATATACTTATATGCGTATGGCGTCAATAGATTTCAGTCAGCGATGAAATTTTACCTCTAAATTCTAAAACATTGTCGTTTATATGTGTATATATATGCCTAATCACCTCATACCACGTGAAGAGTAGGTACGAAACTTTTCTGCTCAAGTATATTTCGTGAAAACTTCCGTTCCAAGACTTCAACGTCACTCGAAATTAGTACGTATATAACGGCTAATAAAGTCGACACGGTATGTTCAGCTTAAACTAAGAGGGCGAGATCTAACGAGTAAAGAATCACTTAACAGAGTCATCAGGACTCACCCCAGGGGGGTAACTAATTATCGTCGTCAGCTTTACTCAATGTACGAAACAAAACGTTGCAAACATTTGGGGAATCGAAAATTATTAGCAGACATGATCGTGCATCAAATAATAGATTCTGCTTTAATTTTCACCATATTTATTTTCTCTTACGAAATATCCATCAACAGACAAAGAATCACGAGATTTTTATAGACCCCGGTGATCTTCATCTTTGAAGAAGAAAGGGTGCCGAAATCAATTTAGAATTTAAAAAATTGAAAAAAAAGGAAAAAATCTTGCATCGAATGCTCATCAATGCTCTCAATGTTTATTTTTTATTTTTTTCAATTTTTTCAATCATATCCCACATACTATAATTTCCGGAAGCCTCATTTCATTCTAACCACCAGCGTACACCGAGGCATTGCGATCGATATCTCGTTGCGTACCTACCTACCTTGCAAAGATGGCCCAAGATTTAGCGATGCAAGAGATGAGTGGGGAAATCCTCCCAGACCTGGGAATAAGGCTTGTAGTATAATTGCATAGTCATGAATCTCTAAAAAGCTGACCCTGGTAAGCAAGTATATATGGGGCATGCCATGCCAATTCGACCAATGTCTGACTCTGACTATCTCGAATTCGGTCCATATTTTTCATATCATTATCACAACTGTAAAAAAAATTATAAATTTCTTCAGATTATTTCCTCATGAATTTTCGAGACGAAAATGAAAACGCTGATTTTCATTATCACCGAAAAAAAATGTTCAAATCTAAAACTAAAAATATCTGGGTGTCTCTTAGGGCTGAAACTATGATGAAAAAAACCGTACATCGAATCCGAGATGGTTTCGGTCAGTATAGAAATAGGCTTACGATGTATGGAGACGCTCGTGGGGATGTCGTCGGAATATAATCTAATTATATTCATTAGTGATTAGATTAGAATGTGAAAAAGTAGCTTCAACGTTAGTGTAGTTTCCACACTCTCTGCAACACTTTTACTTTTAAACCAGGTAAGTGCCCAGGGCGATGAACCACTCGTCTATACTTATATTACGGGCTATTGGCCACGAACCGGTAATAGAAGGCCCGGTTAACTTCGACGGTCAATATCTGACCGGTAAATAGATTTCACGGTTTGTGGAAGAGAATAAAGAAAAGCTGAGTAAAATAGTTCGAGAGTCTGTAGTAAGTCCCTAACTCACGCTACCTTATCCCAGTACATACGGAGCTATATAACTCGAGACACTTTTTCTACACACCCAATAAAGTTTGCGTAATCGAATTTCATTTATATGAGGTATTATATTCGCTAACGTGAGATTCTGATAGCAGGTAATTCTCACACCCAGTGTAAAGCGAAGATTCGTATATAAGTATAGCAGAAATGAGAATAGCTGAATTCCATTGTTTTATTCTTTCGCGTTTCTCGTCTTATATTTGACAATGGTATACCTCACCTCTTTTCCCGACTTTTCGCTTTCTCTTTTCCCAACCCGCGCTGCACTATTGTCTTTTCTCCTAATTATTTTTCGCGCACTAGTGCCTGGAGGCATTAGGTACTCTTAGTCGTAAATTTTTCAAACTGAAGACTTGCGATTCGAAACAAAAAAAAAAATATATATATAATATACAGTATATATATTAATGTCGACGAAAGTTTATTTTGCAATTCGCATATATGTATGTATGATTTTTTTTTTTTTTTCTGTATAATTCCGTTTTTGTTGAACCTCTAGTAAATATAATAAGAGTTAATAACCGTATATGTTTATTAAATGTTAATTAACTTTAGAATTTCGTATATACCGACAAAAGTTTCTATACGTGTATAGAATCAACGAGAAGGAAACTTTGGGTGAACGCATAAAACCGTGTTCATTATTTAATGCTAAATGTGGTTAGTCCCCAGCTGTGGCTCCTCGGTGAACTGAGTGGATTTCCTCTATTCGGTGAGGAGGTTTTCCCCGCGTATACCTAAATGCAAACTGTTCCTATACTAGGCGGGTATAGGTAGGGACCAGATTGTGTATGCATATAAATATATTTCATGTTGTATACACGTGCGAAGTACTACACAGAAACGTAGATACACAGACTTAAGTCCTGAGCAAACTAGACTGGTTTAAATTTCATTACACCGATTACCGTCCCGCTAATCCGTAAGCCTCAAAGAATAAGATGTCAACTGTAGCCCGGAGGCGCGATATATGTACCGGGTTTATACATAATACACACGCCATTATAAGTTCCCACGGGGATAATTTTGCTTTCATTCAATTTCTACTCAATTATTATTCAATTTCATTTACAGCACAATTTTTGTCTGAGTAAGATAAAGATTTGAAAAAATGAGAAATGTCCTTTTTTTTTTATTCAAATCTCAAGATTTTCGTATGAGCGCTGATGTCTGTAATTTATTGTTGAGTAATGAAACCCTCAGATGAATGAGGAGCTGGAAATGCAACGAGGGTGTAAACAAGCAACTCGGCAGAAGTCAAGCGATTAGGTTTTGTTTCGCATATTGTGTGCCCATTGGCTACGTGGGAACAAAATCTCATCGCTTGGGGTTCGAGTTGCCTGTATGCAGGCGTCCTATGAAGCGTTTTCACGAATACTCACGGTATATAGCGAAATAATTGAGAGAAACGCAGCATTCATTCGGTTATGGATTTTCCGAAGCGACCTTTTTTCAGGACTTCAGTCTCGTTCTTGCGAATTATATTATCCAGATTGATGTATGTGGTAAAGATAAATATCTCAGGGATTCGGAAACGAAGTAAAAACTGCAGAATCTTACGAGATTAGTTGAGTTCAGTATAGTTTTTGAAATTTAACAAGAGTAAGGAAGAAAGCTGTGTGTATGTACATATGGAAGGGATGATTGTAACGTATAGCTGTTTCTCTCTTAGACGAGTCTAACTCAGGATAGTTGTTTTCTAAGACAGTTGAAACTTTAGAAGAGTTTTCTTTTTATCTTAAACGACAAGGAAGAACAGTCGTATTCTTCACTAGTAAAATGTCCGTTGTTTTCGCAAACTACGGAACGTTTGTCAATAGTTTTTGCGACTGGGAAACAGGCAGGAATTTTTCGAATACATTCATTCTCTCGCCATTCCTTACACTGAACTTTGCTTTCTTTTAAGGTAACGACTCCTATCTGTTTAAGGTCGCGACTTCGAAAATTGTTACTACAAACAAGCATAAGACCGATTCTGGTTTTTTATACATTGAAAAAATTCAGAAACAAATAAACTAACAAAAATTAAATCCCGTTGAATATATCAATTGACATTTTTGACGAATTAAAATCACTTCATTTTTGGATAGGAAAATTTTTGATCCTAAGCCGATTAGGTATTTTGTAAAAGTTGCAAAACAATGAAAATTTATGTATTACTGGCTTTTCACCAAAGCTGTGAAAAGACTAAGATAATAGAATATTTTATCGAAGCGTATCAGTGATGCGGAAGAAAAAAAAAAATAACATTATTTCCAAGGTGGGTACCTTGGAACCTTAAGGAGGTATTCTGGTCTAGAATTTTGAAAAAATGAATATTTTTTGTTTTTTTCTCATATTCTTAAAGTTCAGACCTTCAAGAATATATCTTCGAGAGAAATTCTTAAAATTCCAATAATTTACGGAGTTATAGCTATTTCAGTGACGCAGCGACTGAGCCCGACGCACGCGGTACAGTAGGACGGAATCCCAAATTCCTCCCCAAAAATCGAAAACGCATTTAATTCGGGTGAAAATATATGTCTTGAAGCCGAAGAAGGCACACTCTATGAACCAGAAAACGCCGATGACCAAAATGTCAGTATAACGTACCATTCTACGACTTAGACCGCTGCGGCCGCCTGAAACTCTTGCTCAAAAGTTTAAACGCATTTTTTCTAAAAACCATTTTTTTCAACATGGTTGACATGGTATCTCAAGTTCTATTCAACCGATTTACTTCAAATTTTGTACCAAGCTTCAATGTATAACTGTCTATCGCCCCTATCAGTTTTGTATGAGAATTATTTTTTTTACTATTTAAAAAAATTAAAAATTGTAATGTACCTAATGAGGGTCGAACCCTCCTCAGACATCGTGATTTTTCTGGATTCTGTCAGCGTCCTCAAGTCGCAGTAAAGAAATCAATTCCTTTTTGGAAATTGCGCAACTCCTCCAAAGGCGTACATACCCTCTTAAGACATACCATATTACGTCTCTCCGCTTCCAACGTTTACGTTTCCTCACCATGTGGGAATTGGAAGTTCCGCTACATGAGTTTCCTCGCACGTGATAATGCGGCATTGCAGGAGAAAAGCGGTTCAAGTTCTAATTGAAATTAGACCTTACTGAGAACGCTACTGGGTCATACCCCCCGCCTACTTATACATATCCTGGATAGAAATGGCTGAATGCTTACGAATGGATCTTATTATTCATTGATTTAACCTAAACAGTAGGCATGTACACCACCCACCCACACGTACATGAATTTACGAACACCTCTATGCGTATATCTACGTTCCCGTTTCTCGCGTGTAAGACAATCGGCGTTTACGCTGGATCAGGCATTTAAATGCATTGGCGCCTGAAACCATCTGATCCGTGAAAAAGGGCTTCAGAGATTCTGGCAGCAACCTGGCCTAAGCCTCCCTCGATGCTGGTTCAACCGTGAGCATTAACAGTGAACATTGTTCACCAAAAGCTGAACAGAGGATACTCTACGCCTATATTCATCGTTGTATTTTAAGTAAAGTGGGCACTGAGCAGAAAACAATGAAAAATAGCTTTTGCCTGCACGCCTACTAAAGATAGGCCAGAATTTTCCACTCTCGGAGAATCTTTCAATCAGATAGACGGATTTCAGCGGAATTATAATTACTGATTGCTCCGTGTTCCTTAATGTTTTTCTTCTTTCATCTATTTTAGCTTCGAATTAATTTGTTCGATAAATTTCTATGTGGAAATATTCAATTTGCGATTGAATTCAACTTTGAAATATAGCTGATCAGAAAAATGTTTGTATAATTTTTGAAAAGAGATTTTTGAGCGCTGTTTCCAACGGAACGAGGTAACAGTACGGATCCTAATGGTGCGGGCGATATGTAGCACAATACTCGCGATATATGCTCCAGGTGAAATTCGGTTTTTTGAAATTGACAAAAAATGTATTTCACCTGAAATGGCAAGCTTTTTAATTGGACTGCTCATGTTTATATCAAAGGATAATTGACAACGCGGAGGTGCTGCTAATTGAGGGTTGATCCGATTCGAAGTAGATTATCCAGTATCTGTGATGGACCACGCCCCATGCCTCATGCCCCAGTACGTACGTTCTACCCCTTTGTCTGTATCGGACATCAAACTCTATGTAGAAATTTTTACCAATATTTTTATCCGTGCCCAGAATTATGTGGTAGCTGAAACCAACTTGATGGGAAATCGTATAGAATAGCGTGATGGATCAATACTGACTCGTTCGAGATTAAAAAAAGCGGCAATTCTTAGACGTATAATCGCTGATTGACTTTCTTGTTTTTCTTTTTATCGCGTTGAGGTATCGAAGATATCGAAAGACGACTTCCGGACCGCTCTAATGTTAGTTTTCTTATTTTTATATTTTCCGTTATTTCGAGTTACCTTTTCCAAGATAAGAACGAACCATTCGATCCGTAAGACAATTCTGCGAATACCAAAAAAATACGAATTCGAGTTCGATCTACATGTGTGGCTTGAATTCTAATGGAACGTTGAAATTGGATCAAAGGTTAAGAAGGTTCCGTCGATTGAGTCCCGCGGATGTTATATCATGGTTAAAATGCTGCGGGCTTCGAGAACCGAGATTCTCCTTCCTAGTTGCGGTACCGACTGCAGGATTGACTCTTGTGCCAGTCACTCGTTCGCGACTCATTGAACAACCTGAACCATCGACCTCGTGGCTTCCGAGGTTACCTAGTTACCTCAGGTCTCGTCTGCCGGTAGGAAGAAAAGAATCAGAGAAGAGGGAGGTCAGAAAGGAAGATTTTCTCCCGGGGCTTCTCCTCCTCCTCTTCCTCCTCCTACTCCTCTTCCTCAAGAAACAGACTTCTTTCGCGAATTTCACGAGATGGTTTCACGGATGGTATAAATGAGAATGAGAATGAAAATGCGGCGATCAAAGAGGAGGGGGAGACACGGTTGCAGGTGAGACTCAAGAGGTCAACAAAAGAGGAGGAAGAAGAAGAAGAAGAAGAAGAAGAATCACCGATATAACTTCCGTCTCATCGAACCGAGGAAACTCGTGCTCTTCTTCTCATAGGCTTTCCACACACCAAAGTATATTCATCCAGCTATTTTTCTGCAGATATCGATCATCCCAATACATGGATGGGTATAGGTATTATCGGAATCGGTCATTGAGAGAACAAGAACTGACCTGTAAGGATAAATACTCTACTTGGAATAAGGAATGGTCTTGTTTTTTCAATTTCCCACTATACTTCGCCGGACGCAGCTCACTTTCCCATCGCTCAAGGCAGTCAGGCTAGTATTTTCTATCACCTTTTAAACCCGGTTGGATCAAGATTCACGATTTCGAATCCATTTTCGTATAAAATTTTCTTCACGCTGCAGTTACATGCACTAATGTAGAAAGTTCATTCTACCTCGAATATGGATACAGGTTTAGCTTCAGAAGATTGACCTGTTCAATAATTCATATCGTAACAACCCGTCGCGAGTAAAATTTAATTTAAGTAAATAATTTTATCGGGTATCTCGAGCCTCTATATGCACCTACCTAGCATCGACGTCTACTTATTGAACACCCCGGTTTTCATCCCTCTATTCAGTGGCGTCGTTGCTATGTCTGGTACCTCGATATCTAAGATCGTACAGGTGACACACACTGAATCGAACCAGTTTGCGAACCAGGTTGGGTAGTAGTTCACTTCGTCACGTTCACGGCACCTCTATTCCACCAGCCTTTATTCTTATCCCTTGTCCCACCGTTCGCCCCCTTCAACTTCGATCTATCTAGAACAGAGGCAATATCTTATAGAATATACGTGCTGTGGAAGAAAAGAATGAGCCGACTATCTGTCTCTGAGTAACCGAGCGAATAATGACCGATAGAAGAGGAAAAAATAAAAATAAAAATAAATAAATAACAAAAAGTACGAAAACAGTCATTTAGAAAGGGTTGATTTTCACAGGTTATTACAAGAGAGTGCATGCATGTACTCCATAGCAGATAATGAGATAAGTACCTTTCAAGAATCAACGATATCCTTTTTTTTTTTTTTTTTTTCAAATCACTGATACGCTGTGAATAATAGTAGTTCATGCAACAAGGGCGTAAAGTAGATAGAATATTTCTAACCCAGTGTGCGTAAAGTTCGAAAAAGGATGAAAAACTTAAAATAAATAACTCGAATTTTGGAATAAAAATATCATCTTTTCCATCAGTCTTTCTTTTTTCATGAAAAATGGGAAAATCCAAGCTCGTTGGGTCACGTGTTTCAATTCAGGTAGCGAGTTGAAAATTCAAACAATTTTTTTTTTTCATTTATTTCGAACAGATTTCGGAGGCGACCCGATTACAATTTTTCCGACCCCCAAATAAGGACCACCCTGAAGGATACAGAATGAGTCGAATCGATTGTGCTGCAGGATGCCATTGAAACCGCAGCTACACAATAACCAATATCATAAGATATAACAGTGGAAATATTTGAGGGAATGAGAAGTGGTCAGAAACGTATGAAATATTTCTTGAAATATTTATTTTTCGGATACTTTGAAATATGATTTTTCAAATTCGTTATATTTACAGTTGTCGGCACAATCGGGAATATTATTTCACTACACTTCCTCCGCGAGAAAAGTATCCAGTTGAAAAATGGCATTGATTTTCACGAAAATTCAATTCATTTAAAAATAAAATCCCCACCATTTTGAACGTAAATTTATTTACGTAATAATCTCAGTCTCGCAGATAGCTTCTCGTATCTTGAACAACCCCTGTAAATTTCAGACTGATCGACCCAACCATCTCAGAGGAGATATCATCCCTGGACCCTGCAGGATCCCCGGTCAGTTTGCTTTCACTCTTCTATCCGTCCTTAGATTCGAAAAATCTTAGAAAAAACAACAAAAAAATACAAGAATTACAACAGATCATAATGTGTCGTTTACAATTTTCAATGATCTTCAGTTTGTAAAAAAAAAAAAAAAAATCGCGAACAAATTCCTCTTTCTTTTTTCATTTCGGATGTATATCGAGCAAGAGACTCTGTTTACGTGGATGAGGCTGTTATCATACAGGGTATGTTATTCTTGTAATTCCATACCCACGTTCGTTAAAGTTTGATAATTGTATCTACCAATCTATTGTGGGTATACCGGCTCATGTCATGCGTGTGCGCAGGATTTATATCTTCCTTTGTCAATTACCAAAGGGATCCGAATTAGTTTGTAATATAATTATCTGCTGCCGGGGGTAGGGGGTTGGGGGTGTATTAATTGACAAAGGGATCAAAAACATTGTTTCATAGCTAATAGATCATCAGATTTTTTTCATTTATTTTTCATCAGCGTCCGATACGTCGATTCTACGTATATTTCAAAATTACGAGAGCTCAATATCTGCAGGGTACGTATTATACAAAAACCGATACACGTCGCTTTTCGAAAACTAATGCAAATCGTATTTTTATGTGTAACAAAAAAAAAAGGAAAAAAGAATCTTGTGGCAAATTTTTTTCCTCTGATAAAAATCATTCGAATCATTTTTTTTCTCCTCTGAATCTGGATTCATATTACGATAGAGAATTATCGATAAAATGACTATCATGAAACTGTCAGACGACGCTGGGCGTCGCGACGCCTCGTATCTATCCATTGCAGACCGGTTATCCCCGTTGAAAGCATCGTGCCGGTAAACGAACACATGGAAGTCGAGATATAGAGAGATCGTTATCGAAGGATGAACAAGCCCAGCCTTGCGATATATCATGTCTTTAGTATACATGTATTTTACGTATAGGTTTCTCGATATCTATCGACTTACGTATACGTGTGTATCGAGACAAAGTTCCTTGTGCCACGAATCAGTAAAAGTATATTGAAATAAAAACGTAGGCGTCGGTCCCACTGCCGAACGTGTATATGTATGTTACCCTCCTTCAGGAATCTAGATACGTTCTTGTGTTTTCACTCACGTCTTTGCAAAAGTCTCGATACACGTATACCCAATACCTACACACCCTGAGATGTTTTTCAAAGAGTTTACCAACGCTTCTTCTTCCTTTACTTACTCCTATACCCATTATCTCCATGGACAAGGTTTTGGTCTCAACCTAGTAGCCCAAAAAACTATACCACCTCTTGTCGAAGTATGCAGTGAAAGCAAAATCTACTCTCGGTACGCAGTTTCGGTTCTCTCAAACCCGATATAACTGAATTTGTGATAGTCATCCCCAGCTCTAGAGGATGTTCGATAAAAATGAATTGAATTGTTGAAACCGCAAGAACTCCCGGAGCGATTAATTCCGAAATCCATCCAGACTTGAGTTGGAGAAAATTCTGTCGATTGAGACCAAAATGGTAAAAATCCGTCGTCCGGTTCGCGAGATATCATCGATTGAAATTTTTTTTTTTCAAAATTTAGTTCTCGGATAACTCGAAAACTACTCGGCCGAACAAATAAAAAATCTTATCAGTTCTAAGCTGGAAGAACCCGCATTGATTGATACAGGAAAGGATCAAATCCGTCCATTCGTTCTCGAGATATCGTCGGATAAAGAATTCATCCACCCATGGTCGATCTGAAAATGGTTGGAATTGATTTCCTGGACCTCTGAGTGATCATAATAACTTGATTCTTTTTACTTCAACTCAAAAATGACGCTTTTCGAGTTCAGTAGTTATATCGTGTCGTAAATCGAAAAAAATCATTAGCTTGTGTTGAAATCTCGTAAAATCTAATATTCATATTATGGAGTATGTCGCGCATTCAAATTCAAATAAATATTTCGAAAGGTTTGGCATGCATGTTCGAGTGACAATTTCGCTAATGTATTTTCCATCCGAATGTCGAACGTTCGTTATACGCAGACGTTGATTGAATTCATCTATTTCGTATAGCAATATGGGTATACTATACGAGAATGGGCGAACGAGCCGGGGCTACACAGGCAGAGCCACTGCTTATGGATTCAACACCTCGCTACCCCTTGGCCACCGTGGAGAGCCCCCATCGCACGTTAAATTTGCCTTACAAATTTATGAACACTTTTCTTGCCTAAAGACATTACTCAGACCGATCTAACGAAAACTGGTAATGGAGGCCACTTTGTCGCGAGGGAGTACCAGCAGCCGTTCGTATTCCGGAATAAATTAGTATCTTCAGCCTGAAAGGCGTTTAATTTTATCAAATGAATAATAAATTAGTACCTACATTTTAATTTCTATCAGAAATGTAAAAAATAAAAATAAAAATAAAAATAAAAATTCAAAAAAAATTTCACTCATTTTTTAGCCGTGTATTACAGCTGGAAAAAATTGGATGAAAATTTTTGTCATATGTACCATGTTACTGCGGGTTTAATTAATCACGTTTGACATGCGTCGTTTGACTGATTTTCATGTCAACGATTGTCAAGAGCATTGATCCTGATCATTGAACACCCCTTGAGTAGAGGAAATATATTTTTCTACTACTCAGAGATTTATTGTCGCATTTTTCGTCTCTGGGGGTAGTAACATTTGGACGATAAAGTTAAGTGACGATTAATCCGTCCGAACCCCCCTTCCAATTATAGACAAGTACTCTACGTGGGATAAAACGGACATGATAACGTCTTCCACTTTGCAATAAGCGTCGAAGGTTTTCGAATTGAGTAGTGGAAACTGCAGCAGGGTTTTACGTCACCTTGTATTCGTAATTTCACAATTTCTTGAATTTAGAATCACCCAATTTTATAATATAAATTCGTTAGAGTTAGATGCAGTCAAAGTTGAGGCACCTAATGCGAGGATTTTGATCAAACGCTGCTTTGATTTTTCATATTTAAAAAAGCTTTTCTCTTTTTAGGTTTTTTACTTAGGTGCATGAACATTTTTCAACATTCTCTCTCATGGCTCCTTCGATATTTAATAATATAGAACAAATATCGAATTACATTTCTATACAACTTCGCGACGAAGGGCATCGACTTGGCGCCGTTACGCCAAGCCTTGAGTGATGGTTACGATTATACAACGCGCCTCCGTGAAATCGAGACCCATAATATACCAGCACATAGAATTTTGCCGATAAATTCGTTCCATTAGTGGAAATCGATGTGAATATATATATATATATTTATAAAGTTACGCGGATGCGGACGAGATAAATTTTTTTTTTTCTAAACGTGAAAAAGGAACAACGCATAAACTACCCCAAACTGCCCGACCTATCTTTAATGATGAAAATAAGTTCGATGTACCAAGAGATATGTTCGTTTATTTTCATGCGGATATTTTGTGTAACATGTGATTGCGGTAATATTCGATGCTGTGGTGCGAAAATTGCGACGAAATTGTACCCTCGTGTATATGTAGGTATATGTGAGCTGGTGTTTATGCAGAGAACGTGCTCCATTTTCTTCTTCCTTTTTATTTTCTTCTCTTCTTTTTTCTTCTTCTTCATTGTCAAGTTGGTCGCTGTGACTTTGTCGAGGACAATCACTAGACAAAACGGATTATGAAATCTGGGCGTGTCTCGCCCGTCGACTAGCGTAACTAAATTATAGGGGTTGTCGCATTTCCACGGACTGAGGGAAAGCCAGAACTTCATCCTCGGCGCGGGTAGAGGAACGCGAGAAAATTCGCTCGTG
Source organism: Tenthredo scrophulariae (assembly GCA_963978835.1). Classification (NCBI taxonomy): domain Eukaryota; kingdom Metazoa; phylum Arthropoda; class Insecta; order Hymenoptera; family Tenthredinidae; genus Tenthredo; species Tenthredo scrophulariae. The sequence continues at coordinate 16,981,233 of OZ022230.1, read as the reverse complement.
CGTTATTCATTTCTATACACGTTGTGTCCCGTTTCTCGCGGTCTCTTGTTTTGCAACGATATATACATACCCGTATGTAACGTAGCTTATATATACCAACCGAATCATCAATTCATCATATATACTTCATCCTCTTACATATACCCGTCGCACATATTATGTACTATGAATTCTCTGTGCCAAGCAGCCCATAGGGGGTCACCGCGAACTAAGTGCTTTAATTTTGGGGAATGATTGGCGGGCTCTAGCTCCTTACCTTGTCGTTCAAAATAGTGATCTCTGTTCCAGCGCGTCTCTGAGATATAGGTCATTTAAAAAGTCGCGCTTGCGCCTGCATGTAGGCAGCCAACTACAGAGAGACGATTAGTAAGCTGTCTGGTTTTAGGCGCGTACGACCGCTGGAGCGAGTCACAGCACTCGTCCAGTTCAAGAATCACTAAACTATGCCAGTGACGGAGGAGAACTACATACCGAAGAATTAGTTGACACTCCGTGAATGATTTTTGTGATTCTTGTAATGGAAAAACATTATTAGTCCTTCGGTTGGCATGCACGCCTAAAACCAGACAGCCCATTGCTCGCTGCTGTGTAGTTGACTGCCTAAATGCAGGCGCCAGCGCGACTTTTTAAATAATCTATATCTCAACGACGCCAGAACGAGGATCATTATTTCTAATGGCAGGGTATCAGGCTAGACCCCCAATCATCCTCTGAAATTAAAGCACTTAGTTCGCGGCCATTTTGTGGAAATATATATTCCGAAATTAGGTCTGACTGTATATAGAAATATATGTATTAGGGTGGTCCTTATTTAAGGCTCGGACGAATTTTTTAGCAGGTGCCCCCCAAATTGGCTCCAAATAATTCAAAGACAACTCCCTAATTTTTTCAGATTTTCATCCCAACTCTAACCCCTCCCATCAAGAGGGTGGATTTTCCCATTTAGAATACACACGTTTTGGTTATATTCTCAGTATATATTTTACTCTCGAGAGTAATAATTTTCGAAAAAATCTGTAACCGCAGGATTTTAGTGGGCATTGGTGCTACTGAGTGGAGAAAAAAGTACGAATCATTGATCATTTTCATATTTAGATACTATATTTTGTTGAATTGAAAAAAAAGTCAGATTTAGAGGGTTGGCAATTCGTCTAGATTGCCTGGTATTATGATGTGAATTTTTTATCAGATAGTAGCGCCAATGTCCACTAAAATTTCTTAGCTACAAATTTTTTTTGAAAATTATTCCCCTTACAATAAAATATATATATTGAGATTATAGCCGAAACCCACCCTCTTGTTGGGAGGGGTTAGAGTTGAGATAAAAATTTGACAACATTAGGGAATCGTTTTTTAATTATTTGGAGCCGATTTGGGGAGCAGCTGCTAAAAAATCCGTCCGAGCCCTGAATAAGGACCACTCTAATAGATATACGGGGTGATTCAGAATTCGTGACGAATCTCTTGAGGGGTTAATCCTTGTTAAAATTGGGATCGAAAAGTTACTCAGCCGTTTTTCCGAAAAATGATTTTCTTTCCGTGGAACCATGATACATTTTTTTTAACATCTTTCACTAAATGAGAAACTTTCATTGAGAAATCTCTCCAGGTAATATTGAAAAAAAAAACTCATTGACATCATTTGGGATTCTTTAAAATTGACAAATGATATGAAAAAAAATTTTCTTTTTTTTTTTTTTTACAACAAAATCGTTTGTTGGCAAAAACAAATTTTCCAAGAAAAAAAATCATTTTTCGAGAAAACGGCCGAGGAACTTTCGATCCAAATTTTGACAAGGATTAACCCCTCAACAGATTTTTAGTGTTCATCAATGGGAATTTTGTCATGTTCAAAAAATTCAGATTCAAAATTAGCGGTTCTAAGAACCGTGATTTCGGTCTATCATATTAAGTCGCTATTTTGAATTTTTGTACGTCGACTTCATATCTGCAATCAGCGGCCCGAAAATTCCGTTCTCAGAGAGTTCCAAGGAGATTGGATGTCGGGGAAACCGCAGGCTTCAAAAAGTAAAAGAAACGTAGAAAAATGGCACGTGCCACCTCTTAGAGTTAGGATATAGAGCTCGTATTGTGGGAGGGTTTGTTTTGCGTAAAAAACTAACGTCTAGCAAAGTTGGAGTGGAAAAATGCAATCTAGATTTTTTTCAGGCATAATTTTGTGGATTTTCTGGTTTTTAACAATCAATTAATTTTTTTTTCGGTCGTTTATCGTGTTCCTACTTTGTTCTTTAAAGGAAAATGATTCTAGGTAATCACAGAGTGCGTATGATCTTTTTCCTTCTGCAATTTTCGAATGGGTCGAAAAATTGAGACAATAAATTTGATTATTTTGAACCGAAGGGTTAACCATTCTTGAAGTCAGGTGTACACCTGGCTGAGAAGTCAGGTGAAGTCAGCTGAAGTCACTTGAAGTCTGCTGACGCCAGTTGAAGTCAGTTGAAGTCAGGTAAAGTCAGTTGAAGTCAGGTGAGGTCTGCTGAAGTCAGTCAAAGTCAGTTGAAGTCAGTGCAGCTGAAGTCACTTGAAGTCACTAGAAGTCAACTAAAGTCAGTTGAAGTCATTTGGAGTCAGGTGAAGTAAGTTGAAATCAGCTGAAGTCACTCAAAGTCTGCTGAAGTCAGTCGAAGTCTGCTGAAGTCAGGTGAAGCCGGGTGAAGCCAGTTGAAGTCACTTGAAGTCACTTGTAGCCACTAGAAGTCAGCTGAAGTCAGTCGACTTCATGAAGTCTGGAAGTCTCGAAGTCAGGTATACGGTCAATCGACGAGTGGTTAACCCCTCGTTTCAAACCCTAACGAGTACCACCATAAGTCAATCTAAAATATTGAGGGTTTTGGGCTTTTTGGTTTGACGTGGAATACCCCAGTACCAGTTTTCTGGCTACTGCAACGATCTGGAATCGAAGAGTTGTACCAAGACATCAGGAAGCGATTTAATTTCATAGAATTTCTGGAACGTATATAAAGCGAGGAGGAACGGTGCTAAAAAAGGCACGTTAATACAAATTGGCGTTCTAACAGGCGACGAACGTCTAGCACGTGAAAAGAGTACCTCGAGTTTCCCACAGGTTTAGTACTAGTTTGTTTGTTTTTCGAATGCATTTTTCATCCTCGTTGAAGCTCGGGGTTCTCGTCAGTTTGTTCGTTCGTTTATGTATTGCTCTTGATGGTGAGTAGGGGTGTAGATACGTATGTAGGTACCGAATAACGGCCGTGAACGTTGCGTTGGTGAGATTTCAAACATACATTTTTCCAAAGGCTTAAGAGAAAAACTCCGGTTTTGAATTGGGGAGTCGTCTACTTCTGACTGTATGAATGATATGAACGATGCGGGTTGAGGAGCTTCGCCTGAATTCAATTTCAACGACTATCCTCCTCATGCCAGAGCAAAAGGAGAAAATAATATAAACCGGGGATACGAATGGCATACGAATTTCATAGACAAAAGTCTCAGGGATCGTTGAATGATCTCAGAAACAGCGTGATTAAAAGGCATGAAATTTATTAACGATGAGCATGAAGAATTATAGCTGCACCTCGCTTAATTTCACGCTAGCTTGTACCGCAAAGAAAAAAAAAAAGAATAAAAATCGACCGAAGAAAATTCAGAGAATCAATAATTTCGGTAAAAATTATTACCATTTTTTACGCCCACCAATAGACAGAAATTCAAAAATTCTTAGACTCCTGCGATCTATTCCTTAGCGAAAAATCGGCTTTCGAAATATTTGGGTTCCTTTTTCTTCGCCTAATCGGGATTTTAGTATGAGGGGTAAACAACCGTTTCCAGTGCTTTAGGAAAAAAATTAGTTCCGGTGGAAAAATGACTTTCGTTAATTTTAGCGAATCTTCAAGTTTTCAGGACTCAAGTATGCGAAAAATGCCCTCAAAGATCCTCGCCGAATGATCTCAAATACGAAAAACAAAAAAAAGAATGTCGAATTTACATGATTTTCGATAAAAATAATGGACTCAAAAAATATTTCCACATCTCGTTCAATTTGAACGTTAGCTTTCACCGGAGAAAAATTCAGCTCGAAATTTTTCACCGAAAACGATATATATATATTTTTTTTTCCCTCCTTTCGGTGAACGATTATACTTTCACGCAGTTTGAAATATCAGAATTGATCATATGCAATTCCCAAATCATAGAATATTTTTTATCAATTTTCTGAGATTAATAAATTCAAATTTGTTGAACGATTTCGAAAAACGGCCGGATGAAAAGGATCTGAAATTCACAGGAAATTTACGTCGAGATGATGGGCATGAAAAATAGCCGCGTATCTTTATAAATTTCGACGTGTGCCTCCGTACGTGGGAAAAAAATAAATTTTATTTTCAATATTTTTTTCTTACTGGAAGAATCTATATTTTTCTCATTTTTGCTATTATTTCCGGTATTCACGCGATTTTTTAAGTTTATAAAAAAGTAGCACGAAAAATACTATTTTTACGTAGGTATTATATATATATAGTGTCTTCGTTCGCGAATGGAATGGTATTTAGATAATACGTGTGCTGTTGAATGAAATGTTTGATTAAATTTTTTAACGTTATAATAACAATGTCCAAATTTTTTTATCGATCCATAATCATGATAATATCAGCCAATTAATGACCTATGAAAGTGTACGCGCACGTGAATTTTCAATTGGCGATATTGGGGGTAGAAATTTTCTGCATTTCAGTGAGTATGTGGTAGTTTTTGAAAATTTAACGATTTTACTAGTAAAATATCAGTTATATGCGAGGATAGAATTGCGCTTTAAAATTTTATTGCAAAAAGGTACGAGTTCTCGTTATATTCGACAAGGCAGAGGCACCTATACCTACGCCTTTTAGAATCTGTTAATTTTTACGTATGTAGTACATGCATACCTACCTATCGCTGGTTAGTAATGCAGCAGGCAGTTCGCGTAACACGCTACTGTAAAATTATAATTCATTGATTTTTTCCAATTATCTCGTTTAACAATCTCTTTAGGCCGGTGCGGTGTTCCGCGAGGTGAATATTCATGGACCGTTAGCTCCTGCAGTTTAAGGTCGAAAAACTAGATCCTTGGAGAACCTGGAGTTGCAATAACGGAATAAACCGTAATATCTAGTTCTACGAAAATATCCGATGACGTATTTCTCATCCCTAAATGACAGGGTGATAACCGCGCCTTAACGCCATGACAGGAGAGAACCAAGCCACTCAAATTGCTGTTTGCTCCTTTTAGTGGGGATTGAAGCGCGCGCGTGAAGCTTGTAGGCAAACATTTAATTTCTGTTCTCGCGGCAGCAGCCTGGGCTTTGCTATATAGGATGGGGTGGTTCCTGGTTTCTGGTTTGGGGAGGGCTGCTTTCTCGTGGGAAATTCGCCAAAGGGCTATGGCCGAAAGAAGAGATGGGAAAACAGGGGGAAAGGTTAAAGGAGACGGATGACGTTTCTGGATAATTATTGCGTGTCCGCCGCGACGTCATGTCACTCATAAAATCCCATGCGAATACGCGTGCAGGAGACTTGCGTCTTGAACAATGCCATCACCTCGCCAAGACAAACGTCCTGTTGCACCGCCCCAAGAATAGATGACGAAAATTATATTGAATCCGGCAAAACATTTGGCAAAAATTCGCAAACGTTATTCGGACAAAAGACCTCTACGACCAAACCACTTTTCGATTTTTCATCTCTCAATCTGCCAAAGGGGAACCAGAAACCACGATTTGTTCTTCACCGCGACGGAGACTGGTGGGGAAGCTCAAATTTGAGGTAGAACCCTCTTATCACGCTGGAAGAAAAGCGTGGGAGGACTTCGCAGCGGAATAAATTGGCACACTCAATTATTTACGTATTTCCATATAGTATCTTTGGTCCGACTCCGTCTCTGCATTAGATATACGTTCAGGTAATGGTTTCACCTCAGTTTTCGCACAACAGTACATGTGTCGGGCTTTGTTATCACAGAGAGAAAAATTCTCCAACGGTCCACGACCGCTCTAAATTTTCCTGTCTAATCCGTCAGGCATGATCCTGTATTCCCATAGGAAAAGTACCGTGGAGTACCTGATAGAGTCCGATCTGTTCATCTGATACGATAGTCGAAGTGAAATTCTGTTATTTATTTGCTCAGCGAGTTGAAGCGATCGGGGAAATGACTAGGAGTGGTCTAGTTAGGCAGACGAAATTATTGAACAGAAAATTTGGAACAGTCAGAAAATCGCGAGCTATTATTGACTCGACCACATCTTTCGTCGGGTCACCACCCAGGAATATACTGAAGGACCAGCTCAATACCGGATCCACTCTAGAAACTATTTGTGCACCAGAAGTCTTCCGGCCCGTCTGCCTGTGGAAGTTCAATCCAAAATAGCGTTGGGATGTGGTATAGAATAGAGTAAATTTTCAGATTAATTACCGAATGGAATGATGGCGGAAAATTTACGTTGTATGAATATTGGTTTATGATATCTAGTATGGATGCATTCCGACACTTTGGGCATCTTGGATTAGAGGATAATTAAATTTTCAAGCGATCGACAGTCACGTAGTTTTCAATATATTTATTGGTACTTCGGGATTCTCTGTAGCCACAGTTATCTTTCGTCAGAGTCTTGTAGGTACTCACGACCCCCTACTCACGAGTAATTTGAATATCAAATTATGCGGAGGAGTAGTTTGCTCAACTATAATGGAAAATCGAAAAGTTCGAAATATCGCCGATTGAGAAAAATAAATTATTGAAATATTTCGTTACTGTGGTAAAATTGCACAGAAATGTTGACAACGTTCAATTAGAACGTAAAAGGTTCATTTCAGAGTATTTCCATGAATCATTCTTGGGGTTATTTTAAGGAGTGTATATACTCAATGCTTCCTTCTTGCATTCAATTGTTTAATTAATACTGCACAGTAATTTAGCATATGAATTTTGATAAAATATTTAAAAATCGTTATGGAATAAAAGTAGGAAAAATGTATGGGATAAAAAACGCATCGTCTATAACTCACAATCAGTTACAGCTACTAACGAGGCCAACAGCCAATCAATCCGTTGAATGATTACTCACTAAAGTGTGCAGGCTATAATAAGCATCCGTTGGTATTTATAAAAGCGTTATTAATAAATTCGAATTTTTTACTTGATTAACGCTCACCACGCCCGTACAATAAAAATCAATTTATTTTTTGAAATTCCAACTCCTCCAAAGGTGTACATACCCCCTTAATTGATATTGGATGAGACAGAATTATGCCTGATCAACGTCGATTTATTTCCAATCCTGTATTCGTGGAAATCGATGATTTCATATTTCACCCAAAACGTCGAAATTATTGAGTTTTGACAGTCAATTGTAGGATTAGATTGGACGTTGAATCTTATTTTTTTTTATCGTTATAATCGATGGTACATCGCATTTTGTACGAATGTAGAAAAAAAAAAGAAACTGTTTTTCAACTTCGTTTTTTACATCTCACAGCGCATATATGAAATATATGAAAACGAGACGCACTATGATACAACTGGAAGTTATAACTTGTTTTATGTGTAATAAAAACACATATTTTTCATGTTTTATTATACACATGGGTAATTTCGACTCCATTCTAACATTTTTCAAACCCATATTTCAGTATAATAGTTCACATTTAATGGGATTTCTTTCTCGCAAAAAGTAAAGAGAAACAAAAAAAGGAAATAAGAAGAAAAAAAAAAAAAAATCGACACCGCAGTCGGGAAATTTTATTTATTCATTATTCTCGATCAATTTTTATTCTTATTTTTATTTTCATTCTGTTATTCTATTCGCATTACAAATTTACGTGATTTTTATTGAAACTGCACACTCTCGCCTCACACCATCTAGCATAAAATAAACTATTTGAAATTCACGGTGATTTGCTTCGTTTTGGACGGAAACTTTTTTTGTCCGCTCCATCGACGAAACATTGTTGTATGTACTCGAAAAGAAATTTCTCCAAAGTTTGAGCCGTTAATTCCAATTCTAACACCAATCTAAACAGTTTTTAAATTTTGCTATTTAAAAAGCATGTAAATTTAAGGATGTTTTTTTTCAATTGTCCAACGCTCAGCTGCATATTATGATATCGACTTATAATGAAGATCAACATGTGGGGAAATGATTGTTCTTCAAAAGTGCCCATTGTGATCTCAGTGTAACTCGAGTTGTCTCACCTGTATCAACCCGAAAGTTATTTTCTTAGCATAACTCAGATATTTTCGTTGATATCTGGAAAACGGCTGAAGCTAGAAGAAATATGCAAATGACAAACTTACAGGAAATTCAATTCTCTACAAAAAAGCCCCGTGGTTTTATCACCTAAAACTCATAGCTTAGAAGAAAGAGGGACTTGAATATTCATACATTTTATAAATTGGAGGATATGATCACCCTCGGTAATGGCTGACTTATGTTCTGTCTTAGAAATGGATGAAACATCCCGGGGTGCGCGAACGTTCGTGAGATACACGCCCATGCCCATCTATATTATAGATCTATTCGTAGTAAAACATATTTGGATGACTTTGATGTTACTCGTAGTTCAGTTTTGGCAGCCATGTTTAACTTCCAGGGTATATAGATTGGTGTCCTGATGAGGGTGGTGGCTCGGTTAGGTATGGCTACTACAGCTTCGCATATACCTACCACCTTCCCGGTTTGTTGGAATTATTGATTGGATTTACTCTGTGAATCTTGTGATTTACCGCAGCGAAGGATTTCAGGATTTCCGGATTATATTACAGAAGAGCTTAAGATTTATGACTCGGATTTATGCATTTGGATATTACAGGCACAGGATAACCACGGTTATCTACACCCATAACCGAGTTCTTTCACACCCCCTTTACAAGTGATAATTTTTAAAAACCACCGAAACACGATACAAGCCAAAATGGTTCATCGATCAATTTACAAATCCTTAATTCCGTGGCTTTCTGTTACTGCACAGACCAGGGTGTGCTTAGAAATCTCTGGAATTACCTCAATCAACAAACTTTACGAAAGGACAGCGTTGTCACTGAATTCTTGAATCCCGACTGAAGTGACAATAAGGTTTTCCATTCAATTAACTCGTCAAACATTACAAGAACGAAAGTCTTTCTTTGTGCTCGGAGATTTTTTGCCTCGCTGATTCCGGATTTGAGATTTGGAATTTTAGACCCAGATTCGGAGTCAGCGATCAAAAAAAAAAAAAAAAAAAACGGGCAAAATTGTATTATTTTGATGTAATTTTTGTTTATATTACGCTATGATGTGACCGATAGTTATATACCAGGTCAAAGTATCCCCATATCTTTGGGTTACAAAAGATGATTGAATTTCGCGAAATTTCCTTCTAAGGAAAGCTCAAATTACACATCGCACCGTTTCGCGGCGCAAGTGAAAATTGAACCTAACCAGGCAGTTTCAATTTCCACGTTCCGAAATACTCTCGACTGACTAAGACGCCGTTAAAGTAACCGGAATTCAAAGTTCGACATGTTTTCCGTTTTTTGTTTTCTTCCTTTTATCTTTTTTTATTTTGTGCACGGAGTAAACTCGCAAAGTATATGCAGTTGGTGAAAATAGAATTGAATTCAAAAATTGACGTACTGCCCGGGGTTCGTATATTCCCAAATGAAACTCATGTGCCAAATACATAGTATATTCGCGTCCATATCGAAATTTGAAATAGAGATGATGAAATACGAGCTTAATGATGATTTGTAATAAATTTAAACCGCAAGATCATCGGTATAAGTGTTTATTTTGAAATCTATCAGACTCCCAAGCTTATTAGTGGGTTGAATTAAGCTCGGTTCAGACTTACGTACGAGGCAGAGGCTATCGGAGTTCAAAAGATACATATAGAGGACTAATGTGTAATCTGACTTTGGGCGATCTCGCCAAGCAGAACAAATATAACGGGAGTTAGATTGAACATAGAAGTTTGAGAACTTTGAGTAACTGAAACAGAGATTTTAGAGAGCTGTTAGAACGTGATCTTATATCTTGAAATCTGAACGTTTCCAAAGACAGAGTTTAGCGTTGAACACAGTACAGTGGGCTCAACTCTTCGGTTTAAGGATTATATAGCAAAGCCACTACGTCGCCGAAGAAGCCTACCTTATGCTATACGCCACGATTACACGTTGCCCGGGGAGCGTCTCTTTCCTTGGTATATCGAATTTTGTATACAATCTTTCCCAACTTTTTCGTTCGTAAAAAGTTTCAAATATTCAACGAATCGAACCGACTAGGCGAAAAAAAGAAAAATGTTGAGAAAAATAAAGTAAGATCAATGAATTTTGGTTTTAACGCTTTTTAAATAAATTCAAATCGTACCAAGATGCATTATGCCACATATACTATGATATACGACCTGAGGTACTAGCTGACTTATAGGTACGAACAGATATCTGCAAGTATGATGTATTCGAATATAAATTCGTATTCGTTTTAAGAAAACGATAACAATATAGTTGGCGGAGTTCGCATGTAATTTTTTTTTTCCATTTATTATTATTTTTCTACTCAAATGGAACGAAATACTCCCGAAGTTAGTGAAAGATTGATTATTTTAACGATTTAATGATCGATGTGATGGCGCGAATGAATATATGTCGAATTTATATTGGTCTGAAATAAGAGGTGTTCTAACAGCAGCTTGATTCCGTGGGATCTGGCTAAGTGATTCTGTTATGTCTAATTTAGGGTGCTCGGAATTTAGGCTAATTTGGAACTGTAGGTATAGGAAGGTACAAGGTCTTAGTCGAGGGTGAAGTTAATGAGAGGTAGCGACGCAACAAATTAGATGAAACCGTTTGGGAATTTTCTGAAAATGCGAAATATCTTTTGAACCGATCTAATCAAATTTTCTAATAACGTAGACATTTTCCTTAACCCGAAATTGAACTGTCCCCCAACTAAAGTGTCGATTTTCCCGGAAGAGTCGAGTTTCTCTTTTTTGCAGGGGTATAAAAAATAAAGGAAGAAGAAAAAAAAGTGAAAATAAAAATTTGAATTTTAAAGCAGGACCCCTTCGTCGTCCCTGCACTCCCCTCGATCCAACTTCCTCTTATCCACGTGTATAATATACAATATAACATACCTAGGGGAGTATAAGATGTACGGTTATAAATTAGGCTTTACTATCAAGATATTTCAACAACCATCAACCGTTATAATGTTACGCACCAGAATAACCCCGAAACATTTATGTAACTTGGGCACATATCTACTCGTATCTACCTACAGTCAAAGTATGAGGGAACTTCGGTATTCAATTCAGGCACGAATTGAAGGTCCCTGCTTCAAAGGACGCGCGAATTTCCCTCGACATTCCTGCCTTTATACTCTCTGTACATGTATACGTGTAACATATCGCTATATCATACTTTACTAGGCACGTATCGCTATTTAATATGGATTAGATCAGGTATCAGGATATGCACGAAAACTTCTAGAATTTAAGGAAATTATACATTTTTATTATTATTTCTGTTTCAGGTAAGCTGGAACTCTTGACTTTCACGTAAAAAGTATAACTTCTGACAATCGTACGAATTAGATTGGGATTACGGTACTAGTACGAAAGAAAAATATCGGCGAGTTGAAGAACCGAACCACTGTGTAGTATGCGAGTCGAGGAAGCTTGAGGAGAATTCTTTGGAGACCTTTTGAGATGAACTAGGTCTGCAATCACGGCCGGAAGTGGTTTACCCCGCATTGCGATCGCAGTGGTTCACTTCCGGCGAGGGAAAAATCCCAGGGTTCACAAAGCGCCTCACCAGCTCACAGTTTATCGATAAGCCAAGAAGCGGCACCTTGTACCATACTTTTTACCAGGTTTACGGAGAAAGGCTATGCCCACCCACACATATACACAATGCATTATCTTCTTGCACACATGTATGCAGAGAGTCACAGCTACGTCGAGGTCTTCGAAACTTCACAATGTCGATATGTGTAGATCGAGAAATATGCATAAACTGGTTGGAAATAAATCTGCGTGTAGCAACATCCTCGATCGCGTCAAGTCGTTTCATCAAATGATTCTATCACAGGTCGCAAAAAAAAAAAGAAGAAAAAAAAAAACACCAATATGAGTTTTTCTGATGCTACTTAGATCGCGCTTTTCTCCTTTGGTCAATATTTGGATAAAATTTTTATCCAACTAGGTACACTAATATCTTGAAACATACCTTCGGCTTGGTTCCTTTATTCAAAAAATTCTGGCTTCTGATGATGGCCCGTGCTTCCAGATTATAATATAATGGGTTTTCCCCTAACTCCAGCAGCGCGCGTGTATAAACCTATATTGGGTACAGCCGACGCGCCGCGACGTGCCGCGAAAGCCTCGCTTAGCATACAATACATACATACTTAATATACAAGGGATCTCCTCAGGTTGTTGTTACTTCTACCTTACAAATGGCCAAGGGCTCACTCTTACTTACTGAAAAGAAATTCAGGTAAAAAATATATGAATTACGACCTAAAATTAATATACACACCATGTGTAGGCACATATCACATTTTCCCAAATATTTTTTCATATCGTATATTATTCGCCGTTCTATTCACTAGTTTTATTAATAAATTCTTCTTCATATGAATATCGTGTGAATTTTTCATTCAATACCGTACTACACTATGCCGAAATCAATACCTGAAGATGCATACCTGATGTGCAGAAAATTCATTCTTGTTGTTACTGTTAGGGCAGTAAAGATCACATATATATCTGATATACTGACCATAAAACTACCACAAATATTGCCCTCGCCACCGTAGATCAAGCTGTTAACTCAGATTCACGATAACTGCGTCAGGTAAAGGTATACGTATACCTATAACGGTTTTTGGTAAGCGACAGCCTCCCTTGTATCCTATTCCTTTACGTCTTATTTTAATGGCCAATTTATATATCCACCCTATTTTCCGATTAAATTTTCTTCGCGAATTTCTGCGCTCCGTATACATTTCTTTTCCTCTTTTATCTTCATTTTTATGAAGTTTTATTATTGCTTTTCAGATATATGTATTTGTGTGCAAAGATGATTCGCTTTTTCCTATACAGAGTGAGTTTTCTCTGGTATCGAATGAGGGAGGAGCTTATCACCGCAAACGCTCCGCCCCTTTGTATTCACACTTGTTATCGTCGTATCGAGAAATCCCATTTTTATTTTCACGTGCCGTCAAAACCGTTGGAAACCCCACTCTGTTATTACTATTCTCGAATAAGATCATACCTGTTCTAGACTCCGGACAAGGAGAACATAAAAGTGGGGTTTCTCGACATGCCGAAAACAAGCATGAATAAAAAGAGGCGGAGCGTTTGCGATGATAAGCCCCTCCCTCATTCGATACCAGAGAAAACTCACCCTGTATAAGTAATAATTATTCGGAATAATAGTTAGCAATTGACATCGTGACGGAGTATCGGCCTAAAAAAAAAAATGATAAATGAATGGAATGGTGTGTTTTTCCAAATTATATCGAAATTTCATTCAACTCCTAAATTTTACTGTAATTACATGCAACATCGGATTATCTTATCGCTAAATGGGTGATAATTTTTCTCGCAATGTTCTCCTGTCTCCAGTTTCTTTTTGTCAATTTTTAAATTAATGCCAAGTCAGTGCGCAGAGAGAGTGAAATGAAAATAATTATTGATATATATGTAAAGTTAAAAATAAACTTGAAATAGTAGTGAGTCGAATCCTCGTTTCGCTTATTATACACCTACCTAAGTACCCGCTACTATAGACGCCGTATTCCGCGAGCAACGGTGAATATTAGCAAACTGCTGCACTGGTTTCATAATAATATACTTTCTCTTCGTCGAGGCGGAAACTCTTCCTTTGTTTTAATTGCGAGAAACACACATTTCAGTTCGGATAAAAATAATTGCAGAAGAAAATAAAAAATAGATTGTTCGGATGTAGAAAAGTGGGTATTGTACGTGTGTATTATATACTATAGATGTATATGTATACTCTCTCATGCAACGTTGGAATTGGAAATAGCAAAAGTTAAAATAGCCCCTATATATATATATATATATATAGTACCTAATCAGAATTTAATTCAGAGTGAATACAGGAAGGGCAAGACTTACGAGGCCGTTTATCACGACTCTAGTGCAGGCCGAGGCAACCTGAACATTGGTTACTTAATTTTCCATTATAACTTTGCTAACAGGCAGTAGCAGGCCTGTACAAGATATAGCGCGTCAGCATCGTCAACGGCATCACCCATTATACGTTTTAATTGCATCTATTAACGATCCCATTGTCTTGAACATGTTACGCGCCGCCTGCAAGCCCTAGGGAATCAGTCCAGCTTATGCTTCTGGGCATATATGCCTCAAATATATATATATGACAAACGGACAAAGAGATATATTAGCGTATATATGCCAAAACAGATCCATAATTTTCTATTCAAATTTCTGCCTATAAAATATCGAAGTATTTGAATTATTCGGAAATATACTTAAGAAGGTATGTACACCTCTGGAGGAGTTGAAATTTTCGAAAAGAAATTCATTTTTTCCGCGACTTGGGGGACTCTGACAAAATCCAGAAAAATCATTATGTCTGAGGAGGGTTCGGCCCTCATTACGCATATTTTACATCATGTATTACTCTTAGTCTGACAGTGGCTGCGCTGTAGATAAGAAAATACAAATTGACTCGGTTGTCGTAAACAATCAGAACTACCGTTGGATCAATCTTGAAATGTTTGGTCCTCAATTGTCCATAGGAGATGCCTCCTCTATGGTATGAACGTAGGATTTTTTGATAAACCCATTTTTGATTGAGATACTGAGAAAAAAGTAAGAAGAATTTAAAAATTAGAAAATCGAAAAAATTGAATAACTCGAGTAATTCTTGCAATATCAAAAATCCCTACGTTCATACCATGGAGGCACCCCCTATGAACAATCGAGGATCAAACATTTCAAGATTGATCAAACGGTGGTCATGATTCTTTACGTCTTACGACAACCGAGTCAATTTGTATTTTCTTATCTTCAGCGTAGCCACTATCAAACTTAAAGTAATACACGATGTAAAATATGCGTAATGAAGTTCGAACCCTCCTTACACATCATGATTTTTCTGGATTCTGTCAGAGTTCTCAAGTCGCAGAAAAAAATCAGTTTCTTTTTGGAAATTTCAACTCCTAGAAAAGTGTACATACCCCGCTAAGATATTTGTTGCATAAATCTTTTGAATTTGAAAGTTTTTATCTCAGATTCGAAATCAGCGATCGAAAAGACCCCTACTTGTTCCGTTCAAATTATCACGATGTAAGGTTTTGCGTGTTAATGGAATGGAAAAGCTTTATCGTCGATTCGAGCACCACTTAGACTTTTAATGACAGCGCTGTTCCATTTTGTTTTTTTTGTTTTTTTGTTTTGTCGAGGATGATTATACGACGTAATTGCAGAGAATTTTCGTGTTGTTAGTTCAAAAACCGAAGAAAAAATAAATGTCGATTAGTTTTGCCACAGCTCACCGTAGTAAATCTGTATTAGATATAATATGTGTTCACAGCACAAAATATGTTTATAATATCCCGCGAATCTTCATAAATCTACCATAAATTATACGTAGAGACTTAAGGGTGGGAAAATATACGCCATAGTCGAGTGAGCGTCATTTGTTTAAATGCATCATGGCTTCTTGGCGGGAACAACTACAGCCTCCGTCTTTTGTTCCATCGGATTAAACATTTCGAGTGAAGATGAATTTCCCAGGGAGATATTTCCTGCTCTTGTTTTCTTGCTTGTATATAGCTTATACCTACCCTTCGGGTTAACGGTTATGTAAATGTGCTCCAAAGTACATATCATATACTCGGCGAAGGGTTTCGGCATCGCATACGTGTATGTTTTATTTTTATATCATTTGAAAATTTTAAAGAATCCCAAATGATGCCAATGACTCCTTTCGTTCGATATCAGAGACATTTCTCGGTGAAAGTTTCTTATTTGATGGAAGATGTTAAAAAACAATGTGTTATGGTTCCAAGGAAAGAAACAATCATTTTTCGGAAAAATGACTGAATAATTTTTCGATTCCAATTTCGGCAAGGCTCAACCCCTCGAGAGATTCGTCACGAATTCTGATTCACCCTGTATATATCTACTCCGTTGAATAGATCGGGATTAATTGCGTTGGTTGACGTTTTTCTTTGGATAAAAATTTATGCATGAGTGGCACACACCACTCATGAATACAAATCGAGTTTCACGTTGCTTTAAGCAGTATCAAATGTGATCAAACATGCCGTGAAGGTTGATTGATTGTAAATCCACCATGGCATGCGAACGTGTAATTTCAACGCATGAAACAACGCAGCTAGTTTACTACAAATTTTCTTTAATATTATATCTACATTCTACGTAGTACATAGACCTGCATACATACTACACCTTTCTCTATCGCATGAGCAATCAGAGAGTAAAAATAAGAGAAATGAATAGAGAGGTATTTCCAGTCAAGGAACCATTAGATAATTAACTACCCTTTGTTAGTGTAATGGTGAATGCCCACTGATTCAATTCCGAGCATCAGATAAGAGCGTTCGCGTGATTGAGATAGAATCCAAAGGTATCAAAGCAATTACATTCGATTCAAAGCTGAAGTTAGTGAATAGCTTGGCTGGTTGTCATAACTTGCGACAGGACCAGAAAACGGCAACGTTTGCCATCGCGAGCCATACTAGTCGAGTCCTTTGACCCGACAGTTGGGTATTCGTGTATTTATAGCGGGTCGTGGGTATGATATCAATATACACAGGTATCCACGAATGGTTAGAGAAAATTATACCTTATTGTTGGAAAGTTATACCATTATCTATGTATAATGTGTGTGTATATGTAAAACATAAGTTTTGTTCGTCCAACCCTCAAGAGTGTAGTATATATTCTTATCTTACGTCGTTATATACTATTTACACGCTTGCAGACGCGGCCAAATTTTGTCTCATTAAATTATTACGCATTATCCTTTTGTGCGGAAAGTATAACAAGTCATACGCACAAAATAACAGCAAAGATACATGGCCAGTAGACATATCCACACACGTTTAGCACATTTAGCACATATGCAATAAAATCAAGGATAATTAACAAAAATTAATCAATACTGCGATGGACTGATTTGGAATAGAAATATATTAGCTAGCATACGTTTCTATGCAATTCATGGAAATAATGGCATACAGTTAATACTTAGAGAATTCATTTTGCTCAATCCGTTGTATCCGATTTTCAAATTAACATAAGGTCTAACGAGCATCCACGAAAGAAAGATCACTCCGAAATATCCATAACTGAACCAATGGTTTTTCTGAATCAGCTTACATGCCAACTATCTTTTTGATAATTATCGAATATCATGCGATTAAATGCTCTTGCGATTTGGGTAAGGCTGGAATAGTTCGCGAGTCAGCTTCTGGATATTAGTCAACGCCAGGTCACCAGATATATCCAATATGCCATCCTGAACAGTATATTATGTTTTGTGCCAAGTTGTCAAGTAATAAGACGCTTTGGTTTCTGGCATGGTTGGCACTAGATCTAGCAACAATGCTGCAGTCGAATGGAATGGCGGGTTAGGCTTCTTGGCTATGCTATAGATGAAACCCTATTCGTGGTTTGAAACCAAGAAACTTTGGCACCCAGACATCGTAGGCAGCATCTGGTCCCTGCAGTGCTTATAGAATTTCATGTCTTATGCTGCGATTTCACCTAAATATCATTTCTAACTAGCGAGAATTATACATTTCCAGGATTTTAGTTCAAGATGAAAGCTAATTTAATACTGCATTCAATTCTCACAAAGAAGTATAAGGGATGACGATACGTATTATGGGGGCAGAAGTAGACTTTATCTATCTGTGTGAGATTAGTTGTATTGATTGTAGATTTTCTATAATCTTCACGAACGGACGGTGATCCCATCGTCAAAGAATCTAGGACGCGTTAAGTCCTGTAGCTCTTGGTATCCTGAAAGGTTGAAGCAAAGTCGGAGAAGCTTAGAATTTATCAAGAATGCTGCCCCTTCCATGGTATACTTCTTCTTCGTCGTCAATGTGAAGCGAGCTTTTAAAATGGCCTCCAACAATTACGACCATCTCTTAGAGCTACGCCATATTTCCTCACGAGAAATTTCAAATATTTTCTACCTTAAATTTATGCTCGACGGTCGGTAGCATCCACCTCTCCGTTCTCTCTTTAGTATACGCAATTCGCCGTTTCGCACAGCTCGCAATAATGGAATTTTCTTAAAAGTATACAAGACAAAAAAAAGAAAAAAGGAAGTGGACGAAGAAAGAAAAAAGAAAAAAAATTACATCCCCAAGCTTAAATATCATACCCTTATCCCGATGGACAATGGAAACCCCTATATAGTTTCATTACCTTTTGTTTTACAAAACTCTTCCAGCGATTTAATGGAAACAGAAGTGAACTCGGTGGTGGACTTGCCCCAATTCGTGAAAATCAGAAGAACGTACTCTCTCAAAACGTCGCAGAAGTTGTTCGTCTCAAGAAACCGGTGGTCGCTAAAATTTCAACGTATCTCCTGAGATGAGAATATTTTTGCAACAGAATTTTCAATGAACTGGGATTTAACCTGTCGATTCATAAAATAAACGATAACGTGTACCATCCAACTGTAAAAAAGTACAAAAATAAAAGTCTGCATGTTACTTCCGGAGACAAACCACTCCTAGAGTGATTCGAGGCCACTTGCAGCTGCGCTTAACGGTCCATGGCGGAGATCCTCAGCAGGATACTATATCCTCTCAACCCATCTTCAGGATCCGATCAATGCTTCTGGAAATTTGGTGCATCCGCATGTATACAGAGTAAACCGAGTGAATATGGACCAGCGCGGATTGTAGTATCTTCTATTCATATACTTGATGAAAAAAAAATCAATCGGTTATGATATTTCAAACCAAAATTCAAACGATGTTGAAAATTTAAGCATCGGTCTTTTAAGCGACAATGCATCCTTTTTATCAATCCACATCCTTATGACGAGGCATCATATCAATCGAGAGATTCATGGCAATAAAGCTATAGGAAGAATGATCGTAGTTCGATATTTCGATGAATTAACAATATCTGCATCAAAGGGTTCGAGCTCGATACATCTGTATCATCTTCACGCACGTATTAACACTGTTCAGAATTCCCTAGGGTTCGCCAAGGCTTACCGCTTGATTTACCAAAAATATTTCAGCTGCGTCAGCGAGCACCTTTAAGCATAGAGAGGAATAGTTCATTCCGCAGATAGTACAATTTCGGAAGTTATAAGCAAACTTCTGATGAGTCTGCAAAGCCTGAAAGGTACCTACCCACCCTGTTCGCGAAATTTCGTATTTCGTTAGTAGACATTTTTACGTGATGATGCTCTTCGCAGAAGAACTTTGTTATATACTTATATCCGCAGTGTGGCGTGTGACTTGAGCAATTTTCTTAGCACTGTAAGGAATCCTTTGGGATACTATCAGATCCGCGTTTGATATCGTCGCGTTCGCAACAGACAGCTACGTCGTGTATTAAATAATATATACCGATGAGTTACCAACGTAAGTGACAAGTGCCAAGTTTTATACGTCAGATATGCGCAAGTCGTAGTTTCACAAACTCATAAGAATATAATCACCATCCAGATGGCGAAACTGTTACTAGACGCAATGCGATGGTGTGAACATACAACGCCCTTTCGAAACTTATTGATCATTTACATTTCGCCGAAACTCTCGACCTCATACACTTTGGAAATAATCTGAAATAATTCCGAACTGTGACTCAAAATACGAGTAATCGTCAGTGATAAAACTGAATCAATATCATATCTCCTCAGAGTGTACCAGTGATTTGGAAAATGTTACTTCGACTAAATGTGGAAAGATTTCATAAAACCTAGATCCCAACGACTAATTAAGCAAGAAAGTCTTCCTTCATGCAACAATGAGGAGAATGATGCTTACTGATTGCAAGATAACGTGTAACGGTCTCATTCTCTTCCGATGTCGAAATGGTCGTGGGATGGACTGGTATATAGCTGGTGAAATACATCGGAAATCCGTCAACTCCGATTCGGAAATATCCCTCTTAGGCGGGTAGCAAAAGGCACCGATGAGATCGAGTTTCCTACGCGGATGTCTCGATGAGTCCTGTCAGAGTCGGATTCTGCAGTTGACAGCGGTCTGCCTGCCCGCCTGCCTGTGGTGCCTTTTCGACGAATTGTGAATCGACCACGACCTCTACACATATACACAGCACATACATCCTGTGTTCTATTTCACTGGCTGCTGTCGATGACATAATTTTCGGAAATCTACCAACAGTTTTTAAAAATACGAATCAGGAAAACCAGCGGTTGGTTCACACGAACAAAATCGAAACCTTCAACAAACCCGCGGCGTATCCATTCTTTTGATTAAACCTTTGAAGGGTCAAAAAATCGTCCTTCTCATCATGATTTCCGAGTCGAATGGCGTGGGCTGACAACGAGCTTATCATCCGAGAGGAAGAGGAAGAGAGAGTGGTAAAGGATGTGTAAAAAAGATTACGACTTCAGTGGTATTAATTCGAGTACACCATAATTGGGACGTCTTCTTCTTTTGTTTCTCATTGCGCTCATCTCCCTCCACTTTCTCTCCGCGAAGTATTCCCGCTTTACTTTATTTCTGTTTCGTGTATTTTTCGGCTTGTATACTGTGGCCAGTAATCCTCTTCCTCTGTTCATCCTGTCCTCGGCAAAATGTTCAGAAGCTTTGTGGAAAATTCACCTGCTCGTCCACTCTTCTGTTCAAAAAGCTTCACCAGCTTATGGAACCATCAACTCTACCATGAAACAGGGTGAGAGATGCGATAGTTCTGGCTAGATTGAGATTCAATAGGGTCAGTAGACACAATATCGAATCGTTGTTTGGTGGCGCTAAAAAATTTATTCCCGTGAAACAAAGCGCTGTAAATTTACCGGATAAATGAATTGTCAGTTTGCGATTTTACCGTACAGCAGTGGAAATTGTCAATTTAAGTTCCACCGTGCGACTTGTCGGGTATGAAAACTCGAGTTATGTGAAAACTGAAACGAGTTTCGACTCTCTTTACGACCCGAGGTCAGCGCGTTTAAGCTCATTCAAAGTCTGCTGCTGAGCTTATATTTTCATCACGTCGTGTCCACTCTCGTGTACTCCTTCTAACTCGCTAGGTAGACAGATTCTTCCAACGTTTAAGTATTTCCTTTGATTTGACGCTCACTGAAACGAAGATAGCTGATGCAACATTCCCCAGGAAAATTCCATTCTTCCATTCTTCCATTATACTGCCTTATTCCTTCTCCTTTCAGACATTATCCGTTGCCGTCAAATTCCGATAAATATAATATCAGGTACATATGAAAAAGTTGTCCATGCGACAGTTACCTGCGGAATATTTATCCGAATAATTTTAGAGATCCAAAAACACTGATAAATTTTCGCTAAATTCAGTCTTGTTGTTACACAGAGCTTAAGAGTTACGCTGCTAGTATAATTTCAGTTGCCCTGCAGTTTCCATGGATTCCGTCCAAGTCCTGGGCAAAGCTTATAGAATTCATCAAAGTTTGAGTCCGCTTCAGGTCTCAGATTCCTATTTATTATCTTTCTTTACCCCGTCGGGTATTTCGGATTAATAAAGTTTTCTCTGCACGTTCTTGCCGCTCCACTAAAATAGCTTGTTTACTGTCGCGATAACTCTAAAATGGCAATAAGTAATTAACTAAATTTATGGCCTCGAACTTTCTGGAGCCTTAGATTCCCGGGTACTTAGAATTGAACGGCTTCTTGTTTCTCAGAAAGCAATTACATTCCGTGATATACTAGAAGTTTGAACGAGGAGGATCGAGGTGGCTTCAACTTTACATAAGAATACGCAGGTGAGTCTGATCCAGAAGGAACAACCATTGCACATTGAAATTTATTCCTCATCCCATATGCTTACGAAGTCATTTCGATTCATGCGGTGATGGATATGAGGCAGTCCGTGTCGTTCCGATTTTATACCCGATTTTTTTCTGTTTTCATTGCGTCATCGCAACTGTTCACTATTTTTTTCCAAATTTCATATCCCATAGATCTCCAGATATGAATTTACAAATATTTCGAAAAATTCGGCAGATTCTAAAATCGGAATTGCTGATATCGCCTTCGGCTAGTGCGGCACTTTCACACTCGCCATGAAGTCCTTTTATGCGCCCATGTCCTGCATCCGATTTTCTGCCCCACCTTTTGTCAAAAATTCGATTATTGTAAAGCTTTGCAAGCACTAGTGCTCGGAAAAACTTCACAACAGTCGAGTAGCTCTGTCGGAGGTACAGCGCAGAAAACAAATTTCGAGCCTTGTTTCATCTTGGGACAATGATTCAGTCAACAGGGTTGGAAACGATACCGACTGCAATTCTAGGATCCATAAAATTGGTAAATATTTGAAAATTCATATCTGGAGATGTGAGAGAAATAAAAATCCGAAAAATACCGTCGACAGAATCTGAATTCCGAATGGCTTATGGAATAGCTCGTATCATATACTCGGGTTTACCCACGGAGCGTGAAAATTGGTGAAAAAAAATAAACAAGAAGAAAAACAAAAATATATATATATATCAAACACGAACCTGCAGACAAAGATGGTGTGAAGGGTGGTCGCTGTGGTTGTTCCATAAATCAAAAAGAATTCCAAAAACGTCGGGACCAAAAGGCGAGGAGCCATTAGAGTCACGTGATGCAACATAAATTTGCATTCGTTTAAAGGCAAAAGCCCGAAAGCCCGAGCCTTTCCTCATAATTCACAATCAAAAACGACTGAAACGTGC
The DNA here is from genome assembly GCA_963978835.1 of Tenthredo scrophulariae. Classification (NCBI taxonomy): domain Eukaryota; kingdom Metazoa; phylum Arthropoda; class Insecta; order Hymenoptera; family Tenthredinidae; genus Tenthredo; species Tenthredo scrophulariae. Next base: position 16,958,330 of record OZ022230.1, on the reverse strand, counting down.
GAAACGCCAGTGCCGTGCCAAAGTGGAGCCTCATAGGGCTGTTACTTGCACGCTTTGCGCATAAAACGAGCATTAGCGGATATACTTGCACTTGTGAACCTTTCCCTCTAGATGCCTTCAACTTATTTCCCGCTTATTTCTCCTCTTACCATTTGAACCACTCGTAATTTATCAGCGTGACATTACGAGCTGTAACATTCTGATAAGATTTCATTTACTTGTAATTATAATTACTATGAAGTTGAAATTGCGATTCCACGTACTCGGGAGCGAGAATAAATCAACCCTATCGTATAACCGGTATCGAGTCAATATTTTATACCCTTCTCTACTCTTTGGTGAATATTATTTGATTTCTGCTTTGAATCGCGTGTTCCTACCTCAGATCTTTCATGCGTATAAAATCGCGGAAGCGTACATTGCGTGCCGGACGAATTTCTGAACGAGTCGTCTGACCAGGTCAAGGGCTTCTATACGAAACCTCGGTTTTTCATCCACAGTAGACTGAAATCCATCGACTAATCGAATACCTTGTTTCAATACGTTTGACCAAAATCGCAAAATCGACTCCTTACGATGGGAATAAATGTTCTGAATTTTGAAAATATCAAACGAAGCAAGAGCTATTCATTTCTAAAGCGTGTGAATCACTCCTCCTGTTTTTGAATGGGCATTTTATCAATTTATTCATTAATTTCCTCATGCTTCACCGTATACCTATGACACGTTCGATTTGCTTGTTGGCTTTCAATCACATCAGCCAATTCCTCGGTCCATCAGTTGCACGCATGGGGCTTTCCCACCTCTTACGGGTCGTTAAAGTACCCAAAAAAAAAAAAAAAATAATAATCATATATATATATATATATATATACGAATATAAACGGTAGATATAGGTATAACCGAAGTGGCATTCACTCCGTGAGTTTTACAACCCTGAGGCCCATTTGGCTTGGTGGAGTATGTGATCGGGCAAGGATCACGGGGTGGTAATGATCCGCAGCCACGAAGCTTATCCCCAGGTGGTGACAGCCCCGGGGGATCATCTCCGTCCGGTGGTTATGTTACTTTTGTCCTCAGCAGGCACATTGAGGCCTACAATAACACCAGGCCTCGAATGTCGACGTTTGAACATTGCGGACTGAGGGGACATTAGGTTGAATTTCGAGTGCAGGCAAATGGGTTCAATTATTATTCTGGAAACGAAGAGATATAAGAAAAAAGGGAAAAGTCACTCGAAGTGTTTTACGCCGTAAAATTGCAATAGAGAAGTTTTTTTCAAACTTTTTTCAATATCCGTGACGAAATGATGAAAGAGGATACTAAAAGTGAGATATGATTGTAATTCGTGCACGAAATCACAGCTCATAGATATCCAGAAAATTATGGGAATTACGTCAAGTTTATCGAGTGTTATACTTCGCTGTCGTACACCACCGAATTTCGTTATAGCTCAAAGTGCAACTGGCAACTTTAGAGACGAGACAGGATGTCAGGATGGTTTTAAGGGTAGCAAGTATGCGTGTGCTGCTGGTTGCTGATAAGCCCGAGCACCCTTTTGCCTTGTCGCAGCCAAGGTCCGTTGGAAACATTTCACACAAGCGTTTCCGGGATTATAATCGTTGCGCGGACTCAGCACGACTCGTTCCACCCCATTTGATAACTAATACAATCCCTTGCCTTGCTCAGGATAAGCGGACATTTCTGACCATCGGTTATCTTTATCTCTCTCTCGTATAGTTCATACATCATGTACAGCTGTATATAAATATAAATATACCAACACATTAGGCTACGTCAAAACAAGTGGATATTTTTTTTCCAAATTTCGAACGGAAAAATGTGTAGAATAACTTCAAATAATAAGCCTCCGAAAAGAGTGAAGCTGTCATTGATGTCCAAGTGCTGTCTCGATCGACAACAGGGTGGTTCTTCACTTGATTAGCCACGCATATATGAATATTCATGTAACTTGGCCGGAACAAGTATTACGAAAGTCTGTCTTGGTGCTGGAGGACTTTTTGGTTCGCTGATTCCGAATCTGAGGTCTAAAATTCAAAATTCAAAATAGTTGATTCAATTTGAATATGCGACATGTTTGAATATTCAAGACATCGGTCGAATGAATGTTTTGAATTTGGAATCAGTGACTTAGTTGCTTATTAGAAATAGTTCTAAATATTGATTGAGAGGAAGTTCGAACAGGACGAGAAAAAGGAATAGAGATTGTTGGTCGATTTTAGCCCACGATGATACACATCGAATTTTCGAGCAAAAGAATAGAGAAAAAAAGGAAAAAAAAAAAAAGAAAAATGAAGAACAGCAGGAAATGTAAAATGAAAAAAAGAAAATTACGCAGGCATCAAAGTATCTTCCACACTGGCGAATTCTATCGCGTTTGGCAATCCGAATCGTATATACTATATACATGGAGAGAGAGAGAGAGAGAGAGAGGGGGATATACGTAGATTTAGCGAGATTGGGTGTGGAAAGTATTTGTTGGTTTGGTTCCCGCGTTTAACCCTCTGGGAAAATGTGCAAAGAGAAAAAGAGACCCGGGTTTGTATAACGGTGAGGTTTTTAATCGGTTATCTCTTTGCCCCTTGGGACAATTGTATATGTATGTATACAGATATAGGTGAGGTCGCGACGCGGGCGTCGCAACTTGGTTTCTCCATAGTGTTCGAATCTGCACGGTCGTTAGGGACACACGCGTTCGTCCGATCGGTTAGGTATCCCTACGAATGGATAGCGGTGAGTTGTCCGCGTGGATCGAACGCACCCAATTGCTATTCAGCTACCCTCTGACGACAGCCGTGCTCTACGATTTTCATTTGTTTGCGGCATTCGCGAAGAGGGAATGGAATGGAAGGGTTGAGGCTTGGGGGTTGGGATCGGGCTTGAGCTTGGGGTTGGACCATAGTAGAGAGAGAGAGGGGGAGAAAGAGAGTTGGCATCGGCGAAGGTTCATCCGCGAATTTAATACAAGTAGAGTAACCAGGGGCTGTCGAGGACCGTATAGGGGTAAAAATATATAGAGAGACAGTGTAAAGTCCGCAAGAATCAATTCGCATATGGTGAATTTTATCGAATTCACCTAAAAAATCCCTTTTTAGATTTTTTCGTTTTTTTCGTCTCCTAGTTTTATTCAAATATCTGTTATACAAATACTTTCGCTATACGCACGTCGTTGAAACGTTGAGGCGATAAATATAGACTCGATGTTGAAGAGGTTGAAGCATATAAGTTTGCATAGGTCATCTCAGGCTGACCATACATACCCATGATCTACGCATTACTTTCGCGGATAAACTCTTGCGAAATGTCTTTATAGTTCTGCACATCAACCCTCCACCGACATTTAGAACTAAAATATACATTCATCTACTTTACTAGTTTCCAAAGTTTTGCTGCAAACTAGCAGCCGCGTTTGTTGCATGTAATATAATGCACGTTTGGCTTTATAATTCTCTCTCGATAATTCTCTCGTTACAATACCGAGAGAGAGAGAGAGAGAGAGAGAGATGAAGTTTATGCAGTAGATAGGTACATATTATACCTACGTCAATTTTCGAATTACCTTGATATATATCGCCTAACGGGTTTCTATATTGCAATCAGCGATAATAAATAACCAGAATTACGAACGACGCACTGAGGCAATTAAAACAACGATAAATTATTCAAGTCAACGCGCGTGAAAAATCGTGGCCGAGTTTGCCAATCCCATACCCCATACCCCATACATACCGTATACCCCATATACCTACCTACCTACCCCCGTGCTAGCAGGAAAAAGGCCGATGAGGCAATTTGTTAGAGGATAGAGATAGGTGAAAGTAACATACCTGCAGGAAAACCGTCTATAATCAATGTAGCAAAGACCCGAGAGAATTTATTCCTATAGGGAGTTTTAGCTCTAATTTCTTGTTTTCCGGAAAATTATTCTATACAGAATCTAGTAGTAGTAGTAGTAGTAGTACATACTATCGCATTGGGTATCCGTATTTCATAGTTACGGTGCCAATATGCTAATCCAATTATCGATTCAGTTCTGCTTTAGTGTTTAATTATATTATGAATATTTCGTCTACCTATGTGCTGCAGGTTTTTATTCTTCTTCTTTTTTTTTTTTTTTTAGTAAGGATTTGAAATTCATTTTATAGCTTCATTTTCGCGTGGATTATATATTGCACTGTTAAATTTTTGGCGAATGGACCCTTGCGCTATTCTCTCTTTTTATATTATTGTGCATTGCGCTTGTCCTGCAACATTCTCATGGACGTTAACTAAACTTATCTATCTATGTATATCTTTCTCTCTCTCTCTGTCTCGGTTTATGAATTAACGATGTAACTTTAATTTGGAAGAACAGTATATTTTGCATTCGGTGTTAACGGCTCCATCCATCAGGGCCTGTACCACCGCAGGCACTCTCCCGCACATGCGACTCGCTGTCCAGCTTCAAATGCGAATCTGATACGAAGCGAAATAGCGAATTCACCGTTCACCGTTCACCGTTCACCGTTTTCGCAATTCCAACAACTCACGGCTCGTCAATCTACCCTATCTAAATCCAGACTCGACCAATGCCTGTAGGTAGGTAGGTACTAGATACGATAAAGGACCTCGTGAGGTACCGCAGAATTTAGTATCACTGTGGTAGGATTTCACCCAATTAAATAACGGGATGTTTTAATCCAAAGACGGGTCAATGTGTATAAGTTTTTTCTTAACTCCACTTTACTTTTTTTTTTTTTGTCTAATTACCAAACTCCAACATTTTTTCTACTCGCTTTTTGGAAAACACTTATTTTAACGCTTTATGCGGTGTTCAAGTTTCGGAACCCACGCACGTCTGGATACGAAGGTACAAGTTTTTAGTCGTTTGATCAAAGACACGGGAACTCCCACGCAGAGTGTGGGCGTGGATGATGTTGGGGTGTTTCGTACGTCTGCGGGTACTAGGATCGAGGAGGAGGGTACAAGATTTTTTTCTTTTAAATTAGCAGACGATGGGGAAGAGGGAACCGGGAGAGATAAAATAATCTCCGTTTCATATCACGCCAAATAGAATAATGCTGCAGTTTTTACCTCTTCTAGAATCAGGGGAAATCCTGCGCCCGAGTTCTCTACTCGACTTTTTGATTCATCACGGTTCCTGGTTGCAGCCGCTGATTAGCTAAGCAAATTTTTACCTTTTTATGGGTATTAGGCAAATCTTACTAGCCGAAAGACTTTTCTTCGATGTCCTTTTTCGTTTTTAACATAGTTTTTAATCACCGAATAAAAAACCACAAATTTGAACCCTTATGTTCTTTTAACCGCAACTAAAATCAGGCTTTTTTCATCCGCCACTGAATGATCGGAATTACTTCTGATTCGAGTATACAGCTTAAAGTTTTTATTAATTTGAGTTTCAGCATGGTTTAGACGAAGTAATGAGAAAAAAAAAAAAAAAATTAAGCCAAAACAGTTATAGGAATCTGTAAATCTGTGAAAAGGAAACGAAGAGAGAATAGATTTTTTTTTAGTTTTCTGAAATGAGCGAAAATTTTTATTTTTTTTATTTTTCATTCTTATGTCTTCAAAAAATTGAAAACGTAATTATAGATTTTCCGTCGACAATTCTTTTTGAAGTACATAATTTTATTTTATCCACATTTTTAGGACACGGAAAAAGAAGTATTCATCTTCGTACAACGATCGAGGGGTATACGTATACTGGGGAGGATTTAAAGCGAACCTAAAGGCGAATTCCGCGAAAGACAAAGGCGATTTAAATTAAACGCAGCCATTTCTAGTGCTCGTTTTCTTTTTTGTTCACTCTCTTTCTTCATCCCTTTTTTTTCTTACTTTCTTTCTTTTTTTTTTTTGTATTTTCTTTTTTCTTCAACTTAGGTATCTTTTTCTTATTATTTTTTTTCGCTGTTTCTTGTTTTCGTTTTTATCGTCTTAGCCAGCGGTTCCATAAGACCGGGTGCTGCGAATCGTCTTTCTCCGTTACCTCGCTCTCTTCTACGCCGCCTCATCAATCCCCGTAGTCTTTCATTAGAACCTGCTGCAGCAGCTAGGAACGGGGGAACTTCTCTCATCCACATTGTCTGAAACCATAGAAATCCGGGAAATGTTGTAAATGATAAGATTCTCAGCTCTAGAAATTCTGTTTTGACTAACGCCGGAATGAAAACGCTCTATAACTCTCGTACTCGCATCCATCGATGATTTTCAGAATCAGAGTTTTGAGATAATTGAGACAAACACACCATTCGTTTAGTTATGGATTTTTCGAACCGATCTCGCTCTCTCGCGATACCAACGAGACCTTATAGCAACTGCAAACGCGGATATCCCTAATTGCGGAAAATGAATATGAGCTGAATTTTGTTACTGCGAAAAATCGCGTAGAAATACAAGATCCGGAAGTCTTGCGAATCATCCTCCTTCAGATTATTCAATATGCTCTGCACAGCATCAAATTTCTAATTTCTTCAGCCTCCGACGCTCGATAATTCCTCAGGGTTAGAGGATATCAGATTTTTTTCATCATCTCGAGAGGCCAGGGTGCCTTTGGGTGGAATGTAATAGGGATGGAAGAAAAAAAAAAAAAATGTGCATTCACAAAGACGTCCGAAAGCCAGAAAATTGTATAGTTAGCAATAAAAATGGCACGAAAGTTCCGCGGCTAGAAGGTGCCAGATCCAGAAGGGAACCTACCAATTTGTCATTCTCGACTGCCACGGGTGCTACATCAATACTTATGTATATATGTATAGAGCTGAGGCTTAGGTTCAGGTCGGGGTTTAAACGGGTTTCAATGGGTTAAGCATGCGCTCGCAAATTACTGCAATACGTATTATATTGCCTCGACATTCACCCCCTCAAGTGCAGCTAGCAAAGCGGCGTTATCACCACGAGCTGGATCATAGTTATGTCCCATAAAATCAATGGAAATGGAAATTTTACTAACTCCGTTCTCGGAGGGTTGAGTGAAAAACACTTTACCGTTATTGCGGGGTACTTGAGCGTTCGCGAAACGGTGCCAAAAGAAGGGTCTACTCGCATGAACGACCCTTATTAAAAAAAGAAGAAAAAAAAGGGCGTTTAAGAGATGAACAAATTCTATAACCAGATTATTTATCCATAGCTCAAGGCGTGTTCATAACGTTTCATATTGGCTGTTGAATAAAGTATGAAGTATACGTGTATAATTGACTTTCGTCCCGACCATGACACCCCCAGAGGCTAATTAATTAATATGAACACCCTGTAGCGACGGACGCGCCTCGCGACCCAACCGACGCTATGGCGTAAGTTTAAAAGCACCACGCGTCGAGAGCATCTGCGCCGCGACGCGACGTCGAGTTAATCACGAGCCACTAGTGCACGTGCCCGTCTGCCGATGACAGTTAGTGTTCATAAACACACGTGTAGCAGTATAGCCGAGGGCTGAGAGTCGGATGGGTATGGGATCTGGATTCTGGACCACGTCGTTTTCGGAACAAACGTGGGCTTTGATATCGGTGCCAGATGTCGCCCGAAAATTAGCAGCCCTTGCCAAATATCTTGGGGGACCTTAAATTCTCTCAAATGCATGGGGTGGGTGAAGGAGACAAATTCATTTCCGACAGTCTGCCTTCTGGACAGACGAATTTCAATAGATTTCATACAATTAACCGAATTTTTCAGTCGTAAACCAGTTCGCTGATTTCAACGAACAATTGTCTTCATCTTCGCTCGATATTTCAACGTGCTATTTGATATGCTGCACCCTGAAGGAGGCTATTTTTTTAAGACCGACGTGTCCCATAAGAATTTTCACAGCTCACAGTAAAATTGAACTGAGAAATAGACGGCAAGGATTATAATTATGGGGTACTTTTATCCAAAAAAAGAAAAAAGATGTTAGGCACCAGTTCTTCTCATGATATCTCGCGAACCGTTAATGATATCGAAATAAAGGTGAACATCAAAAATAGAGCTGATTAAATTTTCTATGAAAAAGTATTGATGTATTTTTCCTGTATCTTTATCGACTTCGCCGTATCTTGAGACTGAATATTTGAACATTTTGAGCCATTGTACACAGGATAATCGGTTACACATTCCACGTTCGAATACATCGAAACCAATAAAGATAGAGAAAAAATGTATTGTACTTTTTTTTAGAAAATTAATTCAGCTTTATTTTTAATACATACCTTCATCTCGATATCATTGACGGTTCCCGAGATAACAGCGAAAGACTGTTTCCGTGCATCTTTTTCCCAAAAAGGTTGCTCGATCGCATTGCGCTTTGAGTTGAAGATTTCCAAAATGTTAATGATTGGTTATTGCGAGTGAATATTGGCGTATTGAATTACAAGACATAATAACGCAGTAAAAGTTAGAACTACACCGCTTCGTGAGTTGAGCGCTTTAATCAAGGTCTAATTGGCAGTGGAAGTTAGTTCGTTGTTAGGCCAACATGCAGCTCTTTGTGTATCACACCGTCTCAGGTAAGCCAGTCAGCCAATCAACCCCATCATCCGGTGTCCTTTGCTACGTGATATTAACGTTTCATCTACTTCAAGATCTTTCGATCTTATGTTACCAGTCTGATTTTCAAATTTATGATGAAAGGCTCGGGGGGGATGACAAGCTTTGAGAAATAACTGTTAAAGAGGGCTCGTTGTATTTAGATGCAATTTTTTGCATTCAGTTCATATTTCAACCATTCGTGTACCTCAATCGGTGATACCTATTTGGTTTCTCAGTCGACGGGAAGGTCTAGTTGGTACCGTAAGGAGCACGCTCGAAGAAAAGATCGAAATATCCGAAACTGAATGAATATGGTGCTTTTGTCCCAATTATCTCTAAATGGTACAATATACTATGTATTAGACTGTGTCAGAGAAAAACGACGTCTTCTTTTTGTCCCGGCCCTTTCGAAAATAGTTAGTGCTCAATACAAAAAAAATTGTCCCCAAAGCTCAGCTATGTAGCTTGAACACAGAATTAGCGCATTTGAAAATAAGATTTTCCATGTATTTCAAATGGCAAAATTTGTTTATCTTAGTTTTATCTGTATAACTTTCTTCATTCAACTAATAAGAATGAAAAAGATATACGGTTTGGTAGAGAATTTCATGATCTAAAAAAATGGTACTTTGGCCCAAGTTGCTCAATTGAACCGTTAACAAGTTACAGTGGTTTAAAAGTCATATGTACATTTGATTACTGCTTACTTTTCGAACAATAAATTTAAATAATCTTTCTAATAAATTTTCGAAGAAATTTTGTTTCTTCACAAAAACGTGTATTTACTTTGCTCTTATCAGTTAAATGAAAAAAGTTATACAGATGAAACTAAAATAAACAAATTTTGCCATTTGAAATACATGGGAAATCTTATTTTCAAATGCGCTAATTCTGTGTTCAAGCTACACAGCTGAGCTTTGGGGACAATTTTTTTTATATTGAACACCAACTTTTTTGAAAAGGGCCCGAATAAAAAGGTGATGTTGTTTTTTTTTTGATACAGTCTACTATGTATGCCCTCAACACGGGATCTAATTCCCAAATTGTGACTGAATGGTAAACTAGGTCTAGTGAATAACGCGAATCGTCTCAGTCTTCGCCGTTTCGCCCTGGGGGCAGTGTTGCGAGGAAATAAGTGAACACTTCCGGCACATTGACTGGAAATACCATACGCAGCATGAAGGGTGCGAACGGTGGAACAGGGAGTAACAGGGGCAGGAAGAGGGCGGCGTTACTCGGTACGTGCTTCGTATAAGGAAAACTTGTACTCTGGTATATCTATAAATGGCAGTCACGTGAAGGTGCACTCTTCAGCAGCACGTGACGATCGAAAATCATTCAATTCTCCATTAGCGACACGTGTATGCGTTTTTACTCTTATAACCGGCACACCCTGATCCCCGGTATTTTTACTCAATCATTTTTACCTGAATTCAAAAATCAGATTTAGTTTTTTTTCTTTCCTTTTTTCGTTTACAGGTTTGACCATTATTCTTCACGGAAGTCGTCGCTCTACTAACTTCAACTGTGACTTTAATAAATAATGTTACAAGACGAATTGAATATCACATTTATTATTATAAGAAAATGATCGTAATTTCGTATAATTTTTTTTTTATTTTTGTGATTATTTGATCGATCCTCAGTCGGTTTATATACTAAATAAAAATTACAGTTCGTGACATCCGTTGTGAGATTACGTACTGGGTAGTGCACTACGGGTAACACGTTATAGTATAATCATAACTCGAATCTCTATGATTTCTGTACGCGTGAACGAAAAGTTATTTCGCGTGCTGCTATAAATCTACCTATCTACCTTGTTGAATATCGACTTAATTCGAGGATTCACGCGATCTGACCATAACAAGGGTACATATAGGTAGTCCAGGTAGGTGTATGAAAGTTATAATATCAGAAATATCATCATCCTGATTTTGGGCGAAAGTCAAAGGGCTGAAGATAAGCCTGATTATAATCATACATTACTCTTCGTTGCGGGGGAACATTTTTTTCTTCCCATTTTCTACCTTCGATAAAGTTTGGTGAAGGAGAGGACCGACGTGAACCAGAGAAGGACTTGAGACCAGGTATAGTAGGTAACTCGACGCCAGGGTACGAAATTGCAAAAAGTTAATAACTCTTGCACTGGTATATATGAAGAGGTCGAGTCTTGGCTACAAGGAAAAGTTTTGTAATAACAGACGATGGGACTAGAACTCGGGACGCCATTTTGGAGCAAATATACCTTCCAGCCTGAGACCACACTCGTGCACCAATACACTCGTGCCTACCACCAGTACATATATGTATATCTGTATATACTGTACTTCTTTCGATCAGTCTTACAAGCTCAGCGCACCCTCTTTGATCCAGCGCAGCCCTTCAAAGCAGAACTTCCGTATCTCGGAGTTCGAAAAATGACCTTAAAAACGAAGATAACGAGCAGAGTGGGCCAACTTTTTCTGTATGTACATCATGCGAGGAGCCATTCACTGCCAAATCTTCTGAAACAGTGATTCCTGATTTCACGTGAATTCTTCGGTGATTTCAGGATTTCAAATGATTTCCGATATTCCAAGGAATTTCAACTCTTCGATTTCACCTATCCGTCCAATAAAGTAGGAGAGATTTGGGCTCGAGGTTATTCGTCATTTCTTTCATACGTCCGAAATGATTTCACTGATTTCATGTGATTTCCTTCGAGATCATCTGAAATCAATGAAATATCAGGATTTCACTGATTTCACTGGGGTTCGACGGATTTTATGGGACTTAATTCATGGGATTTGCAGCCTCATTTCATTCCGTAGTGACAAGATTATTTCAGGAGTGAATAGTCCCTCGAAGTCATCTTATTCCTTACGTAGATCCAAAAGAAATTTCGTTTCTTTTTAAATTATGCTCCTGAGATGATGATTTTGTAATTTTCTACAAGAAAGAAGAAACATATACCTATCTACTTATATGATAACCGCGAGATGAACAGAGAATACAAGAGGTTCCTCTGATCTTTACCAAGTAGCGTATAGCACAGGGTGTTTTCCACTCAGGCTTTTACCTCTTAGAGTTTCTGGCTTCGAGTTGCGTGGGATTAACAAGAATTTGGCTTCGCTGAGCCGAGCCATTTCATGCCTTGTGATACAGAGAAACCGGGAATCTTTGTCCTGTTGTGTTATCTGTCGCTTAGTAATCTGAGATAAGAATATCTGAACGATTAAAACCTGATGGAAAAGGCCACAGTAGTTTCGGGTGTACGAAAGCCATGATGTCATGAAGGAAGTAAGGTTTGGGTGTGTAAAAGTTGTAAAGCGAAAAACTTGAATCCATAAAATAGTTTGGGGTTGAAGAGAGAGAAAAAAAAAAGGGAAACAGAAAAAAAGAAGGGTAATAGTTGAAAGGAGAGGAAAAATAAAACCAGTTTCATATAACGACGGGCGGTTTCTTGCGGCGTTCATAAAGTCGAGTGTAGGCACTACTTACCTCTGGGCGAAGGATCCCATAAGCCTGAGAGCCTCCTAGCTGCGTGCCTCGCAGGATGAGAGAAAAAGGAAGCCGTTATCTGCTACCCGAAGAAAATAATAACGTAACAACGTGGTGGTTCTGGTCCCGCAGGCGGTTATTCACGGGTCAGTGCAGACCCCTTGACTCGTGGTCAAGATACGGGTATAACCCTTTTTAACCCTCTCGTCTTATACGTCTCTGACGTCTACCAAATCTCCAAAGTCTCACCAAGCAGTGCAGCTTCAGCTAACCTTAAACTATTTCGTCCAGGACGTGAGTCGAAATAAACACCGGAATCTTCTCCCGATCTAGTCTATCCCCAATTTCCTGTCAATTGGGGGACGAAACTGTCCCGCAATAATAGCCATTTGTACTCCCACAGTGGGTTACGTGCTGCTCTACCCTTGTAAGTATGAAGTTAAAGTTGCATAATTCGCATCCCGCGAATTCATGTTTTCTGAATAACACCTCGGTGGTAACATAGTATCCTAAAAACAGGTCGAAATATTGATATAAAATATTTCAAACATACAGGATTTCACATTCAAATGATAGGTGTGAGAAATTTCCACATCTATCAATTTGAACGGTTTTTTTCACTGACAATTTATATTCCCCACATATTCGGTGGTATTCACAGTAATCACATGGGTTTTTCAAGGTCTTTAAAAGAGCCGCGAAAAATACACCAAGTCTTCGAGAACGTGCCATGCAAGAACCCGGAGCGCTTGCAAAGGGGATCGTGGCTTCGATGGTTGTACACTGTACAGGTGTCTCTTCGTGAAATATAAGTGATATATTTTACAGGAATATGAAGCCCGCTTGATAGGTAGGTACTGCATTAAATTGAAAAAAAGAAAGAGCTTTTTTAAAGGGGCTGACGTATACTTTTGAAAATTTTACGACGCAGTAAAATTGTGTTAACGTGTACTGCACGTGGCTGTGCTGTACGTATACTGTAATAATAGTGCAGTACTCCGTACCTGAAGGAGAAACTCCCGTACTAATGGGTATACGGTTATAATAGATCCAACTTTTTAAAAAACTTCATCTCTGCAGTGGTAAAAGTTTAGAGTTTTCACCCGACGTGGACGCGGACGTCGGCGAAGTCAATGTGTTTCTTGGCGGGGGTTGCTTTGCCGTTAAAAGACGTCGATTGAAACGTTTGAGATGAAAATTACTGGTTCCAAATTTCAACGGACTAATAGACTTTCGAATTCGTTATCGCCGTTTCATCTTCAGAGCTTTGAACTGCTTACGATCAGCGGAGTAGATTTCCCTTTGGTTTCCATTCAGGGGAGCGAGCACCGAGGTCATTGTTATTGCCAGAAAGTGTATGAACCTTGGCAACGCGATGCGCGAAGTAAGGGTATTGATCCGTTCGATTTCGGATTTCGGGACACGCTCGATGAACACGCTTTTCAAATTGCCAACCACCATCGACGCTATGGTCAAGTGGACGGAGTAAATCTACTCTGTCGTCCTGTTCGCGTCATTGGGCGAACTCAATGTGCCTGATTGACAGTGGACACTCGCTGTCACCCTCGTCGTAAGCCATAAAACGACGGCCGATGTGACCATCTCCAAGGAAACGTGGCGTCCTTTACTTTCCTTTCCTCGATCTCATCTCGGCCTCTCCGGAAATACTAGAGGTATAGTGTCTCGTTCTCGATCTAACATATAAGTAGTCGACCCAGGGAGACCTTCATCACGTTGCGCTTCAACAATTTCGGCTTCATTCGAATCACGAATAAATTGATCTAATAATGTGGAATCAAACGTTTTCGATCATGAATTCAGTGTAATCTTCCTACGTTCTTCACCCAGAAAAAAACTTTCTTGATTCATACCGGGAATACCGACTTGACATGAGTCGGGATGAGTGAAGTCGGGAGTCGACACAATTCAAGCCGCTGTAGACAGATTGAATAGTGCCTGTTCCAAAAATGTCAAATCGAAATCCCGACTTCAACCAAGTCGGGTTCGACTTGATTCAAGTAGGGTTCGGCTTGATTCGAACCGTTTCTCTCTACTTGATCCGAAGGTGCTTTTCCGGTTTGATCCAAATATTTGGTTCCACCAAATTCGAATCACAATCTCGGCCTGATGCAAGTATTATTTTTCGGCTTGATTCATGCTTTGTTGCAACTTGAATCCCACCTTTAGCATTTTTGAAAGAAATCGCTCTGCTCTCAAAAACAATTCGAGGTAAATGAAAAAGTGAGTATTTTCAGTACCCAAGCGGTGAAAAACAAAATATGAATTCAACTAAAACATGAATTTTTGTTTAATATTCTCTATTAACGCGAAGGGATTTGACGTATTCGGAAGATTTTTTTGTCGAGTAAATTTATAACTATAGAGATATTCTGCTTTTAAATTTTCTCCTTTTTATATTTCAGCAGCAAAAGGTTAAACTGTGATAAGAATCAAATCGGAGATTCACATTCATATTTGAAAAAAAATTCAGTACAAATTTAGAAATTTTAAAACTTCAATATTCATCTACGCTTTCCACACATCCAGAATATGACTTGCATGTAAGATCTATCACAATGTTCGACTTTGGCGATAGAATCGAGGGATATTTATAATTGGGTACCAAGAAATCATAGTAGCAGTAGACGTAGACGTATAGACGTAGACGTAATCGTAGACGTTTATCGGTTCAAAACAAGTAGCTCGTGGATTGGCGCCGTGTTTTTTAAATCACTTCTATCATTTACTTATGGGGACTCCGAATTTCGGATCGAAGGATAATTAGTCATACTCCTTAAAACATACCGGTTTTCTGGGTGAATCAAGTCTTTTTTCCGGTTCGAATCACGTAGTTTGTGACTTGAGGCCTTATTTCTTGAATTGAGACTATTTTCCACTTATGACGAGTCTGAATTTCGGAACGATAGTAGAAATGACTATACTATTTGGAACAAGTAGTTTTATACTTGAACCAATCTTTAGCTGACTTGATTCAAGAAACTTTTTTTTCTGGGTTGCCATGTTCAACATCCTCAAACCCTGGTGTTACTCCATGCTGGTAGACCCGGTTTTTTCTTTCAGGTATTCTGAAACGTAAGAAATATCGGAATTCTTGCCCTCGAAATGATCTAGTTTTTGATTTGTGGAGACGTTTTCTGGCAAAAAACGAACACCAGCGTGCATGGATGGAATCGCTTCTGAGGAAACGAAGAATTTATCACTTTGTCTATCTGGTATTCGAAGGAATATTGCAAAAATTAGTTCTGCGGATCAGGAAAATCATCAATCAGATATTACCAACCCACCAATACAACACCTCTGCACAGTTTTGCTGAAATATTCATTAGGGCGATGCTTGGACCAAGAAAAAGAGGAAGAATTCAGCTTCTCTTCATATGCTCCGATGGAGGGAAAGAAAGTGAACAATTAAGACGAGATATCCACCACACATCCGTGATATCAGTTATAATTCTCTCGCCAATGTGTAGATGGACGTCAACTCTTGGCAGCCATTCAGGTCTGCTGCAAAGAGTGGGGTATACCTTTGGATGATACGTTAAGGCATGAGGGAATGAGATTGACGTAGTTTAGGTGGTTTCATGGAACGGGACATCCAACTCCGGTTGTGACCAATGACCAGGACAAATTGTAGCAACCACGAAATAGAATGACGTCAGAGGACAGTCGAGGTAGCGGGGACAGAGAGATACCTTATGGCTGGTACCTTGGTGGTTACGTACGTCACAGGGATGTTATTAATGAAGCATGGAGATGTTCGGGATGTTATACGGTCAGGATTTATGGCTAGCTTGGCCAGCATCCTGTCTTCTCCGAATGTCACTCTAGTGCCTCCTTCCTCGGTACGAATAGCTTGTTCATTTTCATTATGAAAATTTCCGCAAAAAGACTATCGTTCGACTTACCGAGAGGAAACACATAACAATCAAAATATACGACCAGCGATGATCGCATCATGATTATTGATTGACTCAGTTTTATTTTTTGCACACTCGACCCATATACGGCAAAGTTCATTCGATCTGAAATGATTATGAATCATGTCTCCAGATGCTAAAAATCAGCTATAGAATATTCCTATTGATTTGAAAAAAAATGATCACCAATGCGTGTATGGTAGTACCCACGTAATGCAATCTTAGGACGAAATTATAATCCGAACTATCCGTGATGTTCGTTTTTCTTTATTTTTTTATTTTTTTACTCCCCAAAAGCTTATCCCTCTGAAAGCGCGGCGTGCGTGCAAGACGATAAAATTACGGGGTAGGGGTCGAGAAATCTGACCGGCTTGAGTCCCTGGATCAGCAAAAATTCTGTGTCCCTCAATAAAATTTCTCTTGTCCGCAAGCGTCAAGTTTGAGCTGGGTGTGGGTTATGCGCCATTTTCGTTCATATATAGGATCGTTTCGAGTGAAATAGGAATCATTGATGTTTCATAACCCGAAATTCCATGCTAGAATTCTTTGTTGGTTTATAACGCCTTTTTCTCCTGCAGTTTCGTCTATTTTCCACCCAGCCCCTCATCGCATCGTCGCCATATTTTTGAGAGATGAAGAAAAAAAATGTAGAAAAAGAATTGCATGCCTTTTTTTTTCGTCGTTCACCTTAATTAAAATTCACTTTCGCTTACTGGCTCCGGCTGAAACACCGCTTGACCATCACCACGGAATGTGGCACAAGCCGTGTCGGTGTGTCGGCGAATTCCACCTTCTCTGTGGTTCGCAACAATTCAATTAACAAATTTTGGTTGAGTCAACTTACTAGATATACTGCAGGCGAGTTGCAAACATTCCGGCTTTTACGCTCTAACATAGCCTTGCATTTACCCAGTCGAGATAAACTCGAAGCTAAATATCATAAAGTACATTCGGTACACTTAACCACAGTCCAACATCAAGATCTCTGCTGTTTCTCCAGAATTCTACCCGGTCTCAATTCCTTCCGCAAGATGCATATACATATATGTATATATCTATTATCTGGCCCTATCGGTAGGGTCTAAATTGATCACCGGGTCCAACCCTTATCGGTTAATTAATACCCGGCACTTTCCGCTCTGTGCTATCTCCGCCTTTCTCTGATCCATTTTACGGACCTAATAAGAGGTAGAAGATACAAAAAACGCGAGACCATGGCGAGCAGCACGTAGGTGCGATTTAATAAAAGGAGGAAATCGATCATCTTAATGAGGGTAGTAATTAGTGGAACCAGTCCGGTCCTTTAAAATCGTATTAATTACCTCCTCGTTATTCATGGATGATGAATTCCAAGAATACTCAAACACTTTGTCTAGTTTTAAGTACAAATTGTTCTCAATGGTCCCATAGATTATCCTCGCATACCAAATGACGTAGATGTCCGCGGATTCTAATGAATGCTTTGAATCGGGTCATTGGGCAGCCATATCCTGACAGAGTACTTCTCCGGGTAGAACAGCATCCCGCTATCCTTCTTTTAAATCTCTAGCTCTAGATCTTTCCGCTTCTTGCCTTCCTTCTTCTTTCTTTCTTCATTTCTTTCTTTCCGGCTTTGTTTCACCTTTATCGCTCTCTCCTTTTACCGTCTTTACCTTCTTCGTCAGATAAGTTCTGACCAGCTGCAGGATGATCCACTCTTAAGGAAAGATCTAATCAGCGAACGAGGCGGGTCCCCGCCGCTGTTTCTGAGAGTAAGCGATCTTCATATTGATAACGACCTCCGGATCGAGATAGGTCAACATAGAACGAAATCCAAACGAGAAATAGTCCGGATACTAGGTATATGGCCATCATTACTGCACTGATTGGATCCTACCAACGAAATTCATATCTCAAAGCTTAAACACGATTAGCTAATGCTAGGATCCCTTCCATCTTCATTTGGTATTCTCTTTGCTGTTCCATGCATACACGGCACGTATATCATTAGCAACGACAAGATAGATGATAAGATTATAAGTTTATGATGAGTAAATTTTGGACCAGGAACTGAGGCAGGAGGGTAACTAACCATTTGGTCACTTTTAGGTCCTTGCATCTTGGTCTGAGGCAAAAAACACGGAATTAACTTTCTGAACGCGTGCTTTACGGTCTACATTCAATCCTAAATTACCCTCAAAGAGCTGATAGCCATGACGTATTAATTACAGTTTAAAGCCGGCCCTGGTGGGCCAGCACGAGTAGATTTAGTGCTTCGAGATAAGGGGTGACTGAGTCGGCATTTCAAGCTTTTCCTCCTTCCATCTAGTCCTCACACTCCTCTTCAATCTCTAAAGGGCCTCTGGAAAATCCAAATCGTTTATTCTCCGAGACGAACAGCGCTTATTCGAAAACTCAATGAACCCTCCGAGCTTTAATTACGCCCTCAAATGGCCCTTGAATTCGAGAGCCGTGGTCAGGGGTGGAGAAGGATGAGCACGAGTATTAAGACACTTCCTTCACGGACGAAAACCTCATTCTTCTCCATCTACTTGACCGCGTATTGGCCGTTGTGCGTACGTGTAATTTCGTTATGTTATACGAGCTCGGTCCTGATACCCACAGGATATTTCAAAATTCCATCAATTTTTTACAAGTTTTTTTACAAGAGGGTCCTCCAAAACCCAAACTCCTTGCTTCTTCAGTCTTACATACAGCAACATAATTCTGTGTTAGTAGAATTTGGTCCTGTATTAGGATTCAGAGATGTAAATCAGAGTTGGCGTCTCTACATCCCATTAAATTCTAAAATTCCACCCACTACCTCAAAAGACTTTTCCTCAAGACTTGACACTCATTCGTCAATCGGTTCACAAGATATTCCACTGAAGATCGAATGCCATAGGTCGGAACCAGATTCGCCTAGACTTGGTCTAAACGGACATAATTACTCTCGCTTTCAGTTGAAAGTCGGAATTTCATTACATGCCCGTTCCTACCCTCAGGTTTAGTTTGTACCTCTAGTTTGCACCTCCGAGTCCTCAGCCAGAGTTTGTAGAATAATACCAGAATTTCTGTTCCTACTTGGGTCCTGATGCAATGCATAGTCTCTCAGCATTGTCAGACAAGCAGACAAGTAATATCAACAAGACACAGCAACAGGGAAAATAATCCCCCGATCACCATACTCGCTATTCTAATGCTGGCATAATTAGGTGCGGGTTATTATTCGAGCAAAGAAATTATTCAGTAGCATAGAGAAACAGGTTCAGGACACTACCTGTGAGAAAGTATTCAAGCACTTTGAATTGAGTGTTTTGCATCAGATCTCTATTTTTTACCATCAGTATTTCTTGGTAGCGTTTTTAATCCGCCATTTAATCTTCAAGTTGTTCAAAATATTTACGGAAATCGTTGGCTGTTCGAATTACAGTGAAAAAAACATAGAGTGAGCGAATTCAGCCCAAGTAAGTAAAGGGAAAAGGACCCCACTGGCAAAACGAGGAGCGAAATGAATCTGCGGAATTTAGACGGTGTTGAATCCACCCAAATATTTTTAGAGCCGTTTTATGTGAGATTATTGAATTCTTTTTAATTGTGCATGAACGCTAAACTTTGTAAAAAAAAAACGACATCTTTTTGTCCCGGCCCTTTCGAAAATAGTTAGTGCTCAATATTAAAAAAATTGTCCCTAAAGCTCAGCTATGCAGCTTGAACACAGAATTAGCGCATTTGAAAATAAGATTTCCCATGTATTTCACATGGCAAAATTTGTTCATCTTAGTTTGATCTGTATAACTTTCTTTATTCAACTAATAAGAATGAAAAAGATATACGGTTTGGTAGAGAATTTCATGATCTACAAAAATGGTACTTTGGCCCAAGTTGCTCAATTGAACCGACAAGTTACAGTGGTTCAGAAGTCATATGTATATTTGATTACTACTTACTTTTCGACAAATTGATTTGAATTATTTTTTTTTTAACTTTCTAAGAAATTTTTTTCTCTACAAAAACGTGTATTCACTTTATTTTTATCAGTTAAATGAAAAAAGTTATACAGATGAAACTAAAATAAACAAATTTTGCCATTTGAAATACATGGGAAATCTTATTTTCAAATGCACTAATTTTGTGTTCAAGGTGCACAGCTGAGCTTTGGGGACAATTTTTTTTATATTGAGCACTAACTTTTTTGAAAAGGGCCCGAATAAAAAGGTAATGTCGTTTTTTTTTTTACACAGTCTAATCAACACATGGACTCGTTAACGATATAAGATGAACATTATAGCGTAGTCCCATCTGTAATCATCATTTTATTCAATTTCTTATACTTGCATAATTAATTGGTAATTAAAAGAAACGATTTCGCGGAATGATGCTTCAGCCGGTGAGCCAATTTTTCAAGAATATGAATCTTACGACTTACGATTAAGGAAGTTTGCCAAAGATTTATCTAATTGTACGGCAATCAGACCATGGCTTGATTATCATACCTTGACAGGGTTTGGTTTCAACAGACGGTGATTTTGGCATCATATTTTTCACCTGGCGTACATCGATCGATTTTTATTACCTACTCTTTCGATACACGTAGGTATTGCTCGCGGTGTTCTCAGTCGAAACGGACTTTTTCGTAAAACCAATTGAGATTTGGTATTAATTCGCGGATGATATTCGCACACCTTTTCTCAAAGTTCGATTAAAGATTTCTTCACTTTCCACAATCTGACGTGACGATCAGTTGAGACTGCAGGAGATCCGCGAAACGCGATGTTGGGACAGCGGTAGATCCCAATAATTGTCAAGAAGAATGAAATCGAGAAAGACGGTCCAAGGACTAAGAAAATGTTGATTATCGACAAAGAACAACTCGATTATTCGCATTACATGGTAACGGGCCCTTGTTCAACCGGAGTTCTTACCCCCGTGTAACTCGACTCAACAACGGCTCTCGACCTCTCTGACCCGTTTACTTTGAAGTTGAATCTATCTCGAAACGATAAAGGATCTTCTGTGTTGGTTCAAGATTTATACTTGCTTAGATAAAGTCAAACGTTCTCGAAATCCGAGGGAAAAAAAAAAATCGAGTTTTTAACTAAAGGCTAAGAGCGTACGGTAATTCAACTCGTTGATAAACTGCGAGAAAATTATACCGGCCATTGGCCACATGGATTGACCAAAAACTTCATCATTTGGATTACACCAAGGCGTCGCGCGTCGTTTCGTTCGGACTGGATTCGATGGCTTTGCGATGTATGTTGAATTTGATAATTGCCTCGAAGTATTGGGAAAAGCAATAAAACTGCCAGGTATTAAGTTCGGAGAACTTTCTACCCGAAATGTCATTTGGTCTTATACAAAAAGGAAAAAAAAATACTTGTCGTCGATTCTATACCTGTACCTATACACGTATATGTAACACTCGTGTATGTTGAGCCAATTAAAACTTTCTCGGATTCATTTGATTTCATTTATTTATTTTTTCCTTCAGTCCCGTTGATAGAGAAGAAAACTTTCCGCTGGACCTTCGACGTTGGTAAAATCTCCTCGCTATTCTGAAATGGAAAAAAAATGAATTTTATCACCAATTTGTTAATTTGGGAAACCTATGAATTATATTCATAATGTTCACTTGGGTGAATAACTAAATAAAAATATAGACTCTGATCACGAGCTGCTTTGATACCCGATGGAAATCGGGAAATGTTTTACGTCGATGATCGGATCGAGATAAAACAACTATTTTTCCTGGACCGTTTTCTCATCAAGGTAATCAATTCGTGTTCGTGTTATGCAAAAAATTGATTAGAATCGACCGTGTTTGATATCGAACAGAAACACCGTGAGGTTATTTTAACGAGAAATAAGAGATTCTTCACCGGTTACGAATAGCAAATTTATAAATAAGTTTAATCACGATATTTAAGGTTTTAGTATTATAGCCACTTCGTCGAACCTGGATCAGGCAATTATTAATTAATTCATGTAACTAGATGCTGGAATCGAATGAAATTATAAAAGGCTGTAAGTATCACAGCTGAGAGAATAACGGGCTTGAGGGGGGTAAAAATTATTATGGAAGGGTAGAACAATGAGAGCAAAATTGAACGTAAAGTTAATGGAATAAAAGGGATGGAGATGATATCTCATTGAGGATATCACTCAGAGAGAAATATCATTAGAATTTATATTCATTACGAATCTTTCTGTCGCGAGAATGTATCGGTATCTCTATACCTTATACAGGGTGTCCCATTTTAAACAATCCAGCTGAATATCTCAGAAACTGATAATAGTTGTACAGAAAAATGTTTCAGATAAAATTTGTTGGGTTTTGAGGAGTGAAACTTTTTACTCTTGACATTTTTCTCTCCTGCGTCATATTTTTTATGGAATTTTTTTTTTTCCATTGTAAAAAAATATTTCGCCCAGAAAAAGGATGAGAAATTGAACTTTTAGAAAAAAAAGTTTCCCACAAAGGTATTGTATTTTTCTCTGTAGATTCCGAATCCGCACTAAAAAATAGGGGTTTTTATTCAAAAAAACTAAAGTCACCTTATAAAAACCCCATAAGATCCCATCAAAATTCAAAACCCATATTATTATAAAATGTCCCCCTCAAAACCCAGAAAAATTCATCTGCGACATTTTTCTCTACAATAATTAGTTTTCGAGATATGCAGCTGGATTGTTGAAAATGGAACACCCTGTATAGTATGTCCGAGGCGCCGATCTTTCATTAAAAATATTCTTAAATTACGTGATCGCAAAATAAGACGAGAAATTATATCTCTTTCGAGTTTCGATTCCCGGTCATTCGCAATCGAGCTAAAAATAAAAAAAAAAATTAAAAAATTTAAAAAAAAAACCAGACAAAATAATATATTCCTAGTCGTATCAGTTTTTGGTAGAATGCCATGTCGCCAACCGACATTACATTTACGTTGAAAAACTGGCTTAATTGCGCCAGTTTCCAGTGCGCTATATAGGTGTAGTAACTATAGTTTCGACGCACAGGTTTCTTTCGGAAAATTGTATATTTTTTTCTCCAAATTGTTTCAAAAACTGTCTCGACTCGCTTGCGACAGTGAAATTTCAGTCAGTAAATGAAAACGTTGGTTTTCGTTGACAGAAACACGAACATATCAATCCTTTTATATTTTTTGATTTCCCGTTTTTTTTTTTTAAATAGGTGATTTCAATTACTTTGAAATTGAAAAGTCCGGTTTCACCGAATCTCCACGTTTCTAAGTCCAGTGAAACACATTCGAAACGAATAAACGGATTCCATTATTCCTTATATGAGTCGATGCGATTTTTTTAGCCTATAACTGATCAGATTTTGGATTTGATCGAATAATTAGTGTTTTACTTATCCAAAGAACAAACTTTTCAATTCATGATATCTGGATAATCAACGGATTTTTATCGTTTTGATCTCAATTGACAAAATTTGCCCCAATCAAAATTCCCTCAAATTCCGAAATCAAGTTCTCATGGTGGAAAAGCGAGAACGAACCTTTCGCTCGTAATACATTTTTTGTTCCAGAGCTGGCCGATCCAATTCTGCCGATTTACCTGCTTGTTCCTTTTTGACATATTACAGATTTGACATATTTTTTTTTTCTTCCGATTTCAGGTCTACGCTAACGAATGTCTTCGCAGTCTTGCTCGTCTCCACTTTTGCCGGTAAGTTTATTAAATCAAGTATCTATAACTATCTCCTATTTGCTCGTTACGTTAGACGGTTAACCACAAGTAAATTTGGGATGATTCCGCAGTTATTAACAAGGCTGAACTCTGACTTGTCAGTCGGCTGCCACTAGCTACTTGTTACAATATGTGAAGTATGACGTTGACACTTTCCTCCCTCCTGTCCGATCCATAAGGCCCAATTTCCCTATAGTATTATTAGACGTAAAATCAATATCAGCCGGTGAAAAACGTCGTAAAATTTGTCACCCGTCACCCGATTCCGAGCTTCATACTACCACCGGCAAAAAATAACGCGAGAGAAAAAAGAAAGCAAAAGAAAAAACCACGAAAGACGCGATCGCTGCAGAGACATGGGGAAATAATGTGCAGAGATGGTTCAGCCTTTATCGGTACCCATCAAACCGCCTCAATGAATTTGTTCGAATTTGATTGACGGTTTGCGAAAATGCAATTCCCTGTCTAAACGATATCGCTAAAATCGATAAAGTTAACACACTGGTTTTTCCGGCTGCATTTGAAGGCCTTTTCCTGTTTCTAGCAGAATTTTTTCAGCATCATGGTGCCATGCGCGAATATTTCAATGCTCGCATCACCACCCTGCGCAGTGTCATGAAAGCGTATAAGCAAATAATAATATTGATAAATCGATGAAGATGTATATCCACTTTCTGTTCGCACGTGGGTGAAAAGCCTCGAATTTCGTCCCGCAGGGGCTTTCCTATATCATTCTCTTCTCACACCTCGTTAGGTGCGTGAAAGCGGCCAGGTGCGTTTGGCACCTTAGGCATCCCCTGTATTTCTTCCTATCTATCTATCTATCTATCTATCTATCTATCTATCCCCACGCCTTTCCGTTCTTCTCCCTTATACCTTCGGGATCAGATACATTTAGGTAAAGTCTCATTTGTCACTCGTACCTTTAGAATAATAATTGATATAAACTTACCTCCATCATACTTTTAGATTGAATCAATGAATTTATTTTCCATTCATTATTTATCATTTTATCTTGAGGGTAGTTTCTGCATAGATTAAATAATTCAAACTTTTGTATGCATCAGATTTTTCGATAAAATAAATAATCCCTTTATCACAGCGATCGAGATAATAGCGGTGAATTTTACAGTATAATCCGAGTGTCCGATAATTGATTTGCAAACGAGAAAAACCGATTGGATTGAAACCCTTCATTTTTTTTCTCCTCTCTTTTCTTTTTTTTTTTCATTTTATTTAAGGAAATCCCGGCCTGAATGCTACATTTTTAATTGCATAAATATCTGCCGATACTACCGAGTACGACCGTTCCGATTTACGATTCCTAAATTTACACGACCAGCTGTGCCCGAAGCAGGCAATAAGTAATAAAGTATATAGCAATGTATCGGACTACAGCTCGAAGTGCGATTTTCATTGGTTCATATTTATGGATTTTATTTTTACGGCTATATCGGTGCATTCAAATATTTTTTTTATATCTCAGGGCCTCGACACCTGGTTGGTATTTTCATCCTGATCCCGTTCTCTCATCGTGACGTAAAAAACGGTCAGAATAATTCCGCATAACTCTAGGATCTGCGGAATATTAACTAAAATTAGAAACCGTCCATCCCGATCCTACTTTTAAATCGGTTTTCCGGGTTTTAGCCACGTTCAATAATCACGAGTTAGGATTCTGTCGAAAAATTCTTATCCCGAGGATGCGAAAGTAGGGTAATGGCGTTGAATTATTCGCGAGACAATGACGAGGAATTTTCTTTTTTTCTTATATACACACATTTTTTTATCACAGTTTAAATTTGACTCGTAAACTTCTTTCTGTCAGATATTATGATTCGATAATGCTTTTCGCTATTCTAAGTTTTTCAATCAAAAACATAAAATAAGAATGGCAGACCATTTTCTATGGAATAAAGTTTAGTCGGCCAGCGGCAGTCGGCGTAGGAGTTAAACCAGAAGCAAAAGCAGAAGCAAAAGCAAAAGTCGTTGCAAGGTTCTTGCTGTGAAAAAGTT
Source organism: Tenthredo scrophulariae (assembly GCA_963978835.1). Taxonomy (NCBI): domain Eukaryota; kingdom Metazoa; phylum Arthropoda; class Insecta; order Hymenoptera; family Tenthredinidae; genus Tenthredo; species Tenthredo scrophulariae. The sequence goes on along the minus strand of OZ022230.1, from coordinate 16,932,684 downwards.
TACCGATTTCTCGGGTATGGCGCATTGGCAAAACATTCAAGAATATTCATGATATTCGCACAATACTTGCCCCAAAGATTTCGCGAATATACACGGAAAATATAAGAAAAAGACAACTTTGCGAAGAAAAGTGTGTTACGTGATCGCGACAACCTTTTCTCCGCATATCTCATTGGTTTTCCCCGTAATGAGATAATTTTTCGAAAATTTACTACAAATTTCAAAAAATTTCAATTAGCAATGCGACGTGTACCCTACGAGTAGCACCTTTTCTTCGGTAGACTGAATGCTATGCGAGGCGAAGTCCATAGAATCTCAAAAAAATGTTTTAATTATGTCTGAAGCCCCGGGGAATGAGCTGTGAAAAAACCCGAGTCGCTAGAATATTTCTTTGAAGTTTACCAGATATTTGAAAAAACTTATTTCAGAGGTAGGTATACCTCCCAGATATTCTTCATCGCGTCATTTTCGATCTCACCATGCACATATTCAATATGAGAAATTCTTGACCCAAATAATGATTGGCGAAAAATTTTTACGTGACGTTATATCTGGGCGTATTTTTTGTGAATAACGAAAGGGAAGCTCTACCAAAATTCTCCATGCAAATGAAAAGCCATTTTCTCTATATGGACCGGATCTATCTCAAATAACGATTCTCGGTCCTCGGGTCTTCCCTCGCCTTTTGTTATTCCGCGGGTGGCTGGAACTGTTGATACCCCGCCAATTCTATATCGTTTCATTGTGTACATTATTTTCATTCTCGGGTTTATTTTTATGTATTGGTCTCGCCCTATTCTCAATGTGCTTGCCATAGAAGAAAACTAAAAACAAAAAAAAAAAAAAAAAAGGCCCCACAGGTTGTCCCCCGATTTATTAATCAGAAATTCATTCAGCGGTATATCGGTTTTCTTGGAAAAATTCGGTCCCCTTTTTTAACAAATGATAATTAAAGTGCTGCAGCATGTGAAATAATTAACTCGTAAAGTTTGAAGGGAGAAAAAAAAAAAAAAAAAAAAATGATTGAAAAAATCCTGAAGATTTTTGATAAGATTCTTCTGCAAAATTACGGAAATGTCAGATTGATAAATACCCAGCTCTTACGATACATTGAGTGAGTGTATAAAATAAAAAGTCGAGGGACAGACACAAAGCAGTTTCGTTCCTCCGTGAGGCAAAGGTAGAGTCCTCCGCCTCCTCCTCTGTCTCGAGAACTCTTGGGAGTGATTTGTCAAATACGTATACGAGAATAGGTGCAGATTGTTTCTCACGGACTTATTTTTTATTTATTTATTTTTTTTATTTCATTCCTCTCTTCTTATTCCTCCTTATTTTATTTTCTGTTACGTAAGTCTGTCTCATTTACTTGACAAAGTATACCTACCTAAATTCGGAGAATAAAACGAGCGAAGAAAAAATAAATTCGATTCTTAGTCCGTTGAAAGGGAGATTATAGAGAAAGAAGAAGAAGAAGAAAAAAAACAAAAAAAAAATTGAGAGTCGGGTTTTCCCTCCGAAACTTTTCGCTAAAAAAGTTCAACTCAAAAAGAAGCTTTTAGCATACGGCGTAGGTATACAGATTCTTGGTAGGTACTTATTATATTCCTTAGGTCCCTATAAACGTGCCTCTCCGAATATACTCGATTCCACTTTTTAGTTTTTCGGGAAACTTATGTGTCCCTGACATTTGAAAAACGGAATAAATTCTGCTGAGCCTAAAGCCGCGCTATAGCCATTCGCGTGTTCACGCAAACAGCGAATTACCATTGGCACTAGAGTTCGACGTGACCGGAAGACTTCGTGGTCAAAGTACTGTAAGGAGTCAGGTCGAACTTTTCCCCAAAGTAAGTAGACACGGAAGTTACGTCCGCGTCGTGAAAGGTGGATGCGAGTTCTCGAGTTCTCACAGAGTCAAGAGTATAGTGGTATAACGAGCAGCTATACCACTAGAATATGTGAATAGAATACGTGAAAATATCCTCGAATTCGAGCTGAAATTAGTTGTTCGACTGAAGAGGGGGATGCGAATGGAAAGAAGATTGCTCTGAGTATTTCGTCTATAAGTACCAAAACCAAAGCTTTTTATCAGGTCTTGCGGTTACCGAAAATCCGATGAATTCGTACTATTCCTTGGGTCACGGGGTCCCCAGGTTTTTCTTCTCTGTGCGGTATATGGGGCAAACTATTTTGGAAGAACGTCGACGGGTTCACCCTTAACATTTTGTCGCATCATACCTTGCCGCACGTACATACCTACTACCTACTCCTGTATTGTCCTCCATTCGCCGTTCCTGGTTACCCCCTTTATCCCATTCGTATCCTATATGCTCACTTCATAGGCTTTTATTCGCGACCACATGAGCATCTCCTTTTACCGTAGGGTCGGCTATTCATCCGTTGAATTCTCACGTGTGAGCCTTCACCCATATATAAGTGTCTTGGTTTTTTGGGACCTAAAAAGACGTTGAACAAGCTCGTTTTTCGTACAGTAGTGTGACTTCTACCAATATAACTGTAGATAAGGTAAACGCTTGAGGCTTCTGATACTTGAGCCCATAGTACGTATCTAGGGTGTGTTGGTAGGTATATTCCTTGGCAGAAAATATTTCAGAATCTTTTTCGTTGACGGGAACAAATATTTGCTTTGAAACCATCGCATACACACATGGAGAAAAATTCGATGTTCTGCCTGCGTTCTTTGGAATTCTGATGGAAGAATAAGAAACGAAGTAAAATAAAAAATAAAAGTCGAAAGCCACACTCGAACCGCGCGCGATGCAGAAGTCTCTTCTACTTTTGGCGATTACAGAATACACGAGGTTCTCTGTATGGCCTCGACTTTGAGCTGGTGAAAAAAAAGAAAACAAAAAAAGAAGAAGAAAAAAAAACACTTTCGGAAGAAACTTTTTACGATAGCTGCAAGCCCGGAGAGAAATGGTCGCGGTATTTCGAACTTAGCTTCCTTTTGTCTTCGGATTTGCTTTACACTTTTGACGGGCTCACGGATCTTAACACCGGATCACGCCGGCTATACGGTTTCCCTAAGAATAAGTTTTTCATTATTATTTCCTTTTTACTTGCATTACGTTCAGAGTTCGAAAGCCTATCGCTTCATAATTCAAACGGTACAGCGAAGATCCTCGCTTCAATTTTTAGGTATGACTCGTCAGAATTTGTCAAACCTTTATTTGCCGCTGAAACGAATTTCTCACGCACGAATAATGCAGAGAGAATAGGGAGACGCCACTCTTGATTATTCGGTTATTGGTGATCCCAGACCCTGAATCTGCAATGAAAACCTCAGGGTTCTGATTTTAGAGAAATTTTTTCTTCGTATTTGATAGAATGACTGTTTGAAAGTGTCGTGGATTGGTTCCCGGCGATTTTCAACCGCGGTTTTTCACTACTTTTTGAAAACAAATAGAACTTAAAAAATAAAAAATAAAATGAAATAAAGAAGAGGAAGATCCGACGACAAACGGACGGTCCGAATTAGATTTCTAGGAGAAAAACCTCACCTTGAAGCGTGACGGCTGTCGGTTCCATTGGCAATCACTTCCGCTATCGAGATACTTCCAAGGGACTGCCTCTGAGCCTCATGTCTTCCGCGAAAGAAGGTCGTCCCATTTGTCAAGACAGAAAAAAAAAGGAAAAAGAAAAAAAAAAAAAAAAAGAGAAGATAAAAAGTGGAGAACCGAAAGATACATCCTCATTGAATAACACATCAAATCCAATAGGCAAGTCATACATAATTCCCAAAGCTTATACATATACATAGGCACATAGTATACGGATATAGGCTTCAACCACATCCCTAGCTTCTATATGTCCTTTTGCGACTTCGTCTGACGTTTGATAAGTCGAAAGAAGGAGATAGACATACCCATACACGGAGGGAAAGGATTCGACTGTCTTTGAACTCCTTATATGATTTGCTTGACGGATTTTCGAAAATTTGAAAAATAAAAAAAAAATATACATCTATATCTACTTATAAAGATCTTCGTCCGGTGAGAATAGTCAAAGAACGGTTAATCGCGTGTGTGTTTACGATTCGAGGACTCTCGGTGGATTCATGGACTCGCGCTACTTTTTTCGTTTGGAAAATGTCTGGCAATATTGTTTATATGGAAGAAATGCCTTTTTGACACAACTGACGGCTGACGAAGGAAGGGAAGATTGTTTTTACCCCAGAATAACGGGAGGGCCGATGACGCGTGGGCTTGGAGAACCAGCTCTCCTTCTCATCCCACTACGGACAAGCTGATTTATCAAATCCGCTTTCCGGCTTTGTTCCCGTCGCTCCGCTTATAAGGATTCGGCGAGATCATGCGGACGTAACAACAAGAGCAGTGCCTGACGGACATGACAGGGTTGAAAAGATTAAGGGTCTTTTTCCAGGATGACGCGTCTCCCCCCCAATCAATCTACCCTCAGCTCTTGGAACTGGATAAAGTAATTAATATCTTCTAATTAATTTCCATCGTCACTCACCGCTGGTTTGACACGATTATTACCAGAAAATTCCCTCCTCCTTTGCGTACACCGGGAGTATTCGCGGAAACGCTTCATAGGGAAGTGAAAACGCCTGCATACAGGCAACTCAGTAGTCAAACGATTAGGTTTTGTTTCGACGTAGCCAATGGGCACGCAATATGCGAAACAAAACGTGATCGAAGCGTAGCGCTTCGTTTTCGGGTGGCCGTGGCGCGATACGGTGGTCACTCGAAAAATTATGTAATTCCAGTTGCCTGCCCGTAGACGCATGGATCAACCCGCCGTTAGGAAAACTCACTATAATATACCAGAGTGTTCTTTGACGAGAATAAATGTAAAATATTTTTCACCCCCGTAATGAGGAGAGGAAAAGAGGAAAAAAAGAAGAATGAAAAAAAAATGGAGCTACCCGTTTCATACTTTCGGTAACGTAGGCAGGAATATACGTGCCCGCAGAAACGGTGCCCAAAGTTCCTCTCGGGTTGGCGTTGGTTAGTATTTTATCGGGCATAGCGACCTTTATTCAAGCCCCGTGAAGAGGGCTACGCATTATGCTTTGCCATACTCTACATATACCGATATATACGTGGAAGGGATGAGGGATGAGGGATGAGGTGCACCTATGTGCCATACAGGTACGACAATGTGAATAAAGAATAGTAGTAGGTAGTCGGAGGCTGGTATAGGATATAGGCAGGAATATCTAATGTCCGTCAGATTGTGATATCAATATTGGAAAACTGGTGAATGCACCTTGTATAGAGATGCGAATTCCAGAAGGTTCGAGGGAGCTGGAAAAAGAATGAAAAAAAGAAGAAGAAGAAGAAACCAAAAACCGAGGAAAGGTATGGCCAACAGATTATGGGTATGACCGTAACTGGTCAACATGTAAGTATAGGTCCATCTTTGTATAAGATGAAATTGAATGCCGTAGAGATGAAAAGATGAAAAGATGAAAAGGTAAGGGTATGAGAAAAGTGGGGTAAAAAGTGTTGAAGAAACTGTCTGGTAGGAAGGTACTTAACGGAAAATCGTAGAGAAGGGTGTGTATATCGTAGACGAAGATCGGAATAATATCGAGATCTTCTTGAAGAAGAGTTGACTTACTTCACTGCTACGCGGAGAAAGTTTCACTTTGTCTTAGTACTTTGATGATAGCTAAGAGCAAATACTTAGCCGCGGGGTCCTCTGACTTAACTCTGAGCTGAAGGCAGTATAACTTGTTATACCAGCGTTAGATCAAAGTGCTGCTAGCAACGAATAGAGTTGAATTTCTTTACCGAGAAGCGTACATCGTTTGCATTATATTCAAGTATACGTGAATATGTGCAACGGGAATCAGGGAATTCGATGAAAATGAAAAAAAAAAAAACAACTGACTCTAAAAGCTGTGGTAAAAGCGATTTTTCAATGATTATTCAACTTTTTGCACCCTGCACTCGTCCTTGCATACATATTTTTTGACACTCACTTGGTCCGGGTCCAAAGTCAGAATGCAGAAATTCAAAACTGTGGAGCTAAATTGAATACGAAATTGTATAAAGTAGGCCAAGTCGCGTATGAAAATTACTATTCAGGTATTTGAGTATTCATCAAACGTAACATTTGGTAATTATTTTCAAGTCTTGATTTGGAATTGGACCTTTGATTACCGATTTTGATGAAAACCCATCTCCTCTCTACAATTTCGGTAGACCATATCGGACCTGACGTTTCGAGTTTCTGTATTTGGATTCCAGATCTGAAATGAGCGATTCAAAAAGCCTCTTCCTTTCAAATGTCGAAAAGATCGAATATGAGGAAAAGACCAGGTTCCAAAACATTGAACAAACATAGAAAACTGACCAACTCTCAGAGTCGAGATGTGAGTCTATGATCTTGTTGGAGGCTTTGTTTTGTGCAAAAATTCAATTTTCTTTTTTCGACACACCCTGCATTGTATTCATCTAAAACTTGTTATTGAACAGAGTTCAGTTCTTCGAGTGGTGTTGAACGGGTTCTGATTCGGCATCGATATGGATAATAGTCGACCGGGTGGGTGAGCACTATTTTATTTGAAATTTTCTTTCAATTCTTTTGTATTTGAGTGGGTGGGTGTGTATTTGGAGAAAAGTATACACCCATGCATCCCAATACAGAGAATACACGGAACAGAGAGTACACCGTGCCACGTAAGACCACTAAAGTGAATTTTCGTGTTCTTACTTGGCAATATCGAAGTCGAGGCTTTTACAGATTGCTTTCACAATCGATCGGGACATATTCCAACTTGGGCTTTATAATTTGCCGTATTGCGCTAGCGAATTGAAATTGAATTCCATTGAAATCTTTTCCAAGGGTTTTTAGGAGGTTTTTGCGCCTCCGCTGCAGAGTTATGACAAATTGACCGAATATATACGAGAGAGGCCTTGTTGTGCCTTCAGCGCTTTCTAATCCCGATCTGTTCATGTGTTTGGAGGATATTTAAGCTGATATTAAATGTACCGCGTGCGATACAGGACCAACATTTACATCATCATTTTAATCCGCAAACTCCACAGTCCCGATATTCCTACAGGGTAAAGGATTTGCCCCAAAGATCCGTTAGTCACCGTTAATTACAATTCCGATATCAATTCTCAATTCTCAATTTAAATTACAATTTATAATTCAAATTCGGGATAGTGTTGGTGTAGTACGTATCGCAGAGCGAGCTTTGTAACGTAGATGAAGATAACTAAATTAATGAGAAGAAGAAAAAAAGAGGAAAATATGAATAGTAGCCGGAAGCAAAGTGGCTGCACCTTTCTCGTCAAAGCTCTTTTGAACTCTGTACTAGCTCAAAGCTATAGCCATTAACGACTTCAAACTGAATTACTGAACGAGGCGTAGACGTGACTTTGCGTCAGTCAAGCCAGACGGAAGAATCCTCAAGTCTGTATCACTCCGACATTGAAAAATAAGAAATAACAAAAATGAATAACTAGATGGTGCATGGGCAGACCGCGCCTGCCTTTACCACTGTCACAATTACACCGTACATTCATTCCAGAAGTTATACCATTTTCATCTCCGACTCGCTGCAGGGGTGACAATATATTTTTCACAAAAGTTCATCTGATGAGTTTGTCACCCAGTCTCGGTGGGCTAAAGTTAGTTCATCCTATAGGGGAGAATTATCACACAGTACTATCCGTAGAAATGACGATAACAAACGTTTAACGATCGCTTTCCTTTCTTCTGTTTGGCTAAATATCGGCTTAAACCAATTCCAGAATCCATACGATTCCGTTTTTGAGGATTATATTATACCGGTATACGCCTTTCCTCCCTTTTCTTCATTTTAAACCGTAAAAGTTATGTAGACCGCTGCGGAGCTACCTACCCATAGTATACCCGCGCCTACCTCTAAAAAACCGATTCTATTTTATCGCGTAGTTTTCTAGCTGTAGTAGATTCGTTTTTTTTTTTTTTTCTTCTTTTTTGGTAGATCGTACAATTTTATTTTCCAGGCTTACCACATAGCCACTAAAATTTTACACTTTCCACGCCTGAAAAGTTGAGATATACGCTCAGGCGGTTTATTCAGTCATAAATCAAAGTTATACACGTTATTTTTTTTTTTTTTTTGTAACAATTTTTGATCAAATCGTCAAACTTTGATCTGAACCATTCCCGAATTAAACCACGGATACAAAAACTCGGGACTCCAGTCCAGACTGAAAACCCAACATACAGTATCCCAGCATCCCTGTGATCCATTTCGCATCCGTCTAACCGACCACCAGTTCCCGCTGTCGGTCCAACATCCATCCGAGCAGTTTCTCTGGGCTGGCATAGCGCCACCAATTTCCGGTGTTGGCCGATTTCCGGCGTCTCCTATACCTTTGCCATATACCAAACTCGAATTTCCACTATAGACTGTTCCAGAGTGTACTGTACAGGTTGATCCTATTTCGCTCGGTTCGTTAGTCGCACACCAAGCGTCCCGGCGTTCATACCAGACTGGCCAATATATATCGCGTTGCCACGAGGCTCGTGACCTCCGCTTTGTCTAGATTCTCAAAAATTCCTTTCAACTAATGCAAACCGTTTCGGTATACCGAAATGTGATTTGACTGACACGAGCGGCGTATCCATAAGCGATTCCGAAGGTGTGCTAAAACTTCTGGTATAGACCATGGAATGGAGTATCGCTTTGTTTCTTGAATTGAGCGAAAATTCTCGAGACCGTTGCAGTACCTGGTCGGCGAAAATTCTAGCTTCTAAACGCGTCGTGCATAAATTATAAACCAAGTTAACGGCGCTTATGGTACTCGCCGATAGTTTATAAACTCCGCATACTTGCAAGTATTTTCCTTCAATAAAATCCTGTAGCTATAGAATTTATCAGACTGTATCCTCGAGCCCGGTTCTTCCGCCGAACGATAACTAAGTGTCGATATGATGGCATGAAATCGTGATGAATTCGCGTCGGTTTTAAGATCCGAAAAGCAGTCGCGGTCTTCTCCTAACTTATGCGAGCACTACATTGTTTATCAGGGCTTCGGCTTATGCACAGTCAGAGGTAAGTACTGGTCTGGTGTTTGTTACGAGCCAGTTCGCAAGCTAGTGCAGGGAGCTTATGGTTAGACAGTTGTACCTACGAACCCTGAGCCAATGTCGCTGCTGCTTTGGGGAATCCTCGGCACCCTGTGCACCGAACTGTGATACCCCCTAAGCGTGTGCGGTTCGCCAATGTCAAGTGTGTAACCTATGATCCTGAAATTAGCGGATCTAACGAGAGGATATTAAGCCGAGGATTCTACAATGTCAGCTGGATGAGTTTAACTGCGTAATGTGATCGTATATCAATGATGATTAATTCGAAAGTTAAAAGTTTAGGAAAAAGTTTATGCCTTAAAGGTTCTGCGGGGATGGTATATAACAAACTCTGGTTACTGTCGAATGAGTAGTCAATTATGCAGGGATTTTAGGAATGGGAGTTACTGGAAACTTTACTCCAGAGTCTGACTGACTTCCGGTAATGTTATATAGGCAAGAAAACCCTACGGGACTTTGCAGTAGTCGCGCGACCTTAATCTCAAAGTTTAGTAGCAGAGTTCCCTTCGTAAATATTCTACCAAAAATATCCTGGGGGTAGTATACACCTGCCCGATAGCAACGATCGCTTTTCAACTCTGGTTAACCAAAAGGTTCAATATTATAATTCAACGGGTATGTCAATGCGAAATATCATTTCTCCTCCATTTTGGCTTTCATTAGTTATGTCAAAGTCTTATCTTCTGCGATTTTCTTTAAGCCATAGTAGGACAGAAAATTTGACAAAATCGGACTCCAGGACTATGCCATGTAGAACTGAGCAAAGGCATCGCGTCGCACAAAATGGAAAAAATTGTGAATCGGAAATGGACTGAGAAGGCAGTAAGGGATGAAAAAGGTTCATTATATGTCGCAAGAATCAAGTCTGATTGATAAGTGTAGATGCACATAATTCACACAAGTAAGTATGCATCAATCGCCTCATGATTGATTCTGGACATATTCCCAACTGTTTCAAATCATGGTTTTCAACTGTGGACGATAAGTGCTTTCGCTTATCCAATTTCCAGGTTGACTTGTTTGTACCGATAGACCCTTCGCATCCATCGCTTCCTGGATCAGTCTGGTGTATACGGTTGAACAATCTCAGTTGTCGCTGTCTCGTTGTGGGCCCTTCGTTCCAATCACGAGGATGGGCAACACCTCGACGATACTCTGTCTAGGTAGGACATGTACCTACCTATCGACGCATCAATACGCAATTTCCCTTTGTACACGATTCTATACGCTCAATGGCTTCTCAGAAGGGTCACCACCTCCAGTAACCACACGACCTGGTGTACCTTGAATTTCGTTCGTATAGATGGTTTTTAAATCACGGAGGAAATTTTTGAAAAGGTGGATATGGACGTGGCTTCGATTTGCAAGGATCGCCTCTCCGTTAGTTCGTTTGGATGCAGTATTTCAAAAAATTTGTTCACAATAGACACTGGAGTGTCTGAAAAAGTATCGAGATCTTATTTTTCTGTTGCTCTCGCAGGAAAAAAAAAAAAAATTCTTTCCCAAAATGGGCTCCATATCTCAACTCTAACTAAGAGCTGGTGCAAGCAATTTTTTTCATGTAGTTTTAGCCATTTGCGATCCGCATTTTTCCTTATTTGCGAATTTTTTTAAACTCACTTATGAGGGCTTTTAAGTCAAGATACGGAAATTCAAAATGATGGATCGATATTGTACAAAGTAAACTTAGTCGCGTGAAAACTGCTACTCGGAGATTTTATTATCCGTCAATATGAAATCGGTAATTTTTTTAAGTCAATTTTGAAATTGGATCTTCGATTACCAATTTTTATGCCAAACTGTCTACTTTTTAGGATTTCGGTAGACTATGTTGGACTTGCCATTTCGATTTTCTGTATTTCGACTTCATCTTCGAAATCAGCGTCTCGAAAAACCTCTTCTGAGTGATTTTCGGAAAGATGGAATACCATAGGAAAATTGTAAGCTTCAAAAAGTGAAAGAAACAAAAAAATGACTCGCACTACCTCTTACATTTGAGATATAGGGCTCATCTGCGGGAGAATTTGTTTTGTGTGAAAAACTAACGTTCGGAGTGAGGGGGAGTGCGGGAAAGAATACGTTGATTTTATTTTTTTCAGATACCCTAATTCACACTAGGGTTATCCTTATTTCAATGACTTTTGAAATGAATGTTACGCAGCCCCTGGATACCTTGAAAATATATAAAAACAAAAATTACTCAAAAATTTGAGTTCTTAATTAAAGATTAACGCGTGCCCCGAAGCTCCGAAAGTTTTAGAAGGAAAATAAGTGTAGTTTTTCCAACCAGTTACTTTTTTTTTTCATAACTTTGGTAAAAATTAAAGAAATGATTTGAAACTTGCTTATAATGACATGAACAAACCCTGAAAATTTCAAATTTTGAAAAATTAAAAATAGATGAAATATAAGGAAATAATTATTAAAATTTGCTTGCTGAGTTTGAACCGAGTGTTAAATAAATTCGATAGGTAACGAATTATCCTGCTGCATGAATTCCGATTCACCGAGCAGACAATTAGCGGGGAAATCGAGTTTGCGATATCGAGACTCGAGATGACCAGACGGCCGGACAACACGGCGGAGTATTAGAACGGATGGAGAATATACACTAGCTGCTGTGAGAGTGCACTAAACAAAGCTCTCAGGATCGCTTGGGTTCGGGCTGAGCTTACTGAAACGGACATTTTGTACCACGTGTTCAAGTGCCCGTCGTGTCTCGTCGAACGATGCATCGTAATTCAGTGCATTGGTTATGCACGTATTCCTAATCGATATCAAACATTCTCGTCATTAGTCTTTTCAAACTTGATGATAATTTCAAGGAGTATTTTTGATAAACTCAGTAACCGTATTGACTGCCGCGAAGTTTTCTTTCTATCCTGCTTGTTGTAAAAATTTGAAACTGAATTCTTCTTTTATCAAACGAGAGAACAAAACGGAGAAATTTCATCGGGAGAGATTTCATTTTGGAGCAGTGAAATGTTAGGAAAAAATGTCCGAAATTTGGTGGTCCGTCTTCGCTCGATCCTATATCGGTCCAGTTATCTCGATATTCCTGAGATCAATGAAGTAACGGTTCAGGATATTAGCGAAGGATATATCCCCGAAAGCAACTGACTTGATGAGAATTTGAAAGTTGAGTAGTGTCGTCTAGTGCAGGAATCAATATGATCGTTTCATAAACACAATAGAACCGAGTGTCAATGGGAATCTCAACTAGCACAGAGTTATTTAATTTTGTCGGTATTCCGGCTCAACATCTTTTGAGTAATTACCAAATGCTTGAATTATTCCGATTATCTCGTAACCGGCATTATCCGGTCCGTATTAAATTTGCTTGAGCCTACTGCAGGGGTTGCTGTACCGATAACGCGGAAGCTGTAAGTACCTCTTCATCTCGTGATTGCCTACTATCGCGTCGGGCAGAATGTGACCAAAGAGAAATAACGATGAAAAAGATAGAAGGAACGCGATGTGTTTGCAAAAAATTTCTTAGCGCAGGCAAACCATTAGTTCATTCGATCGGTTCGTGTAAATCGGTACGTGTCGCTGAGGGGGGTAAGCGATCGGACAAGAACCAGAAAACTCGTTACTCACGCCGTGTCGGTATACGTCTGTCTTCGTGCTGCTGCAGTGGGCTGACTTGGCTAACTTTGACTTTTTCGATCGATCGTGTACCGGAAAGCTCGTACGCGACAAGGATCTACGATCAATCGAAGTCGCTAAATTTAATCCAACCACTTACGAAAATTCTATCGCGTGCCTTCGTTTCTACCAATAGTACTAAATATCCGGTTGTCGTAAATCGGCCGCCACGAACCTCACTCACGGCCGCGGCAACATTTTTCTTTCGACCTTTTCACCCCATACCAGAATTAAATACAGTATACCTTAGGGTGGTCCTCGATTCGGTCATATTCGAATTTCAATGCTCCCACGGGTCAGAACGTCTCGGGATATATTGAAAAAAATCTGGTCGAAACCCCAGGCTTCTATCACAATTCTAAGTACTGCCCCACACCTTTTGAACTTTCCCATTTAAATGACGCACAATTTGGAGATAAGACATTTTTTTTTTTTTTTTGTGCCCTTTAGCTTCGAAAATTATATGGTTCGAAATCTGTCAAATTTTCATGAAATACCTACTACTGCAGGTAAGGAGTGTACCAAGTTTGAGATTTTTGGGAGCTATATTGCAATAGGAAGAAAAAAAGTTTACCCCGAAATGCCCGAAATCGTGTTTTAGTGAAATGGAAAAAGCCGAAGACTTTGGGGCGGTACTTAAAATTTAGATAAGAACCCGGAGTTTTGGCTACATTTTTTTATATGTATATGGACGCGTCCTGGCCCGTGGGAGCATTGAAATTCGAGAATAATCAAATTAAGGAATACCCTAATATACTCTTTACCCACGCATACGGCAGTGGCCGAGAAAGCTACGTGAGTACTTTCAATTACTGAGAAGCTCCTAATTATTAAAATCCCAGGTTGACAATAAATTCTACCGTTTAGGGATTATCCGGATACCCGGCAAGCCAAGACTTTGCCTTATACGCGAGAAATCCCTGGCTCGTACCTACATGCATGTACTAACTCAGGCACGGGCTTATTGGGGTGTCGAACAGAAAAAATCGACATTTTATTTCCGCTATACCCACCCTGAACGATACATTTCGAAACAGGAGAAATCCTCTCAAAAAATATTTAGTATTTTTTTTTAGTTAGATCTCAAAGCGGACCTTTGATTATCAACTTTGAGGCAAAACTATCTACTTTTTTTATCACTTTTGGGTAGACCATCATGGATGTGCCATCTCGAATTTCTATATTTCGACTCCAGGTCTGAAATCAGAAACTCAAAAACTGCCTTCTGGATCAGTTTGGAAATGATCAGATGTCAGGAACAGAGTAGGTTTCAAAAATTTAGATGATCATAAAAAAATGGCTTGTGCCTCTTAGATTTGAAATGTAGAGCCCATCTTGCGGGGAAATTATTGCTCTGCGTCAAAAACTAACGTTTCGACTAGCGAGAGTCGAGAAAATAAGAAGTTGATTTTTTTTTTCAGACACCCTAATGCTCATACCCCCGATATCTGAATTGGTATCATTCATTCATTTCTACTGGAAATACTAGGTAATTTATTATTTCAAACTCGAGTAGAGATAATTCATAGAAATTGTTTCCGACAGGGAAATTCAATACCTTCCTTCGTGTCACGATGGATAAACCAATAATTGGAAAATCTATTGTGGTCCAACAGAGCCACTACGGTTGAGAGTTCAGCGGGCAATACGATGAAAATTATTCACACGTAGTACAAGAAAATCATTAATTATTTCAATTACGATCGATGAAGCCAACCAGCTGAGTGTTTCAAATTCTCACAATCGGTTGATGGCTGCTAGACGGTGATACCATTCAAATTCATTCAATTTTTTTTTTTTTTTTAAGTTCATTTCAAAATTCATATTCAAATATTCTTCAGTTTATACCGCATAGTTAACGGCTCGGAATCACTTATGCGGCGACGTCGAATGCCGACCATGACAACAACTTGAGGCTTTTCCAAGGAGAAGTCAATTCGTGAAGGAAATCGCCTAAGACTTACTGAAATTAATTGGACCAAGTTTGTCCCAATTGAACGGGTACCTTGTGTTCGTCTCAAAACAGTACTCGATAGTAGGGAGTATGCCTGGGAAACAGATCGCTTTGGAATATCTTTTTCTGAACGAATGGTGCGTTCTTCTCAATTATCTCGAAATGTGACAATTCACTTGCTAGACTTCCAGTTTTTGACAAAATTTCACCATTCTAATGACAAAACTTGATGCAGAAGAAAATTGAGTATATATATACTATACGACGATACCCCATCATATGGGTTCAGATGATAGCCTCGGGTGTCTTTGGAACACGAAGTTTACCATCCTGTGTTCGCAATCGTCATTAGAGATAATCACGCGCGTAGATGTAGCGTCATCAACGTCACGAGCATCATCAGCACCATCGATCATCCGCATCCGGATGCCGGTACAACAGTACCACGTCATTGTCCCGTTGCAGCGGATGGTGAACTTCTGATTGAAATTCTGAGAGACCAAATCCCGATTTTGATTCAACGTGACAATTACGTCGAACTGTTTTGCACCTGGTACACTTTCCGTCCGAATAACCACACTCATCGATCTTTCTCTAACGTTGAACTCGTTGATAGTTTATCCCTCATACCAATTTCACAGTGACCGACACCGCACCTAGATATTCCCGAACGTAATCCCCATAGGTTCAAACTGGCGACTAAAAACATTCAGAGATCGCAAAAATCTTAAAAACAGCCATGAAAATTGATTCATTTTGCATCGTACGGCATTACTTATGCTTTGTGGCGTTACGTAATTCTTCAGGGTGAGATTTGGCCTTCAACTGCAGGAAATGCATTGTACATAGTTTTTATCAGCGATACTGCATCAGCAAAGCTTCGGACTATTTTCACATGCGAAAGGAAATCTCGTGGTTACGGATGTTCAACTATTTGATGATGGTACTGTGATAAAATATACGAGGCTCAAAGACATAGATTTTTTATCGAAAAACAGTGCTCGGATTGAGAGCAGTGGTCTGATCAAATGCGAGGGCTTATTGGGTACACCAGTAAAAGACCAAAAAGTATTTAACCAGAAAATAGTCACTTCGCAGTTAAATTACAGTCGATGGGTATTGAAAAAGAGGAGTTGGGCTACCTCTATTTGCCACATCGAATGTAACCACTGAACAATCCGAGAGATTTCAATTGTATTTCACAGTTAGTTTGTCTTTTGTATATAAATACCTATCGCGCATTTATATGCATGCATGTTTACCCGAGCGGTGCAAAAAATTAGCTAAAATGCTAAAAAAAAAAACAAAAAAATTTCTTTTCCATTCCGCAATGTCAAAGAAAGCTTTGTCACGAGATAAAACGGAAATGACATGAATAACGTTTTCAAAATTCTCAAAAATCTGTTAATAAGTTGTTGGGATTCTGTATATATGCGGAGATAGAAAGTCAGAAGAACCTGGTAAAGCCTTGGAAGGTTGCATCGGCGGTGAGGCGTGGGTAGAACTTGCGAATAACTTTTTTTTTTCTTCCCACTCGAAGGATTTTCTTTGTACTTTTGCCTAAACCGAATACAGGAAAGCGGGGATTTGCGTCGCATTTAAGCGGTAACCAGCCATTTGGCCATGATTTCAACCACTTCGCTGGCGCTCGAACCCATTTGGATCCACGCGAGCGCGGCCCTTTTGTTCTCCAATAATATAACTCTGAATGGGAGCCTTGACGTGACACACAAGTTCTAATTGTCACAAAAGCCCGCCTGAATATGTAGCTTAAGCCTTTCGGGTATAAGCAACAAATTGAAAATCTCTCCGTCCTTCGCTCTCTCCATGGAACATTTTGACACTTCCATTTCAAACATCTTGATTAACTGCACAGACCCAAAGGGACAACTTTCCTGATCAATGTCTCTTCTTCTTAGGTTCTCCTCTTGACTTATTCCAGCGTTATACTCAAGAATGTCTACGTCATAGGGGAAACGAAGCTGTGGCACTGAGGTGTTTTAAAAAAGATCGACATCTTATTTTTTCTACTTCAATTACTTCGAACGTTAGTTTTTTTTTAGACAAAACGAATCCTCCCGCAATGAAATATACATAGCTCATTTCGTGGAAGGATCTGTTTTGTATGAAAGACTAATGTTTAGAGTGGTACGCGTGCGAAAAAAAATGTCCATTCTTTTTTGGACACCCTACCGTGTCATATTGGAACGGAGAAGATTTCCTGCTGTTGTAGTGGTACCATCAATGTACGAATTCATCGTAATGGTCGTCAGAATGTAGTAGTGGGTACGTTATCGGAAAAAACCTGTCGGACATTTCGTGGACACGATTCAGTCGTTACACGTTAGCGTGTCCTGTTTGTTGAACATTTCCACGTATCATCGGTACGTGAGGGACGTCGCTATGGAAATGGAAAATTTCAACTACCGCATCCTCAGGACGTTTTGTTCCCACGATCAATTCGCCTCGAACCTCGGACTGTCTTCTTATGTTAGTCGCAATATCAGCTTCATCGCTCATGCCGAAGGACCACGAGACCATGAAATGATGACACAGCATATATCCCGCACTAAATTACACATATTGCAAATACAGAGACACAAATACCTCTGGATATTCATGGTCTCTTCAGGAAACAGAATGCTTCCGTTCTCCGATTAGACCGCGACCACAAGGGGTTTCAGATTCGTAAGCGGATGTTGGTAGGCGGGTAAGACCTTCGATCACAGGCTGACCAGCGTCGATTAACGTTGGGCAACTATTCGCGATCAGTTGACCCATCAATCACCTGACTTTCAGAGTGGACAGGACTCCACCCCGTTAGGATTTCGTAACTGTGCTTTTGAATGATGACTTGTAGCTATCTGCGGTGTGGAGTTTATCGTGATAACGGACAGTGTACTACGAATCCCACAATCAGGGGTTAATGAACTTACGCTGCAGCACATGTCGTATACGTACTCGAAACTATAATTATCGTCACTTTCTTGCTCCTCCTGGATTCTGCCCTTTTCACAAGAACATACTGAAGGTAGAAGTGCGGTGTTCCAGCCCAGGGTATGCTTGTTCATAACGTACTGTTATTAAATACCTTAGATCGCAGGGTGAAGGTAGCTAGTTGAGAGAAACTCCTGCGACCTGCATTCCTGTATACCGCAACACCGAAGCTACGCCATTTATGGTCCCACGCTGGTACCTGTTTCCCAGAATCTACCAAATATTTTAGTAGTAGGTATCCACTAGGAAGGCTTTTCGCAACAAGGCGCCGATATAGTTTACACGGCTTTCAAGTATACAAAGGAATCACGCCTAAGTAGCAGAAAACTTTATCCGAGTATACAGAACCTGTGAACAACAAGCGATATAAAATCTTGAGAGGTGCTTGTATATCAGTTGCGCTGGGCAGCTCGTGTCTTATGGTGGTTCTTCGTTGTTTATTCCGAAGTCTGGTAGTCGACGAAAAGTTGTAAAAAGTATAGGTACTCTGAGTGAACTATGAAAGAATAAACAGATGATGTCAGTTCGAATAACGAGATTGTGGGTTGCAAACCATGTCTTTATGATAAATGCAGCTTCAGAATCGTTCGTACTGTTAGAAGAACCAAAGAGACATAAAGATGAAAGAATGAAAGTAAGAAAGATGAAAGAAAACAGTCTATGGTATGAAAAAGCTCGAATATCGCTACTATATAAATTTCTAGTAGACGATAAAACAGAAAATAAGCAAAAAGGAAGAAAAAACAGAAGACATAAAACAGAAAAGGGAATGAAAGGAAATACAAGGCGGTACACCGTCACCGCGAAGACAACCTGACGCTGCTAACAAATGACGGTGATGGTGCCGGAAGATATAAAACCAAGTTGCTATGTTCTCTTCCTAGTTTTTCTTTCGCGACAGCACAATACAAAGAGAAAGACAGAAATGAGGAAACGTAGACGTAGAAGTAGAAGTATAGAAGAGAAATAGTAAGCTTTACCCCGAATCCGCTATAGGTTGGTATGTGGTAGATGAATCCATCAAAATCCCAATACTCCCTTCAAATACCAAACCGCTCACGTTGTACCCACGTTCTTCCATTCTCTATTTCTCGACTTCCTTTTTATTGCGACGAAAATGCTTTTCACTTTTGCCTTGAAAAATTTTTCCATTTCAATCCGAATCCGAATCCGAATCCGAATCCGAACCTGAACCCGAATCCCAATCCTACGAAACACATTCTGGACGAAAATTTAAACCATAGAAATGTATAATCAGAAATTTACGCATGTGGCGGAGACATGTTGTACATGTATGCGTGGGAACTGGTCCGTATAATTAGTACGACTATTCCGATCGTTAATAATTTACGCGCCATACTCGTGAGCAAAGTCCAATTCCAAGAGGTGTATGATGATAGTAGCTGGGCTCATTTCACCCTTCTCCCCTCGTGACCTCCTCGTCGCCGAATGTCGTTTCAAATTAGTCCAATTCCTATACACGTTCACATGTGTTTATTACCATTACGTGTACGAGTTTCTGTATAGGCATTGGTATTTACGGACAGCATGAATAGGTACAGCAAGCCATATTCTATCGGAGTCTCTGATGTTCGCACCCACCGAAATTTCATGTTAATCTAGAGTTGGAGTTTCGATGCATCAAACAACATCATATACCAAATGGCCTATTGCAATTAGGTGTAATGCAACCGGTCACTATTGCAGAATAGTTTAGAATCTGTCTCCTGGTTGTTTCGGACAACACGTAACGCTGCAGGATGGTTCTGTGCCTTGTTATAGATAGATATATGTATACGCGTCCATGTGTATATATAGACTTCTGATCGTATATCTATACAGTACCAGTGTTCCTGGTGTACCTCGTGTCTCTCGTGTTTCTCGGGTAGAATAGCAAGTTACACGACCAGCCCCCTGGGGAAGATCGATGGCTTCGAATACTGAAATTGATCTTCGTCGGTGCTGAAGCCGAACCCGAAGCCAATGCGGAAATGCATCGTATGCAAACGTTATTTTGCATAATGTATATTCGCTCCGTGCACTTCGGGTCTCTTGACGCGAGTATAAATAGTTTGGTGTTGATCCTAGAGTCAAATCAGAATTGATTGATATCGTATGAGCTCTCTCTCTCTCTCTCTCTCTCTCTCTCCCCCCCCTCTTTCTAGCTAAACAAGACCGCAGGCTCATACAAAATTTCACCTCATATCATAATATGTTTTAGATCCAATGCATTGATACATAACCATTTTGTGCAAACAAAAATATCGCGCAAAGTTCGATAAACAGATCAATTATTCATTAACTTATACTCCAAGCTCTGAATACTCGTGCTTTCCCTTTGACTCATGAATGAGTCAATTATCGTTAGGTGTAAGGAACAATATTGACAGCGGATTGAACGATGTCCATATGAAAATACCTGTCAGCAGTGCACATTGAGCGGAAATGTGCCCTTATTGCAATAATCTGAAGAATGATCCACAATAACACTCTCGAATGAACCTTTATTCCGATCTTCGCAAGGAGGATACATAATTAACAGTGTTTAGGTTTGCGATGTGCTATTCTTCGTGAATAGTAGCAGTTCCATGATTTTCTCACGTATTGGACGCTGAATGTTGTATGTCTATGCAATTTTTCGCAAGAAGGGCATACAGCTTGTATATCAGCAATTTATTTTGCTCAATCGGCGATACTTGCCTTTGCAGTCGACACGAGGTCCAGTTGGCATCCTGACTGAGCATGTCTCAAATAAAGATCGCTTCGAAATATCTATATCTCAATGAATGGTGCGTTTTTCTCAATCACCTCGAAACTAAATGATCATTAACGAAGACCATGACGGTTTGGTTTCCACATTCAAAAATCATCACAAAATGCGTGATTATATGATTTTGGCTTATCAGTTACGCGCGACAACGAAGGTTGCGGATATTTTTCGAAAGTGTATAAGTATATGTCAGGAGTGTGTTCATTGATCGGAAAGCAATTCGTACGAGCTTAAATTACACCGATCAGCAGGAAGGAACCCAGCTAACTTTCCTTGCAGCATCTATTTGAGATTGAATTTATCCTTCACTGGTATTTCATCCATTTTTAACAAATCGAAGATCGACTTGAATGGCGAATCTGCAGGCACGATTTCCTGGAATCCTTTTAGCGCTGATTAAAACCGTGGACAGCAGATTCATGTTATTCATTTGAGAACAGAAACGAATCACAGACAAGGTATAATGCATGGCTTAAAGTGCTTTGACAGTTTACATTATTTACTGTTATTTTCGATCACCAGAACACTGACGTAGCCGTTCATGCGAAGTTACACAACTTCACATTATTCCCATTCGGAGCGCGTTTTCATACTTTATTACCATCCGTACTGCAGATACTGGCACTTTTAAAGCTACAGCTACGTGTCCGTACCCGAAAAGAGTTACTTTCGAAACAGGGCGCACGTACTGTGACCAGCGATAAGAGTTAACTCCGACTTCCAAAAACACTTTTACTTTATTGCATAGTCTGGTAAGGACCGATTATCCCTCAATTTATTTCCCTCTTCTATCTTTGAGGCCGCGTTTCATTTTTTTTTTTTCTTTTATTTTTTATTCATACCAAGAACTCGGAGAGTAATTGTTCAAATTTGACTTCGAATGACTCCAAGGAAATGATTCCACCGTATAAGCAGATCGTTTGCAGATTTGCAAATCATTTGTGCCGACAAGTTCCCCATACGTCATAAGTAAATAAACTTTTTCCATCCCATAATTGCGGTAGAAAAATTTTACTTCAATTTTCGTGCTTTTTCAGGTGTTTCTGAAGCGCCGCGCGTAACAACCCCTTAAATTTAAACCGTAATTTTCCTCAGAATAATACGATCAAAATTACATCTGACAAGCTGCACACGTACCCTACCCTACCTTACCGTACCGTGTGTTATTTTTAATGCTAAAAAAACATCGGCAAGAAGATTGCCGTCGAGATATATTATCATCAAGTTTTTTCTCCATAACAGTGTTCGTTATCATTTTTTAATAGAGAATCTGCAATCAGAATATCAGCTATGTAATAATTTGTTTATCTTTCAAACGACCATTGCCATTATGCACCTGTTCCGAAGAGGATTGCACTCCAGTTCAGTGCAGAACACCAGTTTCACTCAAGCGTTTCTCTGAGACGATTAGATGTAATGATTATTACAGGACCTTCGTTTCTCTTCCTATCCACGTTGCTATAACTATATCTACGACGATGCGCGGTGCTTATAACTTGGAACTAGCCACTAATTTTCGTCCTAATAGTTTACCGGTAAGTTCAGAGCCGGGTGCAGCTAGGTACATAGTATAGTATTATAACTTCTCGTACTTTCGGTAGATAATTCAATCTACATTACACACCATGTCCTAGATAGAAATTTGTTATCTAGAACTGTTAACGAATGATAAGGAACAGATTACTGTGGAAATGGTGGAAAGAAATTTAAAAAAAACAAAAAAAAAATGTATATCAGTGATTAGAAAAATATTATTTTGCGGCCAACTAACTAATGAGCTCGAGAATGAGCTTTTCTAATCAGCCTAAGGTACTGTTAGCTCAGTTCTCAAGTCTAGGATTGCCTGAATTTCAAAAAGTTATCGTACTAGACAAATGCTAACAATAGTCATGGCCCCCATGTACATACACACAGGCATTACATTTACGTTGCACTTGCTGTATCGGATCATATTGCGTTTGATCGACGCGAGTATGCTTACGGACGATATTGTCAGCTAGTTTACAGGTTCAGGGTTCTGGTATAGATTTCACATCCAGGTTTGTACAGACCTCTTACTATGTACTTGAAACCGTCGGCGCTAATCTATTAGCATTAGATTATCAAACTCGATCAAATATCATAACGAAATATATCGAGAGCTAAGGGCCAAAAGGGCGTAATTCACGAAAATGATGAAATCGATGTTACGCCCTTCTGGCAACACACTCCTCTTATGTAGCTCATGTGTTAAATTTTCAGATACGCCATTATGCCAGCAAATTCACTCAAAGTAAAAAAAAATGTGGGTTATTCCCTTCGGGCCCTTAGCCCTCGATATGTTACCCTCCCATTTTCATAATAAAAAACTGAAATCAAATGGGTTTATTAGTTCAGGTAAGTAATTGGGTAGTTTGATTGAATCCACTGATGTTTACCGCCGTGTAGGTAGCTGGTAGGATATTTGCACTACGTATTTTGGGGTTGATGAGTAAACTGGAAGGGTTGAACAGAATCAAAAAAAGAAAAATCCATTAGGGAAATGAAACGGATCGTATAACATTAATTCAAGCAGTAGGTATCGCGCTGCATTGCACGACAGGAAACACGAAGACACAATAATTAATTAAGCGAAGTTATTTATTAAGCAAAGAGGATTCGAGAGGGCATAGAATGAAATAGGAAAATTGGAGAAGTTGAGAACTGCCGACGCGACGCGACGCGACGCATCGAATAAACTCGATTAATTTAGTAGGGATTATTGAAATTTCAACAACGAGATGAGGATCCAGAGATACGGCGTACAATAATTTAAGAACATTCTCTATCTCGGAGTACCAAAAAAAAAAATTTAAGCTTCATAAACTCTGATTAGAAATTTCTTGAGATTTTATGGACTTCGTCTTACACACGGATTGAAAGCATCGAAGAAAAAGTGGTTTCCGTAGGTCACAGGTCGCATAGTTTACTGAAACTTCGCCAAATTTTCAGGGAGTATCACACATTGATGAGATTGCGAATCACGTTTGTGAAATTTTAAATTATTTCCAATTACGTCTCAAAATTCTGGTGAAAATAATTCTGTTGATTTCTACGAATCATTGTAAAAATCGAATTTTATGTAATCAGTAGAAATAGAATTTTCCGGCAGGGATCATCTACTGACTACCGATTCGGGGGGTGTTAAAAAATTCGTCCGAGCCCTTAGCAATGTTATGAGGACCACCCTAGTATCCATGTGAAGCGTTAATTAAACGCATAGTTTTATATACGTCAAATATGTAGGGGGAACAATGAAATCTCCTATCAGTGTTCGTAGACAGTCAATTCCCTCAAAATATAGTGTAAACCAAATTAATTCATAGACACTCGAGCAGCAGTGGCCGAATAGGCAGGTGGCTGCTAATGGTAATGCCGCACGAAATACACGCAGTACATTGTACGTCGTATATTAATTAACCAACAGTTAAGAGCTGGTTAACATCCTCTAATATTTCTCCGTAACGATCCGACCGATTTGTGGGAAGGGTATCACGTTTATTCAAGCTATCAAAATTCAATTTATACAAACTCGTACACGTTGAATTGCCGGGATTATCGAACTATTGCCAATCAAAAATGCTGCAATTAAAGCTCTTCGTATTTATTTACTCATTTTATTTTTCCGCTGTTGTATGGTTTTTTTCATTTTCCTTTTTTTTTTTTTTCTTTTTTCAAAAACAGCACCAATAATTCTGGCCTTTATTTAATTACTCATGTTCAATTGGGTACCGTGATTTCAAAATTCATCAACTTTTCAGCGTTGCGTTGGGAGCTGGAAGGAGGAAAGGCAGGGAGCAAAAATTATGGCGAATAATATTATACGATAAAGAACGCGAAAAGAATTTTCAATTTACTTCATACTACGCTTAATTTCCAATCTATTATATCATGTTTCATTTCTTTCATGACATTCCATTTATTATTTTATTAATCTGTTGCCCCGTAATAATTTCAAGACTTTTCATTAAAAAACAAGAGAAAAAAAAAAGAAATTATTCAGTTATATCATATTTCGCTCGAAGCTTATTAAATTTTACTCACGATATGAGCTTCCCGAAAGAATAACTCTCCTCTACTATATATTGTTAGATACATATACATATATATATATATATATATACAAGACTTAGCTGCGATCATTTCCTTTAGTCGTTCTCATCCAGGACAGAACTGATGTGAGCCAAATAGCCAGAGACCAAAATCCCTATATACTATATCGACCACCCGTTGTCGTCGACATGGCAATTCTTACAAACAGACCGGAGTTACCCCATTGGCGAAAACGTCGTAAATCCAATAGACTTGTTTACCTGTCCCAGACACGGTTTCCCCGTTCAAGTTATTCCATTTGCAATTCACACGAGTTATGAAAATATGTCCTATTTGCGTATATTAGGGCGACGAACTTTTCCACCTCGAAATTCCGTAGTTTTTTAGTATCCGAGTTATCCTTACGAAATTTCAGCGCGATCGAGCAATATTTCAACTCCGCTCAATAATTTCGTTTATCGAATATCGGTTTTTGGATACATGGAAATGCCATAAATTTCGGGGAAAATATATTAACATTCACCGATCGCTCGAGAATTTTTAACATTTAAGTTATTAAGAATTTTTTGTGCTAGCATAGGTGTGCCTAATCATGATGAGTAAAAAAAAAAAAAACTGAGTCAACAGAATATTTTTGACACATCGTACTAATATAGTGATTTGAAGAAAAATTGTTTATCCTAATTATAAAATAATTTTGGTATACCTATAAAAATGAATTTTTATTTCAATTTCAGGTAAGTTTTGGACCGTACTTTTCTCTCTGTACTGGGCGAGGAAACTTTGGTAATGTATTAGTGTATAGGAATTATATTATTGGTGGGAATCCGGTGTTTAAACAAAGTTGATAACGATGTTAATGTAGATATCACCGTCATATTCAGTCATAGTTTGGAATTGACAGATTAATTCAACAGCGTGAGTGTACCTATCGAAATGTGAAATTCTAAGCGACTGAATCATCAGTCTATAGCTGGCGAACTCGAGCGAGTGACAGATTAATTCTGCGGGCGAGAGAGCGAAAAGCAATAGAGCCAGAAAGTTATCGAGTCGCGTAATTATGGTCCACAGCGGTTGGTTTGAGGTCACAAAATGCGCGCCGGAGATTCAACGGAGATTGGAAGAATTATTATTATTGGCCGAGTGAGATGAGAGAGATGAGAGACGAGGGATTAGAGATGAGAAAAGAGAGAGGAAGATCCAGTTCAGTTCAGTTCTTTTATTCGATTGAAAATAGAAGCTCTCTTCTTTCGGCTTTTCTCTCAAACTTCTTAACCGCACGCGAGTAATAACTTCCATAAAGCACCTCCAAATCGATCCTCCGCACCGCATTCTGCGGGTAAAATTCATCTTCACTTCCACAATAATACTCGTCTTTCTGAGAGAATCAATTCTTCGTTCGAAAAAGAGAAAACAAAAATAAAATAAACCGCAAAAGAAAATGAACAAATAAATAAAAAGCAAGAGAAAAAAAAAAAACTCAAAAATTTGATAAGCTATAAAATAATGAAGATCAAAGAAGAAATAAGTAAATTATTGATTTTTACTTTTATGAAAAATGAAGTTTGAAGCTGTGAAATAAAAAAAAAAATAAAAGATCATTATTGGAAAGTGTCGACTTCTTTTTGTCCTTTTCGTGAAAATAAATCGGTCAAAAAAGTTCCACTGCAGGTGGAGAGGTTCGAGGTACACAACCCTAACCGTGCAACCTCATCCCGCATGAGCTTTATTCGGTAATAAATATCGTTTATATCCTAGTTATTTTTAGGCCCCCTTTCCCCCGTTTGTTTTTAACGAATTAACCCCCGAATTTATCCTCGTATATATATGTATATACGTATATACGCATCCGCGATAAAGCCGTAACACTAGCTAGTGTCTCTCTTTTTCTCCCTTTATCTCCCTCTCTCTCTCGTAGATGGAACTTGAACGAGGGACCGAGTGACCCTCTGGCGTATTCAATTAACGTCGTTATCGTCCCCCCCTCCCGAAAAGCGTGAGGGACGCATTAAATGATATTGTCTACGACCTGGCCGATCTAACTTTCGAGAGTTGAGATTGGTCAACACTTTTACCGATGGTAATTATTGAGTGAAAAGTTTCGTTAAAAAGGTCGAGTTTGAAATTCGGCGTTTTTTTCACCTTCGATGAAAAAAAAAAAACAAAAACAAAAATAAATAAACAAAAATTTTTAGTTCCATTAGCTTCGTCATACTTTTTTCTTTTCTTGTAACAATCCTGCCAATCACACAAGCATTGACATTGATAGCTTTTTTCAACAAGTTCTCACTCCACGAAATTAAATTTAAAGATAGGACTTTGCATGTTATGAAATTCTGGTTTTCACCCAAAAGTGAGAATCAGATCCGTTTTGGGTTGAGCTAAACCTTCGAAGCTTCAGTTCTGACCTCCTGCAGATCCTAGGATTCTGATCTCGACCCAATTGAGGCCTCGATCTTTATTTTCTCGCAAACTTTTCAGGAGTAAAGTAAGTAGAATTTGAAAATTTATTAGGATGCGGAGATGCTGATTAAAATTTCTAGTGCAAACGCTGATCCTTATTCACACCTACGGATCCTGACGTACGTAGGACATGATTCTACTGAAAAGGTTTCCGGGGATCGAACTAGAACCTCCATTCCGATTCTAAGGTCTCCCGAGTTTCCTGGTAAACTGAGAAGGGAAGGGCAGCCTTGAACTTTGACTTTAAGCTGGATTTGGCGAAATTCAGCACGCCTCTTTTATTGTCAGGGCTATACCTAGTCGAGGAGTGTAGCCTGGTAGAGGAGTGTTTTCTTGGGGATAAACAAAAAGAGGTTTAGATAAAACTGTCGAGCTTTATCCTGCAAGGAAAGGGGTCCTCTTACTCCCTCTCGTTTCCTCTTGTTCCTTTCACACTTAGCGCGATAGAGATTGGCTGAGTGAGAAGCGGTAAAGAGTAAGATCTGCGATGCCAAGATTACGAAATCGTAAATCAGGGAAGTAGAGGCTGCAGGCAGAAGTTGTTCGAGAAGCTAAAAACGAGCTCGGAACCAGGAGAGAACTTGGAAGTTGAATCTCGCTGTAAACTCTAATGAAGAGGTTTTAATTCGCGGTAATGACCGAACTCTCGGCCCAGAACCCCGACGACAGTTACGAACGTGTTTTGAATTTATTTCTCATACCGGGAAGAACTGGAAACGTGGGAAACGATAGGAGAAACGAGAGGCACGGGAAATGATATCTACTAAAGTTACCCGTTAGTTTACCAGAGGTTTTAATCTCCTTTCGGAAGTGAGGGTTACGAAAATGTGCCGGCTACTACGCGAGGGGGAGAAAATTAACTTCTAACTTGGCTGCTAATTCATTTTTCGGACTAAAACCAGCCCGCGATCCACGTACCCAATAAACTGATTCTCAATCGGAAAAACTTTCAAATATATCGTAAACTTAGTGAATATCGATCACCTGGTATCCAAAATGAGAAATCTGCTCCCCCTGATCGACAGAATCTTTTTTTTTCTTTTTTTAATTCTTTCATCAAGTCCGATAGAAGAAACTTCACGGTCCGTCAATCTGCGGTGGTTCATATTCCCTCGCTTTACGCTATCCGTTGATTAAACTGGACCGTTTAGAACGGTCATGTGATTTCTTGCAATACGCGAATTTCTACAAATACCCTGTATACGTATGCGCGGCTGTATGAAATAAATTCGCGAAGCGAGTGTATCCTCGAGTTTCCCAAATCCCTGATTCGAAAGAAGCTTAGCATATAAAGCCAAGGTAAACATCGTCGTTGAAAAAAAATAAGGCGAATAATATCAGCCGTAAAGTGGGGAAAAATATTTTCGTTCTTTCGTTCTGCGCACACAAACCTTATATTCTCTGCATAGCATAAAATATTTGACATTCCTTATATATATATGTATATATCTATGTATACATATGAGGCTATTTTTATAAAGAAATTCTAAATCCGTATGAATCTAACGTGTGGGAGGAATCATTCCCCCATGCGATCGATAAACATGCACTAGATGCAAACGGTGTTCCTCATTCAGCAATAAAATTCTGATTCAATCCCAACAAACATCGAATAGATGGAAAACGGTACCTACCGTCCAAAGTGAATAAAAAAAAAAAAAATTGTCGTGAAAATCAAACGGTATTAAAATTACCATATGATCGTTGAAAAGCGTTGCACAGCCGCCTATATGCAGTTATACATGCAAAACTACGTTATACATATTGTATATGATCGGAAAACTGCATAGCAATTAATTATTATATCGACACCAAACCACAATATCAATTCATAAAAGTTATTTTTTTTTTTTTAATCACTAGTATTTTGTGAAAACATATACTATGTTCCATTGCCTTAGTTTTTTAACAGCTAACTTTTAGCATTTTTAGACAAAATCCAAAATTATTTCAGACCTTATGAAACCCCCTTTAGGGGGTATGTACACCTTTGGAGGTGTTGAAATTTCCAAAAAGAAATTGATTTTTTTCTGCGAGTTGAGGACTCTAATAAAATCCAGAAAAATCATCATGTCTGAGGAGGGTCCGACCCTCATTACGCATATTTTATATCATGTATTACTTTCAGTTTGATAGTGGTTGCGCTGAAGATAAGAAAATACAAATTGACTCGGTTGTCGTAAAGAATCAAGACCACCGTTGGATCAATCTTGGAATGTTTGGTCCTCAGTTGTTCATAGGAGATGCCTCTATGGTATGTACGTAGGGATTTTTGATATTGCAAGAATTACTTGAGTTATTCAATTTTTTCGATTTATTTTTTTTTAATTTCTAAATTCTTCTTACTTTTTTCCCAGTATCTCAATCAAAAATCAGTTTATCAAAAAATCCTGCGTTCATACCATAGAGGCATCTCCTATGAACAATTGAGCATCAAACATTTCAAGATGGATCAAACGGTGGCCCTGATTCCTCACAACAACCGAGGCGTTTTGTATTTTCTTATCTTCAGCGTAGCCACCATCAGACTGAAAGTAATTCATGATGTAAAATATGCGTAATGAGGGTCGAGCCCTCCTTAGACATGATGATTTTTCTGGATTTTATCAAAGTACTCAAGTCGCGGAAACAAATCAACTTCTTTTTGGAAATTTCAACTCCTAGAAAGGTGTACATACCCTCTTAACTGGAGTGGAATTCGACTATGAAAGCCTCAATTTGGCTGGATTATTGAAGTCTCCTATAAGCTGGTATGTCATATGATAAAAACGCAATTTATACCAATCATGAAAGATACGAGAGTACAAGTAATGAGGACGTTGGTAGATTAAACTGATTATTTCGTATTCAATAAACTGGGTATTGGACTTTTTTTCAAATATATGTAGAAAATAGTTATGATTAAATGTGTATGTGGGAAAATTTTCCGTAATGATCGAAGCTCGAGGTTTTGTAATGAAGAGTTTGAAAACCATCTCAGCGGCACAGGAACTCGTCAGAAATCCGGACCTAGGTACGTATTAAAAAAAAAAAAAAAAATAACGTCTCTAAAACTTATGGATTCATGGATCGTGAACCATTCGACTCTACCCGGTCGATTTGAACTTTTATTTTTCATCCAATTTCAAGCAAGTACCCATTAGCTCAAAAAACTTCGGTTATAATTGAGTCCTGAGTCCGCGTATATATATTTCTCGTATTTCAGTAAAGCTGATATTTTATATACGCCTGACGTAAATCCCCCGTGGCGATGACTGAGAGGAAGATATATGCGTGTATACATATATAATATGTATGCATTAATGTGGTGAATTCAGGCTTTTCAAAAATAAAACTAATAAACTGCCATGCCCAGGGAAAAGGCTCCTTTCATTCCTGAGAGAGCGCGCGTTTCGATGTTTATGACTGGAAAACTTTCCGGTACTTAATTACTTCCCGTCCCATCTTCAATGGGTCCAGTTCTTCTCTAATGCAGAGATAAAGGAAGAAGGAGTGACGAAGAAAGATAAAAATTGAAACGAGATAGGTAGGGGTACCTTTGAATCGAACAAATTTCCACTAATTGGCCCAATCGAACGGGGATTGGTTTTGGCTTGAATCGGTGAGATTCTGAACGGAATCGAATTCAATCGAACTAAACAAGTGAGACGATTGGAGCCCAGGGTACATTGCAACGGTTTACACAGCTTGAGGAGTTCACCCCTTGCAGTATATATCGTCTCACCCGCACCCAAGGTAGTAACTACGTCATTGAGGGAGACAATGGGCTTGGGTTGGCTGTCAAACCCTCGAAAGCTAGACTTCTATACTACTAACTTTTCGCCTTGGTAAGAATCCTGCCGCGCCGGTCTGGCGCGGGCGTCAGCCCGGAGAGACAGGGAAAAGCCTATAAAATGAATTTATACCCAGTGAATGGAGTAGCCGACGGAATAACAACCATCTAACGATTTATCGGTCGCGGAGAGGTGCAATGATTGACGAGAGAACAGAAAATGAGAAAATTAATACCCTTTTGTATTCGGTTCAGGATAAAAAGAAAATTCACCTTCGACCTTACAATTGAATGATCGAATTACATCGGAGAACTCCGCTCGACGAATTCCATATGATATCGATTAACATTTTTTGCTCAAAAATCTGAATTGGAATAAAAATCCTGCTCCTATTCTACAAGTTCTCACTAAAGACAAGGAGGTGCGATCCAGAATTTAAAAGTAGGATTCTTCACGTGATGAAATCCCGATTCGCACCTGAATACGAGACTTTATGTCCGTTTTGGGAAAGTTTAACGTCTTGCGAACTGATTGATGAATAAATTCCAAGTAAAAAATGAAACATTGATCATCGGGTTGATTTTCCGCAGAATTTGAAAATTTTGTAGGATGTAGCGGAGCGCTGATTATCATCTACACTTACGAATCCTCATATGACATAATTCTACTGAAACAGAATTACGCTTTTGATGCTGGAACTGAAAGGCTACAAAATTTTCATTCGTAACCATAAGCATAATCTCTTTACTGATAGTCCGAAAGAATTTTCACCTCCATCGGGTATCCGAAAATTTCGAAAGTTTTTCTGTTTTTTTTTTTTTTCGCAATTGCAAGTACCGAGGTGACCGCGTATAATTTTTCTTTGTCCTCAATAAGCGTTAGTTCTATTACGGTCTGGTCTTCACCTACTCTATGTACTGACCTTTGTCATCTAATAGAATATAAACCGTGAATGAAATTTAAATTTAAATTCAAATTTCGATTGCCTTGATAAGGTTGAAAGTTGTCACCTATAGGTTTTAATCTAACGTTATAACAGATTGAGCGAACTGGAAATATGTATTTGTATGTTGAACGTAGTATCACAGAGTGCGGGATAGATATATATACCGATAAGATCTCTAGATCCGAAACAATTCCGAGTAAAGTACGGTAAACCCGGACGTGTCTCGCGTGCCACGAAAAATACACAACGGTGCAGAGGAAACGTAGGAAAAACTGTTCGGGCAGAATAGCGACGGTGGAATAAGGTAGAAATCGAAATGGACCAGTAAATAGCGAAAGGAGATTGCTGGGTCTGTTTTCCATTAAGATTAGGTCGGTCTTATAAAACCTTTTCCCCATTTCCGACAGCAAAAACGTTCCAACGAACGAAATATCTAGATTATGTTTTCCCATATAGTTAGAATAGTTAGAAAACGAAACTGATCCAGCCGAAAATTTCATTCCCGATTTATAAAAGCGTTCAAAAGATTTCCCATAGCTTTTGAAAATTATACACCAGCCGCACCACTGTGCTATTGCATAAATTGCATTTAGCGCACAGTGACCGCGCGTGGCACCACGTAGTATACACAGAGTTAAGTAAATTTCTGAAAGATTAAGTGCCGACACGAACAATGGGACTCTAACTACCACTTAATGTAATTTCGGTAGGTTAAAGTCGCATATTAAATCCAACAATAGATAATAGGTACCTATCTAAGTTTAGAAGTAGGATCTACGTTAACGAGAATCGCTGGCTGAACGAACCGAGCGATTATTCCCTTTGATACAATTTTCCAGGTCGATTAGAAACCTACGGACAATTATATCAGGAGTATTTCTCGTCTTTCAAAAAATTTCCTTTATAGTTATTGCAGACGGACACATTAACCTGACCACCTGATTCCTCTATGAACGAAATCTGTAGATATGGATTACCTTTAGCCCCAGGGTATAGTCCTCGTGTATACACAATTCTGTGCACAACCTGCTTGTGTATATGTATTTACGTATCTATTTAGAGATAGAGAGAGAGCGAGAGAGAGAGGGAGAGTGGGCGTGGGCGTGGGCGTTCATTTACTGATTATTAATTTATGTATCGAACTGTAATCCGCATTAATTTCTATGCACAAACGTAGGATGTGTGTATGCAACGGAACAGTGTGATGTCTGAGGGAATAAAATATAATGAAAAGGTACGGGAGAAAAGAGATGTGGATCACCAAAAATATCTTCCAACCTACCCGTTCCCAATGGATGACGGTAAAAGCGTGACACAAGGGGTGAAGAAAAGGTGGTAATAGAAAGACCCCAAGAAGTGTCAGTGTCAACAAAGAGGAACTTCAGGAACACGGTCAGGTTGGAAAAGGCCGTGGTGAAAAGGCACCTCATATATACTATACTTTGTACTTTTCAATCAGACACCCACCGAGTGGGTAGCATAAAAGTTGCGGCTAGGGTGATGTAGAGTCAAGGAATGTCTGTATATCATAGTGTCGCCTAAAAGCTGGAAAACGTCGCATATATTCATGTGCAGAGATGGAAATTATTCATCTGTTTTGAAAATTTTGAAAATACACCATATATTCTAAACTAATCGAAACGATTAGTACATTTTACATTGTACATTTGATGATGGTATTTCATTCGTGGGAACGGAGGAGAGAGAGGCCGGAGTAAGGTAATTTATGCATAAACAGTTTTGCACACATTTACCACCTTGGTATGAGGAATTGATAAAGTAAATTTTGCAAAATTTCCAAAACTTATTCAATTCGCTTTGCACACAGTAAACGCGTAGCTATTTGCACTGATTCCCGCAATTAATCCCCAGCACGACCATCTTTCTTTTTAAAGGTCTAATTCTTCCGCTTGAATTTCACCTGGAAGACCAAAAAAGCAAGGGAGCAGGAGAGAACGTCACTTCCATGGTTCTGGAACAAAAGGAGGCAGTCCGATGAATTAATAAAACGTCAAGATTACATTGCGCGGAGTTCGCAGCACAGTGGACTTTTCATCGCGCGTTTACCGATAATATTTTACTTCGGGGATCTGCTAGAACTATATCGACGAACTTTGCTTAGCTTCCTTCCTATTTTCCTTTATTCTTAACCTATATCGATTGCGGCTCGTGTGTCAAACTTTGAACTTCATAGCTGATCGATGGTCACGAAAATGGAAGTAACGTTTAGTTGATTGATCAATCACTTTGAACGATCAGTTGCTCGAATCGATCGGCACAAAGCTGGGACCAGAATTTCAATACCTGCTCATCGGATATAGTCCTTCAACCGTACCCTGCACATACATGTCCTCTTCACGGTAAGCGCACGAAGAGAAGAGTAGCAGTACTCTGAAACGGACAGGAAACCTCAGGCCGTGATTTAGCCACTCAGCATCTTTCCAGTAATGATGTGATTATACGTTAACGGCGACTGGCTGTTCGTCGTAGTCCACGACAACCGGGTATCACATCCATGCATGTATTCGTGGGCGAATCCCGAATAGAGAACGAATGGCGGAAGCACAAAGCTCCGGGATACGTTAGTGCATCCTGTAATCTCGTTGGAATTGAAATGCGGATAAAAACCGTCGGCGTGTTACACTACAGGGTAACAAGGCATACGGTGGGCGTATAGAAATGTCCTGGGAAGGTAGAGGAAGAGGAAAAAAGGTTGAAAATGTAAGGTAGCGGAAACAAGAGAGATGTGAGTATCGAAGCTTAAGAGGGCAGGAGCTAGACAGATGTAAAAGTGGCACGCCTGGCACATGGCTGCCAACCAGCTAGTAGGAGCCAGTCGATCACTGCTCAAGCTCACTGATTCCAATCTTAATGGATCCCATCGTATCCCATCCCGTTCTGAACCGCCAGCCGTTAGAACCGTTCGTTCATTTGACTCTCTCATGCACACGAAAAGCCCAACGCTTGTCCTGCCATCCCTTGTTCCTTATTTCTTGATTCTTGTCATCCTTCCACTACGCTGCTTCCCTCGTCGAACTCGATGATTCCATTTATGTTTATCCTTTTCCCTTTGTCTCCGAGTTTCCCCGATAGCTTTGAGGTGCCAAGGCAGCATCCGACTCGGAACTCCACCGACAACGAGATACGGAAAATCCCACCCTGGTGAAAATTAATCGTCAGGAACTATCAGGTCCGATACAGCTACACCTATCTGTTAGATAGAGTTAGATACAGACAGGTATAGTATATTTATCGGAATTCAAGTACTACTCGAAGAGGTAGAGATTATCAGGGCTTATACAGCGAAGCTAATAATTCTCAGGGATTAGGAACTCCTTTTCCTTTAGCTACTTTATATCCGCTTAACGAAACAGACTGCCTTCCTGTCAGTGGAATAAGGTCTTCGTCAATTAGATTCGCAATTCATTATCTTATCAGGTAATTAATGGAACAAGATGCGCCACTGGATCGAAGGGTATTTCCTCGTTTTAACGAAGACACGATATGGTGTAGCTGGTTTAACGCGGCGGAATTTTTGAAAAGTGTATTTCCGAAATCAGATTGATTTATCTTTGAATTTCCTGGCGGCAAGTTTTACGCCAGGGTCTTGGTCTCGGAGTTGGAGTTGGAGTTGGAGCTGAAGTTGGAGTTGGGCAGGAAAAGGTTTGCCTCGTCAACCACCTCCGTCCACTTCCACTTCTACCTTTACTACCACCAGCTCCACCCTGCACCCATCGCTATCGCCATCGCCACAATACTCGACGTTTGCCGCCTTCCCTTTTTGAGGACGTACGCGTAAAACTTTTCATTTCCGAGCTGATTATTGGAAACGCTCGCGCTGGTAGAAAGCTCCGATGGTATCCCATGGCGAGGGGAATGGAAGAAGGTAGTAGCTGGTCGACCAAGGGGGCGAGGGTAAGGGTAAGGGAAAAGGAGAATAAGATGGAAACGGATGTGAGCGAGAGAAAAATTGCGCGGCGGAGAGAAAAAAGAGAGAAAAAAGAAGAAGAAAAAAGGGGAAAGAGTTTGAAAGAACAAGACGCCGAGGTGGAGCACGACAGAACTGTAGAAGGAAAGGTGAAATGGGGTGAGGTGGATGTGTGTCTTGAATGAGAACAAGTACCTAGTTTCCATGACTTCCATTCTGGTCAGGGGCGGTCAGGGCGAAGGAAGAGAAGAGGGATGAATGAATGTGGGGCTCTGTATGACACAGGGTCGATCACCAAAGAGTTTATGGAAAGCAGCTTCCAGAACCAGGGGCTGGTTTTACCTTCGGCCGCGAACTTTTAACTGTGGCTCCTTCGTGGTACGTGGGGGATTTTCTTTATCAAATTGCCGTAACGTTCTCTTTACATCAGGAAAAAAGGAAGAAGTAAAATGAAAAAAAAAAAACAGAAAAAAAGGTAAAAATTCTGAATATGAAACTAGTTTGAGTTGGAAAATATTAATTTCTTGATCGTCCGGTTGGATGGTACATGTCTGCGACTTGTATCCAAACTTTTATCTATGGCTTTGTGCCTGAGGTGGTCCGAAGAAAATTCGAGAATATAATTTACATATAATATATATATATATATATTAAAACATGAGGAATTCATAATTTAATATAGCTAGCAGCGAGAAACAGGTATAGCTTCGTGGAATTCTTTTCCCTTCAATGAAAAGCAATTTAAAAAGGTTTTGCAAAACTCTCGAGATCCTTATTACTCCTAAGCCCGATGGGGATGATGAAATCTTCCGATCAGCTTGTTTCTAATTAATCTAGAACGAGTATTGGAATTATCGGTCTGTTTAATTTCACGATGATTCGTTTCATTCGAAGGGCTTTTGTTCTGCAACAGGATTATTGGAGACAATGTATGGGCAAATCCATAAAACATCTAACTTTGCTGAATTTTTGTTTTTTTTTTCCATTCTGCGAGCACACATCTCAGGCTTGGTGGATGTTTCCGCATCACTCATGAGACAAATAATTCACGTCCGTTAGCTATTTTCAGGCAGGGGCGTGATAATTATGGTAGTAACATTGGAAAGAAAAAGAATTTTCATACGAAACGCATTTTCACCACACCTACAAGGAAAGTACGACTTTCGACGCCTCGCGTGAACGGGAAGTCGTACTTTCCGACGCAGGGGGTGGTGAAATAGTATATTACGCATCTAGGGAGGGAAAGTAGGCTATTCCACACTGCGTTTGGAATGGCCTTTTTCACTCTCGTGTGACGTATACTATTTTTCACCACCCCCTGGCATCAGAAAGCACAACTTCCCGCTCGCGAAAGTTGTTTTTGAGATGCACCGAAATGCGCACTTTGTATTTAGTCATTTTGTGAAAAGTCTATAACCTGATGAATATTTCGTCCAAATTTAAATTATTTTTTAAAGCTTTAGATTGACAATCCAAAAGGGTTTGAACGCATAAACCAATGATCGGGAAATTTTCACTGATGATTCCGAGCAAGATGTTTTATGCAAATTATGAATTATATTTTATAAATATCTCTTCCTTTTTCTGACCTCAAGTTTAGTAACATAGTGTCTTCAGATCCAGGTGGCATAATAGGATTTTCATCTTTTTCCAAAAATTCTTAAACTGTATTTTCTAGAGTTAACTTTTTTGTCTGATGTTTTTCAGTACCTCTGTTAATATTCCGCTGCATTTGAAACCGATTCTTCCTCTGCATGTAACGACTTACTAAATCAGATGTTTTTTTCATAAACATATATTTTTTTATAATTTTACCTGACAATAATTGTGAATAAATAGATTTTTCTTTTTCACCGTGCAACTTATTTTTATTTTCCTTGAGCTGCAGATTGAGTAAAACTTCGGAAAATAATAATCGATTTTTAATCGTCTTAGTTCTCTGTTGTAGAATTTTTTCGACATTTTTTTCTACACCTGATTTAGTATTAGTAACCCTTTTCGCCAAGATTTCATCTCTTCTGGAACATTTACATTGCCACTTACGAATAACCAGAGTTTTTTGTTCGTTCGACGAGCTTTCGCAAGTTACTGTTTTCTCGTCGCAAACCGATTTCTCTCCGCAGTGCTGCCTGTAATTTGTATTGCAATGGTCATACTTGTATTGACGATGTGGATTTTGTGGACAGTTTTCAGTTTTTTTTTTTTTTAATTTTTCATCTCAATTTTTCGCCAAGGACTTCCAGTCTCAGAATTCGACACGGAATATGTCCATTCAATACGGACCGGTCGAATTGAATCACCCTGTATAGAGGCTATTTCTATTTGAATTTCTCTAAATTTGATAAAATAATGTAGGGATTTCCGAAGAGATTCCTACAGGAATTGTATTTTTTTCGTACTTATTGACGGTGCGGCAAAATTATGAATGAAGTTCATTGAAAACGCCGAGTTAATCGGACGGAAAACTTCAGAAGCTTTGCGGCATGTGTTAATATTGAGATAAAGAGTCCAAATTTTGAGGATATTTTTTTTTTAATTATTTGGAACCCTTCTAGGGGGCGAAGAAATCGAAATTCGAAAGTGACCAAAATACGGACCACTCTAGTCTGTACCGTTCTAGGGTTGATGACTTTATATTCGATTCATACGTAGATTTGTAACGCCACTATTTTTTTCAGTCAACACATACGACAAACTGTAGTTTACAATTATGAAAATTTGAAACCAAGAAACATTTTTGACGTGCCGTTGCAAAAACTGAACTTTATACACAGTTTACGTTTCTGATGATCATTTTCGAATTTTCGTTACTGCATGAAAACTATTGATGGCATAGTTATGCGACAACTCGCAAAAGATGCCTCTTGCAATTGAAGATGTGTCAGCATTGCTCATTTATCGATACACCAGAGGGCGTACGTGTGAAATAATTAACTTTGTAGAAAAAAAAAATAAAAATTTATAATTCATCCTCGCATATTTGTAGCTAAATAATTTTTTTTGCGAAAGGAGCACATCTAAGGAAGAACGGGTGATGTTTTGGTGTATGAAGGAGAAACTGAAACACATTCAATTAAAATAAAAACTGGAAGGGCGCTCGTAGAATATCATTAAAGGTTCAAAAAATTTCGTTAGCCTCGCATGCGATTTCGACATTTTCTCTTCTCTTTCAAAGTTTGTTACAACCTTACTATATATATTTCAGTAGATTTAATTATGCAAATACGTGTCTAATACCATGTAGAACTAGCATAAAAACCAATGTTATCTTAACAAATATTCTTAATTTTATCGCGCCTCGCTGGGGGTTAAAAGTTCTGTGGATTTGCCCATATAAGATAATATAGATGTGCGAAGTTATTTGAATAATTATTTGACAAATCTAGAAAATCAATCGTTGGGTACATTCCTAAAACACAATATATTAACACCTTCCGCTTAATTCGCGACTCCGTACATACCCTAGTATCTATGAACTTTATTTTCCTTCATTTCTTATAAGGGAATCGATATATTTGAGAAAATGATAATACAGATGCTCGTGCCGAGAAAGGAATTGCCCGAGAGTTCAGAATCGCAGTAAGAATTTTTTACATTTCTTCGCGAAGCTCCTCGTTTCGACGATAAAGAAAATTTGTGTTTTGTCAGCGAGAAATCCATTTTTTTTTCCTTCTTCTCTTCCTTTCTTTCCTTTTCTTTCCTTTTCTTTTCTCTTACCCTTCGCCTTCGCTTCGGCTCAGACTTCGCGCGTTTCAAAGGTGCCGTTTTTATCGGTATTTTTATAGCTTGGTGACACGTGTACGCCGGGGTTGACCGGCTAGCAACCCTTACGCGAGGGTTGTTTTTATGTCGTTGTCGGAAATGAGACGACCAACTTTTACTCTCGTCTTAGCACCACACTTTCGAGTCTTCTCAACAAACCTGCAAGAGCCAACTGAATATCATATCATATCATACCAAATCGTATCACGTGCTTTTACCACCATGATAATTAACTGAATTCATAATATGATATTCGTCAGTTACGCTAATACCTAGCTCTCACGTTTTCCTCGGTTTGCGCCAATTGCACTCGCGTTGCGTTATACTTTTATTAGGAAGATTTTCATCCTATCGAAGTCAGAACACGCGTAGTATAAGTTGATGAAAAGCTGCAAGTTCCTTCGTTTCATTTTCATCCCCAGACGTGCTATTACCACTTTTTTCTAACACTCGTGGTTTCCGTTAGCACAGCAGATGCTAAAACAAATCTGAATGAATTATACGTACCGGTTTTTACTCCGATCACAAAATTTCGGAGTAAATAGGGTAAAGTGAGTGAATATGGACCGCTGAGTTACAAACAAATCATTGAAATACACGGGCCATCGTGTATCATCGGGATCTTGTCTTCTCATAAAATTTCCGATCTTCTGTTACGAAACGGGAATTTAAAAACAACGAAGAACTAACTACGGTCACGAATTTTTCAGGACCCATGATTGAAATTTCTACATACATCGTTCGAATCGTCGATATGCTGTAACTCATTCGGTTTCTAATCCCAAAGTCAATAGAATCGTTTTATTTTCAGAATGTTATACTTACTAAACACCATCGACTCACCAAGTCAAAAATTTTATCACCAAGTAGGTAGCATAGAAGAAACTCCTTGGCCGATGAGAATTCACTCACTTCACCCTACCTAACAAACTAGATTACGATATTCCCCGATTCGATGATCCGAATTGCCACTCGTTAGCCTAATCTTAATCCTGGCTTTAATCCTCAGGATTAAAACTCATTAGATTTCATTAAAAACCCGAAGATCACCTTGTGATACATAATCCGGTAAGATATAAAGAACAAAAAATGATTCAAAATTGTCCCAGGTTCGAAATCTAACAAGTTCTGTCAGACGACGGATAACAGGTTGAAATTTCAACCGCGGCATCTCACTTGGTGCCTTCAATGCACATAGGGTGGTCCTTAATTCGGTGGAGTAGGAGGAAAAGACAATTAACCCGACATGTTGAAAGTCGTGTTTTATTAAAATGTGAAAATTCTAAGGCTTTCAGTCGGTACTTAGAACTGGGATAGTAGCCTGGGGTCTTGGCTACATTTTTTTGTATACCGTGAGGTTACGTGGAAAGAGCTAGTTCCAAGCGCGCAGGTGCTGATTCATTTGAATATCGTTGGCCGGCAGAATCGCGCTGGCAACTCCACCAACTTTTTAGTAATATCCCTAGTTCTGTCGTCTGCTAGATTCCGAACAAACATAACCTATTCCTGCCACGGTCGGCCGCCATTTGTATTTGACAACAATCGGAAACAAATGGCAGACGGAGTCTAGGGATATTCGTGGCAAGTCTGAAATTGGCGGCCCTGGAATATTCGAATGAATCAGCGCCTGCGCTCTTGGAACCAGCTCTTTCTACGTAACCTCACGGTATATTATTTGCAGACCTTCTGACTCATGGGAGCATTGAAATTGAAAAATGATCAAATTAGAACCACCCGAATACATCCATATGAACATGAACGTATCACTGGCCGTGCCACCGATTCGCTTCATTGCATCGATGCGGGTGTTAGGTATATGGCAGCAGATTTGTTTTAAGATTTTCTCTTTAGCTTGATACTTCTTTATTCGGAGATAGGGCGAGGATAAGCGAAACGAAAGCCGAGGACTACGCTGGAATAGTCAATTCATTTGAGACAATCTGCCAGAGTGCCTCCCATTTCCGTCGACCTCCTCACCCATCTTTACCGCCATTCCTGTCGCCCGCAATGATTCGAGGAAGAGGCTGCAGAGCACCAGAGCTCGAGGATAAGCGGAGGATTGTTTCGGTCCTACGGGTTTATATTTATACGTACGATGTACCCGACGACAGCGTTGTCATCTTGTAACGCGAAATAAGAGGGGAGAAAAGCATAAAATAAAAAAATTTGAAAAGTTGAAAAACAAGGAGGAAAAAAAGTAAATAAATAATCAAATAGAAATTCTACTTTCATTCTACAAGTTCTCAGTGAAGTTTTTTCTTCTTTTTCCATAAAACTAATGAGCATGTGAGATATTTTTCCTGCCGTCATTTATCTAGCTGATTATTTTATGACGACAATTGTTTATATTCTGATTGTTATTTCCTGTGA
Source organism: Tenthredo scrophulariae (assembly GCA_963978835.1). Taxonomy (NCBI): domain Eukaryota; kingdom Metazoa; phylum Arthropoda; class Insecta; order Hymenoptera; family Tenthredinidae; genus Tenthredo; species Tenthredo scrophulariae. The sequence continues at coordinate 16,890,924 of OZ022230.1, read as the reverse complement.
CAAAATCGTCCGAGTTTCCGGAAGACTGAATTCAGGGATGATGAGCTGGTTCGTCGGGGTCGCGGGTTCATTCCGCGAATAATGACCGAAGACAAATTATTGAGCGTAATAGGGTTCGCATAAACGCGCATTGGGTAATATTTAGAAATTGGATTTTGGATAGCTCGATTCTTCATCATCGCGAATATCATTTTTACAAATTACGGTCACTGTGTCTATTTAATTTCGCCCCCTCCACTCGATTATTCATGAACCTAAAACCAATTCTGTTTAAAATTCGAAAATCGGCGGGCTGCAGTGCCCCAAATTTTACTGTAACAAAAGCAATGAAATTTGTGAGAAAACCACGGAGCGGTATACGACTGACATGTATACATGTTCTCTTGTTGTATAGATTTTTAGCTTTTCTATCGTTACGGATACCACACGGATTCGATATTGATTATTATACTGCTAATAAAAAAATTCCAGAGTACTATTACTTGTCCAAATATTTACTACCTGTTCAAAATAGGCTCCGCGGAAAATGAAATTAGTTTTGCTATACATCGATCTGTTTTATTGAAAGATAAATATCTGTCTATGAATCTAAAAAGGAAATGAAAAGAAAAAAACGCTAGTATGCTGCTAGTCTGCGGACGGAAACAGGCAATATAGGAAAATATTTGAAATATCGTATCTGGTGCATTATTGAAACGAGAGATTTTAATAAAACATACGCGCGTTGACCGGAAAGGCGCAGGAAAACCTGCCGGACGGAGGAGCGTTGGTCAAAACCAATAATCCAGGCACCTCTACATATTCCCGTATAATAACGAGAATAGAGGAGCCAGTGACGAACGAAAGCGGGTTCACGTTAACCAACACATATACGGAACGAAAATTTAATACAATATATTTAAATGCAAAGCCTGCGCAGCAACCCCGAGCGAAAAGACTTTCGACTATATTTTTAAATTTAGCTCTTCTCTTTGAGCCAACTTTCATATAGATTGAACTTCTTTACTCGATGAAGCTGCTTCAGACGGTAGCCAGTCAAAAAACATGGAATAATGTAGGCATCCTACAGGATAGTTACAAGCACCTGTCGTGACTTCATTTCGTTGAAAAAGAAAATTTCAAAATACGTAGGTAGGTACCTATAGGTACACACTTTATCATCATTCAGACCCAAGGCCTTCTTCAAATAACCCAATACTCCGGTTGAATAGAGAAAGATAGAGAAGATCATCGTTGGTAACCAAGATGTTCGTTATGGCTTAATTTTGGAATCATCAAGAATCCTCAACTCAAAGTACAGTGTCCGAGACACCATCTTGGAAAAGAGTACTCGAAACCAGTTTTCCGATGATATCTCGAAAACCGCGAATGATATCAAGACGAAGGTGAATATTAAAAACAAAGTTGATTAAATTCTCTATGAAAAAGGTTCAATACATTTTTACTGTATCTTCATTGGTTTCGCTGTATTTTGAGGCTGAATATCCAAACAATACCAGCCAGTATATAGCTGAACATGAAATTGCAGTAAGTCCTGGAATAAACGTGTTACACTTTCCGCATGTTCGAATACAGCGAAACCAACGAAGATGCAGGAAAAACGCGTTGCACCTTTTTCATAGATAATTTAATCAGCTTCATTTTCAATATTCACCTTGATCTTGATATCCTCAACGGTTTCTGAGATATCATCAAAAAACTAGCTCCGAGCACCTTTGTTCTGAGAAAGACGAATTCAGGATTACTATGTTCAAAATCAAGCCATTACGAACATCTTTACCAATAGCTACGGCTTTTCACCGGTTATTTGTTTCATTTCACGAAATTTGATCTAATTCGACTGGACCAGAAAGGTAGAACCACGTATTGACGACTTCCTTTCTGAATTAGCGGCTATCGTGATTTACACTTAATACGTAGCTGCAGTTAACGTCGTTGGCTTGTAAGTATTAGGAGATTTTGTCAGGCTTTAAGGGGTACCTACATAAATATATAATTATATATCTAGAATATTAAAATTATCTCACGACTTATGGACGTTGGCCAGCTAACCAGCAGCTGGCTGTTGGTCGTTAACGAATACTACGAATTAGCAGTGCTGGTGACCAAGCCAACGAGATATACAATTATGGTAGGAAGTTTTAACCCGAACGTGCCCGTATATATTTAAATTTCACGGACTGGCTCTATCTCTGACTACGTGATACGAAATGCGTTGACCAAATGTGCACAGCCCGTGTATAAGGTATAAACACTACCTTACACATACGTTTAAGTTCAACCAAAAATTTCGTGGATACGATATCCAGTTGAAATTTGACCGCGTGTACGTTAGAATTCGGCCAGCTGGCTCCTGCAAAATCCCAAATCAGGGTATAGAACGGTGGATTTTATTAACCATTTTTCACTTTTTGGCTGGCACATTGTTTCCACTCAAACGAACCCACGATTTTTTCATATTGGCTGACGCATCGGTTTCAATGTCCACTGCGCCTTTACCGTGATGATTATCATTCCGTGTTTTATAATCTGAGATCGCGTTTTATTAGGGTGGATATCGTCAAGACGAGGACTACCTGATTCTATAGTGCGTGTACGGGTAAAGTCGACACCGTAAATTTTGAACACAGCTAACGGAATTGAGCGCGAAATAGTTTAGCGTCAAAAGTTTCTAATTTGAAAAGGGATACCTCATTAAGGTTGTAGTTTGGTATACGCAGTGTATAAACGTTGTTGTATACTTTGGTACCTCGTTAGCATATTGTTTCAAGAATATCCTTTGTCTTCCCTAAATTAACAAGATTATTATAGCTTTAATCTTTCGCCAAACTCCTAATTGGAAATCGATGACAATTATAAATAAATTTCTCTTTGGGTATAGGTGAAATTTCTTCAATGCTTAATCAAAGGAAAAGTTATATTTCTATTTCGTATAATGATTACGCCGGTTTAATTCACGATACGCGTAATTTACGGGAGAATATTATTTTCGTAATTATAATAATAACTGGTTTAATGAGTCGCCGAATCCAACTCATTAAGGGAGCACGTATAATCTGAAAAATTAATATTTATCAATTTTTGTTTCACTTCCTTCGCCAAGTCTTAGCTTCTTTTATCATTTCAAGCCATTGTGCGAGCTTGAAAATTTTTATTTTTATTTTTTTATGCGTAAACTGAGCACAAACAATCGCGTGGACCAAAATCGAAAAAATTATGAATCGGGATGAAAGAGGTTCATTATATGGCGCAAGAAGCAAATCTGATGCAGTTACTTGTTCCACGCTCTTGGAATAAAATGAACATTTGAGCCCCTTCTGTCGGAATAAATTTTTCAAACCTTGACCACATGATTTCGCCGAAACCACTCTTGACCCAGGGTATTGAAATTGGCAGATCTTTTTCTCATCACGTTTGCCTATCGAGTTATCAACGAAAAGTTGATCTGACCTGCCAATTGGTAGTTAAAAAATAATTATATCCAAAATTACGATGAATTTTGAAAAACTTTAAATGCACATCCATGAACGACATTTAGACGTTTGGCTTTAATGGTTTTGATGAACGGATTGCTCTGGAAGTTCTGTACCCTAGAAATGCAGAGTTTCGTTCATGGCCTTATAACCCTAACTCCGATTTGTGGAAATTAAAGTCACAATCATTTTTTAATTACGATTTACCAGATTATTGACTGTGCAAAATCTCTCTTTGTACTTGACACATGGTTATTATACCGTGACTTTTCGTGGACGGTGAACGCCAGGGGTACCAACCTAAAACCTGAAACTCGCTAGACTCGTGAGATTGCGTTCAACCATACCCTGTTCAAGCTAACCTTATTCGGTACGAACTCGAGAAATTTGAATGTTGGAAGCATTTCGTTAGGCGGAATGGAACGGAGGGACGAGTACAACGAATTCTGCTCGTACAGGAATTATTCTGCGAATATTAACCAATCAATGTGATTCCGATATCAGGCGCGTTATTCAAGAAAATTAGTGAATCATGTGAATAAATGGAGTTGCGGGAAAATTGATTCAGGTAAGAAAGTTAATTTAGTCAATTGATCAACAAAATTTATTAACTAATATCAGGTTTGAGTAGCAATTAATTTATTATGAATTAAGCAATTTCCAGATGTTTTTGTTGAATCGTTGAAACGAGAAAATGATTACTAATTACATTATAAAAAATTACGGCACATCAGTAATTCGTATTACATGCTGCTGTAATTGAACAACGAATACTAATCATTTTCTCGTTTCAACGATTTAACAAAAACATCTGGAAAATTGCTTGATTCATAACAAATTAAGTGCTACTCAAACCTGACATTAGTTAATGAATTTTGTTGATCAATTGACTAAATTAACTTCCTTACTTGATCCAATTTTCCCGCAACTCCATTTATTTACATGATTCACTAATTTTCTCGAATAAAGCGCCTGATATCGAAATCACATTGATTGGTTAATATTCGCAGAATAATTCCTGCACGAGCAGAATTCGTTGTACTTGTCCTTCTGTTCCATTCCGTCTAACGAAATGCTTCCAACATTCGAATTTTACGTGCGCTCACGAGCCCAGCGAGTTCTAGGTCTTAGGTTTTAGATTGGTACCCCTGGCGTTCACCGTCCACGAAAAGTCACGGTATGTGTCTCGAAATTCTCAGTAAACTCACATCTGCAGTTAGATTAGCGATAATGATCGCGTCTGGTCACTCTTGAACTTTTCGAATTTCATGCACTACTTTGTTCACGTATATGAAAATCCGATATCCGATATTTTCCGTTGGTAAATCCCACTTCTGACGTCTGTAGAACGTAGTATAACTTGATCTGGTTCATTATTTTCCAGGCTTCGTTAATCCTCACTCAAAAGACTCTTCGGTCTCGTTTATTTCTCGATCGGTACATCATTTTTTCAAATTATCCTTGTTCAAATCGAGGAAAAGAGGAAAAAAAACTCATGAAAAACGAGTAAGTTTAGAAATTTTCATCACCGTTTTCTCTAGATCCTGCCAGCTAGGATATATGGCATAAAAATTGCAGCATTTTCCTTAGTCTTGCGCACGACCAGTAGGAATACGAGCATGTCGGTCGTGACATTTTTGCCCTAAAACAGAAATAAAAAGTGTGCGCAGTTCAAAAATGACTCGAAATGATTTCGTACTTCTTGTGAACTCGGTTTGAATTGAGTCACTCATAAATTTTCTGGTGTGCCTGTTGAAGGAAGAGAAATAACTGCTCTTTCGGTCGTGACATTTTTCGAGAAATATTTATTCTTACGAACCTATTGTCTCTATTACTCGTCAAATATTGTTAGCACATCGACCCCGTTTATGCACAGTATTTCTAACGCCAAACTGAACCAATGTAGACTATGATAAAGAACTGATCGCATTGCGGACAACTGTGGCATACGATTATGTTAGTCGCGACAAGTATATCCCAAAAGCTCGGGACACATGTTCCATGATTTATTTTGAGGGTGGAATACTTGGCACATCATTAGATCGAATGATTTCACATTCTGTATGGTTAGCTGAGGCCACCTGAATTTTATGCGGTTTTTTCGGAGCTGCGCACAAGCTCCACAATCAGCAGAAGCAATAAATCTGTGCGTCGGGACATACGCTGCTCAGGAACACTTTGTGTCTTTCCAGGAGCCGCTGTAACGTAACGTAGCTAAAAATTATTATGAAAAGTTGTTTTCCGGGTACATTACACTCACATGTTCAGCTCATGCTATTCGGAATTCGATTCATACGTCGGCACGGGGGTTAAAAACCTTGAGGGAACGAAAAATGATGTTTTCGCTAGAAACGCCCATATAAATAGTCGTCTAGGATCTACCTTGATCAAAGGTTGAATCAATACGGTGAAAATATGCCATGACTGGCATCAATATACATCGCATCTTCGATTCGCAATGCTTCCTCCATCACTGCTAATCCAGACGAAGTATTTGCATTTAGTTATCTATTTTCGTCTCGCAGCTCCGAATGCAACTGAATTTTCCATCGAACTTTCCTAGATAGGATTCATCATGGATGGTTCGCTCTGGTGAAAGGCAACCTTCTATAAATTCACCCACAGCTATTCACGCCCGGATTAGTCGCCACGGATATTTAAGTTAAAAGTAATTCGAGACGCTCTTTTCTCGCCAATATCTTTACACCGAGAGCTTACCACCAGACATATTATTCTTCAATTGAAAAATATTTTCCCTACTTTAGTAATTGGAATTACTTTTCTCCAGAATGACATTCATGATAGTCGCTTGGTTCTTCGTCAAGAATCATAACCGAAGACTGCAGGGTACGCTGAATGAATATTTTTTAAAACTTTAGGAATTTCGTGGGCCACCAGCTACGTCGCCTGACAAATATTCTTTCCACCTTTCCACGTATTTACCAGAGAGTAGGAGTACGTAATATTTTATGAGGCATATACGTGGAACATTTTTACGGGTGTCACGCGTCACAGATCAGTTATCAAGAGAAACTCGTACGAGTGAAAAAGAAGAAAAAAAAAGCACCATGTCACTTGCAGATTGTCTGGTTCAGTTGTGACATGAAACTGGAAAAATCTACATGTATGTATGCATGTATACCTGTCTACGAACCAGCTTATACATAGAATCGTAGGTACCGGAGTGAAGAGGTGGAGGAAGAATACCGTTTTACGATATTTTTAGACCGTGTTATGTGGGTTTTATCTTCATCATGTCGCCGTTCAGATATAACAGATAATTTACTGCATTCGATGGACCGGTAGAAAAGATTTCGATTGGTTGTAAAACTGAGGAATTAATTGAGTCATTAATCGAGCGGGAATTTTTCGGGCAAAGGTTATTGCCGAAATTTTATTTCTGAAACGCAAGGTTTTAACGTATAATATCCGTCCGGCATTAGCATTGCAACAAAAGTCGACCCTCCGGTCCTTCAAAAAGTTTCGAACTCATTTTAAACTATTTACGCCGAGGCGTTTTATCCGCGCCATCCATAACTCCGAACTCTGAAACTGTTTTAAAATCGGATTGCAAAATAATGAATCTTCCGCTAAGGCGTTCGCGTCAACGCCCCGTTTGCTGCGGGATATACCTGGAAGCAGATCGGGCGATTTTCACCCACCGAGATAAACCTTACATTTGAATTAATCTACGGGGGCCGAATGGACGTCGAAATAAGCAAAACCGATGCATATGTACAAAGCGAGGAGAAACCGCAGAACCACCAATTTGAATATAGACGAGTTTAACGACCGAGGAAAGCGTAAAACGCGAAATGATGGAAGAACGGAAATGAAACAGGGTGTAATTCTGGCTTTTAGGTAATACGAGCATCCATGCCGACCTAGGTACACACATACTCCAAAGTCTACAAAGGTAACGCACATCAAAGGGGGTGCAGTGACTTGGGGGCGGGGTTACGGGACGGAATAAACCCAGTGTGAAATGTGAAAATGTTTACAGATTTAAGTTACGAAGTTACATGGAAACAGAAATGAGATTTAGGGAAGGATGGGATGTGCAGGGCAACGGCGCACCCTCACAGGAGACAGCAGCTACCCCACATGCCGCATGAGAATCTTAATATGAAAATACTTTGAATATATAGAACATGCCTATGCCTCTTGTGCCCCTTATAGATGGAAGATGTCTTAATACGCGAAAACTTTACTTTTCGGTGGGATTCCCGGTCGGTGGAGATATTCCCCAAAGTTAAATTCCATTCGAGTTAAACCGCGAACTCCGATGAATTATAACCGCTGGGACCCAATCAAGGATATATCGATGTACCTACGTCGGAGGGATGTAAACTTATCGATCATATGCCAAGAAAACCGCCGACAGCTTCCCAAAAGTTTTCCCAAAATACGAGTCATTCGTACGAAGTTGGGCTCAATCATGGAATAGATATCGACCTTTGATAATCAAGAGATTGAGGATTGAGGAACTGGAAGTTCAAGGGCCGAACCACTTCCCTGATGTTTTGCGGCTTTCGGTATATAGGGAGGGAAAATCTTATGGGAACGATGCAGGTAAAACGCAGGGAATATCATCTCTGGGCATGGATGCTGTCACACGAGAACTTCTGTACCTGGAATATGTGTATAAAGAAGAGCGGGGCAAAACGGGCACCAAATATAAAAATAATAATTTCGTCCTAATTGATTTTTTTATGATGTTTCGACGTATTTTGGATCGACGATGAAACAAGCAAGCGAAAAGATGAATAAAATGAAAAAGGATATATCATCCTCATCAGCTCCACCACATGAACAATCCGACCTATGTTTTGCACTTTCTTTATAATTTTTAAGAAAGTTACGTTCTGCCCCGAATTTTAAATTTTCGTAGAGGTGCCCGTTTCGCCCTGCTCTCCCCTATACACATATAATATATACCTATATGTATCTACTTTTGGGGAAGAAGCGGGGTTGGATTCGGAGACACGGCTGCGCGTGCACATGGTACAGGATTTTCTTTGAGTAATGTGTTTTCTAGTAGTTGAAGAACTTTATACCACCAGATGTTAGCAAATTTCTTTAACCAAGGTGCCCATCCGCTCGACTCTGGCTTCTTGAAGTCATTTTTTATAACTTTATGCCATACGGACATTGTACTACACCCTCGGTTCATACTTTGCCAAAAAAAAGTATTGCGACAGGTGAGATTTTGCAGAGGAAAATATCAGAATTGTGGAATTGGATGCAATGAGCGCGATAATGTAGCGCGATATCACGTCTTGTGGCAGTTCCGAAGCTATATTTCCCGCGAACATGCTCCGTCGAGATACCAATTAGACCTTGTGTTCAAACCCAAAAGCAAATATCAAATATCACTGATTGAGCGAGATAAATTGTTGAAATATAAGCTGTATGCCATTATTGCAAATAATTGTATATGTAAATAAAACATTTGGGGAATCATGGTGCTGCCATTACTCACGAAGAATCGCCTATCGCAAATCCAAACACCGGCATATGTTTGGATTTCACCAATCAGATTTTGGGAAATCGTATTATGATGGTGCTCGAAAATTGGGTGCAGAATAAATATTGCGTTATAGTTTAATTTCCCAACTATCAAGATCGGAGTAAAATCTGATTTCGAATTATTTTTCCAACTATTTTAGGCGCGCTGTTTTCTCGTCAATCATTTTTCCCCAATCATTGAAATCAGTGCTGAGCAGAATGATTATCGATCGGCCCATACAAATTACAAGATAGATTCGTGACTTATAATTAATGCGAAATCAATTAGAAGACACATCCGTAATTTCTGATGAAATTGAAATCAATTAGAAAAATACAGTTTCAATTTCTGATTCAAGCGAGTCCCATCACTCCTGTTTTAGTCATAAAATTTTTTTTATTGGCTTTGGTTTTCGGTTACAAATTACAAACGTACTTTTTAACTGATGTATGGTAGATCGCAAATGACAAATGTATTTTCAAGTTATTTTCGCACGAATTCCACATTGAAAAACGTTATTTTTAATCAAAATGTAACGAAATATGAATTGCAAATACATTAATGGTTCCAACCACTGATTCTAGTTGAGGGCATATCTGCCCAATATGCGTATACCCTCATTGTATTAAACTCCTAAATTACCCGACTCGATTGAACAAGCCCGCGTATCGTAACATCAAAAATCCGTAGGTGTTGAAGATTGAATAAACATTGACGTTTGATATTCAAACAGAACCTGACCCGATTAAACGCCTTTCATTTTGTGTATTGTATCATATTTACGCGGTCTCGCAACTGCATGGGTATAGGTCAGCCTCACAGAGTGATGGATTGGATTTACCGACTGTGTGGAGTAGAAAGAGAAAGGGGAAAGGGGAAAATGGCAAATGGAAAATGGAAAAGGGAAAAGGGAAACTCGTAGTGTTCTCAGTAGAAAAACTCACCCCGACACTTCCGACACGCCCGACACCCGGGACGCTCGAAATGCCGCACCGCACCGCACCGCACCACGACGTGAAATTATGAATACAAATGGAGCCATCCCTTTATTTGCTCCCGGGGAATAACGGGATTAAACGAGCTTCCAAACTTTCCTGGATTTACAGGATTCTAATCTGTATATGTACTCGAATCGATATCGGGAAAGGCCAGGCGTGAATTTACCACCTACCTTTATATTATACGTATAGCACGGGGTGACAGTCGAAAAAAAAAATGGAATTTTCATTTTCATTTTTACACATTATATTTTCACCCTACCCCTCATTCTTCGTCATTTTATTATTTGAATCAGTACCGGAATTAAATTTGGGGGATTTCGTATGAGATGAAAACGCGGAAGAATATATTGGAGAATTCTTCGGAAATCCATTTTGGCGTCACCAGTTGATCTCTGTATAGGTTTTTTTACTTATTTTCGTTTACTCGTGGCATTGAAATTTGGCAACTGCAAATATTAATGAATTCTACTTTCGTATGAACATTTCCGGATGGATTAACTCGTCAAGTTTTGATTCACCCAATGGTATACGTACCTTGAAACACTTGTTGCAAATTGCAATTTCTAATATTAATTGATACGAACGAATGCTCGAAGCCCCAGGATGTGCCGATTAATTACTAGTGAATGACCATTGGAAATATGAATGTGTAACAGAATTTCATAATCCCTTTCTATACCGTAATTTCTTTCAATTTCAACTGCTCTTAATCCCTCTACACATTAAAAAAAAATATTGGGGAAAATTATCATTCACAAAATTGAAAAGGCTTCGATTCGAAATTCATCATTAAAAAACTTTAGCCTTCATTGCTCACCAAAGGGCTGTAATATATTCAAAAGCTTCCTCGTTTTCACACGAATAAACAATAAACAATCATTAGCGATTTATCCGATCTAGGATTCACCTGTGAAATAACCTCCATCAAATCATAGATATTAAGATTCGATTGATTTTTTCCAAAATTTCATAACTGTGAGCTTAATTTTCCATGCATTTGTACTCGATGAGGTTTATCCCGTCGTCTGGCAAGCTCGATTTGCCGAGATCTCGAACGAGGTTGTAAGTTTAACGTTCATTGAAGATTTGTTCAAATCGAACTCGACCGAATCACCAATCTTGCCGAGTGTACTTTGTCAAGTAGAAGAAAATCGATTTTTAGTAGAAACCAAGCTGCGGTGACCGCAAGATTTTCCTTTATCTCACCTACGTCATTTTCCGATTCTTAATTAACTCCTGCCATCATTATGTTCGTTTAATCAACGGGATGGGAAAAATAGGAAGATTAATCGACTGATGTATCATCTTCTTCAAAAAATCTCTCAAACATTGTGTTCTCGGGTATTAGAAATATCGTGTAATTGGAGAAATTGTAAGGTGAAACTTCGAGGGTGAAACGTAGGGTAGTAGTACCTCGAAGGAGGAACTTGAGTCGATTTATTTCCTGATTATTTCTCAGACCCTTTAATAAGCAGGACTCAAGCCCGCACCAGAATAAAAATATAGCACCGCGACTTCTTCGTACGGTTTGTATGATGATCTCTGAAGAGTCGTCATCAGAGGCTCAGGACTTCGTACTGCCATAAAATTGAACTATTTTGATAGATTTTCATGAAGCTTAAGCCAGCGGCCAAACGTAGTAATCATGATAAAAATAAAGCATCGAAAACCAATAATCAAAATGCGCTACCCTATTATCAAATGTGGAAGAAGGTCAGTGCATTTGGCTGCTAGCTTGGCTACTGGCTTCAGCTTCATTGAATTTTCTGCATGAAAATACCCCGATATTTTGAAAATAGAGTTGGTCTCTTCTTCTCAGTTTTCTGTTTCACGAATGACACACTCAGCAGATTACATAATATAAATAATTCCGTGACACCCTGTGTGCATGCTTATATCAGGAAAGCATGTCGGGACGTCCCAAATGGTAAGACATAGATTGAGAAACTCTTCCGAAGCATGACCTCACTATGGAAGGTTGGGTTTCTTTACTGTAGGACCGGCGTAACCCTAGGGGACCTAGGGGTTGATTTCGGGTAAGGCTCTAGGGGTCGAACTTTACTTTCGCGACGAATATAGAGAATATATCTATTATCCCCTACGCGGTTATACTCGGAATCTAAAACAGGTGTGTGCGCTCTTAGAGATCGAATGGAAATTGTATAATTAATTAACATAAATCCAGTGGAATCTGCAGTAGGGTAGTTGGCCGGATTTTAGCCACCATTAATAACGCGTTGGGTAGGCAGAGGATCTGGAGCCCACCTCGATCGGTGGAGATATAACTTTCGGCTGGAAGATTAACTAAAGTATAACGGACCGATTGTTAATACAAATTAACGTTGATCCTACGCTGACCGCGTTCCAGCTTTTGGGCACTCGAAATCCCTGCAGAGTGCTGTACCACCCTCGATATCCGCATGCCCGGGGTACAGCCAGCGTTTTCTTTGCCTTGTATTTTTATCGGCGATCGTGATATTCCGATCTTATGATAAGCTGCGTAAAAATGATGCATGCTTTTCCGAACGGGGGGATGAAACAAGGTCGATAGAACAAACAAGCCGAAAACTACCCAGGGGCGTTTCAGAAAAATTTTTAATAAATAACATCGCGATTCACAGAATTTAGGAGTTTAGGAGGCTGCGGTTCGGAGGGTTGCCCACATACCTAGATATAATGCTCAATCAATAATCGCTGAGGATATCCACGAGTCGACTACCACCCCTGGTTCGAACATCACCCACAAACGTATAGTAGAAGCTAAGCACTAACTTTCTTCAGATCGACGCTAACCTTGACGTCCAGTTCACGTTTCGATACTAAAACCACTGTGGTTTCCTGTATTTTCACACGAACGAAGTGTACTTAAGAAAATGAATCTTCAAAGCGGGAAACGAGTCGGAAGTAATTTTTACAGAAAATTTATTAATTTAATGATGAACAATTCGGACTGCGAGGTAACGTTGGATAAGGTTTAATCAGAAAGGGTTTTAATTAGCCAACTTCTGTTTGTCGAAACCGTTGAAATAGCACCGCTGAGTTGTGGGTCCTATTAATTAATGAATTTAATGAAGTTACTCCGGACTGCAACTCCTTGTTGGGTTGATATTGATTACCAAATTAATGTATGCGTATTAGAATTAACACTTTCTCGCTCTAGGTACTACCCAGATGTAAATGGTGAATAACAATTTCAAATTAACGTTTATCAAATAAACCCGCTCTAGTTTGCAGGCCAAATCCAATTGACAAGCTGAATTCAATAAGGGCATATGTCGCGGAATATCACGTCCATCAGATATTATTAATTAAAACGCCGCATTTCACTCAGTCATCGATATTTCGAAACGATCTTTTTTGCATTCATATGCTACCTCAGGATACCAACTATGGACCTCATGTTGACTCCAGAACCAAATACAACCGATTGGGAAAAATAATTTTTTGAAATACAAGCCGAATGCTCTCATTGCGAAGAATTTCAAAGAGATATATTTTTATCCATGTGTTGCGAAAATCACAGTGAAGGCTCATTTCAGAATGTCCTACATGTAGGCTTGTGGACTTATTGCATCGAACCCCTCAACGAAAATTGGTGATGTACATTGTACAGAGTCTCTTGCCAACAATGCGTTTGTGAAAGTGTCGAGTGAAAATTAAAAGTGAGAGAGATGGTTTGATACGCTGATTAGACCGAGAATTGACAAAGTCTTGAAATCAAGTCCCAGGAATACTAGGCGACTAAGAAGGCACGTAATTCCTTTACGAATCCGACGAATTCCCAAAAGTTAGTTCAGAGACGCAGAGTAACGTTGGAGTGAGTGTCTATCGTCGAACTTTGCTTGGCAAGAACAGTCGTTTGTCACGATAATTTATTCACGACCCAAAACTCAACCCCGTTGTCTGGTCTCGCGACTTCTGGATGAACTAGGTATATCCCACTTTTACTTCTACATATTCAAAAGCTGGGCCATTTAGTGAAATCCTCTCCCTAAGCCGGTGGGAAAATAATAAAATTAACCGTCACATCAAAAGCCTTATTCGTATACGCGAGCGGTAGACAGCAGTTTTTAATTCTCGTTATAAGTACACTCACATTTTCCCACGCGATATAATACAGGTAGAAAACCGGAAACAAACTACTTGTATAGTATACCGCCCACATTTTGCCAGCCGTGAAATACGCGACTGTGAAATTTGCGATCGACACCAATTCAAGCGAAAACCTTTTACGCTGGACATTGATGATTCTGGAAATTTTTAACCAGTTCTAAGCCCGGATTTCTTCTGCCCTTGGACACCCCTTATTCCAGTCACGAGGAGCCCAAAAATGTATATATATATATATGTATATATATTTTTCGTAATATTTGTGACTTTTTTGAAAACCGCCTTCCTTTAAGCGGGGAAAAACCAAGACAAGGATGAATTTCCGCGCGAAAAATTCCCGCTCATTCGAATGGAAATATTTCCAATTTTCTCATATGTTTCTAGATCCTTGAAAACGTCAATTTTCACGTAGCTGTCATCCGCGGGTCTTATAAGATTCTGCACTTTCGACAAAATTTAATACCCAAAACTCTCAGGGACATATGTAACTTTGAAATCAAAATCCAGCTTTTCCGGAATCACTCGAAAAATTTTGAAGCTTTCGTGACTTTAGGCGAGAATCTGACGTGGGATGGTGGGACACCGAACCTGATGACATTGAAGTTTGCATCGTTGGAACGCAACGAAATTCAACGTAAATTTAAAAAAAAATATACATAGACTAAAAATGATCCTATTAGGTTTAATAACATTTTCAAGTCATTTCTAGTCGTTTTCACTTTTTAAACATAGCAGGATCATTTTTGGTAGATTAGTATATTTAAATTTTTTTTTTCGGATTTCGTTGCGTGCCAACGATGCAATCTTCAATGTCATCGAACCTGGCCAATGATCGGAAGCATAATCACCCATATAGATCATGTGTGTATACGTCACAGAATTATCATAACCCGCAGAACTTGGTTTTATTTATCGCGGCTAGTTTGAAACGTCCCTCTGGTTTTCGTTTCCCTCTCTATGCGTGTGGCGGTCGTCGTCCCTCGGCCTCTTTCTTCCTTATTTTTATACATTTTGTTTTTTATTTCTATTCTTCTTCGCCCTCTCTTCGCTTTCGCCCTTATTTTTCCTGGTTCATAATTTTTTCGTCGTTTCGTCTTTCGCTCTGCGGCATCTGTCGGCTTTACTATACAGGAAAGTTTCAAACTCCATCCCTTCCACCACCACTTCTTCTTCTTCTTCTTCTTTTTTTTTTTTCTTCTTATCCATCCCCTACGTTTCTTTCTCCTTCCTCTATCACCGAGGCATGACTAAGTATCACCTTTTAGGGGAATTACATTAACAAGTCTAAAATAAGCGGGATAACCAAGCGAGATGGGAGATTGTTCGGAGCCAACCTCAAGCCGCTGATCCATCCGTTCCCTCTCGGATATCTTCTTTATTTCATTCTTGTTTTTCGCTAAATTCTAGGGACGTTTCCCTCTTTCGCAATCCTCTCAACGAGCCCGAAGTCCTCAATTCCGGCTATTTTTTATTCCAAAATTCCAAAAAAATTCGGCGTATATTCAGACGCGTGTGAATATATCATCTTCGAAGTATTAGTCATGGCTGCATTATGGAGCAAAAAAAGATTTCCGCGAGTAGGAATCGTTGTATACGTATTCAACCGGTCTTCATCTTCTTGAAAAGTATATTGCGATAAAACCTTCGAAACACTTTTACGCAAATTAACTTCCGCCGTTGAATGTATCTAGCGTCTTTCTCTTTCCTTTTACGTTTTTTTTTTTTCGTAGCGACCTTATTTTGCATTTTAACAACGAAACATGAATATCAACAAGTAGGTCGTCTAAACTCTGAGGCAGTTTTTTCAAACTACATCAAATTAGCATTCCAGAATAAAATGCAAAGAGAGTAGGCCTATTTAACATTCTCCTTTACTTTTCTCTTCTTTTCTTCTTTTTTCTCGTTTTTTTTTTTTCTACTTCTTCTTCGTCGTTTTAGTTGAAAAAGAAAATTTCATTTATCCAAAAGCACACTCCTCAACACTTTATACATTAATTTTCGAGCCGTAACAAGCAGATTAATATCATACTAATTTGCAATTATTACCAATTCAATCGGTTACCATTCTTGCGGAAATGGTATTCTCCAATTTAATTAGCCCGCTATGTGAAGTACCACCAACTCATCGGGGGTAGTAATTACCTCGATTATATCTTGCAATCATTTTAACGCGTTTGACATTAAACTACGTAAATGGCCATAAAATTCCATATACAGAAACAATCTTCACTATTTTTAGGCCAATAAAAGTATTGCCTTAGCTTTATACGCTCGAGTTTAATGCAATAATGGTATAACATAGCGAGATTGGAAACTATAATAATCAAATATCACCGATTTCGTCCTTCAGATTAATATGTGATATAAGGGCATACAGCATACACCCAATATGCTAATCGAACTGAAATACATTAGAAAGAACTTTGTGAATGTGACTAATTGTCTCGGTGTATGGGTATGCGGAAATACGGAAATGAATAATACAAACTATACTGTAAGACGCCTTTAATCCCTACTCATTGTAAATTCAAGAAAGTTGGAGTCCAACTTTTGCCACTTTTGAGCTCCTTGTACGTAACAGTTTGAATAATAAATAAAAATGACGATAATATAAGCCGAGTGCATTTCATATTTCTCGAAATGCCATTCCATCCTATACCTATGCCATTCTGTCTTTGACCGGTGACACGTGTTTCAAAAAACGAGACAATCGAATATCTGCCAAATTTCCTGGACTCTAATAGCGACGTCTAAAAATTTGATACGTCATCTCTCATATTCAGATACGTGTGGAAATAGTACTTCTCGATACTAGTGCGAAAGTGCACTTGATTCTCGAACGAGTGTCAAGTTTTTGCCCGAGCGAAGCGAGGGTGACAATCACACGGGCCGAGTATCATTTTTCGCACTAGTATATCGAACCCTATTTTTTAACACAACGCGCGTTAGGTTGAATTTCATGCATGAAAAATCGAACTTTGCGCACGGCGTGTGTAAAATAATATTGGTGTACTGCGCCTATATTACGGCGTATATATAAGGCCGTTTTATATAATATTTCCTTCTTTATGTATGTAGATTACTACGTGGGTACCTACCTAACGAATATACGTAGCTATACATCCGTGAACGAGATCCGCGAAAGAAATTATGGTAATTCTTTCTTTCACCCTGTTCCACCCCCATCCGCCTCCTTCATCACGCTTCAGCCCCTGCTAGACTAGTTGGAAATGACAACGGAAAAATTACGCCTTAAACTTTTTCTCAACAAGTTTTAATTATACGGATCCGCGAGCTGCTTAACCAGCTGTCCATCATAATTGGCGCATATATTAGGGGCCTGAAAATTTGATGATTATTTATACTGTTTGACAGTGACGTAGCAGACGGGACCGCGACCGCAACGCAACGAACCAATGAACCGACGAACCGCGAAGGCTAAGCTTTTCCCATTTGATTCGACTGTACGATGGAAATGAATTTTTTTTCCTCCTCTAATATAGCTCCGGATTTGATGAAAATGAAACGAGAAATTTGTCCAGAAAGCATGATGATCAGTCGTGTGCAAATTTTCGTACAAATGAAAGAACGATAACTCGGTACAACTTTTGCGAAAAAAAAACAAATATTTCAAACGAAATTTTATTTAGGTTTTCATATTATGAAGCCCAGATCGACCAACCTCCAATAACTCGACCTAAACAAGTTGTACGAAAGTCTGTCTTAGTGCTCGGGAGTTTTTCGGCTCAATGATTCCGAATCTGAGGTGTAAAATTCCGAATTAAAAATGGCGGGTCCAATCTGAATGTTTGAATTATTCGAATAGTCAAAATATTATAGTTGCATAAATGTTTGAAATTTCGAATTTTTTACATCAGATTTGAAATCAGCGGTCCAGAAGACCTCCGAGCATGGAGACAGACCATCCTACTACTTGTTCCAGTCAACTTATATGAACCTAAGTAACACGATCTAAGGTTTCGCGTGTCAATCAAATGGACAACCTTATTGTCGATTGTGGCACCACCACTTGGACATCAACGAAATCGTTCTTCCCTTTGGATATTGATTATTCGACGTTATTGTAGAGATTTTCGGCAGACTGCAATATAGATTGGTATAGTATCTTCGAGGATACGGATGAACAGAGATATCAATGCGAGTGGGATATCGGCCAAAGTGGTTCCAAGCCGTCGGGTTGTCGCTGGCTATATAATACGTAGATTACATTATACACAAGATAGGTATATATATTCCGGGTAGAATTCAGCTGGCAGATACCGGACCAGAGTTCCGGCCAACTATTGCGGCCAACAATGCTAATGTCTGCATCCGAGGGTAATTTTTCTTCCTTGTGACATGCACAAGAGTGTTTTCTCTACAGTGAAACTCGAATATCTACCAAGACTCTGAGCTTGGCCAATGTAATAAAGCAAAAGTTTTCTCGCCGGTCTTCTACCTACGTATGTCTCTTATCAGTTGGTAAAACTTTTGACAACGTATCGTTTCCTCGAAGGGATAATTCAGGAAATATATATATATATATTATATACTTATATGTATATATATATATCTTTGCACATCTGCGAGTTACAGAGCCCGACAATTTTCCCTGCTATACAGGGTGTTCCAGAACTAAATGGAAAAAAATTAAGAGGGTAGTGAAGGGGGTCAAGCCAAGTAAATTTTCCCACAGAACACGTGGTCTCCGAAGTACCGGTCGCGAGATACGGCCATTTAAAAAAATCGTGCTAGGCGCCGGCATGTAGGCAACCAACTACACGCCAGATATCCGCCATGATACAT
Organism: Tenthredo scrophulariae; assembly: GCA_963978835.1. Lineage (NCBI taxonomy): Eukaryota > Metazoa > Arthropoda > Insecta > Hymenoptera > Tenthredinidae > Tenthredo > Tenthredo scrophulariae. The sequence goes on along the minus strand of OZ022230.1, from coordinate 16,872,025 downwards.
TTGATTCCAAAAATTTCAAACAAAAATACTTGGGATATGAAATTTTGTTATGGAAACAAGCAATGTTGTTGTGTTTTGCGAAAATTCAATGTCGAAATTGTTTTCATTCGAAATTCTTGACTTCTAAAGCGTTATGAATGGAGCGCTAACCGATGCCAGTTGTGCAGTCGGTTGCCTACATGCCGGCGCCTAGCGCGATTTTTTAAGCTACCGTATCTCGCGACTGGTACTTCGGAGACCACATGTTCTGTGGGTAAATTTACTCGGCTTGATCCCCTCTATTACCCTCCATATTTTTTGCATTCAGTTCTGGGACACCCTGTATAGCCGGTAGACGGTTGTTCAAAAATTGAGATGAACAACGTCGACCCCTCCGGTAGTTAGATTTATTTTTTTTTTCTTTTACTTTTTACCTCCTTCTTAGGTTGCACCACCTCTGAGATAGATGCAAATGGCCACTAAAACGTGGCGGTGAATTAATTATTTTTTACTCATACTTCGCGCCTGCAGTACGAGGACTAAGGGTTCTTGGAAAAAGACGTCTTTCTCCCGCGAATGAACTTTCTTTTAGTCGGGGAACGGATTTATCCTCTGAAATGGTACCCATGAGAAGAGAGCTTGCTTTATTTGCCAACCTCGTTCCCGCGTTTTGCGCTCCACACGCCTATATGCAAATCCGCTAACGAATGCCTCCAGATTCCCATTAAAGTTTCATTTTTTTTTTTTATTTAGATTCAAGAAGTCCAAGACCGTTTTATAACCATTTATAAAACTCATCCGAGAATCATTTACAATCACACATAACACGGGGTCCCTCTCATCGAGGCCATTGGGATTCTTGATCTCCGTCCCATCATCCCCTAAAAAATTCAATACATCGCTGCTAATTTATTAACTTTTAATTTCGACTCACCGGACGCACTTTGGCTTCTTAGATTTACCGGAAAATATTTTCTGAGTTAAAATTTCCCAAAATCTTTCTTACAAAAATGTGTATATAATCCGAATTCATATAGCGTCTCTAATTAGACGTGATCACTAGGTGCCAGGTCAACGTGGCTACACGATATAATTGAACGCGGGATCACTTTACTCGATTTCTATGGATAATACGATACGATAATACCAAAGCTCGAAATTTCTCCGTGTACAATATCTATACGTGGCGAGTATGTACCGAAGTGAAGCATTTAGGTAAACTCTGTTAGCCAAAGGTACGTGCATTATACTTGGACCACCTAGCAGCAGCTTGCGTCTAACTCCGTCCGTCGGAATGCTCTAGGTGCACTTGATAACGTAGCTTTAATTAAAACTGCATGCCTGTTTGCCGGTTTTCTTCTTATTTATTTATTCACAGTCCGTTTACTTGGTAAATACGAAACCGAAACGTATTTCATACGTTAGAAGTACCCGATTACATCCTGCGGGTATGGCGATTTCTGATCATTCGACTATGATCGAAATATTTTTCGTCTTGATAAATCGATTGCGTTAATTACGTATCAATTTTTGGGGGCGAAAAATCGCTCGGGTCATGGTTTACATAGACGCAGATGATATCCGATATCGCGAACTTGGGGCTCGGCTTTCGGCTGATATTTTCACTCGTCTCTCTGGGCACCCTTTTCTACTTGCTTTTCGTTTTTTTTAATATTAAAATCGGTATAGCTTAGGGTATAAGATACAAGATATATCAATCACGCCAGTGTAGATTTTATACGTGGGCATTATGATAATGTAAAGTTGAGCCCGGCGCAGAAGACGCCCTGATGATCAGTCTTGATGGTGGAAAGGGCTTTTGCCCACCGCGAAGTATATTGCTTTTCAGATAACGGAATATATCGCGAAAAAAAAAAAAAAAAAAAAAAACATTATAGCAAATACAGAAATGCAAAGTAGAATGAAGGCGGATGTGTCTGGAATATTTTGCCATTTTTTTATTCATTCATTTATTTTTTCTTACGTTTTTCGGCCTTTTTTCCTTACACGACTTTTGGGTGCAAACACTGGAATAAAAATAGAAGAAAAAGAAATAAGAAAAGGGAAAAACACGTTCGAAAGTCACTTTCAGAATGCGAAACGAGTAGGTATAGTGGCTGGTATCAGTTCAAACGAAAAGACTTTCTGAATTCCTTTTTCTTTGATAATTTTAAAAATTCATAGGTGTGATATTCGTTTTGGGACTATGCCACACGCTGCCCTGCGATACCCGTGATATTCCACGGATACGTGTTGGGCTTTTGTAAATAATTTATAGTTAAACGTAATTGGAAGTTGAAACACGCGTACATGGTCATACTGATTATCAAATTGAGGTAAACATATCAAGTAACATGATACAATATGCGTGGATATATATATATACGACAAAACTCCCGTAAAACACGAATAATATGCGCGTCCTCGATATTTTACATCGATAATGATCGAGATATAGGACGTAGGCCACATCATTATATCGGTTTATGCTCATTATTGTTCTCCAGCTCCCACTATAACCCAACGATCTAATGATAGCCACACAAATGAACGGGTAATTAGAGAACGATAGGAGCAAAAATTTCAATTTTAGTTTACCGAATTCAATTGTGATTATCAAAGCCTTCTATATCGTCGCGGTTATACCATAATTTCGGATAGAAAAATCTGCAGAGTTTCACACCGATGTTCGATGTTCGATGTTGTCATTGATATTTCAAAGTATTGGATCTTACCGATATTCTACAAGATGTATTATCCGTGCATGAATATCCCTTGATTGACAAGTCGTCACATATCTTCGTACTGGATACTCATTCCGCATGTGTCAGAAAAAAAGATATCCAATACTGTCGAGTTCAGTATAAGGTCAATTGGTATAGCGTGACTTTTAATGTTTGTATAAAACAAACTTGAAAGTGAAGTACACACTCCATACTTCTTCAGACTGTAGAATCGCCGTTACAAACCTGCAGCTCTCATCTAAAAATAAAATGCGAAATAAAAGTTAGAAAATGAGATTGTCTAGATGCAGTCAGTTCCACGAGTTCGTGGAGCTGGTAAAGGGTCCTTGTATAGTACCCTGCACCAAGTACATGCGGCTTGGCACAGTCAGACGTCCAGACTAGTTCTGTATGCATATAACTGAACCATACCACTGCATATATATACGTCTGACACCTAAGTAGTTAGAAACAGTGTATACTCAGCCACAAAAGTATCTCATTGTCAAAGGAATTTTCTTATGATTATCTCCTGCTTTTGATTATCTCCTAATTATTGTTAAACCGATTTTAGAGAATTTTGTAGAACAAGATTTTAGTAGCATGAATAATGATGATTACCTTCCTGTTTGTGGAAATTAATGTATAAATAAAATTTGAAGGTAAGACGCGCCAGGCTCACTTTGGTATATCGTTCACTTCGCCTCAAGTCTGAAGAAGTTGATAAGATGTCGGATCGACAGACCCGGATAATATGGTCGTTCTTAATCTTTTATATCTTTAACGTTCTTATCGAAGCTTATAATTTCTATCGGTGGGTCGAGTTCGTATATAACGAGACCTTTCCGTTCCCCGTTCCTTCGGCATAGCGTCGTAGATGGTCACGGCGTGGTAATAAAGAGGCGTCGCCGTTTTGGGAAGGAAAATATAAAATGGAAAGGTCGTTGAAAGGTATAGAGATAAGAAGAAATAAGGCACCACCACCATCATCACAGACCCTCGCGGCGTTCATTACTGTCGATTTTGTCTTTGCTAATCGCTTCTGATTCGTGGATAGGGCTGCCATTTGGTCACTGAGATACTATGCCACCCTCCAATAACAGGATTTTTATTTCATGAAATAAAAATTTATCGAGCTCGAAAAATAAAGGGAAACTACCTCCTTCGAGTATAACTGTGCGATCTAGGTATAACGTATTATGTAATAAATATACGAATATATATATATACAAACATTACGGAGATTTCCTTTTTTCCGTTTTATACTACATTGCGGAAGCGCCTTTCCGGTTTCAAACTGAATTAGAAACGAATAAGAAATAATACTGTTTAGGACTCGATGTTCGTTTTTCATTTTTTTTCTTTCTTTTCTTTTTTGGGAAAATGGTCCATTATCTCCGCTTGTTGGAAGATAACCTTCGGCCCAGACTACTAACAATAATTCTACTTTAGGACCGGGAAATAGCGAGGTCTAATACGAGTCGTAAAAAGTAAAATGAACGTTATGCCCGTATTTTGGCAGTGGAACAAGCTAGGACATGAAAAGCTCGTCTGAATCTAATTTAAGTTTCTCATACCCTCGTTTATTATATACATGGCATTTAGAAATTTTAGTATTTTCGATCAAACCATGAGGCGCAGGGGTGCGATCGTCGAACCACCCGAAATACAGGACGCTGTACTTTTGTCTCTGATCAAAGAACCCGAGAAAGTGGCAGGGTAATTACTACAAACTCTATCCCAGAATGACTAAGATTCACGAAAGAGATAAGGAGGGATTCGGGATCCTCGCGACTTATCAAACGATGAACCGAGACCAACGCGATTCGCACTTTCTACATCTCATACAACCAGCTATTCCGTTTCGCAACTGCGGACTTGATTCATCCGAAACTTATGAATAACGTTTCATCAGCAGGCCCGCGAAATTACTCATCAATTCACACATCAATATTTTCCGAGTATATAGTTCCTGCAATTGAGAATAGACGAAAGTTACGTACGCATCGTTCGTCGAGACTTCACCAATCTCAGAGGGAATATTCTACATTGACGTAATTTCGGGGCAGAAAAATGATATTCGATGAATTTCATCATTAGATACGATAATTCTTAATTTTTTATCATTTTTTTTTTTAAACGTTTAAAAAAAAAAAAGTGTCACGTGCCTACGACAAGAGAATACTGACCTTATCTCTGTAAATCATTAGTTTACCTGGAATAGACATAATTTTGAAATATTCCGTAGAAATTTCAAAAAAAATTTACTGACGATGTGACCCTGCTTTTTCTTTGGTGGAGTCGATCTAATTATTCCTCAAAATGCGACTAATTAGCTGCGAAAGAACTAATAACCGAATAACGTTAAGGGGAAATTTTTTTTTTTTTTTTTCTTCCCTATGTATAATTTTAGCAGAATTTCTGATTCCATTATTCCTTTTTTTGCTTTCAGTTGGGAGCAACGTTAACGAACCACCAGTATTGGAAGCCGGTGGATATCCGACTGGCCTTCCCCTGTCCGAGGCAACGCTGGTTGGGTCTACAGTTTTTACATTAAGAGGTCATGACCCGGAAAATTCACCGGTAAAATATGGAATTCAACTAACCGATAAGTTTGCCGTTGATCCAAGAACGGGAACAATGACACTCGCAAAGCCTCTAGATCGCGAGGTAAGTTCCGAATTTAATTATGTATATTCCTAAACCACAAAAGCACCTTTGGTGCAAAAACCTTTCGCCAAGTGCAATAATGTTGACAATGCCTACTGAAAAAAGGGATCGAAATCAGATAAAGTTGCCAAGTACATGTCTTCTGTATACCAAAAGTTTACAACAGAAAATTAAATAGCCTTGTGCTCGTTCACTCGCAAAAAAAAAAAAAAAAAAAGAAAATGAAAAGGAAAAAAAAATTTGGAGTATGTGTTTTTTTTTAATTGTTTTTGGCGCGAGACTCTACCGAGTCTCTTGAACAGAACTGACGGCTCTGTCTCGGGCTTCCGTGGCCTTGGACAATCGATTCTCTATCTTACGTTAACATCGTCGACAAGAGCGCCATCATGCAACTGATGTCACTACTGTCTAGCGGTGGCCACTCTTTCCTCATTTTTATCCGCATAGCTTTAGTGAGCTGTCAGAGAAAAATTTTTCAGACGAAACGAGTACTCGGAAGCTTGAAATAATCATACCTCAGCTCTCCGTGCACTGATTTAATAGAAGTTGGACTCAAATGAAAGCTCTTTGGACTCACATTCTAAGATAAATACTTTAATCCCCTGGATATCGCGAGAAGAAAGAAATTATGAAAACACTGTCTCCCCACCACGCCGTTTAGTATAGACTCGGTCGAGTCTCGCGCGTCATATACCCAAACAATATAGATATGTATTTGTTTTTATTGCACTTGGCGCGAGACTCTACCGAGTCTCTTTGGGAGCTTTCCATCTAGAGCCAAAAATCAACACACTCAGACACACAGCTAAACGATTGGTCTTTTCCGTTCGCTCCACCCAATCATATTGCTGTGTGCCTGACTGCGTCGATTTTTGGCTGTAGATGGAAAGCTCCCTTTATTCGGCAGTTTTTCATTCGAAAAAAGTTGGGATCAATTTCTATGCGTAGCTAATAAAAACTAACAAATATTCAACTTCTACGCACAGACTACTATTTTTTGAGCCTGATGAATCCGAGCGAGAAAAGTTCTCGGATATAATTGGCAGTTTTTTTTTTTGTTTTTTTTTTTTTTTCCAAAAATAAGCACCTGCACTTTCGGTGTTATATATGTGTACAGTGTACTCATCAAATATCTTATGAGGGTGAAGTAAAGGGCGGGGGGGGGGGGGTGTGACCTTGACTGTGAATGATGTACGTATAACTCTCGAAAGTTGGCGCGTTTATTCAGCCCCAGGCAGTATTTTCTCAAATGAGAAACTCGAGAATCACCCTACCGGTTGAAGCAGACTTCATTAAACGCGAGTACATCCGACAGACTCGCTAAAGGATCGAGCTTCAAGGTTCAACGTCATCAAATCAGTGATACGTGGTCGCAAAATGTCGAGTCTGATATATAGCGCCTCGGATCCTCTCTCGTATTAACAAGCTCTTCAACAGAGAAACGAGACAGGTATAAGGTCTTCGCAATGTCAAAGCACCTTCCGGGATAATTGTCTTCTTGTATCTAGGAGGAAATCTTGAATCTATACAGTCGACTGCGCATGCGCGAGATAATTTAATTTCATTGGTCGGTTAGATCGAAACCGCGGTTATATTTTAACCTGCGAGGCACGGGTGCCAACTTGCAAGAAATGAAACGAGGTTATGTTGTTTTTTATTTTCATTTAATTTCTACTATATCAAATCAACGGGATTTAATAAACTGTTTACACCTAGCTTCGCGTTTGAGTTGCCTGTATGCAGGCGTAACCGGATCACCTGACGTCAGGCTTGTTCTGTTTACTCAGAATCACAAAACTATCAAGCTTTCGTGACGTTTGTTATAACTCTGCTTCGTGCTGACTCGGTAATTTGAATCAAGGTGCAATGTAGGTCGGATCCCATTCGAAAATGGGTTCGTGAAAAAGGTGGGAAAGAAGTAAAGTAGATATTCGACCGAGACTTACGTATGAAAGTAAATTAACATTCCATCGAAACGAAAGACGAATACCATCCATTTCTCCATCACATACTATTATTTTTTCTCACTAGTTTTGATGTTCGGAGTGTCTTATCTGACGATGGGACGTTAAGACACGTCAATCCACTTGTCTGATTGTGTCTTATGTGTTTTCAAAGAAATACGTATAGATTTGCCGATCATGTCGGTGCCCTTTTTTGAAAATGACTAAACGTTGAAAAAACTATCCCGTGAGGGAAATCGATACTAATTTCATTCCAGCATAAACTAGTATTATCAGAGAATATTTAAATCTCCATACATTTTCGGATTTTCGAATTCCGTATACTGATGAATACCGAATTTTGAAAATTCTTCAATTTTTCTCGGGATAAAACGAATAAATATTTTCAAAAATTTTCAGTCCGTGCCAGAACCACGGGCGATGAACTGCGTGAAGAAAAAATCATAAATCGATCAATATCTGTGTATCGTATACCTTAGTCGCGACAATTTATTGTCAGAAATGACGTGTCACATTTTTACATTCTTAATAAATGTTTACTACCCCCTTGAAAAACGGAAGGAAGAAACAGAATGTGAAAAAATTATTTTCGTTTTGAGTTAGGCGAGTATGGGGGCATAATATCGTACCGATCTAATTTTAAAATACATTCAAGTATCGATATCAGAGAATATACCTACTGTATGAAATAAAATATTCCCTATTGAGTGGTAAAGTTATATGGTACGTTTGATAAGCATTCGATTGCGAACCTTATATTGCTATCCAGAATTTATGTTCAATTCGTATATACCTACATATATCCATGTTCGATACGATATTAGAAAAGAATGTGAATAATCCCGGTTTAAAGGACATAACTTTATGTACCATCGATTTATACACATAATATCAGCATAAATTTGTCATTTTCGAAAGCTTCTTTGGCGGAAATATTCCTCCATATTTTCCGTACGATACACGCAGCTGTTGATCTACTATTTTACTTTATTTTATTTTATTTCATTTTATTTTATTTTATTTCATTTCATTTCATTTCATTTCATTTCATTTCATTTCATTTTATTTTATTTTATTTGATTTGATCTTCATGCATCGGCAAACCTGAAAGTAGATTCAAATTTATCCTTTTTTTTTTGTATATTTACATATACCTTTTTATTTTTTGCACATAACCATCCCCATGCCAAGGTTTTGGTATCTCGACGAATAATTTCTAGTGTTGTGAAAATAGGGAGGCACCCATCTCTCTGTTCGAACGCGAAAATCCAGATATTCAATATACAGCCAAAAGAAAGATGAATTTTTCTCATCCCATATCAATGTATGAAAATAGTTATTGACGAATATTCCTACTCGACAAGGAGGAAAGAATACCGTTCCCTATTTTTTGTCTCTTGTCAAAATTTAAAGCCAAGTGGGCAAACTAAGGGTGCAGGCTATTTCATTTTTACAACTCAACATTCAAGTTAAGTTTCGTGGATTGGAACGAACGTGACATCGTATAGGGTGAAATAACGAGGTCACGAAATAACTGATCTTGTCAGGATAGAATGGAACACAATGGGCTGGCATAGAATACATATTAGCTACACACAGCAGATATCAAAAGTCTACTCGTGCTTCGGTGTATAAATGTGCAGCATCAACATGCGAGCGAATAAGAGCCAATATATGATACAACAGTTTTTCTCTCTATTTCGTACATCATAAGAACACCCTCAGCCTCAGGTATACGTGTACCCTGATCCAGGGGTTGGTTCAAGGCAGCCACGAGTTAAGCTCATTACACGCCACAAAAACTCGAGACCCCCCCGCTCCAAGCCACAAAAACGGGCAACTGGCGACCGAGCCTGCGAGTTTACACACGCGTATTATCTAGGGTCACGCATTGGATCGGTCACGTATCAAGCGTAAAGCATAAAACGCATTAGGCTATCTCAAATTTTCAGATTTCGTTCATTTTTTTTTTTTTTTTTATGAAGATTATCCATAGGGTAGGTATTTACAGTAATATGCAACAGGAATGAATAGCCCGATCAGATTGGTTCCAAATTCTACGGGTATTAGCTGCAACGAAATACGGACCATTTTAAGCAATGTGCAAATGTCGGAAGGCGATCGATTCCAGCCTTGATCACTCCTGTATTAATTATTGTCGACTACTGGGAAAGGATTTTGTACAGAATAATTAACGAAATACCACAAAATCCCATCGTGAATACGACCGCAAATAGTGTTGATACATGTCTCGCACATATGGGCATATCTGGTGTAGGTAATAGCAAACAGTTGTATACCTGTGGCTGTTAATTGTTACGAAATATAATAAGCTCACCTTTTTAGACCGGGAAAATGTCGTTTCATGTTGTTATATTTTACATTGAATAAGCTTGCGAATGTCTCTTACACCTAGAATAAAGTAACTACCAGATCACGACGCGCAGTAAACGAAAACCTATCGTGAATTATTTTCGATACGTTGTTAAGGTGGTTCCCTACCCAATTCGACCTGTTCTAAAAACATTGGGCTGAACGGTGCGATTAAACGGAGTATCTCTAAACGGGTACCAGAAACGAGAAAAATGACTCTGTAGCGCAATTCTATTGGCGATTTCGAACACGTAGGTTCCAAAACATGTTCTTTTTCACGCTAAAATAGAGAAATGGCGTAAGGAATGCTCTAAAAAAGTTGCTATAGGACAGGTCGAATTGGGTAGGGAACCACCTTAATAAAGACTTGACTGTACTATTCGATATATTTTGTACAGATCTGATAATGGTCGCGACATCAACTAAAAATGGAATTCAAATGACCATTGCACCTATGAATTTTTCTTTCTTCTATACCACTACGGTCAAGAAACTCATCGCTATCACTGATGATTAGATAAATTTTGTATGTTTTTTATTTTTTTACTTCCTACGGAAAGGTTTTCCCATAACAAATTCTCGATTATTTTAGAAAGCCTGCAAAGATAAATACGTGAGAAATATGGATACAGCTGTTCCAAGATCTACTTCAATGTCTATAGAATGAAATGGGATTCTGCTACGTTGTTGAAACACGGGAAGCTCAATGGCTGTATATAATCACATGGTATATATATATATATTTTGTCTATACAGGTATATAGTTTTCCAGGACGTTTTAAAAACACTTGGCAGCCCTTCGTATGGGCTCGTTGTGCGATAGCTGGTATAAAGTTATATCACATTGTTTCTTTTTTTTTTCGTTCTTGTTTCTTCCTTTTTTTTCGCTTTTTAAAACCGTCTGCTGTTTCCTGGTGGCGTGTAGCGGGCGGTTTAGAGGTGGAGAGAGCAGAGAGAGTGAGTGAAAGAAAGAGAAACAGAGAAGTATTGTGCTTTGTAAGGCCACCATCTGCGGCGGACAGGAAGTCGAAGGATAAAGCGAATTATCTGAAAAGTGGAAAGAAAAGAAAATCGCATTGCGTGATACCCTTCGAAGGTTCCCTGCGGAGACGTTATTACCGGGGTCGCCATAAGAACAAGAACTTATACCCCGCGTTTAAGCGCGATAAACTTTAGCGAAGAAGAAGAAGAAGAAGAAGAAGAAGAAGACTAAGAAGAGAAAGAAGAAGTAGATGAAGAATAAGAAAAAGAAGAAGGAGCCACGCGATCGGTTATTCCCAGGAAATAACTGCGTGTGCCAAACTGGTTGTAATTAATTATTTACGATACGACTTCCTCCATATTGCCACGCTAACCGGAACTTTACTCATCATTTTTACCCTAGTTACGACCAAAATTTTTCTTTTTTTTTTTCACCTGCCCCAGCAGGGGGTGGGAATATGTATACCTATACCGCGTGAAATAAAAACTTGGCACTCTGCCTCCTCCGTGACTTGAAAAGTATAATTGTACGACGCAAGAGGTCGCGCCATTGGTCCTGGATTTAACGAAGATTACTTTAATGATGATTGCCATACAAAAGACACTTCTAGTCTGTCCTCGACAATACGACGCTAACGAGTCACTCTCGACGGTATCAACTTCTCGGTTGATGGTAAGCACCAACCACTAAGTATTTCCAACTCCACTAATGCACCTTCGATTCAATGCTACGACCGATGTGGTGCCTTTCAATATCAGCTTAGTTTCTTTCTTGCTGATCAAACGTCTTTGCAAAAACGTTCTGTTATCAGTATAAGCGAAAATAATTCCCACTTACGAACAGGGAAAATCATTTTCGAGGACCGGCATGTGTCTAATGTTCTTCTTTAATCAATCAGTTTCATTACAGTAGTTCTCCAATATCGTCGAGCAAGATAGAGTAAAAGATCAACCACAGCTTCAATTTCAAATATTTGGGTCTCTAATTGTTTAGAAAAGGAACCTCCATCCTTTGAACCGTCGACTTTTTTATTCGTTGATTTTTGTTCTAGCAAATTAAAAGGCAGGAATAAAAAAGCTCCTAAGCTCGAGAATCCCGTCACGTTTGTGGTATCGAAAAGTCATCTGTTCATCGGACAGAGCTTCGTGTCCCGAACTATCAGAGTCCCAATGATCTGAAACCTGAGCATCGGTTGATCCAAATTCTTGCATCGAGTGTTTTTACTCTGACTGCATATAACCATGAGACCCAATTGCACATAATTTCTAAATTTTACTTGAATTCGCTTCAAAATATTTGCGACCTGTCCCCTATGCAATTTCTATGTACCCCATTAGCCCATCTTGACCTGGATGATTGAATAGAAGATAATTGGGGATTAATGTACTAAAATGATTGGCGCCGTATCTGCGTGATGGTACGTAAGTGAATTTCGGTTTGCATATTACGATTTGTAAAGGCTTTGATTAGACGCTAGCTGCAGTTGAAAAGACCGAATCAAAACCGGAGGAATTTTGAGTGAGTCATTAATTTGAAAAGTAATCGTGCGTTAAACCTCGTTAAAACGCGAGGCTGTGATTATTTTTTTTTTTTATTGGGGGAATTGGGTGCCGTTTGTCAATCATTAGAACAGATCATTATACTTACACGTCACGTACCGAGGGTACCTACCCACTGTACAAAGAAGAACTAAAGGCGGCACCGCGAATTGAGAACAAAAACTCCAGCGCCGCATGCAGCTTTTTATCTTTTTGTTTTTCGCATTTTGCTCTTTCTTTTTAAGCTTTGGGTCTTTACCAACCCATTGACCGTACATGTATTCATCCACTAACGCGAACTAAACGCATCTAGTGCCCAGTTCTTGTACTGAGAAAATAGCATTTAATTTCTCACTACGGTAGTAAAACTGTGGCAGATGGTATGTGACTGCGAAGAATGTAGAGGTAAAAAATGAAAGCTAAGTTTTTCGTGTCATTTAGAACGCTTGGCAATAAAGCTAAAATTGCGAGTCAACTAACATCCAGTAGTTCAGTACTGGGTTGGAATGGAACTTATATATAACTGTGAAGGCAATCCTAGATGGGCGTTTCTAAACCAAGTCGCACTTTGAAATCTGGGTCCGATTAAGCGAGTGTCGCTTCGGACGCGAAACTTCTTTAAAAAGATGAAATCTGAGAAAGTTTCGGAAAGATAAGAGGAAAACTAGGTCGCAGGTACTTACTTCTGTGTCTATATACACTTATCACATATATACCTGTATTCAAAGATGTCTAAATACGAATGAAATACACCAAGAGCGAATCGATTGCTATTTCACACTGTACCAGCGAATCAAGTTGGATAGCTTTTAAACAAACTGATAACTAGCCTTATAGCAGGAAAGCCCTTACTCTCTCTCTCTCTCTCTCTCTTTGCTGCCATTAATTGGGTATCAGGATATTTCTGAAGAAGGGGTGCGTCCCGGAATTTTATTTTTTTTCTTGTCTTTTCAAAAGTCGAAAGCTTAGTATCGAGTGAATGGACAGCTTTATAATACGTCTATTTATCAGTCCTAGACAATCGACGAATGAGGAAAGAAAAATAGTTTGCCAATTGGCAATTGTGGAGTTTCGTTGAAAAAAATGACTTGAGTCATTTTTTCAGTATTAGAAAAATGTCCGTTCGTCTCATGGAGGTTTCTTGAACAATGAGTAAAGATGAGAAAATCTGAGATTCGAATGCAGTGGTTGATCCGAAAATCATTATTTATGACCTCTACCTGAGTATACTTCAGAATACTGTGCTGAATTTCTGCGATGTAACTCGGGTATTGGGAAAATTCGTTTTTCGACACACTCGTTCTTTACAAAAACAACCCCTTTTAAGTCATCTGTACTACCTCATTCATCTCACTTCAGTGCACTGTAACGAAGCAGCCAACAGGGGTATGTGACATGGGTGCCCATTTCCCGAGTCAAAACATTCGGAAAGGGTTCACCCAATTCTATCCTTACATCATTCATTAACGTCACAGAATTCACGGGAAATAAGTGAAATCTTGTTAGAGGCAAAGGCACAAAAGCATTAGGGTATGCCGTAGCAAATTCACATTTTTTCTTTCCAAATTCCCACCGCGAAAATCTCTGGAACTAGACAATTCCAAATTCCAAATATTCATGCAGCTGTTACCCTGAATATTCGAATAGGTAAAATATTTATATTGGATTCACTATTTTGAATTTGCAATTTTAGATCTCAGATTCAGAATCGGCGACCCAACAAACCCCCGAGTATACCAAGACAGAATTCCGTGCTACTCGTTCCTTAGCCAAGTTGAATGAACGTTAGTAACACGATGTAAAGTTCTGCATGTTAATCAAATGGAAAACCTGATTGTCGATTGAGGCATCGCTACCCTTTCGAGGGGTTTATTATTTCACGTAATTCCAGAGGTTTTTGCGGTAATAGGAGATCGGAAAGGAGATGTCGATTTGCTTTGGCACATCTTATCGTGGGTAGCTTTATTAAGCAAATGTGATTACCACTAGGATGCAATTTTCGCTTTCCAATACTATATTGAATAATAATTTTCGTGGAAGCATTTCATCTGAAGACTTGCTGTGGTCTGGTTACTATATGGTCGAATTAATACAACGAACTCGCGCAGTTTACCTAATGGTTGGTTCTACATCTGAAAGCTCAGACTTGGATTTTTCATTCTTTGTCATTTCCTGGGGGTGAATTCTGACCTCGCAGTTTGTTCGTTATTTTGAAATTACGGGCTCTCGTAGCCGGAAACGGAAGCCCAAAAAGAGAACGGATACGGGGTACGCGAAATGGCGGGGGACGTAAGCGCGACAGGCAAACAGACGGACGTGAATTGTACGCCCAGTGGCACGCGGGGAATTCCAGAGTCAGAATTCTGGAGTTTCCTTGTTGAGAACAGAAACCCCCCTATTTCCTTGCTTTTCCACGCTGTTTCTTGGTGGTATACGTATAAGCCAAACCTCAGACACTCAGACGCCCAGCCACGAACCGTTTCACTGTCCGTTCGTTTCATTCCTTCGAGTTTCAGGACATAATTACGAGAAATACCTAGGGACGTATTTATTCGAATATATTGCAGCACCGTAAGCTTGAGACATCCTTTTTCACCACAGCTCAAACCCACAGTGCGAAAGTACCCATACATTATAACTAAGTTGGATACTTGCTGCTACAATCATCAAATACCTGTCGAATTACATTTGTACATAATTTTTAATTGAAAATCTCAATATCCGTGATACAAGGAGCATTTTGATTTCATTTTAAATATTGGAGTTCCAAAAAAGGTCCTTGCGTCACGAATCTTAAGTTCCCCAGCTTGCACTTTTCCAGTTCATTTGTGGATATAATTTGAAGAGAACTTGACGAAGCATTCTTGAAGTCAGTTCATGCTTTCTCACAGTCAAATCCATTTTACAATATTGATAAAGCTCAATTATCGTTCTGAAATGTCATTTTGTGTGAATGACCAAATCGGTTTTGTGAGAAGCGTCGATTCCCGATGAAATGTCCTGCGAAAAACGGTTTCTCTTTCCATCAAGCGATTTTTTCAGATTCAATGGTAGTTCCAACGCGTACAAATAATTTTGATGAATCTAGTTTCGCTCTCCTGAAATTTCTCCAGTAGATGGAATGGATGGACCTTTCTTAGACATTCTCTCGACTCTAGTTCGCTTTCTTTATGCATTTGAATTAGTAGCAAGCTTTGATCTCGCTTCCCTCGAGGTTTACTTTTTCTGCGATTCCAATGAAACAGAACAGGATGTTCAACGTATGTACGAACTACTCGGCTTTAGGTCTATTCAGTATCGTGCTCGGTACACTACAAGGTGATTAAATTTTCCGGTACCTTGTGCCTCAGAGAGAGAGTTGATTACGCGATTGTTTGTAGCCTCTGACACCAGCCTGATAAGTTACTCATCTACCGTACGTAGGTACTGAGTATACGATGGAGTTGCGTTTGATGTTGGAAAGGGTAAGACTTGATGAAATCTTTCGCGGGAATATGTCTTTTCCTTTGTTTCATCGCCGTCTCCTCTCACTATCCGAACTGTATGTAGTACATACATACCTACGTACAAGTACCTAGTATGTAGCTACGGCTAAAAGTTCTCAAGGAATCGAGAGGTCGAAATTGAAATGCCAGGACCGTTGGAATCTCCTGAGGAAATATCCCCGGGAAGTGAACCTTGCAAAACCCGTGAACCGAAAGCTTAGGATGTGTTGTTCAATTTTGTGGAAACTTTTTGGCAACGCGAAGGAATAGGTTTGACATGTATGAGTTATCGCACGACTACAATTACTCTACCACTCTGCACTATACCAGAGTAGAATTCAACCTGTAGTAGATATAGTCACGACCTCGACTCCACAATAATGATTTTCATTCACGATGGACTCGCTGAGTAATACAGGTATTAGACTTGGAAAAAGCTAACGAATATAATTTATCAATGAGAAAATATGATCGGATTACGGAATGACGTGCGTCCTGCCGTAAAGATCGAAGAAAGATAAGTGGATTTTATCGGCAAAACATGTTTACTACGTTCCTACTTTCGCATGGAAACCGATAGATTCAATTTTCTTCGCTGAATTTGCTGCTCTCGCTGCACCCCCTCCTCCGTTCTTCGGTACATCCAGTTCTGCGGCTCGGAATAACTCATTTCTGATAATTGGTTGTAGCATGGTGGTAGCAAGATGGCAAAGGATGTGTCTGGATGGGTTGAAAAAACATAATCCAAACGTTGAACGAGCACGTTATCAATCATACCTCGTCATTTCTGGGCAGGACGTGTTCAGAGGAACAAATAATTGCGAATGATTAATTAGGAGCCTTCTCGGGCTCACGGTGTACGTCTCATCTTCTGAATTCGGTTCTGATGAAAACTGGTCGAGGAGAGAAATATTTTACGACTTAATGCTATTGTCGAGTTGAGTAGGGTATTGCGCTCCAGTCCACACCGATAAGGTTAATAATTAATTACTACACGAGCTACTCCGGACTGATTTTCATATATAAATACCTACACCTATTTTACAATTACGTGAATGTATGATATAGGCTTGTCTGCACCTTACCCGAGTTTGGTGTGTATTTCGAATTTCTTTTCCGTCATACCTCTATACTGAACTTATAATAGAAAATGCGCATACGATTGAGAAGAACGGCTGAATAAGCGGCATATTTATGTGTTTGTTCGTGCATCGGGCTGGATCTAAGATGGATGTCCTTTTCATTTCTCTGATGCTTCTTTGCGTATCCATTTTTACCTTTTTCTTATTATTCTTATTCTTTAAAACTTGTGAATTCACTTGCTGGATAGACCAGATTTTTCAAACGATAAATTATTTCACTCTGGTTTCTGTATGATTCCGAAAATTTTTCTCCTCTTTTACTTCATATTACTGTATATGAGCAATTTATTCAGAGATACGGCTCCAACGACGAGTCTGCGTTCGTTCAGTTGCGATATTCAATTTCCAAACATCGCTTCGATATCGTTAATTAAAATGTTTTTCATCGTATACAGGCACGCCGCCTTGTAGCGGGTCAAACTTCTGGTCAAAGAACTTTTATTTCAACTTTTTCTCGACCCTTCACGATTCGAGATTTATTTACCCACAAAGAGCCGCTTCGAAGTGAACCTCATATGTGTTCATTGCCTGAAGTCTTCAACCGTCGTAGAGGAGTTTCATTAAAATCGTTAAATAATGAACCGAAAACGTATATAAATTTCTTCGAATCTTTGTCATAAAAGGTAAAATAATAGCAAAACGAAGTAAAATAAACCCACAGTATTTTTCAATGTTCCATATTCGCGAGTAAGTCGCGTCATCAAAAAGCTGCAGTACCTAGATACTTGTATCTCTACCGTCAGAAAATACCCGAGAGAACCTTGCGACAATTTCTCAAAAAAAGGTTCGGGGCTTCCGTAGTAAATTGAGTTGCAGACTGTGGATTATACTGTGAGATTATACAGAGAATTAGGGGTGACAACCGCGAGTTCTTTTACGTAAATTTTCGAATTTTTCTTTCACCACCGCGCAGAACAGAATGTCAGACTTATTCTAGTGCAAGTTGATGGATAAAGCTGAGACACCTTTCTTGAGAATTATACATATCTATGAAATCCACCCCGTCGAGGCATCAAGAAGTAGTTAAGTTTTTTCATAAGATAATTCGCTATTTAACGGGATTCCTTGATATTTTACTTCTGGAAATGATCCCTCAATAGAAAATGTTCGGGAAAGAAAAAAGCTTCCGCAGACTGTAGATTATACCTCTGTGGTTAGGTTGAGAATTAGGGGCGACAACCGCGAGTTCTTTTGTTTAAAATTCTGGATTTCCTCTCGGGACGGTAAAGAACAGGATGTCAGCCTGATCCCCGGTGCAAATGAGAGTACCTCTCGGGAAAAGAGCCGCAGAATTTTCTTTGGATTTATTCAGGATGGAGAAACATGGTTGTTATACCTAGGTTCTCGTTACTTTTCGGCGACGGGAGGTCGCTCCGTAAGGGATGCTCGGTGGACCCGCTAATCTAATCCGGAAGTAATCCTGGCAACTTTTCTACGGTGGAAAAGGTTCTTTGTCAAGGGCAATATTCGTCTTCTGTAGCTTTCTCGGGTCTGTATGTTTCTATATACCGTACCTATACACGTACAGAATCTCTATACACAAAATACCTTTCAGCTAATTCCCTCTAAGCGCTGTCTGGTCTCCTTTCCGATCCGCGTTTGAAAAAAAAATCGGGGAAAAATTCTTTTCAATTACTTTACGGAGAGTTTCATTTGACTTAAAACGAAGAGGTTTCACTAGGTGAAAAATTTTAGCGATATATAAGATGTATCGGTTGTCACTGCGGTATTCGTCTCGCTCTCTTCACTTCGCGTATATAAGTCTTCAATTCCGAGGGAAGCGTGGAAATTATTGTTTAAATAATTCTTTGGCAAGTCCGAACTGGGTTATGTACATTTTCTTTTAAAATCCTCTTCAGTTTCGGCGTCAGTAAGATCGTGGAAAAGTTCTTTGAAGCAAGTAAGCTTCGGGCCGCGTACGGCTGCATAAAACTTGATTAAATGTTAGCAAAGTCAATAGAAACGATACGACCTGTTTCCCTTTGAGGCTGACTAGCCTAGCAAGTGCAATTTTCATAAAGTAAACAAAATTTTCCTGTAACGTATGAATAGTATAGAAGTCCGCAGGTGTATTTACATGCACATATATTCATGAACGGGGTAGGTATATGGATAGATAAATTTTTCAACGAGCCTTTGCCAAGAAAATTACCCACCATGTTATCCCGGGTTGAAAAAAGTGAAAAGTTAAAAAGAAAAATGAAAAATGAAAATAACATGAAATAATTTTTCTTTCAACCAAAAGGGTTCATTTTATTAGAGACCTTTGGCTCCATAACGAAACGAAAGTAAATGCTCAAAGGTAACTGGAAGAATTTTTTTTTCAGTTGTATATATATATGGAAGGAATATATATGTATGTGAAACAGAAAAGGGTGAAAGCAGGGTAATACCCATACCCGCCTATGATTCAAATAAAGAAAAAGATAAAAAGAAATAGTCTCGAACGAATTTTTCTGTCGACACGAGACCCGAGACACCCTCGTCCCTCGAGTTGTGAAAAACTGAAAATTGTCACGTAATTCCGATATGCAAATATGTGAATATGAAAAAAAAAAAGTTGAGTCGATTCGTTGGTGAAAAAAATTTGAAATTGTGAAAGGAAAAATTTTCGAAACGAAAATTTATTTTGGTTGAGAAAAGATGTTTTGAAGTTGATTTAAGAATGGAATATAATAGGCAGGCCGTTTACGCAAAGGCTAAAAAATATAAATTTAATTTTTTAAACTGTGGTTAGGTAAACTGAATGGTTAGGAATGTAAATTTATTATATACTATAATGAATAAGACGTTCTATCTTTGTTTTAGGAAAACGACACCGTACGGTTCCGAGTCACACTGGAAGATGAAGTACCTGAGGGGCAACAACCCAACATCGTTGGTGTCGACGCCTACGTAATCGTTCTGGACGAAAACGACAATCCTCCTCGTTTTCTGGGAGTTCCCTACGAAGCTGTGGCTGCCGAAGATACCCCTCCAGGATCAACCATTCTCCCGGGTATAAGAATAACCGACCCGGACTTATTGGGAGAGAACATCGAACTGTCATGCATACCTCAGCCACAAGTACGATGAGTTAGCTATTTGTGTTTTCCAATTTTCAACAATATATTTATATTCATTGCGGACAGACGCAGGTTGCAATTTAGATTTTGGTTCCCGCTTACGATTTTACAAGATTGAGTGATCGAATATAAATCGGTACGGATTGATGGACTGCGGAGTTTCCGCTATCGTACTTGAAGTACAAATTTCAAACTCCCTTATAGTTATTGGCATTTGGTACAACATATACCTATACTGGAGAAAGCGAGTGGGTATCTACTCGTGAAATAGTTGGGACGATTAGATATGAAGTGACTTTAAATTATCTCTAAATTATCGTGAAATGGTTTGAAATGGTTCGGAATGATTGTGAAATGGTGTGAAAAGCCTGTGAAATGGTATGAAATGCTTGTGAAATGATCGTAAAATGGTGTGAAATGATTGTGAAATGCCTGTGAAATGGTATGAAATGCTTGTGAAATGATCGTGAAATAGTGTGAAATGGTATGAAATGGTATGAAATGCTTGTGAAATGGTATGAAATGGTATGAAATGGTATAGAATGGTATGAAATGGTATGAAATGGTATGAAATGGTATGAAATGGTATGAATGTGACTTTGGTTTGAAATATCAGAACGGATAGAATTTTCTTTCCGTTCTCCCGAGGGGGTAACCACTTTAAACTTGTGTGTCCCAACTATTTCACATTTTGAAATCATTTCATGTGTTTTCACAACTATTCACAACTATTCACATTCACTCACGTTACCCTCGGTTCTCTTCATCCAGTTTTCATTTTTCACTCAATACTTTAATGAAAGCGGTAAAATATGTTCTCGGCATGGTTAATGATTGATACGTTCCTAGGGTTCGAACGTTCGACGAATAGCTACATAACAAGATGAGAAATAATCAGATTTTGATATTTTCAAAAACGGTTTACGTTATCGTTTTTTCACGGTCCACCACGGGGCAGAGGGCCACGTCACATGCCCGTGAACCGTATTTTCGAAACTCAATTTACAGTTAATCTCGACAGTTACCGAGGTTCGAGCGTTTCCTAGTGACATATGGATCGCATATGTGAGTCGCGTGGTATGGTAACGCACATTTATATTTGAGCGAAAACTATGGTAAATATATACAGAGCGATTCTCCGGAAAGTAACGCGGCTAAAAGATAGGCAAGCGCGAAACGCCTGCATTAAGTGTCCCAAACATCGACGATTGGGTTTTATTTATTACGTGGAAGTAAAACCCAATCGACGATGTTTGAGCGGCTCAATGCACGCGTCTAGCGCTTGCCTACCCTTTAGGCGCGTTACTTTCCGAAGAATCGCTCTGTATAGTTCCTGGATGTGCCTATATGCTTTCATTCTGCATCCTCCAAGCTATATCTAAATTTAAACCTATATATGTACGTAAGCGTACCGTATGCATATATATATAGGTGTATGTATAGTTCACCAATAAATTTCGCTCCCTACAAAATGGCCGATAAAATTGTGAAACCTTTTAACTAATGGCGCTCCAGGTTTATCGTGGCGAACTTTAATGCCGTTACACGTGGACCTCTCCCGAACACAATGCAGGGTCATTAAACGTAACTAATGCGTCTGTACCGGCATCCCTATATTTCCTTCTTCCTATATAATCACTGTACTCGCTAGACCCCCAACCACTATAGTGCGGTATGACCGAGGACTGGCCGGAGACCCTAGAGGCTTCTTGAATCGAAATTCCCTTTTGATTCAATCAGTTAACTTCATTTTCCGAAGGGTTCCACAGCAGCCCGCCACGGTTTGTAATCCATAGGTAATTGAGATACCTTAGCGGAATGACTAATCTCATACTTGACCACGTAATCCTTGTACATCGTTTACATGATGTACGGAATAAGCAGCAGAGTCCGCGGATTATAATATCGGAATTGTCATCGGACGGGGTGATCTTGGGAAATAATTAATCGGCAGTAGAAAAAAAGAAAAGAAAAATGAAAAAGGAAAATAAAATGGGGAGAGAAAGCAGCCGCGGGTGAAGATGAGAGAGAAAAGAGATAGCGATTCGATTCGAAGTTCGATCAAGAAGTCCTGATTAATTGTCCGCCTCCGAATCCATACTATGCTCTTCATTTCCCTTGGGAGATTTTGATTCCCACAAACAAAAGCGGGTCTGGCCCACCCATCCATCCGTACGTCTCGTACTCCCGAACGTTTTCTCGTGGGTTCCTTATCGGCTTGCCTTCCGGTAGCTTCATCTCGTTCCTGCTCATCTCCCCCTATAGTTTCTCTCTTAGAAGATTTTCTCGCTTTGCGCCGCAGAGGGGTGCAGAGAGATCAGGCTAACAATGAGGCTCGTGAACAGATACGAACTCCAATACGTCATCCACGAACGGTTGAGCTTCTTCGTCTTCTCTTTTCATTTTTTTATTTTTATTTTTTGGTTTGTTCCTTTTTTACCGAGACATGTCTTCGTAATATTGAAGGATTATTTTTTTCTCTCTCTTCTTCTTCCTTTTTTACCGATCTCGTAGCAGGTGGAATAATAGGAAATGCGGGGAAAGAAACGAAAAAGAAAAAAGGAAAATGAAAAATGAAAAATGAAAAAGAACCATTACCTACCTCGTATTGTACTGCAGTGGAGTCAGAAGCTGCAATTAAGCACGTCGACGTTAAGTAAAAGCGAGAGTTTTATGCTGGTAAGAGTTGAGGCGGTTAAACCGGGTCGAGTACGTGAAATGGCCTTAACTGTTTGACGCAGATTGCAGTAAAGCTTTGTAGAACCTCCGGCTCCTGTGAGCACCAACGTGTGCCAGTTAGAGAAACGCATAAAGAATAAAACTTCTACCCTTATACACTCGACTCGGTAAGGAAGATAGGGGAGAAATATTGCAGAGTAACTTTAATAGAATACAACAATATATCAGGAGGAACCACCAAGAGGTGTTCGTATTTCATGAAAAATGCTTTCCCGAAGTATCAAGTAGGTATATACTTGTATACTTTTAGGGAGTACTAAACGGTATTTTTGCTACTAAAAAATACGCTGAATGGTATTCGCGGGATACATTTTTAAAATGGTAACTTCCTTGGTAAAGCACCTTGCCTTACATTTCCCTGAGTACGCTGAATAACTGCACACCTGGTTCACTTCAACTGTGAAATTTCTCTCAATTTATTTGTGTGATCGTTAAGAATCCTGCGAAACTTTAACCGATATCATGTTTCCAGTTTCCTGATGCTTGCGAAAAATTCGCAATAGTGGACGTGGAAAAAAGCGAGAACGCCTACGTAGGTGCCTTGGTTCTGCAACAGCCTTTGGACTACAGGGAAAGACCTTTCTACCAGCTGCTTCTAATGGCCAGCGTAAGTCTTTTCAAAACGTGCCACGTTGTATTGATTTTTTATTTATATTTTTTTCTCTCTTTTATTCCCTTCCTTTTCTTATTCTTCTTTTGAAGTTGTGTATCATGCATGAGAAAACACGTTTTTTTTTTTTTTTTATAAATCACAGGCACACACTGAAGAAATATTTTATTGACAGCATTTTCACACATGGTCAATAGTTTTTTCTTATACACAGTTCAGAATAATTTGAAATTTTATAGACCTCGGGTTACATACATATCTATTGCACCGAAGAAAAAGTGCATCATGCAAGTATGCGTACAGGTCGCGTCGCCTATTGAAACTTTTTCAAATTTAGAGGGAATCTACGACATTCGTGTAATTTCGGGATGAACTAATGACATTGATCGAATTTAATTTTTAGATACGAATTTTTTTTACTTCAAGCTATTTTTCTTGTTTTGTTTTTTTTTTTCTCTAAACGTTGAAAAACAAGTTTGCTATATCTTTTTGGTTTTTTCCAAAATGATATCATTTTATGATATTCCTTCGAAATTTAAAACTCGTACGCGACTCGTACCCTGCAACAAGTACTTCTTCGTCGGTGGACTCAATCTACGCATGACGAAGTCGAAAAAAATCTGAAATAATTTCTAATTGTGTCTCAAGGAACAAGTGAACATCATTTGAATAGAAAACGAGTGATATTTTTGGCAGGATTTTTCCATTGGAAAAGTTAAAATTTCTTCGATATAATATCGTGAGTCGAGTGGTATTTGATGATGGTTTGATTGCCGAGGTGCTGATTCCGTTTTAGGTTGAGACAAAGTTTTTTATACAAGTTAAAAGGAGGTGATGAAAACCCAATTAGGGAAGTTAGAAACTCGGATTCACACGGAGTGTGTTTTCAGTGTTTCAACTGGTCGACACGACCCATGAGACAGAAATTTTGTGCTAAATTATTCATAATTAATCACTTGTATAGAAGTTTAAGACCATCGGAAATTCATCATCACGTTAATTAAAGTTAGCAACCCCGCCGCGAACACTAACGTAATAATGGTAAATCGGCAAGGCGGGTAAGAGTACCCCTTGAGACTAACTCTGAATGGAAAAGTCTAAGGAGAGTCAACAATTTGCATGCCAGAAAAACAACAAACTTTTAAAGTAATATGAAAAGTGACACAGTTATCGATTCAATTTTCCTATAAATATGTATATGGGGATTTGAAAAATTCTCTTCTATCTTATACGGGATAACGGCGACAAAGATGGATCAGTTCTGAAAGTTCTAACCGACGATATCTTCGAAGATAGTCAATGATAAATTTTGAATTTTCCACAATATCTACATTTCATAACACCTCAGTCCTGAAAAAAATCTTAAATTCAAAATTCAAATGACTTTTTGTCATTTCCAAGATTTCAAATGACTTCATACGATTGATCACGAAATTATTGGAAGATTTCAAATAATTTGAAAAGATTTTTTAAGGATTTCCAATGATTTAAAAAATTTCACATAACTTGTTCTCAAAAGATTTCACGAAGTGGTGTAAGTAGGCGGTATTTTTTGAGTGGTCGGACCCTGGGGTCCATCTTTGTACGCTTTACCCTACCATGAATTTGATGGTGCACAAAGGTATATAATGTGTACCGATTGATTAAACCGATTAGACAAAAAAGAAAAACGAAAATGTTGATAGGATGGAAAAAATAACAGTACAACGGGGGTGGAGATAAAAGTAGCAGACATTCAAAACAGCCCACCGGAATTTCTCGATTCACTGACCGGAGTCGTACAAGAAGACGACCCTATCGGGACTCTCGTTATGACCGTAAAAGCCAGAGATGGCGATCGAGGAATGCCGAGGAAGGTCATCTATGAGCTGGTCACCAGTGAGTTTTCAGATATACACAACATTCCATAATATGCCTGGGCGATACGTAAAATTTACGAATCGGTGATATTGCTACACTTGAGTTAAGTAAGTTTTTAAAGTACTGATCGTTTCAGATCCATTCGACTATTTTCTACTGGATGCTGATACTGGTGAACTGAGAACAGCAAAACCGTTGGATCGAGAAGCACTCGCAGATTCGACCGGAGTTCTAACTTTGATAGTTAAAGCTCGTGAAGTAATTGACGGAGTTCCAGGATCTGATAATTTAACAGTTTCGACTGCTGAGGCTACCGTCACAATCAAAGATGTAAATGATGAACCACCATCGTTCAATCGAAGAGAGTATAACATAGAAATCCCTGAGAATGTTCCTGACGGTACCCCACTGCCACATCTTGATATGACTGTCAAGGATCCTGACGTGGTACGTGCACACAAAAAAAAGAAAAAAAAAAAAAAGCGAACAAGACTTTGGGAATGTTGCATATTTTCGTCGTTTTCATCAATTAAATTGAATAATTCCAGGGTCTCAACTCGGTATTTTCGCTCAGACTCGAGGATATAACTGGTGCTTTTACCGTGGAACCAGCAATGGCGACAGGAAGCACTGCTGTCAATATTCGAGTAACAAATGGATCCCTCGATTACGAAAATCCTAATCAACGAAAGTTCATCATCCTGGTAAGTGTGGATCAGAATATGATAAATCGAAGAAATTAGTTGAAGGAAAATGAACTGAAAATTACTTGAAAAAGTTGATTATGAGGCGATTAGTTCGTCTCAATTTACGGTATGCTTGACTATAGTGAATATCGCGTTCGTTTATATAAAAAATTGAATCTTATAGGTAATTGCCGAAGAAGTACACACTGAACCGAAACTTACATCAACAGCCACAGTGACAGTCAGCATTACCGATGCTAACGATAATGCACCATCATTCAACAGCCCTACGTACACAGCTCTAGTTTCTGAGACAGCTATTCCCGGCACACCAGTAACAACAATAACAGCTAAAGATCGCGACAGCGGACAGTACGTATGAAGATATAGTAATCTGTTGATTTTTCATCTCAGAGTTTTTAAGAAGCGATTTTTGTTTTCAGTGTTAAAGTGAAACTGGATCGATTTTTAATTACGTAGCACAAAAAGCCGCGTCATCGTTTCTGAAATTTTAACTTGAATGTATAGCTAATTGATTACCCCGTCGAGAATAACAAGTTTTTGTTAATAAAGCTCACTGAATTCCGCGCACAAGAATACCGGATAATTAAAAAGCGATAATTAGCTGAAAACTTCGTAACACGAAGAATGCTTTTCCATTATGTTTTCACACAGGTTTGGTACAGCGGGAATAGTTTATCAACTTCTTGGACAAGGCGCTGAACATTTTGCCGTGGATAATAAAACCGGTGCTATCACAGTCGCGCTTTGTCCCACCGCTGGCACAGCACCGTGTTTGGATTACGAGACGCAAACGGAATACTTCCTCACATATAAGGTACAAACTTTAACAAACTACGTCCTTTGAAGTCTTCTTTACAACAAACTAACTTATATCAAATATTATGATGGTTCTGCTGCTGTTAGGCAACCGACGATGATGGAAGAGGCCAAACAACAAGCGTTTCATTGCGGGTTGGCCTAACTGATGCCAATGATAGCCCACCGCAATTTCTTCAGTCAAAATATCGAGCCGTTATAGACGAAGGAGCCGAAAAATTCGAACCAGAGCTTAAAGTGCAAGTAAGAAGACTGCAGCATTTGATTTTATTAGCTCATCCAGAGTATGGAAAAGAAATCTAGTTGATTTGAATTTTATATTCGTATACTTTACACGATGCGATCAATAACGATTTTAGGCACGCGATAAGGACAAAACATCAAAGATAAGCTATGCCATAGTAGCAGGAAATGAGAATGACTTATTTGCCATCGATCCAGATACAGGAGAGATAGCTATCGCTAATAAAGGACCTCTTGATGTAACCAATACAACGCATGATTGGATAGCATTGACGATTCAAGCGAGTGATAGCACATTCACAGATACAGCAATAGTCAATATCACAGTCCGTGATGTGAACAATAATGCTCCTCAATTTGCTCAGGATTTGTACACGGCTAGCATACCGGAAATATCACCAACGGGTATGATGGATTATTATAATGAGTGTCTTATAATCCCTATGAACGAAATTTAATACATAGAAATTAGGTATTGAGGCAAAGACTTGCTCTTGAGTATTGATTTAATTTATTCATTTTTTTCTTTTCAGGGACTGTAATTGATGAAATGGTAGCAACAGACGGAGATAGTGGTATCAATGCAGAGTTGGTTTATAGAATTCAAAAGGGTGCCTTCGATGATTTTTCAATCAGTAACACGACTGGGGTAGTTACTGTATCCAAGAAACTAGACTTTGACAAGAGAAATACCTACCACATTGAAATAATTGCTCTAGATAAAGGTTTGCTATAGCTTAACGTAAAATTTAACTTGAAAATCTAGCATGTATTTGGAGCTACTGATGATTGATTCATGGATATCCATTGCGGAAAAAAGGGGTCTTCATATGTGATACTAGAAAGTATTAGTCTAAGTATTGAAACTTTTAATTGTTCTAGGCACGCCGAGCTTGACCGGCACAACAACGTTGATGGTAAATGTTGAGAACAGCAACGATAAACCACCGTATTTTACTCCAGAATCTCAAAGAGCAGAAGTAACAGAAGACACAGCGATAGGAACAGTCTTTGCAACGCTGAAGGCTCACGATCCTGACAGTGGCGAAGTAGACGCATTGAATTTTGCTGCTTCGGAACCAATCACTGCCATTGATAGAAACGGCCAGCAAGTGCCTGATAATACGACCTTCAAGGTAGCCAGTGCAGGAGATTTCTCTAACATTTAATGCCAGAATATCTTACAATCGATATATTCTCTTATCTGCTTCTTTATTACAGGAGTTTTTTGCTATTGATAGAAGGACTGGGCAAGTATCAGTGGTCAGACCACTAGATCGCGACGTCGCAGCCACTGTTAGCATTACCGTGATCGTGACAGACACAACAGCGCCATCGTTACAACAAGGCAAAGGTAGGCCATTCCTATAATCATAACACCTGCTGAATTTAGTGTTGATTCATCCCAAAAAGTCGAGAATTTAGTGATTAGTTACACCAAGGGACTGACGAATAAAGAATTACTCTATAGGCACACTCGTCATCACAATTATCGACGTTAATCACCTGGCTCCTGAATTTGCAAAACCATGGACTAAGGAGAACCCGCAATACACTGTTGAAATGCAAGAGGAACAACCAACTGGTTCAATAGTTGGTGCATTCACGGCTACGGATGCAGACAGCAATATTGCCGGCTATGCTATTGAGCCACCAAGTCCTTACTTTACAATTAATAACGTTACTGGTATGTGGCTTCCTGATGTGACTGGTTTTCTTGCAATTGCAATGAATGAGTTAATGCATCTACAATGTTTTAATACCATTCTATTCCAGGCATAGTAAGAACCACTCAAATAATTGACTATGAGGAAACGAAGCAATTAAACTTCACAGTTGTGGCCTACGATTCTGGTGTACCGCAGCTTTCTGCATCAGCAAAAGTTATCGTAACAATAATAAACATCAATGATCAAGATCCCAAATTTGAAAAAGACGTTTACAGCACTTCTATAAAAGAAAATTCACCACCTGGTACTCACGTCACTGTTGTGAAAGCAACCGATGGTGACGAAGGATTGTTCGGCGAGGTCAGCTACAGTTTAGTCGGTGACCACGCTGCCGATTTCAACATTGGTATGCTAAAAATAAGTCCCCAATTATTTATCGATACGAAATATTGTCTCTAAGGGGACGGGACAGGACGTTTTTTCGAAAACATTGAGACATTCAATATCTGTGCAGGTCATGAAACTGGAGAAATTACTGTGGGTAGTGCGACAGTTCTGGATCGTGAAATGACACCAGAAATTACTATAAGAGTAATGGCGAGTGATGGTGCTCCGTTGAATACTAGAAGAACAGCATCTGTTCCAGTCCACATAAAACTTTTGGATATAAACGATAATAGACCAATATTCTCACAGCATGCTTACAGGGCATCCGTGGCTGAGAATTTGCCCGTCAATCCACCTGCTCCAATACTACAGGTACGAACTTATCAGTGAAAGTTTCTTTACAGAAAATTCGAATTTTCAGTTACAAATTTATACAAAATTTATACTTTTTGTGGTAAATAAATTGCATAAAGCAAACCAACTCTTCCCACCGGATGATGTTGGGTAACATAGTCTTTGATAGATTATATCATAACAATTGTGTTATAGGTCAGAGCAGCAGACTCGGACGAAGGAGAAAACGGCGAGGTGTTTTACACGATAATAAACGGGAACGAGAATAATTCGTTCGTCTTAAACCCAGAAACTGGAATTTTGTACCCAGCAGCGGCTTTACTGGGCCGAGCAGGGTCTTATAGGATCGAAGTTGAGGCCAGAGATGAGGCTGGCCACGGTCCACATAGCGATCGATGTTACATAGATGTTAGAGTCATTCCGGTTAATCAACATAAACCAGAATTCATTATGCCTGAATTGCCTAATGCTACAGTCGAGGTGCCGGAAGTAAGTCCATCTTCGTCAGGCATTTCGAGAATACAAATAATGTATTCCACTTATCAATTTTTTTATAATAACGCTCGATACCATTCACTCCAGAACGCAGGCGTGCCAAATTACCTAGTAATGACTGTAAAAGCATCTGACAGAGACCCTGGTGAGAATGGAAGGGTCAGTTACCACCTGAAAGTTGGTAATAAGAACGTTCAGGAGACAGAGGAATTCGCGATCGATCAAGAAACCGGAGAGCTAAGAGCTAAGATAATTCTGGATCGAGAAGTGAAGAATAAATTTGAGGTAATATATCAGAGTGCATATGCTACCTAGATACGTACTTGTGATCAATTTATGACATTTATTTGATGTTTGTAAATTTCAGCTTGTACTTGTAGCAGCTGATCACGGCAGCCCAACAACGTACGAAACCTTGAGACTTCTGACGGTGTTATTGGTCGACACAAATGACAATGTGCCAGAATTTTCCGATGATAATAATTACAATTTTCAAATAATTGAAAATCGTCCGAAAGATTATCTGATTGGAAAAGTCGTAGCTGATGATAAAGACGAAGGGAGACATGCAAGAGTTTATTACTACATTCTATCAGGTGAACTTAGCAAGACATAGTTTTACACTCAGCCTTTTAATGTCTGGAAATTAACTTCTAAATTTCTATCCAGGAAACGAAGGGAATGCCTTTTATATGGACAAATCCGACGGTAGCATATATTCAAATAAATCATTCGACAGAGAAAAGAGAGATAATTATGTATTGTCAATTCTTGCTGCAAACGATCCCGACATATATGCCGGCCCGCAAGAAGCTGTTCATTTAATGACACATCCCGCATATGGCCACGTTAATGTGACTATAACAATACTTGATGAAAATGACAACCCGCCAGTGTTTGAAAGAGAAAATTACTACGCTGGGATCAACACGATGGCTAACATAAACGATTTTGTGGCCAAAGTTACAGCCTCAGATCCTGACTTGGGAGAAAATGGAACCCTACTTTATTACATCGCTAGTGCAAATCTGTACAAGTTTGGCTCTGACAAACCGAGCGGATCAATTGTTCCGAGTCCATTCAATGTGACACAGGATGGAAAGGTCGTTACTAGCGGATATATGGCAGAGTATAATCAAGATAGATTCATCGTCGAAGTTATTGCCAAAGAGACTACTGCGCCAGAAAGATATGCACGAACCAGAGTTCACGTAAGTCATTCATAATTATGGCACATGGAATAATTTAAATGAAAGTTTAATATATGAGGAATTAACTCGGTGCTCGATGCTCATAATTCTATTCTTTATGATTCAGGTATGGGTCTTCGAACCAGCACAGCTCATCCGTGTGATTCTCTCAAGACCTCCTGAAGAAGTTAATCGAGAGAAGGATGAGATCGTGGCACAATTATCTAACGCAACTCAAAGCAGAGTCGTAGTTGACGATATAAAATATCATGTCGATGCGTCTGGTCATATTCGGAGGGAATGGTAAGAAAACTGGTTCAGTAACTTTAGTAGATAGAAAAAGGCATTTCTGGAGTTCAATCCTCCATCACCTGATGGTAAATTTTTCAATTTATACACCAGAAGGCAGTGGGGAACTCTGAAAGCTCGATGGAAGCCAAACTCAATACCTCTTATTATATTCTAATTTCATGTATCATTTCAGGTGTGACATGTACTTGCATGTGGTGGACACAACACAAGGTATAGCTCCTATCCCAGATGTGTTGAAAGTTATTGATGCAAAGTACGATTCTCTACAAGAATATTATGCTGGTTTTGCGATCGAAAATGTTGTGGTAAATTATTTACATCATATTTCAAAAATTTGTATTGGAAAAATCAATGTATATGTTTCGCATAAGAATAGAACGTAATTTAACTACATGTGATATGCAATTTCAGCCTGCATATGTCGGAATACAAGACGAACCATTCGATCCAGCCCTAGCTGCTCTGATTGCTTTGTTAGTTGTTCTTCTAGTCGGAGCTGTTACCGTAATTGTTGTATGCTGCTGCTTAAGACACTGGTGAGTTTTGTCATTTCTGTTAAATATCTTTATCTTTCAATAGCATTCAATCTGTGATTTCAATTTCAGGGTAATCACTGTGCCAAATGATCTACGCAAGAAAGATGCTTTGATCAAAAAACAGATTATCGATGAATTGAATACGACCGAGAACCCATTATGGATAGAACAGTAAGTTGAAGTATTCAGTAAAATTTGAGCTTAGGAGCTGTCCGAGAATCGCTTCTGAAAATAGATACGAAAGTAATGTATCTATGAGAATAGCAATAAATGATTCGCCAGTGCAGCATTGTATAGGATGAACGAGTATATGCACTAAATGATTTCTTCTTTTCTGCAATATAACAGAAAACTGAAGCTATACGAAGAACAAGAACTAACAATGCAAGTATTCAGTGAACCAGAAGGTGGGTTGGGCACAGAAAGGCGGGGAAGCGGAGTTAGTGTAGGAATGGGAGACACGTCCCAGGACAACACCTATGCTACTATTCAACATCCATTGCCACCCAACAGACATCGACCTACTACACCAGACTACACAACTCTACCTGGTAATCATAATGTAAGTATGCTTATACTCGATTGATGAAACTTTGAAGTACATGAAACCGTAACATTAAGGTGCCACAAACTGCCCTCAGTTCAGAAGTATTTTTATAGACATAAGTATGCCATAAAATATATAGTATGGACATAGGAAATCCCAGATCTGTGGCACCTTGAGTATTTTGTAAAGAAACATGTTGATTATTAATTTGTAACTATTATAGTTGTATGAGTCAGCAATGGGCTTCCAAGGCTCGACATTTCAACCACCAGCAACTCCACAATTGACGTTAGATCGCGACGGACAACCACAGTTCGTATCAGGACTAATGTAAACTGAATTATACACTTTCACCAACCCTTCCCATCCTCCTCCATCCAATATAAGAATCTGATTGAGTTTCAATATTACATGCTTTTCAAGTACATAATTTTGACAATAACTGGTTAGTATAATATCATGTATTTACATATATATAAGGGTTGTGTAAACAATTAGGCACGACAGCTATAATCTCTTGTAAGTGTCTTCTATCGACGATACTTAGGAGGAGAGAATTTTGTCAAATATCTATGAAACGGAAGGAAGTTTGATATCCTGTATATCGAGTATCGAAATTTATGGACGATTTTTACAGTGCAAACAGTTCTTCATTTCAATCTTTATAGGTAATTCCAGGTGTCAAAAAACTGCAGTTTACGATATTGAATAACGTCAGAAGCGAGTCTAAACAAAAACAGAAATTTCACGATAATGATTTTTCTTCCAAAGTTCAAATTACAAATGAATGATCATCACATCACTGTTGTTGCCCGCTATAAACAATATTCATGACGTATTCTTATCAATTCTACGATACGATAACGTCTTTTGCTTAAACACTGGTTTCAAATGAGGCTGAATTTGCAGTCGAAATTTCTCATATTTGACGTCGTTGTATGAAATATCGAATGCTTCTAAACATCCAACAGTTCTGTGACATCTTAAAGTATTAATATTGAGTCCTTTGAGTTTCGTTCTGAAAAGCCTCTTCGAAGTTTACACACGGTGTAGTTGAAAATTGCATAAAATATGGAAACTATTCAGACAGTCGTATAAATATACCCAAATAAGATATTAATGGCTGAACATTAAATATAGCCGGTGTGTGCATGTATATATGTGTGTTGCCAACCTGGGGTCTGATCGGGTTTGATTTTATCATAGGGGAAAAAAGAAAAGTAAAGAGAAAAAAAAAATATAAAAATAAATAAATAAATTTCTAGGTAGCTACTGTGAAATAGCTTTTCGACTGAAGCTTGGCACGACAGATATATGTATATAATTCAGTGTGTAGATTCCGTCCAGCCCAATTTTACTGTTACATCAACAATTAATTTATTTCTTCTTGTTTTTCGCTCTTTATTTTTATTTAAATTTTCTAACTGTACCTTGTTGCGATCTTGGCTGTGTTATTTAACGTCGATAAAGCTCGACGTTGGAAATATGCGTTTAGTCAATATTTAATCATATCTATTAAATGACAATGGAATAAAAAAAAGTTTCTGTAGCTCATTTTCTTTGCACAACTTGATATACTAAACATATATACATACGTACGTTATCAAGTAATTAATAAAAGATTTATTTCATATTTTGTCTAATCATAATCTGAACTTTTGTTCGCTGCAGTTATCGAAGGTGTAATATTTTTTTTCACTTCTATCATGTCTTTTTTGATCTGATATATGGTGTACGTGATTATAAATTGCTATTAGATCAAATGTTCGATCAGTGTGTATGTAAATCTTCATGAAATGTTAATTGAGCTTGATGAGTATGACCAGAAATGTTTATTTTATTTTTTTTACACTTAATGTGATGGCACTCTGGGCAAAATAGTCGCAAGCCATTCTAATTTACGTCCATTAATTTATTAATAATACCATTGATGCTCCAGGTCCTGTTTAAGAATATTTAATGAATACACATTATAAAGTAATTGAATATACTTTATAATTTAAGAAATAATTGAATAATCGATAACATTCCAGTATTATAATAATTTGATCGCAGCGAGGTCCATTTATACATTATATGTTGAATTTTGTAATCGAGTGAATGAATGGTGGGCGATGGACGGACATAGTCATATCATAATTAAACGGAATGAGAGACCATTTGTAATAATATGTAAAGCTTATAACTAAACTGATAAGTTCCACAGTGAATATAGACGATAGAGAAGATCGTCAAGCCAATTTCTTACGTTTACCATATTTTATATAGAATAATTGTTTTCGTGGAACAGAATATATTTCTATAAGCTTTATAACTTGTTACATATTTCTCAAAATGTATCTCATACTCGAAAATGAAGAAAAAATAGAAAAAAGAAGAAAAAACAAAAAAAAAAGAAATAAAATAAATAAATAAATGAATAAATAAAAAAATCACTTAAATCTCATAAGTTATTACCAAGAATGTTTAATAAAATATTATTAAGATAATATTATTGATTAAAATATTGTTAGTACGTTTATGATTAATCTAGTTAGTCAGGAACTGTCTGTTTATCGATTGTAAACTGATTGTAATATTGTAACATATTTTACGTAAGTGATTAATAAGAAATATTCGTACTTGTAAAAATGTTTTCACATTTCATTATTCTACACTTTAATTCATGAAAAAAAAAAAAATTCCTAAACATCCACAATGCTCCTGAATATAATTAATTTAATATTCTTATTGAATTGACGCCAAATATTATTGATTTTACATAATATACAGAATTTCTTTTCTTGTGGTACATCGGTATTTACCGGATAACTCGAGGATAGAAAAAAAAAATTTCTTTTCTTAAAATACTAAAAACTAATCTATAACCACATTACATTCGTTCTTTGAATCCTTATCTAGCCTTACAACATCCTCCTGATGAAAATCTACATTCATTTCCGTAACGCAAGAGCTATTCTCTTCGTTATGTATAGAAATTTGATTACTGGTCGAAGTTTTACAACTCAATAACGAAGAACTTGACTTTTTAAAACTAGTACACCCCTCTTTTCTTTCATCTTTATACAAAGATCTAACTTCTTTTGGCTTAGGTGTGTAGTCAAAAAATTCAACTAAAGCCTCTGGTTCTTCAGCCCACAACTTATGTCCCTTCTTGGTGGGGAACTTCTTAGTCGTATTACATATGAGGCATGTCCATTTCACCATTTTTATCGGTTTTGAGGTCAACCTCACTCTGGCTGTTTCCCCAGGAATCAAAGGCGACTGACAAGATTTGCACACTGTTCTTTTCACATCTGGATTCCTGAAATATTGTCAAAATCTATACACAATCAACGTATCCTCCTTAATTTTTACGCTATTATTAAATATCATACAAAATATGACCTCACATTCTAAGAACAGCTTTTTTCGCACATCCAACCATGACGTTACCGTAATAGGAAGCAGCAACTACATTTTTCGACCGCATCGCCATCAAATGACTTGCCTTAAACAGGAAAATTGAGTTATTGTCTATGATTTAATGATATCTCTACTCATCGGTAAAGATTTGAACATATCCAAGCAGGCTTTCAGGAAAATTAGAAAAAGCGGATAGATGCAATTAAAAAATAGGTGGAAACCCGAAGGAAATTCTGTATTGAAAAGAGACTAGAGATTTTTTAGGGTTTACCTGATACAAATAATTCATTCTTTCCAACACGTCTTTTCCTTGGCACAGCTTCATGTCGACTGCTGTGAATTATGATATGTGTACATACAAAAGTGAGGTTAGCTCAGAACTCTCGTTTTTATAACGCGCGTATTTCGTGACTATATAAATATATTCGAGTAAGTATTCAATAGACCGGACGCATTTATGGCCAATTGGCAAGACGCAGTATTGATAATACAATGTTACCACTTTTTTTTGACGACATTTATCAACGCCTGTGTCTAGTCTGTCACTGATGATCACGTGGTTACTGGTCGACTATTAGCCATGTGCGTCGAGTTTGTTTTGTGATTATGCCGTTTCAATGAAAAGCGATTTTTAATCAAAACAGAGAATACGATAATGACTTATCATTTAGAATACACGGGTGCAATAATTATTTATTTATTCATTTATTTATTTAGTTATTTATAAAATATTGTATACATTTATTCGGGCATAAAAACTGGTCGCTTATTGATCGGAGTTTACCCACGGCCGAGCTGTTATCGGCCATGCCAAGGTTTCCTACAAGGTTGATGAAATTGACCTCGATATCGTGAAATTGAGAGCCTGTCCTCGATAGAGGCCGCGGCCAAGGTCTGACCATGAAACTTCTCGAGTCCTTGGGTGCTTCCATGTCGCGCAAAGTCCAAGGCATTTAATCTGTCCTTGGCTCATTGCGGTTGTCTGTATACACATGGACGTAGTAGCTGACAATCAGCCCTGTATGACGTAGAAATATTCGCGCGTCATAAACGGATTAGCGAATCACGTGTACGCTTAGAGTGTTTTTCGTCCCGAATACTATATCTCTGAAAATATCACTATATCGAAATCCTGATAGAGTCGACATAATTATTAGAGAGAATTTGCAGATTGCAGTATTTTTTATTTCCAATCGAATGAGATCAGACCCGTGCTTCGCGTGGGTTCAACCGATTCTGAATACTTTAAATCACTGATGAATTACATTGCCATATTTTTATATTTCTATACAAGCTTGGAGAAGAAGTTGCACAGATATTTTGCCTTCTATGATGTATACATACAGCTATACCCAAAAAGCACCCCTGGTGCAAAAACCTTTCGCCAAGTACATTAATGTGGTCACTACCCCTAAAAAACCCACCAACAAAAATTCCTCCTAAAAAAAAAAAATGGTACTATCCAAATGTCTACATACAAAAGCATTGAAATCAGATACAACTGCCAAGTACCTGTAGAATAATGAAAGTTTGGAATTGAAAAATTTGTTCAAACTAAATAACGTTGTACTCGTTCGCTCGCTGCGCTCGCTCACTCGATTGGCTTATGATTATTGGTTGAAAAAATAATTCGGATGAAGAAATTGATAATGACAACATTTATCAAAAAATATTCACAACGAAAAAATAATTTGAACAAAATTTTAAACAAAAAATTTGGAGTCCGTGGTATGTTGGTGGGCCAATGTTTGAATGGCTATCAGATGACATTGACATGGTTCGCAATTGATATTTCATAATTCTGTTTCTACAAAAGGCCCACCAAGTACCACTACCTCCAAATTTTTTGTTTAAAATTTTGTTCAAATTATTTTTTCGTTGTGAATATTTTTTGATAAATGTTGTCATTATCAATTTCTTCATCCGAATTATTTTTTCAACCAATAATCATAAGCCAATCGAGTGAGCGAGCGCAGCGAGCGAACGAGTACAACGTTATTTAGTTTGAACAAATTTTTCAATTCCAAACTTTCATTATTCTACAGGTACTTGGCAGTTGTATCTGATTTCAATGCTTTTGTATGTAGACATTTGGATAGTACCATTTTTTTTTTTTAGGAGGAATTTTTGTTGGTGGGTTTTTTAGGGGTAGTGACCACATTAATGTACTTGGCGAAAGGTTTTTGCACCAGGGGTGCTTTTTGGGGTTGATATCACCACTTTTTGTACAATTTCGCTTGACTACCTAATAATTGTGCTCGCTCGCTACGCTCGCTCGAATGGGTTTTCTTATATATATCCTCACCTGCGAGGCTTGCTCAGTTGTCAACATTCTGCCAATTGTTCCTATGAACATCTCAACGTATGTACGGTGATGCATTTTGCATCATCCGAATCCCCCAAAAAGCAGCAATGTTGAATGTGGTAGTATAATTTCAAACGAATGAAAATAATGTTAAAATATACACGTATGCTCATACTTTCCTGTGAGCCTTAAATTTCTGTGGATAGACGTAACATGTGTTCTTTTATTAAGTTCTACGAATTGTTTCGTTAGAATCCCGTATAATTATATATATATGCGTGCAACGTGTGACCTTACGCGCAGCCCTCCTCCTGTCTCATCTGGGCTTGGGACCGGCAATGGCGGAGGTACTTGCGTGCAGAGTTATAGTTGCTGCTCATGAATAAATATATATATAAATATTAGATATATGTATTGCAATTCTTAGGTAGTTTTTTTTTTTTAATGCAGCTAGGTCCTCTGCAAAAAAAACATGTACGCGTCCCGTACTCATAACGTCAACTTCAACTTCGAGTCTGAACAGAAAGTATCGAAAAATATAGAATTGGGCCTATTGATGCAAGACTAGCGTAGAGCATAAAATGGAAGTTTTTGAAGTCAAACACTTGCATTCTGCTCTATTCGTTTGACTCTACCCCTTTTTTTTATCAAATCACACCATCCCGATATCTTGCAACTTCAGCGTTTTCTCTCATCATCCTCTCTTCTCAAACGACGGCCCGCTACAAAATTGAACAATCCATGAAAAAGGTTTTCCTCCAATAATTACATTCATAAGTAAACTTACGCCGAGTCTGAAACGAATGAATAAATATAGATGAGAATCATCTGACAAAGAGGGAGTCGATCGATCATTTCTTTCATAGCGAATAAGTATTTGCATTCAATTTATCTTGCTAGCACTAATCTGAATCCATAAAAAAGGTTTTTCTCCAATAATTACATTCAGAAATGAAATTACGCCGAGTCTAAAACGAATAAATAAATATGGATGAGAATCTCTATCATCTGAAAACGAGGGAGGCGATCGATCATTTCTTTAATAGTGAATAAGCATTTTAATTCTGAATATCTGTCGTGATAGCACTAATCTGGATTTGAGAAAAGCTCAAGAGAGACGAACATACAAACACAGGTTGCATACCAAAATCAAACGAATTTATGTACAGTAGACTCTATAATTCGCCGCATGATAGATAGTAGGACCGAGAATACACCGGGACAGAGACCAAGAGACATATTAGAACGTGGGTATCGATATATAGTTTGTACTATTAATTTACATGTAATCATAGATGTTTATACAGACTTTGAGATCGTTCTGAACGGAGAATCTAAGCTGTTTGTAAATCATGGATTAAAAAATCATCTCCACCGAAGGTCAAGGCACTACGTTGACGTGGAGTGTAGAATAAAGCCTATCGGAGTCCGAAACACAACGTCGACTTACAGTCTCGTTTTGACTAGATGATACGGATACAGATCATAAAACTCGTCGGAATCCTACGTATAACGTTGACTCAAAATTTGAGTCTGAGCAGACGGGCCTTCGGAGATAAGCTTAACATGGAGCTTGAAGTGAAATGCGTTGCAATCCAACGCTTGAACTCAGCTTTATTAGTCTGGCTCCATGCCGTTCCTTATATCAAATCATGCTATCCTCATATTTTTAAACTTCAACATTTTCTCTTGATTTTCTATCGTCAGACTTCCTCAGGCGGTAACTTACTACCAAACAACCGTTTCCCCCGATAATTGAATTCATAAATGAAAATAAACCAAACCTAATCGTAAAATTATCCGATCACAATTGTTATTTTTTTTATGTATCACCATGAATTTTACACGTCAGTTGATTCGCATAACCTCAAAATGTCGAGATCGTAGGATTCAAGATTAACCTATCGAAATATTTTTGTTGGTGACTATCACATTAATGTACTTTGCGTGAGGTTTTCGCACTCGAGGGGCTTTTAGTGGGTATTCACTAGTTTTGATTAAGCATTGCTCGTATGTTTTTATTTTATTTCCTTCATTTGGATTTAAAAATATGAAATAAAAACACGCGTCTGCTAGTGTTGCAGACGCTTTTTGTCTGCGATAGTAGCGCCGACTACGTCGTGACTCTCCTACTTACGCCACTCTATACAACGTTTGTGTGGATTTATCCCTTCTATGTCATGTTTCCAGATGCGTAAGGACGTATGTTCTGTGTATGAGCATAGGACATACGCCGTGCGTTTAGCGACGCGATGTGATTTTATGGGAATGGTTTTAATGGGATGCATCTTGGTCTGAATTTTTGTGTCGAGTTTCCTTTCTATGTCTGTTCCCAGATCCGTAAGGACGTATGTTCTGTGTATAAGCGTAGGACATACGTCCTGCGTTTAGCGACGAAATGTGATTTCATGGGAATGGTTTGAGTTGGCAGAATCTTGGTCTGAAGAACAGGAAAGAGAAAATTTGATACGAGGAAACGAGGTTTCAGAAACGGTAGTTACTTATATCTCAGCACTCCGGACACCGATTTAATCGATTTAGGGCTCAAATGAAAGCTTTTCATGCCCACATCTTGGATAAAATTAGTTTCAATTCGTGTAGTATGTGAGGTGAAAGAAAACGAGGATACTAATTCGCGTTATAGGTTAGGGTAGTTGCCTCTCGGGTATATAGACTCGTTGAGTCTCGCGCTTGAAAAAAATTTTTTTTTAATGTACTTGGCGCGAGACTCTACCGAGTCTCTTGATATTCGAACCGTCTAGCGTTTTCGGTTGGGGCTGCACTAGGCTACACTGGTGTAGTCTAGCTCTATCTGTCACTCTCACTCCTTTGAGGTAGAGAAAGATGGAGGCAGCTGCACTACATCAGTGTAGCCTAGTAGGTATACAGCCCCAACTGAAAATGCTAGAAGGTTAATGTTTTTTCCTATCATTTGAATTTAGTTATTATCATTAGATGGTCGAAAATAGCATCGCCAAATATGTATAATGATATCTTAGCTGTTAATTAATCAATATCGATTGATTCATTAATTCCAAGAAATTTTCATTTCGAATTTGAATTCTTATACGTATCCGAGAAATTTGAACAGCAGCACACCGCAATAGTCGCCCAAACAGCCAGGAACAGGTACGCGAGATTCGATGGAAAATCTCGCAAATCGAGAAGTTCGAGCTACGACTGTAGGGCCTCAACTTGCCGCTAGAGCTTTCTCCATAATCTTGTTTCTCGCAGACAAAATGTCTGCAACTAAGATTCTAGTAGCGATAGTTTCCAACGATAAATCGTGGGGACACATTCGTGCGTCAAGCTAACGTTTGACGGTACCGAACCTAACCTAACCCTTGAGGAGGAAGAAGGGTTTTTTTGCTCTCTTTTTTTAACCTCAAAAATAAAGAGTTATACGTCCCCACCAACACGAACTAATTCACAGAATTAATCACCCAAGTATGGTATCTTATGATACTCTACTTCATATCAGATTCGGGTATGAACGTAGCCCCGTGCAAGACGGCACTTCCGTTTCCGCGGCATATTTTTATTTTTTTATGTTATTGTTTACGTTAATGGTAGCGTCAAATCAAATAGAATTTTATATACCAATTATTCTCGTTCGCAATGAATGGGAATAATTCTCTGACCACTCTCAATGTTACATAGATTCCGTGCCGCTACTGCTGTTTTATTGCCTACTAGATCCATCAAAGCAAAAGTTAATGCGCTGTAACTGTATCGCAAGGAAAATTTCAAAATTAGTTCTGAATGAATCGAAGAGATGTAATATCAGTACAGCTTATTGAATCGAATCGAAATTCGAGCGAAAGGTTATTTTATAATAATCATTTAACCATATATTTTATGAAAATATATCTAACTGTTCTGAGAATTATCATGTGCTAAATTATATACCGGAAGTATTCGTGGAAAGGCTTCACAGCGAAGTGAAAACGCCTGCATACAGGCAACGCAGAAGTCCAACGATTAGGTTTTATTTCGTATATTGCGTACCCATTGGCTATGTGGGAACAAAACCTCACGCTTGATGTTTGAGTTGCCTGTATGCAGGTGTCCTATGAAGCGTTTCCACGAATACTCTCGGTATATAACATTACGACCAAAAATTCACATGATAAATCATAGCCTGAATTATCAGCTATGGCACCGTATAGTATGGGCATTAAAGATGAAGATGTTGAAGAATTGCTGACGGCCCTTGCTATAGTTATAAATACTGTTATCAATTCACGCTCTGATATAGGAAGCTGTGGGAAACAACATTATGGCCACACACCCATTGCCTTCGTGGTAGAAGAGACAGGGTGAAATTTTGCGCCCACACTTGAAAAAAAAAAAAAAACATTATTTTTTATCTTTATGTGCAATTGATTTTCGAACGTATATGTTTGAAATCGGCGACACACGGGAAAAGCCTAAGGGAAAAAGGAGAAGAAGATGATAACGATGAAGAACAAAGATTCGTGTTGAAAACGGGTAGTCACGTTGAATAATCATATTATATCTAAGCTCTCCGTTCACCGATTGTAGCGGAATAGAGCTTAAGTGAAAGCTTTTTTGGCTACATCCTGCAATAAATATTCCAATTCCGTGTATACAGGGTGTCTTTCAATTAGTCGTACAAACCTATATAGGGCGATTCCTCTTTGAAATAGAAAACGATTTTTCGCAGCGAAATCTTTGTGAGAGCAATAGTTCTCCAGCAATAGCATTAAATAGATAAGCCAATCAGCAGCCAGTTCAGCGTATTAGTAAAGATAGGTACTGAGTTAGGAAAACACCCCGCTCACGACAACCGCGAAAAAACACGCTACCATTAACGTAAACAATCACATAAAAAAATAAAAATATGCCGCGGAGACGGAAGTGCCGTCTTGCACGGGGCTACGTTCATACCCGAATCTGATATGAAGTAGAGTATCATAAGATACCATACTTGGGTGATTAATTTTGGGAATTAGTTCGTGTTGGTGGGGACGTAAAACTCTTTATTTTTGAGGTTAAAAAAAGAGAGCAAAAAAACCCTTCTTCCTCCTCAAGAGTTAGGTTAGGTTCGGTACCGTCAAACGTTAGCCTGACGCACGAATGTGTCCCCGCGATTTATCGTTGGAAACTATCGCTACTAGAATCTTAGTTGCAGACATTTTGTCTGCGAGAAACAAGATTATGGAGAAAGCTCTAGCGGCAAGTTGAGGCGC
The DNA here is from genome assembly GCA_963978835.1 of Tenthredo scrophulariae. Lineage (NCBI taxonomy): Eukaryota > Metazoa > Arthropoda > Insecta > Hymenoptera > Tenthredinidae > Tenthredo > Tenthredo scrophulariae. The sequence continues at coordinate 16,828,712 of OZ022230.1, read as the reverse complement.
TACAGTCGTAGCTCGAACTTCTCGATTTGCGAGATTCTCCATCGACTCTCGCGTACCTGTTCCTGGCTGTTTGGGCGACTATTGCGGTGTGCTGCTGTTCAAATTTCTGTTGTTCTGATTGGCTTATCTTTTTATTGCTATTGCTGGGATACTATTGCTCTCACAAAAATTTCGCTGCGAAAAATCGTTTTCTATTTCAAAGAGGAATGGCCCTATATAGGTTTGTACGACTAATTGAAAGACACGTCCCTTTATAGCGAGGCGGAAGAAATCAAGTAAACTTTTTTTTGTTTTAATCTACTTGGTGCGAGACTTTACCGAGCTTCTTGATGAAGAGTCGGGCATCTCGAGATATACATGAGAGGAAGATAGGAAATACTTCTAGCCAAATCTCGGAGAATCTAAAGTTTTCTGATTATTCATTAAGAGAATAGATTTCTGTGGGGTCATAAATTACCAATTGGGCTATGCCTATATCTTGAGTCGCGTCTACCGTTATCTGGTACGCCTTGTTGTAATTTAAATCAATGAAACTCGACTAGGTAAAAAATGCGTTGAGTACGTAATAATCAGAAGTTACTGTTACAATTCCACGAGATGTATGATACATTAGGGTGGTCCTTGAAAAAGTCATTTTTGAATTTTGACTTGCTCACCCCCTAGATCGCACTAAAGTCATTATATAACAAAGTTAGTAAGCTCAGACTAAACGAAATAGCGATTCCAAAACTATAGGATGCGATTTGGATAGTCTCCATCGGGACGTTGTGAAAAAATTAATAAACAGAATTTTCTCTGAAGAAATTAAAATCTACGTGTACGAACTACCACAACCTCCTATATTTCAGATTAAACATGAAACTGTATCCCAGAACTAAGGAATTAGCAGTATTAATAATAATTAACAGAATATTATCTTTTCAGATGAACAACAACGTAACTACCAGTAAAATCCTTAGGGGAAGGAACCTAGGGAATATAGATCAATAATTTTTAGATCTAATTTTGTGTTACAACTTTCTTCTCGTGCTAACTTTTGTATTTGCAACGATAATTTTTTAGTTTAAATTTCTAATTCTCTATGTATGATAGAACTTTCTTTGTTTAAATCCAATTCTCTATGTAGTATCTCTAACCTTATAAATATAAATACATAACAACCTAATTTTGAGCACTATCTACCAAACTACTTTGCGTTCAATTCAGTCACCAGCTCTCTTTTTTACTATCGAACTACCTGACTCCAACCAATCGATTAAACAAATATTCCTTCTTCACGGAAATCGTGTTTTGCACCCCTATACAACCAATACTCGATTCGAACCGATGTCGTTGTATTCAGGCAGGAATTAGAAGACACACCCCCAAAACCCTAAGACTGACCAATGACCAGACGAAATTATTTTTTTTTCCTCACTATAACGAAAAAGAGGGGGGTCACACTCAGGTACGGAACTAACTCCACCCAGGAAGACGAAGAAACCTTTTCTTTGCGTTTATTTTCCCTATCAAAGGAAAGTTAGGAAGCCAACCACAATGTATATAGGTATATAAATTTCAGAACAGAACTACTCTGTATCATAATCAATAGATTAAGATAAGCTAAGGAGTGCCTAACACACTATAGTATTTTAGAATATATCATGCTACCTTATTATGAAAAGAAAAAAATCTCCTACGGGTCTATTAATTTATATCTAACTTAGTATCCCCCCCAATATTTAATAATGAACTACACATATTGCTGACTTTCGATAATAATGCAGTAGTATTTGCTCAATTTTTAATAAGTAAACATTCAGCAGTTAACTATAGGCTATACACTTTGATAATTCTCGATAACATAACTTTAACTAATTACACTAGGACCTTGGTAAAAAATACTGGTTAAAACATACGCTTTGTTTAAAATCCAGAAACTCTCAAATCAAAAGAGGAAGATGGTGTAAAAGAGAAACGATTATTTTGAAATTTTTTTTTTCTTTCGAAATAGTACAATCCAGTAACAAGCCTTTTTATCAAACAGGTACCGTCCAGCATGGACCTCAAAAGATTACTTATCTTATAACTTATTTGGACAACAAGCGCTTTGATTGGATACGACTGCGGATCCAGCCGATTTGTTACCGCGCCCCACCTATTTTCTCGAATATCTCCGAAACGGAGCAATCAATCAAATTGTCCTTTTGGCAGCCGATGTTTGACGAGTAATGAGTTCGAACTTGTACGTTTTATTGAATGAAATCGAAATTTTTTTTTTTTTGATTGCAAAGTGTAGTTGTTCTATTTATTTCGACTTGTATCAAAGTCTACGCATCAAAAATGCAAAATTGGCTTCCTGAGCCCGATTCTGTATGGAATTCCGAAGACAACCACGGAGCACGGAGCGGCTTCCAGCCGTTGACAATCGCGAAAGTTACGACAAAATCGTAGAATACAACTGGCCGCTTCATCGTTGTCGAAAACAAAGATGTTTTTGGATGGTTATCTTCGGAATTCCATACAGAATCGGGCTCAGGAAGCTGATTTTGCATTTTTGATGCGTAGACTTTGATACAAGTCGAAATAAATGGGACGACCACACTTTTCGATCAGAAGAAAAAAAATTCCGATTTCATTCAATCAAACGTACCAGTTCGAATGCATTACTCGTCAAACATCGGCTGCCAAAAGGACGATTCGATTGATTGCCCCGTTTTGGAGAAATTCGAAAAAATAGGTAGGCCGGTAACTACCCTCCCCTTGAACCGTCATTCTGTCACCTCCCCAAATATTTTAACGACCAAGGCACTCGAGAAATCTAGCGTCGGATACCGCCCTATGACTTGATAAATAATACCGGCAGGTCGACGTACCGAGATCGGAGGAAGAAAAACATGTCACTCAAGTAGACAAGTTAGAGACAAAAACTAGAGACGCGACTAAATAGGAAAGGAGAGAGTTATACTCATAGCTGTCAAGCAGAGGTGATTCACCGAAAGCCATCTTGGCGGTAGAACACCTAAAGAAGAATTCTTAATTCCTCTCAATTTATAAAATATTGTTAAGAAATTGGCACATATTAGGGAATTATTATTAAGGAAAGAATTATAAAACCATAACTGTATTCCTTTAAAATAAGTTTCACTGAAATAACTTAGTCATAAAATGTAAAAATGGTATGAACACGTGAAGACTTGGAGGGAGCGAGTAAATGCGAAAACACCAGGTATAGGAAGCAGTATAGAACCTAATAACCCTTACGAAACGAATTTACCCGGAAAGTCAAAGAAAGTAACAAAAGGAAAAAGCGATGTGTCAAATGTTAAAACCCAAGACCCTTTTTAAAACGTATACCAGACACGTGAAGACACGCTGAGCAGTGAAGAGACAAGGATATACCTGCGGAAAACAAGGGAGGATATAGTTCACATGGATACGCCACCGCAACCAAGGCGGCCAGTCTACGGCCACTCACACAACCCTAGGTGCTAGGTCCGTCGAATTCCAAGGAACTCATGGACGTACGAACACAAGTAAAAGATGAGCCTACGTTCACCCATACAGCCCTACGTGCCACGAAACCACTTTTTGGGCCCTGGACCAACCACAGGACAGAAAGGACCCCACGTGACGAAATGGCACAATCAACTTAGGACCCACGCAGCATCCCAATCACGAACCCCCGCACCCCGATCCATCATATAAAACACCCCCAACTCTTCAGGGAGGCCCTCTCTCGCTTCTTTCGCCTCATCTGCGCCCTCACCATCTTTTCGGCCGCTACACATAATCTATAAGCTTCGAGCATCAGACGACTCTACCATTTTTTCAAAGACACAATTTGCATTACGCTCGACTTCTAATTTTTTCATTGTTCATATTCATTCAAATCCAATATTAGTCTCAATCATTTTATTTCAATCATTAACTTTCTAAATTCAGTGAAAGTTATTTTTCTAAACAAGTATCTCGAATTATCAATAAAATACCTTTTGTCTTTTAAACAATTAACGATCAATTCAAATTACCCTCCAAATTCTTCAACGAACTTCATCGCAGAACGTAGACGACTCCGAGCCAAGAAAACTTCAACAAGGTAAGAACAATTAAACGTATTAGTAAATAATCCTTCCTCTGAATATCGACCTATTTAATCGAAAGCGTTTAGATTCAAATTAAGGAAGTAATATTCAAAACCTGAGGCACTTCCGGAAACAGTTAGACGAAAGCATGAATTGCTAGTTGACGCAACTCTCTGAATCTAGCACTAGATTAATCCCTTCCACTGTATTTCAATACAGAATTATTATGTAAAATAGATTAGTTATAATTTTTAGTAGCTAAGCATTGCATTTTTTTTATACTCTGTACCTTTTTTCCCTCATGTAAATCGATAATTGGTGATCCACAACTACTGGGTGAACGTCTAGGTTGTTTGTCGTGATCATTCCAGTAGCTAGACTTTAGATTTGTCCGCGAACGCCTGGTCCGACGTCACATCGCTGCCACTTACGGGCGCTCCGCTGACTCCCGTACTCTATTCTTATATCTCGATGGTCGGCACCGACAATCCCCGGCAATATCGCGTATTGGCCTACTTTTTCCCGAGCAATCGGAAGCAAGTACAGGGCCGTGACTAACTTGACAGCACCCGAGGTTTCGTAACATACATTCGACGTATGTACGGCAAAAGTGATTGAAACATACATACTGAATGAATATTTGTATTGTTACGTATTACCTTATGATAATTGAATCGCACAAGGAAATAAAAACGTTGAGCAACTGAGAACAGAAAAATTTTTAGTTGAAACTCCATTTTTTACATATTGTTCAACAATAAACCATCGACATCGTATGTATTGTCTTTATTATTAATGTTAAAATAATGTTTGGGATAACCAAAATAATGCAAATCTATAACAAATTCAAAGCTCTGTCCCTCAAGTCTTGTAAATTGAGTATATCACTCGCTGTACAGTCCCAATTGGTTTCAAACCAATTTTGGAACGTCTGAAGTCCTTTCAAGGCCTGATATATTGACGGTTCCTGAGGGCTTGTATTTGATGAATCGGTATTTGCTGGATCATCTTCCAGTTCATCATCCCCAGCTTCGCTTAATGAATGTCCTTGCAGTCTGGAATATATTTTTGATTGATTAAGATTCTGTCAATGAGATACTAAAATATATTTTTGAGAGTTGATGAGAAAATAATTGAATTACAAATTTACCTCTCCAAAATTCGATCCGCACTAAGGACCTCCCATCCTGTTTCGCCACAGTCTTCTTGCAGCCAAGTTTGAATGTCATTATAGGCCAAATTTGTGAAGTTAGTGAATCTCCGAATAATACTAAGAACTTGCAGCGTTTCTTGGTGGCATTCATCATTGGTAACTTTTACCTCACAATCTTTTCCTAATATTTGATTCCACGCCGTCCTCAGATTGTGTTCGGTTATAAGATTCCAAACATGTGCTATGCGATAGCAACAGTCTTTCAGTGTCTGTTGCTTAGCTACTTCAAAAATACTAACATCATTTTGATTTAACAGAAACTCTCGGATACAGGCTTTTTTGTACAGTCTTTTGGCTTTCTCAATTACACCTTGGTCCATGGGCTGTATTAATGCTTTTACATTCAGAGGGAGATATAAAACCTAGAAATCCAACGAATAAAGTTCATAATAAAAACTCTGATTCTTAATAGTACAAAAAATATTCATATTCAATTCATTTAATTATTGATCCGGAGAACAGATTGTTGTTTATTACCTCAAAATTTTCATCAACACTGTTCAATTCATTTGCAGTAGGATGTGATGGCGCATTATCTAATATTAGAAGAACCTTCTTTGTAGTTCCCAATGCCAATTGATGCTTTTTTATTTCTGGTATGAAAAGCTCAGTGTACCATTCCATGAAAACAGTCCTGTCCATCCAACTACTTTTCTGCCCCATGTACTTAACCGGTAAGTCTTTAACATTTTTGAAACATTGAGGTTGTCTCGACTTGCCTATCACTAAGAGTGGTATTCTATGTGATCCCGATGCATTTGCGCAGAACATAACTGTAATTCTTTCTTTGGAATCTTTTCTTCCTGCTGCATTTTGCTCTTCACGAGTTGCTAACATCTCATGTGGAAGCGACCTCCAATAGAGGCCAGTTTCATCAGCATTATAAATTTGATCGTAAGCATAGCCATTTTTTTGAATTAATTCTACAAGAGTGATGGCAAATTCTTCGGCTGCTGAATCATCTGCCGATAACTTTTCACTCTGGGTGGACAGGTGGTAAATGCCATGGCGCTTTTTGAACTTATCGAGCCACCCATTACTTGCCCTGAAAGTTGATGGGCCGCCTAACTTTTCAGCAAGTTGCAGAGCTTTTTCCTGCAAAATTGTACCGCTAACATGCTCATTAGCGCTCCTTTTTTGTACAAACCAAGCAAATAAGGCTTTATTTATTGCTGTTTCATGTGTGCCACTAAGCTTTTTGATACTTGACGTAGCATTAGTGCTTTGTAATGATGTTAAACATTCCACCACCTTCTCTTTATTTTTTTTAATTCGTTGAATAGTCCTTTGCGAGACTTTGTATTTATTTGCTAAAAATCGATCTGTTTCACCAGCTTCTGAACTTTTTAATATCGCATCACGATCTTGCAGGGTAAGGTTTATTTGTGGCTTTCGATTAATTCCTTTGGTTGGCACACTGTGATAATCTGTCTCATAAATATTCGAATTTTCTTGCTCAGATGCAATACGTCGGATAGTTCTTACTGAGACGTTGTACTCTGTTGCCAGAGCAGACACACTTTCGCTGCCATGCAAACGCCAAGCTATAGTAAAGCGATCACTTGCAGAAACAGTTCTGATTCCTTTGATTTTACTCATCGCTATACATAAAAGAACCTAAAATACTTGGAATGTACGATTGTTGTGCCAAAAATGATGTACCGATGTAAAAAAATCGTAAGCTTTTTTTCGTAGTTGGAAAAAGGTTGACATCTCCACACTTGATAAGAGGTTGGTTTTCTTCACGCGTTCATAAATCTACGTATAAATACGTATGTACGTAAAAAGCTAACCTCTGTTCAAGTGTGGAGATGCCAATCTTTCTTCAACCACGCAAAAAAGGTTGAAATTTTGTTACATCGGTTCAGATAATTGAAATAACGTTTGTACACACGAAAGTGATAATTTAGCATACATCTGTGGAGAAAGTTGACAGTGTTACCAATTTGACTACTATGTATATGTATATAGTATGTATACACGGGTCCACACGGGTCACGGTTATGGCTCAGTTACACAGAGCGCGTCGCGGCAAACAATAGACAGTAACCAATAGGAGGGCTGCTTTTCACGCGTGTATGATGTCTTTTTCGAAAAAGCAGCCCTCTCATTGGTTACTGCATATTGTTTGCCGCCCCGCGTGATGCGACGCGCTCTGTATGATTGAGCCGTTATAGTCGGTAGATGCGGTGCCGCTACTAGGCCATGGCGGGGGTACCTAAGCGACAGTGCCGGAGGTACAGATAGCGACAGTGCTGGAGTGCTGGAGGTCAGACAGTTCCGGAGGTGACAGTGCCGGAGATTCTACTGTACCTTGAACTTTTTTTTCGTCATATAATGATATTAACGACAGAGGCGCTAGGTGAATTACTGTCCAACACCGATGAACTAACAAAATTGATAAGAAGTGTTGGTGTGCGCATGAAGTTACAGAAATTATATCGACAACATGTATGACTATATTCCTGTTATTCCATATCCTAATACAGTAAAGCCTCCGGCACTGTCGCGTATTGGCCTACTTTGTCCCGACCAATCAAAAACAAGTACAGGGTCGTAGAATTAACGTCATAGCACCCGAGGTTTCGTAACATACACGGGCGACGCTAAGGCGTGACGGTAGGCATTAGATGCGGTACTGCTACAGGGGCTTGGTGGGGATACCTAAGCGACAGTGCCGGAGGTTTTACTGTATACGTATTTTCATCCTTTATATTTTATTCACCATACATGATTCCTACAGTTCTGAATATTACGTATTTGAATATTTTCAGACTAATAGCAGTATTGAACAACCTGGCAGCCAACACAAGGAGCCAGAAATATCGATTTACATCAGCGATGAACTAAATGCTGTCGAGAGCTTACTACAGGGTTCAGCGTTAAGCTCAGGCACAATTTATAATCCTGCAATTGCCAATTTACCAAATTTATCAGACCTGACGTTTCTGAATGATCAGCCGGAGTCGTCTCAGTCATTGAATTTATCGGTAACAGACCTAGATGATTACGTAAGAAGTCCTAACGCCGCAGAGAGCGAAGAAAGAAAACATAGGAAAGAAACCGAGAACGTGAGCCCGAGAACGGTGTTGGACGTGAGCACGTGAGGAAAGAGAATCTAGAGCGCGTTGGAAAAGAAAACGAAGGGCATCCGAGACAAGAGAATGCGGAGAACGTTAGAAAGGAGAACAAGGCGCACGAGAAAGCACCTCCGAGAAAAAAAAAGGCAAAATAGTATCACAGATACGTTTGACTTACGGAAACTTTTAGAAGAAACCGTGATGGGGAAATCAATGATATTGACGTATGAGAAACTCAACGAATTGGATACCGTGTGTCCATGGTACTTGAGTGAAATTATTGTCCTTCATTTCTTAAACAGGAACGTGTAAGTTTTACTTTTTATACACAAATTATGCTATCGGGACTTTTCACCAATAATACTTATTGACAAAATTTTCTAACAGGCAACTTCACAACGAAGATTTCGATCAACTTGCTTCAATTCTCAAAAACTTGTTTCCCGAAAAATGTAAGGAGACTTACTACGTATCTCCAGTAAAACTGAAACACTCCAAAAGAACCAAATCTGGCGTATCATAAATGATATGATAAATGGCGTAACGAGCGGTCTTTCATCCGAAAAGCTCAAAGCTTGTTGAAGGATTTCGAAGCTGAGTCAGACGATGATATCAGCGTTGATGAAATCAATGGTATGAGTTTGATAGAAGTTACAGAGAATGATTCTTACTAATACATTGTACTCATACTTTATGTTATTTGTAATTTCTAAAATGAAGTACTGCTTTCAAAAGTAAAGACTGGTTGCTACACAACAGGGAACCTGCTGAAGATGTCTACAAACACTGGGATTTAACGTATCAGCTACACATAACAGATTGTAACACTAAAAAATACAAACATTTCAGAGACATTTGCGAAAACTGGCCAACTTTGAACTCAAAGATTGGATACATACTATTAAGAGCATGTTTCGAACAAAAATTTGCTGTTTTTTTTTCATTTTCAATACAGCAACATTAATAAAATTGTATTTCATTTTCACATCCAGGCAGAGAAGGATTTTGGAAAAAAATTTCCTGAGACAGACAATGAGTTGTTATACCTATTCGACTCGTTCTTCGATGCTACTTTTGCGAAATTTAAAGATTGCCTGGTACAATCTGATGAGAGGCTTATAAGTTTACTAGAAAGCGATAACTTGAGTGAAGGTACGTGTTCTATTATGCACTTATTAAGCTACCTCTTATATTTTTTTCTGTCGCCTTCTGTGGAAACCGATGAAAATGTATTCAATTACAGATAGTCGAACTGCTATCAGAATTCGACTACTTGCTTCACTTGTGACACCGAAAGCAACCAAGATTTCTTACGTTGAGAAGTCAAAGAAGAAATTTTGGAAGACTACCATTCCTGAGAGTACGGAGGGCATAATACTTCACGTAAAAGTATGTTTACTAAATTCTATTCTTTTGCACTGTTATTATTGAAATTTTAGAAAAACTTTTATGAAATAATGAAATCTCGGTTATTTGTACTTTATGGATGCACTTTTTTGCAGACTCCGGGCGATATTCAGAATGCATTTACCGAGAAGGAAGAGAAGATGTATAAAATGGGATTAAGTGTACAGCCCTATATCATTGTTGAAGGACCACACCTGTCATCGTTGAACAAGCAGTACATATCGTGAAGATTCGTGGATGCGGAACAGTTGTTGAATGAATCTGTCCCCAATTCATTGTGAATTCATTGTCAAGCATCAAAAAGTGTTCCGCATCCACGAATCTTCACGGTATGTGTTGACTGTAATACGAAATATGAAATAACATCTAAGAAAGGTTTAGATGCTCTCTCTAAGCTTTATCTGGCCTATGACATACAGTACTCTGTTGAAAGCGAGCATCTGTGGTATTTACTGCAGTGGGGTGTTTATAAAATTCACACTAAATCCGATAACAAAATACCATTTGTTGCCAACACTCTCAACAAAATAAAGAAGAGGCAATAGGTAATTTCGAGCAGTCTCAATTTTTCTGAAAGATGATTTGCAAAATTTGTGCCAAGATCATTCCGGGGGGATTTGACGTCATTATTATTCATTTGGAATGTTTTCATTCCTTAGAAGAGACTTATACCTGCGTGTACCAAAACTGTTTCCATAAATTTGGGTGTATCAGTAGTCTCAAAAAACACAGTTCTCACTGTTATTGTAGAAAACTTAAAACAGTTACCAAAACTGTGGAAGATGTTTTTGATTTTAATTTTGCTCAATTTGTTGGTGTGAATAATACATCGTCATCTGACGTCAAAGATGCAGCTTCTCGTGAAACTATTAATGAACAATTGAAAGGAAAATATTGTCGTTATTATTTGAATAATTAATATTATGATTCAAATCCTGAAATAGGAAAGAGACAGGAGAAAGAATTTATGATCAAATTCGAGACAGCAAAGCAGACCATCACCGGTTAGAAACGATTAATAGGAAGGTATGACGTCAGATCATTGAATCAGGGAACAGGAGGACAGAACTTCTTCGTTATCAAATAGAAATTAGAAAAGAGAAATTGAACAAATAGTTTTATTTTTTTTCAAATCAAAGAATTTTGTTATCTTTGTTGTCAAAAAGACAAGGGGTAGTTCTATAAAAAACGGGATGTGATAGGCCGAAGTCGATAAAGTAGGGGGTGTTTTTACCAAAGATTTTTGTTTTACTCGGAATTTCGCGACGAAGGCACAGAATGGATTTTCGCACAGGCATTCGACGTATTACATGGTGAAGTATTGCCGTAGATGAATCAACGTATTGAAATCGAAAAATAGTTTGTTTTTGTAAATTGCGATCTGTAAAATACGGTAAAAAAATGGCCGTTCGGGGCTCGACTCTCATATGCTGACCTTATTGTTCGAGTTCGCGTGGTATCCAGCTCTGAAATACAGGTCTACGTCAATTCTATGACATCGCACAAAGCGAACGATACGTTTATTTATGAGTATTCCGTGAAAACGAAAGCGTGAGCAGTAAACCTGCATTTCGTCGACTTCGACCGAGTCAAAGCGGTTCTATTGTTCATTGTGCGATTTTATCAACTGTTCCAGACAAGTTACTTGTGATTCCGAAATAACTTCACGTGAAATAAGATCGATAATATCGAAGTGAGTCGTGTACAAGTCCCAAGCATCATCACCTTCTGGGATTAAGTCACCCACTATCATACCGAAGTAGTAAACTAATGCTGACATTTGTGCAGCAGTCATAATGATGTAACCGTTGCAAAGGTGTTTGATGTTAATTAATGACGGCTTATTACCCGCTTGTCAACTTCAGAATCATAGTGGGAGTATTTTATTCTACGATTTAACTGATTCAAGGAAAGTTATTTTTCATTGTTCAAATCGTCAATTATTTTAGCCAGGGATTAAGGGATAGTTAAAGAGCACGTCATAACCCATTACCCCAATATTTTGCGTAAAATGGGATCCGTACGTAATCAATCTACAATGAGATTTGAAGCTTTTCATGAATTATCTAAGAGTTATTCACGATATATCTAACGTTTCTAAAACCGTTTTAAATAGATTTTCTTCTCTATTTGAGCGCAAATCGAACATGTTTTGGGCCGTACGTGTTCGAAATCGTACATAGAATTGCGCGACGAAGTTTGTTTTTTTGATTTCGATGCCCAGGCAGAGATATTCCGTTGAATAGCACCTTATGCATGCGTTCAGCCCTATGTTTTCGCGTCAAGTGGAATTGGGTAGGGAATCACCTTAAGCTTCCTAATACTTACTTATAAAATTAATAATTTACGATTCATGTATGATTCTAAAATATACAAATTTGATAAATAATATATATATTGATTCATAAACATCCTTCTGGCTACCTCATTTTCATTCTCAATAAATCATTTTCTTACCTAGAGTCCGTAAAAAAATTCCCATTTGTTGAGTGTGTGAAAGAGCTCCTCCTTTGGTTTCTTTAGTGTCGTCTAAAAATCAATCTGCCATCCGCTCAACGTTTTTTCTATCAAAACTGTATAGTGAGAGTCAAGAAAAAATATGGAAAGGAAATTTACTGAAATAATTACCGAAATGATTTTCGGTATACGTCTTCGCCATAATTTTGCATATCACGATAATTTTCCCTTCATTATTGTCGAGTTGAGGACGATGACTGGCGAAAGAAGTTGCCCCAACCGCAACTTCGCTAAAACCGTAGTAAATGCTACGTCGAATCCAAAACAAAAGCATATGTACTACAATCTATGAGTAGATGCTTTAAAAAATAGTTCTAACCTCTATTTACGAAGTATCTACTATCAGGAGTACATAGGAGTAGATGCTACGAAAGCATAGTATGTACTACGACAGTAAAGTTTCTGCTTCAGATTTGGAGTAAATACTTGAAGCATTAGCATACTACTTCGTTTTATGCATACCAGCCATAGTCGCTAAACAACTCGAAAGTTTAATATCGACAATCAACAATTGAACTCAAGCAAAACTCGACTCTGTGATGACGCTAACTCGCAAATGGAATTACGGCCTCAGCCCGAAACGAATGGTTGGCGTTACCGCGGGCGCTAAAAACTCTCGTCGGTAGCGCCCGATCGGTAGGTAGCGTTATCACAGAGTCTGGATTCCGCGTCTTCAATTGTTGATCGTCAAAGCATATGGGCGGTAGCGGCGGTGAACGGGAACTCGCGGGGGAGTGAAACGATAGCACGGGCGCTGAAAGTTAGCGACAGGTGCTATGCTAACGCCAAAAGATTCAGAATCGCGGTACAGATCGCTTTATTGTTTATAACAATTGAACGGCGTTTGACGAGCACCGTCTATTTTTCCAATGAGAAGACTGTATATGTTACCAACTTCAGAGTGTGCATACGTTCAAACCTATTGTTATCGGTCGTTACCTAGCGATAGCGACCAGACGCTAACGCTCATATTTGATGTAAAGTCAACGTCGTATATTGTTAGAGCCAGGCGTTAACAGAAAGCGCTAACTTAAAGTTAACGACCGGCGTTAACTAACGCCAAAAGATCGAGAATCGCTCTACTGTGATTGTTTTCCTAAAAATAAACGACTGTCTGTTCCCGGAAGAATATGCTTATATGCGATATCTCTCAGATCGTCGCACTCATGAACTTGCAGTTTGGAAGGGGTATCTTCGACAACGAATCTGACTTCGTACCCGTTTTGACTAAAAATAGACAACGCATAAAGAGTTGTTCCAAACATGTTTTTTATGCATATATATCAGCATATGTCACACGTTTAAGTATTTAGGTCTGATGTGTTCGAAATTCAGTTCGCCATCGAATTGGTAACGAGCATGTGTTCGCTAGCAATAAGACTTGCAGTAAAACTAATTCAGATGTTGAATTCGAAATTTCAGCATCCCAGTTTCTCAAGTCTCTGTTCTCTGGTAGAAAAATTAGATTGGGCGAATAGGAATTGAAATGGAAAGCTGGAAACTGGATTAGGCCAATCGGAACATGCGAAAAAGTTGTATGAGCAATTGGGTATAATAAACAGTTGCCTATGAGTGACTCAAAATGCATTTATTTTAATATCCTACCCTTTCTGTAGGGGCTACAATATTATATTCTTTATTGCTCAGGCTCGCGGTTACAATTATATATCCTGCATAGATCTGCGGAATCATTCCGAAGATTTCGGAAACCTGGCACGCCATGCGAAACCCTTCCTCCTGCATATGATATGCATTAACATTAATCACTATTCTATAATTGGGCACTATTTGTACATTTCTTGTATTAACTATAATAACTATATTCAATATTTGTTGGTCGGTTATTCTGTCACATACTCTAATTTTTTTTTTTAAGGCCACTAATGACTCGCGATACTCCACATTCGAATACTTAAATAAACTAAATATTTACAAAGTTCAAAAGTTCACGTTCAACCATGGACCCTTAGAGTTAGACTGACTCTGGCTTCGGATCCTTGACACTATTCGATAATTAAACTGAGGTTTTCCTGAGCAGTGGAGAATTCTGCCCTCTTAAGGTGTTCGAATCCCAAATATAATTACGACATACGGAAACAGTAGAGCTCTTAGCAGATGAGGGCAGCCTTAAATTCGTAATTTGAAAAGTGCCAATTCCTTCTATTTTCTCTCTTGGATTTAATTTATTATCCAGGAACCTTGCAAGATGCTTCTTTAACCGACATTGAGCTATGGTTTAATCAAACTTTGGCAAACTCCGAGAAAAAGCACATCAACTCCCTACCCTAATTAACGAACCGGTATGCATAGGATGTAGGTGAAAATTGATCATCGGTGTTGATAACAGGATGACAAGCATTTCGAGCTGTAACCAAGTAGATAATTTGGGACATTGGTATACATACCTATTCCATAATGAATTCCAGCTTCACTTTCAATGGAACTTAATGATCCCAATTAGTTCGCAATTTTTTGGTGGATACTTTCGGAACAGTAAAACTAAGATCATAGAACGTTATTTCAGAAAAATGACTAACCCTAACACTATCGTATTTTCTCATTTGTGTCATGATGCGTTTGTTCTTTTTCTTTCCTTTTTATAGTACTATCATTTAATTTATAGGGTCGTGATTTTGATATGCTATAGTTTCATTTCAGTTCTATATCGATCGTTCATAAATATTTATAATATATTTGCGTGATATTGACGTGCTTATATTGATAATAATAATTTTGTTGACATCACGTAAAACTGTATAAAAAGTCTTGCCTTAATAATCGATACATGAACAATATGTAGCCATAGCTACTACAATTATTCATGTAAAATAGTTATTCGCGACAACAACAGATGTTAGCTAACCGAGTTTCCTCCTGACAAAATCCAGTCATTTACCATTTAATAAAATTTCCCACTTTTCATGGATGTACGATCTGGTTATGACATCGGTGAGTCTTTCAGTCGGATCTAATTCAGCGATTTACAATCAACTGGTATAGTGATTTCCGGCGACTCTTCAACTATATCTTTGGACTTTACTTTATTCTCGGTCTCTAGTTTCCCTTATTATTATTTTTATTATTTCGACTCCTCAGGACCACCTATATGCAACGCGTATACCTCCTGGGATGTTTCTTTGAAAACTTTGTTCATATTTTCGAAGGTTTTTTCCATAAGTTCTGTTATGTTGTCCTTAGTTAATCCGACTGTGGGTATTGGTGGTAAGATACTGATGTAACTTTTACCTGTAATTTAATCAAGTTGCGATTAAAAAAACAGCATTGGTGATATTGTATCAGGAATTCAAATTACGGAGTCAATTAGGCAGCAGGTCATTTGAAAAAAAATTTTATCCTCTCAGATTCTGTTCTATTCAAGTCATTCAATCAAACTCATAAGCTTACCTGATCCAAACTTCTTGAGTTTGTCATTAAGAAAATAGTACTTCGATACCACAACCGGCTGAATCGGTGTTTGAGATGCGATAGCTACATGGAAGGCGCCTTTTTTGAATGGCAACAACGACGTACCTGAGTGTCTCTTACCCTCAGGGAAAAGACAAAGTTTTGCCTGAGAAAAAAATCGTTATCACTGTTTAATTATGACATGAATACGCCACCGGTCCCTTTTACGACCACTGATATTGAACGTTCTCGTAATTACAGCCAGTTGACGAGGTCACATTTAACCACCTCATACTGACCTTTCTATTATTGATGATGTCCGCTGTTGAGTTCATGGTGCTATGGGCTTGCTCTGTTGAACGTCTATCAATGAATATGGTACCCCATAGCCAAGAAGCTAGTCCAAATGGTCCCAGGAAAAAAACTTCGCGTTTTGATATCACTGTGCATCGTTGTAGTACGGGCCATAGCTCAGCCAGAACTGTAAGTAAAAAGTGAATACATGCGTCGTCGTAGAAAATATATAAAAGATCCTGATTCTCTTTGTCCCGTGCGAAGCATCTGTTATCTTTAGTGACCCTGTGTGAAACAACTATTATCTCTAGTTGATAAGGGTTTAGGTTGAATTCAGACGTGAATCAATGGTCTGTTCTACGTAGGTAACACGTGGCTTAAGGTAATTCCCTACCCAATTCGACCTGTCCTAAAAACATTGGGCTGAACGGTGCTATTAGACGGAATATTTCTAACCGGACATCAAAGACAGGAAAAAGGGCTCTGTAGCGCAATTCTATTGGCGATTTCAAACACGTAGGTCCCAAAACATGTTCGTTTCACGCTAACATAGAGAAATGGCGTAAGGAATAAACTTTTGTAAGTATTTCTTATTCCGCGAATGGAATTGCGCTACAAAGCTCCTTTTGCCGTTTCGGGTACCCGGTTAGAGATATTCCGTTAAATAGCACCGTTTAGCCCAATGTTTTTGGAATGGGTCGAATTGGGTGGGGAACCATCTTAAGATGTGGGTAAATGCACTCATAGTCAGCCATGAAGGCCTTATATCGCGTCATTTCAATTCTAATAAACAATAATTATGCATATCTAACAAGCGCGACTGGAATGACTATAAATCAAGAAGTATTCATTTCTTGACCATCCTAATTCAAATAAGTCTTCTATTATATCGGTCACGAGAAGTGAATATCATATACTATATAAAGCGCTGTAGAATTGATGTGTTCACCGTTATTTACGGCAATAGTAGTAGATTGGCGCATGACATTGAAGTTTGCATCGTTGGAACGCAACGAAATTCAACGTAAATTTAAAATAAAAATATACATAGACTAAAAATGATCCTACTAGGTTTAATAACAGTTTCAAGTCATTTCTAGTCGTTTTCACTTTTTAAACATAGCAGGATTTATTTTGGTAGATATTAGTATATTTAAAAAAAAAACTTTCGGATTTCGTTACGTGCCAACGATGCAAACTTCAATGTCATATTGGCGCAGGGACTACGAGTTTAAGTGATGTATAAGTAATTGTTTGAAAAGCTCTGGTAGAAAATGAATCGTTTATTTAGAACGTTTGATTATAAAGATCTGCTTTTATAGGCGAACCACGCGATCTATTATAAGAAATTAAACGTTCATGGATAAAATATTATTGATGAAATTGATGATGTGATTTACCGCATAGATCTAGACCGCTTTGATGATTTATCAGCACCACACAGCCTCCGTCTTGAACGATATTTTCCTTCCCGCGAACTTGAAACTCTATTCCCAGGAGCTTTGCAATTTGTCGACCTCCCCACGCAGGTATACTTGAAATTAGATTTGGTTATATAATACGTTATATTATAATTATATAATACGTAGGAAAAGATAATGGACTTTCGGCACGCAAACAGCGAATTGCCGTTCAAAATTTTTCATCAATGAATCAAAATAATGAAAAAATCAGAGATCATTCTTGGGACCATTTGAAAAATGAAAAACGAGTCTAAAACTGGAGAATAAAGAAGTCTGGAAGGATGTTGAATCTCTCCTAAAAGTCTGCTGATATTTCACGAATTTTTCAATAAAACTTTTGTCTGTGTAGAGTAGAGTAATGAAAAAAAAAAAACTTGCAATTAATATCAAACAGAAAAGCACCCGCTGAAGATGATTCTCGTTGATTCTCACACATTCGTATTTAAAGTGGTGGTAGAATTTGAAAAAAACATGACATAACTTACAGCGCATTCTTCCAATGTCCTGGCTGGAAAAGCATTAATGGTATGCACCATGTCGCAGCGATAGCACTCAAAAAGACAAATAGTGTAAATTTAATTCGATATCTTGCGGCGTCGCTGACAGCACAAACCACGACGAGAAGCAGCAAAAAAGCGACGCCGATGCTGCTGCAAGAGACTCCCAGGACCCTTAAAATCATAAAAAATCAATAGAAATTCATCAGGATAATATAATGATCTGAGGAATCGGTTAGAAATCTTGGTTACGTTTCCCGAAGCAGATTCAGAGACATTATTTTTCCTTATTTTTCATTTATGCAATTGCGAAAGTTATACATGCGGTTTAGAATACGAAAACTAGGATCGCCAACAAATTGAAATAATTAGATTTTGATAATTTTTTTGAAATCGTGAAACTGGAATTTTCATTAGATGTACCAAATTTTTGTCACGCTCGCTTGTCCCGATAACACTTGAGTGAACACGCAGCCCTAGTAGTCTATGAAAGTGTTTTAAAAGTAGGTAATCTGCGACTGCTGATTCACGCTGATTACATTCTACACATTGCGCAGGCTTGTTAACGCGTCGAGGATATCGGAGTCAGAGAAGAGGCGAATTCTGCGAACTCTAATATCTTGCAATTGGAAATATTTCGATCAAAATCGTGAACGAAACACAGCGGAACGTTATTGTACTACAGGAACGTGAGCTGAATAATTTCGGAGGGCTTTACTATGCTTCTAACAAGAACAAGCGGTTATGACCTCCTACCGAAGACAAATACGAGCTTACCAGCTAGGCTATCTTGTCTAAGTCGTAAATCAAGGGATAAAGAGATTTTATCGTCTATTTTTATACATTGACCCGTAAAGTGCATCTATAAAAAATTTATTCAATATATTCAGACCAGCTAGGTCAATTTTATTCATTTGACGAAAATTTAGTTCAGGTTTAAAAAAATCGTACCTATATTCAGAGAAGAATCGTTCTATCGACAACAAGAAATTTTCTGAGTGCAAAGTTATTAGAGCTTCTATATATCTGGCCTCTGACTCTCAACGTCGTCGTAAGACACGTAGCAAAACCAGCACAGTTATATTGTTGTATATAACACTTAAACAGATACCAAGTTGCAGACTGATTGCCCTCAAGATCTACCGACAATGCGGGTTTCAATAGGGTCGTGACGTCATTGCCAGACAACACATACGTCTTAATCCCAACTCTTATGCATTGTTACCTGATTTCCGCCCGGTTGACAATTCGCATCTCATTTGTCTAGCGAGCAAAGTGCATATAGAATTATTCTGCAGTCTATAGGTCACGAGAAAATTGAGTAAAAATCAGAAAACTATTAGCTCAGAAACATCCTCGTTTCATAACAGAGTCAAAGTCCATCAGAATATACAGTAGAGAAACTAGACACGGAAAAGTTTGTCCAATGAATGATATTCCAACGCTCTTTATATACCGTGCGATTATGTGGAAATTACAAGTTCCGAGCGCGCAGGCCCTGATTTATTCGAATATCATTAGCCGGGAGAATCGCGCTAGCAACTCCACCAACTTTTCAGTAATATCCCTAGTTCTGTCGTCTGCTAGATTCACAACAAACCTATTCCTGCCATGGTCAGCCACCATTTGTACTTGACAACAATGGTGAACAAACAGCAGACGGACTCTAGGGATATTTTCACATAATCGCTCGGTATAAGAAGGTCACCATATAAGGCCAGTTGATTCATTGATTGAGAGAACATCGTTAATCTATACCGGAACCGCGTTTTCTTTTTTTTTTTTTCCAACACGAGATAACGCTTCAGAAATACGATGTGCTCAGAGACTCTCCAGCGGGCAAAACAGCGAAGCTAAAACCAAGTCGATGAATACGTACCTTGTATCATACCTATATCAAATATTTTTCATTCTTTTTTTTATTCATTTTATTTTTTTCCACGTCTTTTGCTTCGGTAATAAATAATCGATACTTGTCAAAGTGGTTATCGTCCAAGAACTAGGTCACCATTTGTTTGCACCGTGCGAAGGGCTGAGCGCGAAATTGGTGCCAAATTTTCTCCCTATCTCATTGTGTTTGTCTGTAGGAATTTCCGTCATATGCGATGATGATATGAAATTTGATGGCTACTCCTCCAACACTTTTTTTTATGAACTCCGATATATTCCGCCAGAAATCTCGATGCATTGAGGAATACTAATGGAACAAATCGCACGAATGATTACAGAGATAGATTGTTCAAAGTATTTCTACGATATGTCTAATTCCGAACCAGAAGAGTGAATTTATGATAGAGATGACGCTGTTCTGTAACGATAAGGGAACAGAGTAGCTGTTTCACTTTTTCTATCTGTGTCCCTATTTCAAAAATCGATAATTTGTGGTCTGCTCATCGCAGTGATGGTTCAATGTACACTGCTGGCTCCATTTCACGTATTGTTCCATAATTGTTACGAGTTGAATTAGAAAAAAATCGATTTCAATTTGAAGGGCAGATAAGGTGGCGATGATCACTATAGAATAGCACAATTCGAAATCCTTTCTAACAAAAGGTTTCCGAACGCCATGAGGAAAAGGAGGAGATATTTGAATGGGAAGCCCTGTGCAGCTTTCTCATTGAGACATCGATCGCTTTTGATGAGTTTCCGTCCACTCTCGGGCAGCAAAGTCTTAATATAACAGAGATATGAATAATGAATCATTCGTACGGCTTGGAGCATTGACGCAATGAGCGCATATCTCCACGGGGAATACATTTACTTATAGAAAATCAGCGGAGCTTCCTACTGCATACCGGATTGTTGAGAATATAGTCATCGTCGGCTCAAGAGAATAGTGTAAAAATACATATCGAGCAATGCATTATATAATTACAGAGTTTATGATCGAGCATATATGTAGTTGGAACAGGTTGTCGATAGTTTGCTGTGAAAAAAAGGCATACGCTGAGCTCTAAGCAACGCCAACAATCTCATTGTCAGTGTCATAGAATGAGCCTGCAAAGTTACCAACGTGATGATAAAGAAAAAGGTGATGCATCGGACGTGATCCAACAAGATTTTAGACACAGAAAGATAGAAAGATAGATAGATGGCTAGATAGATAGATCAGGGATAGACGGAGGTAAAGATGTGTCGCGAAAATTTGCTTTTAGACAGCCTGACTTGGCTTGCAATTTATCATCGATTATTGTAGAGTAACAATAGCGTGACCCTGCAAAGTACCGAAATAAGTTCTTCCGAAATTTATAGCCCACTAAAATCTAGCTCATAATAGAAGACGTGAAATGATAACCTTGTATAAAAATCTCCAATTTTATCATACTCATAACATGATCTTGTTATAATCAGATGAACTGAAAAATGAATGTACATCATGATACAATCATCATGAATATAACAGAGACGTCACAATTTATATTGCACGTAAAAATGTTTGATGAAGTCACTAGTCAGAGTTCGTCTGGAGTTATGTATGTTAGGTATATGTTTAGTGATTGTTATAGAAGTGTCTACTTTGTAATGCCAATGTAAACTCGTTAATTATTCACCTGTACACACATGGCAATGTTCAAAGTTCAAAAGCCAATCCTCTGCGCACGCTCGTAATAATTATCTGGACTATTATACTGTTTTATTATAGTTATCACTAGTCGTCAAGGCTGAGAATGAAGGAAGTTGATTGAGGTTGGAGAATCACGTTATAAAAACTTCCGAATAGATATTACTAGTCTCCACACACGTCTCGTTTTGAAAGTGTGTAAAAAGTGACTACAAAAAAGTGTGTATAAAATAACGCACTTCATTTTGTAGTGCGAATTTGTAAATTACGAAAGTTCATTGTCGGAGAATCACATATGCATTCCAACATTCTCGTGATAAAACACTTTTTATTCCATGTAAAGATCACAAGAACTATCGGCAACGGTCAGCCTGAAACAAGCATTTACGTATTTATTTCCCACCTAATAAATAAAACCCAATCGTCGATGTTTGATCTGCTCAATGAAGGCGTTTCCCGTTTTCCTATCTTCTAGGCGCCTTTCTTTCCACAGAATCGCTCTGTATATTATACAAACATGCAGCTTATCAAATTTATAATTTCGCTTGCGACGATTATAAATTACCTAAATATCACTCTATACATGTAGATAATTATAGGCACAGAGTCTGCTGATTGGGACAACGAAGGATTTCAAAATGTCGAAGACGTTAAAACATAAATTGAAAAATTTTCATTCTGCTAATCACGCCAAACTATCAGAATTTAATCATTGAACTGGCAACGGTATATCGGTATAAATATATCGAACTATTTAAACAAATATAATTTTCGGTATATCTTATCAATCCACTTAGTAATATATCTCAGTAATTGTGTTTGGGGGACTTAAGGTTGCAATAAGACAGAATCTAGATTCTCACGATATATCGATTCCTCGTTTATCAGAAGGAAAAGACTTTTTCTAGCGTTAGAGACCGAAAATCTGAATATGACCCATAAATTTCACTTATTAAGAGGAAATATTCGACGTAGATTTTATATAAGCATAAATTGCCAATGCTAATGCGAATCAGTAGTGAAAATTTGAAAATAGATATACCAATTTGCGTTAAACAATTTATTCTATAACTGTGAAATCGCAGTAAATTTAAGAGTGGAATAAAACAGCATATGTCTTCATGATTAGATAACAGCCAACTGATGTATGTTGGCCAAAATTTGCAATAAACTGTATCGTAATACAAGGTGCCGCTGTTTATTCGAAACTTCAGAACGGAGATTAAAGCTCAAAATTTCACTTCCACTATCGTAATTGACACTGTAAGCAGATACTTATGACATCTTTTATGACTGCAAATAATAACCATCTGTGAACCATTGTGTGATTGAGAGATTGAACGATACATGTATATGTAGAAAATTCAGTTTATGAAATGGCATGTATATTGGAAAGAGCTTGCAAATTTCTTTACGCAAACTAAAAAATGGAATCCACAAGTTTGAGTATAATGACGGTTCAAAATTGTGAACAAAAAATTTGAATCTGTTATTTAATCATTCGTTCGAAGCCACATTGATAGAGAACCGCATTGCGCATTGCTGCTAAAAAGATTCCAACGTTTCCACTCTCTACGGATAGGTTACAAAATCTATAAAATACATTACAGATGGCAAGTTCATTCCCGAGGTTACATAATCGAGTTTTAATCAGACATGCAAGGGTACTTTCCAATAGATACGAGATAGATAGGAGAATCGATTATTTCATTCACAACTGGCTTCATCTAATTCAAGAAGCTTTAGATAGCTAAACGAAAAAAACGATTTTGCGTGCACTGTGCGATTCATTCGTATCTTTGAGTAAAATTTATCGGAATCTAATTCATCACTATTATATGTATTACGTAGTCAGATGATAGTGCTAACTACCATTAGCAGTTCAAGAGCCAGAGTTCAGTGGTTACTTTGTTGAACATTGAAATGCACAGCATATTGATAGCGTTTGACGTAAGATAACAAAATGGCTAATTTCTCGTAGTTTCAATGTGCTTTTTAAGATCTAGGCAGCTGCGGCTAATCTAAATCCATCGATTTTGTCTGAGCGAATATTTATTGGTACGAACATCATTACGATGAAGCTATGGATTTCATTGCTGATAGAACGGCACCTTTGCACACAATCTTCGTTTATGTCGTGATGATACTTTTCCTGTTATAATGTTCTAAGAGTCCTATCACTTACTGACGCGGAACCTACTTGAAGAATAATAGGAAACCAGATAAATAGAATTCCAGTAATCTGAATCACGAGTCTCGAAGTTATTTGAAGACTTGTTCTAATCGCGGTATCAATTACTTACCAGATCGATTTCATTGCATCGTGAAAAATCAGGCTGATTACTTTAGTCAATGTAAAAGTAATTCATCTTCTTACAGCCCAGACAATTTTGGAATAAGTATCGGATTTGGGTTTGCCAATAAATCAATAGAAATTTATATAATCGTATATATTTCGGGAAATGCAGGTTCTGATTCCCCCCCAACGATTAGCTTCTACGGAGACGGAATGATTGAGCCTTATATTAGACAATATCTGATGAAAGAGGATGTCATTAAGAAAACTCATTTTTTTTTTAGCCAACAAAAGTTCTGGAGTTAGACAAAATCACAGTTAAGGATAATTTGCCGATGCTATTGATAGACGATCTGACGTTGGATTGTCCAATGGATCAAGAATATTACAGTAGCCTTGGCTTGGAGAATCGATTCCATAACGCCAGAGTAACAGAGTATTTTTTCAAACGTTTATAAATATCATTTTACAGACGAAAAGTTTGAATTCGAAATTGAAGAAAATGAGATATTTGAGATTCGGAGGAACAGCTATCGACCCAACCGATTTTTACTACTCATTCCTCAAATTTAGAGACACAGTTGTATTCTGATGAAAATGCTAGCAGTTTTGGATGAATATCTATGCAAAAATAGGTTAACGAGATCTGGAGTCCGGTATTGTAATTTATACCCAGAAATATGCTAACGGAATCAAAAATACCATACTTTTTTCTAGAATATCTATCTGTAGTTTTTTTGGAAGCATATAAAAATTATGACATAAAGTGGATCAAGTTCTGAAAAATAGGGCATAGGAAAATGATAAAAATATAAATTATCCATATTTATATAAGTCAACTAAGTTTAAAGAAAGCACTAAGTACTTGTGATGAAACTTTCATTGGTTTAGCAAACCTACAATTAGAATAATAGGCGTAAGACCCGTATTAGGTTTATACTGATATTATTGTATGTGGGATGAGTCTGTATACCTGAAGATATAGTAATAGTGAAATCAAAATTGAAAATTGAATTGAAACTTCAATTTTCATATTCAATTCATTTCAATTCAATTCTCATATTCACCAGACTTCCCACTTATAATCTGTCGCAATTAATACTTTCGGATGAAAGTGATAAGTTAGTGCATACAATCAAACGAAATTGTACGATAATGTATCGCGGCCACATGCCGTGATGTGAATTTATTAATTGAGGTAAATCTTACAATATAGATATTATGCAAAGCATTATATGAATATGCACCGCAAGTGATAAGCCTTCAGCCTTCGGAGTTTATCTTTCAATAACATGTCCCATACCATGTAGCTTCGGTAATCAAAAAAATATTGAAAAATATCAAACATAGTGTATACTGAGTATAAAAAATACTGCTAACCAAGTATATTTTTTATATGAGACTGTCATGAGTGTTTGCAAAAGCATTTTCGGTGTAGTCTCGTTCCAAAACTATTAATTATTGAATTATACAAATTCTATAGTTGAAATATATAATCCTACGTAAATCATAATTGATTCGTAAATTTTTCACGAGTTGGAAGTGGTCTCATGAGAATTTTAGCTTAGGTCAATTTCAGGTCTAAATCCGGCGTTGCCCATACCGGATATATAACGATAAATTTGTTTTATATTTCTGCTGTTAATCACACGAGATTCATCCCGAAATCGGAATTATTTTTTCACATTATTTTCGAACTCTCTAATGAAATGAAATTAGCCCTACAATAATGAAAATCAACTGTAGTGGAAAAAGGCTACCTTGTAATCTCGATTTCGCTTCTATTCAATATACGAAAGGTGCTGACGTTGTGACACGCTCTTGGTGGCAACGGGTTGATAAAAATTCACCCCTTACTAAATTAACGTTGAACAATTTTCCGAATATAAAAATTTTCACTCACGAATCAACGTGTTTCAACAATTAATTCGCTCCTTCGATATTCATCGAACAAATATTTTCTACTTAATCACAAGCTACGATCATTCATACGCGTGACGTTTATCTCACAAAACAGATACAAGCCCAGGCTCCTTCTTGGCGCTCTATACATATCGTACGTATTGTTAAAGTTCAATGAAATCATCAAATCTTTCTGATAGCGTATATAAGCTGGCTTTCAGCTGCCCATAGCGATCGATGCTACATAAACGCTCATCAAATAAAAAAAAAAATAAAAAAATTCTCGTCACTTCGCCTCTGTCAAGACCCAATTATTGTGAATGATGCCCGTGTCACATACGTATGAAAGTTAATTGTTACACATATATGTACTATACGATAAGATTTTCTGCTGGCTTTCACACTGTGTGTCCTTACGACAATAACATCTATTGTTTTTTTTTTTTTCCGTAATCAATGAGAAACGAATAGATTGTATCCATTCAAAGGTGTATGGGTAAACGTGTATACTTGATCACTCTAAAAGATTGATTGGGTGACTTTGATCCTGTAATCGGTCACATAAGATACAAAATTTGTCGACTTTTTAACATCGAATAAGTAATCTAACTGATCTTGGACAGTAAAATGTCGATGGAAAGACACGTGCTTTTCTGTATTCATTAGATCTGTTCAAACAGACATAGGTATGTGTTTTATTGCTATATAAAACACATATATAGCTACGTCGAGGTATATGGAGCACACATGGTATATTTAGTGTGAATTATAAGTTGTTCACAAGCCGGAAAAGAAAAAAAAGAAACTGTAAGTTGGAAATATACTTCCAGTATACTGATCAATGTGGCCTGATCCACTTTCGATGAAAAGCGAAAACGGTTCGTTCTTCAGACACAGTATATAGCTCTATGAATAAGATATGGCCAGAGAAGACAGATACAATAAACCATTCGCTAGATATAATTCCATGACAATATGTTGTGTGTAGTTTGATAGCCATATATAATATATATGGCAATGTGGGTGTTTGTCATACCTCGTAGGTCGAATATAAACATCGTTAATACGAATATGACCTGAGAGTGGGAAATGAAATGATTATATAGTATATATTTGATTGGCAATCTATTACGATTGATAATCATACTCGCTACGCAATTTTCAGTGGCTTTTATAAAAGTGGGATCAAATTGTTGAGCAAGATGTATCGTTTGATTCGCATCAGAAATATGTATGTAGTAGGCGACGTAATCGCTATTCACTCCACTGCGAGCGTATCTGATATACCAAACCCTCGATCCTCGTAAAGATAAGAGAAATGGATATCGCGCAATCCCTGTACCATTAAATTTCGATCATGAAATAAGAAAATGTTGAACAACTGAGAAGCAATTTACTCAACTTTCATTATTATGTCAAGCGTTTATCACTACAAGAGATTATCTACAACGAGTGCTTATCCCACGGTGATTAAATTTCAAGAACGAATTCGGTATACTTTAACACTATAATAGCAATATTCACATTATCCACAATTGTGGTAAACTCACATCAATTCAATTCCCGATCAACTGCTGATCATTTTTCAAAATTCATTCCGCGTAAATATGAAAAATTGCATAAAATTGACCTTCGGGACGCTATTATCAAATGTTCATTACGATATTCATCGATGAAATTTCTGATTATAATACCCGATATTTGTGAATAAAAATAACAATTTCATTATACTATTACTTACATTCTAAATATTGAACTGGAAATAGGAACCGATACCAACAACTACAATCAACTGCCAAACTTAGCACTGTCCAATCCTCAGTCGGTGTAGTCTATCACTGAAATGACACGAACTGATAGACACGTGGGCCGTATCGAGCGAAAATTCTTCGGGTGTCTTCGGTAGTTTTCGGTTAACACAATCAGGCAAAGTTTATGCGGCATATCACTCAATCTTCAAATTTTCGGAATTGTATTAACGATCCATCGCAATCAACGACGGGACTGTATGATCTAATTAGTTATTTTTATGATTCGTTCAAATCAAAAAGCATCGAAAATTATCAGACGACATTACTGCACTCACTACATCGCAGTATATAAGAACGAATTTTACACGCCACTATACGTGTAATCATACCGTGAATCTTATCTGCGAGTACGACTCAGAGTTCTAAGTTCTTTTGATTTTCTTATTTCCTTCTTCTCGCCACAGAAACGTCATACCTTTTCATCTTACTTTGATTAGTCATAGACACGACCGTGAGATGCGATTGTATTGTATTTTAATAACTTGAACAACGCTCATTCATGCGATCATCAAATCTCAAAATTGACTTGCGCACATGCATATCAAAAGCTGCTTTTCAAATTCAGATCGTCAGTTATTTTGGAGCGATTTGTTGTACACCTAACCACAACGAATTTGCAAAAGAGGAAGAAACAGATCTACCGAAATTTTTCCAACATATGGCAATACTGAAGTAATTTACGACTTACCATTATAACATTGCCTACCTCTAGATGCTTCAGCGAAGAATCGTGTTTCATATTATGATCCCGTACCTCTGATTTCTCTCTGGATGATAATTCCTGAGTTTTATGCAGTCATTTCTAGCCCGAACAAACACTAGGCTAAGCTGATCCGTCTCATAGCATAAAATCGCGAATTCAGCAACCGCAAATCGCAAAAAAATTGTCTATCATGGTGACGATCAAACTGTCTACGAACACTAGGAAAATAGCCACGAGCCAATCATTCCTGAGATTCATATATGTATACGTTTTTATCAATCGTCGGTAGTGTGGATTCTAGTGATATAATAAATTAATGCGCATAGCTTGAACAAAGAGCAATAATAACTTGAAAATTAATTAGCAAAGTTCATCTAATTTACCCAACTGCCTATACCTACAAATATCGCCTCTCCTATACGACGCGGCCTCGACATTAAATATTGCAAATAACAATCGCAGCAAACACATAACCTTCTAGTTACATAACATGAGTCCCACAAAGCAACCTAACATCGATGACGTTGCTGCAATATTATTGTAATGTAACATTTGTCAGTTACTCTCAACTAACGAATGCAATGTAACTGTAATGTACCCAGAGCCCCACTAAATAACATAACATCGGTTACGTTGCATCAACAATAATGTAAAATAACATTTGCTGCTAATGCAATTCTAAGCGGTTCGTAGCAGTTGATATCCTTACCGCGTCCCGGCGTGATAGAGCGCGAAAGCGGTGGTGGCACAAGGCAGACGCGGGGCGGTGAGTATATACAGTAATACAAGCGCGCGGCGCACAAATACGAATTTTCACATCCGATTATCTCAGCAACTACTGGAGCGATTTTGACGTTTTTTGTTTTTTTTGATTTTGTGGTAAATTAACTTATTAAATTAAATTATTCGTATTTGTGCGCCGCGCGCTTGTATTACTACATATACTCACCGCCCCGCGTCTGCCTTGTACCCTCACTACTCGACCGCTTTCGCGCTCTTTGCCGTTTTTGGTCATGTTTACGGGCATTTCTCACCCATTTCGCAGCCTTTTAACGAAAAATCAGGATAGACGTTTTGTAGCGATATACTTCTACATTCAAAATCCGTTTTCAAAACAAAAATCGGACCACTACCAGAGCATCCAGCCGCTCTGCAAAATACGTCATGAAAAAATTAAAATCGCAATTACGGAAAAACTGATTATCCGACAGCGCGTGGATTGTGCACACGTGAAGTACCCGTAAATCACTACTTTCTCGCGAAAATCCCGCGCTACAACTTTGAAAATGGCGGAGTTATGAATTTAAAAAAAAACGCAGATTTTTTCGGTTTTTCCAGATTTTCTCCGTTATTATCAATCCGATCGGAACCGTATAGGGCTCATTTTTTTTGTCTTTTCATTCTCTACAATTCGTCTCTTCAGAGCACTAAGATTGCTCCATCGGTTTAGCTTGTACAAGCGAAAAACGAAAAAAAAAAGCGTTTTTTTTATGTTTTTTGTTTATAACAAATTAACAGCCCATATTTGCGAGTCGAAAACATAACACTATACATCTACGGACTGTCTTTTGTGCGATGGCACTCGCGGTATCCTGCTAAAATTTTTGGCCGGAAATCACTCATTTTCTGCTCTATTGCCTGGTCTAACATATAACTGTGTTCGCTGGGAATGATGTGTAAGGGATGTGATAGCAGATTTGCAATACATTATACTCACGCCGTGACATTTGGAACAAAAACGTAAATGTTTAAAAATAAATAAATAATTGAATGAAATCTCTGATTTCAAATAAAGATGTTGAATTATGAAGGGTTCAGTGCCAGAGTAGCCTAACCCACATTGTCGATAAACCACATTTCAACTGTCATCAGCCATTTAAAATAGGCCTTATCGACAATGTGGGTTAGGCTACTCTGGCACTGAACCCTTCAGATCATTGCTATTCATTGGAATCTCGATTTGAATCTATTGAGAGGAATCTGCGGCAATAATCCAGCGAATATACCGATCCTTCGGGTACATTCGCTCGAATATGTGCGCATGATTCTTATCTCAATAGATTCAGGTTGAGAATCTGAAGCAGCTTACAGGCCTGACTAAAATACTCATCACAGCGCTAGGTAACATGTTACCAACCGTTACCCAACTGTGATGCTACTGTTAGGTATTGGAAACGTAACCGTAGTAACACAGTGACATGGGTGTTACGTGCCTGTTACTTTGAACTGAGTGGGAAATTACCACTAACGAGACGGATGCGAGGGACTAACCAGCTATATTACACGTTATATCGAATTTTCAAAATGTGACCTTACGGTTATCAAACTGCGTTTGCTAGGAGATCGTTCATGCATGTCTATTTTAGATGAGGAAACAGTAGAACGTATACGTTTTAGGATCTATGAAACGCAGGATTAATCCTGCGCTGATAATCGTGTTACTATTTAACATTTCACGTCGAGTCCGCATGCTCCTCCCTGATGAGATCAAGGTGGCAATATTGAACATTATCTACCTAAAGATATAAATCGTCAAAACAAATCTGTTTGGAATCTGACCTGTGGCTAAGGTATCTATCACGCGATTATCACAATAAAAAAAGAAACCAAATCATTGTTCTTATGTAAATGAAGTCGAATAAAAGTTAGCTGCTTTGAAATGAAACTCCAAACTATGAGGTCCAAAGATTCGAACTGATACTCACCTAATTACAAGACACTGACTATTTTATTTTTATTTATTTCTTTTCTTTCTATCGACGTGTTAGCTAGATTACTTGTAGCTTGTACCTAGCATTTTCTGTGCAGTGTTTCTCCGGTCGACGAAGTCTAGGACGATTGCTTGACGACTAATGGCCAGGGGATAGCTCCTGCGCCTAGACAAGAATATCAGGAAAGCATAATGGCACCTTGGTGATCTCAGCTCGGATAATCGTTTCTAAAGGTCCGGAGAGCTGGCTGGTCTCAGCTCCCAGTCATCGTCCTAGGAAAACCGGTTTACCAGCGATGCTGCCCAGGCGGCAAGTCTGCTATTAGGGAACTAGGAAATCCAGTCATCGTTTCGTTCGAAGACTCCGGGGTCTGGGTGAAAGGCAATGCTCTGCTTCAGCTACTTGTTAAAATACTCCCACTTGCTATCAAAACGATTGTATAAATTTTGGAGAATTAAAACTCACGTTTTCCGTAGTTTGACTCAATTCGATAAATGGTTGTATGAGTTTCACTAAACTGACTTCATCAGTTTCTAAGAAAACAAGAATGACACAAGGACGTAAACAAAACAAAAAAAAAACAATTGGGAGGAATTCTTTAACCCCGTTATCAGTCCGATGCTCCCGCGATACTTTTGCGTTGAACCTTATCACGAGGAACTTGACGAATGTCGTCCGCTAGAGTATGTTGCAATGATTATTGTTGAGATTTGAAACGTGTGAAGAGATCGTCGATGCATTTACGTTTTTTAGCAAGTTTTGTCGATTGCGTTCACAGCCGTACATACAAAGTAGAATAAAACATTGAGACCCAATCCATTCATGATTTTAACTCCAGATTTAACAATTCAGAATGTTTAAAAATGCAGCGGAGTAATTATTATTATATAATTATTCAGGTTACGGTGTGCAGAGACACAACGTTCAGACTGATACCGATCAGAACTTTCAATTGTCTGTCATGACTCATTGTGTCAGGCGTGATAAAACTTCAGGCTTGGTTTGCAAATAGGACATTGTCAATGAAATACCACGACGCAGTTGTGTCGTAATCTAACAAGAATCAATATTCAGATTTCTTATTACTTTCTCGTTGATTTGGCCAATAGAATATTCAAATCAGTTTTATATCTATATGATTAGGATAGATGAACTTCACTGAACAGATTACAAGACTTTTTCGAACAGGTCATGAACGAGATGCATGTAGTAAGTACTTACATACCTGAGACAAAAAATAAATGAATAATTCAAATATGAAAAGCCAAGAAGTAGAGAGCAGCGGAGACTATTACGTCCAATTTAAATGGCGTGATGTGACGTATCAATCATACGACGAGGGGCGACCTAGAATAAATTTCGATAAGAAAGGTCGTCAACACTGACCAAAGGAACCGCTAGTTAGTACAGGATATAGCGAATATCGATTTCGTATGATAGTATAGTGTCCCCCTTGATATTCAACCGGGAGAAAAATTGAGTGTCCCAATTAAAATGATTACTGGACTGAGTCCTAAGGTACTTATGACTGAGTTCCATCCTAAAAGATATTTGAAAATAACGCTTTATGCTTATTATACTCTATTCAGTGTAATCAAATTTCTATTGCAGTATTTCTACATCGGAAAAATACGTTTGATCAGGAATAGGTGGGAGGTAGGTGAGATGTTTTGCTGCAATGAGATACGTCTGAGACACTACAGTAGATAGCATCGAGTACCACATGCACCTTCACCAGATAAAGGAAGCACGTGAATGAGGCTAGTTTCATGGATCGGTATACCTTATGCCTGTAAAAAAAAAATACCTGGGCAATAATTTTCATGAATACGTAATTTTTGTATGAAAGGATCATTAGCACAAGATAGTGCCGATCCTCATTCCGAACTCTGTAAATAAAGCTATATTTTGTTCATCCATGAATTCGCCTTAAAATACTTCAGTCATAGAATTGACGATTTTCCTAGTGAAATTTTCCCAAGCTTATTCCTTAGATGTTTATTCAATCCGTCTTGCTATACTGGGACTACGTTTACACTTGTGGTACCAAGTATCTTTGTAAAAGTTATCACTCCGTTCTATAGCGCGAGTCATCAGCTGGTGTGTTTTGTTGATGAGAGAAATATTTATGCCGAATTTTTTCACCGTACAATTCACTTGATGGACTTTTTGTCAATATTCTAAGGAACTCCCCCGCAAGTTACCTATGGGCTACGCCTGAAAATAGTTTACATCAATGCATCGTGTTCAATTTGTTGCCGAGTGCACAGGCGTTTCACTTATGCTTCAAATAAGTTCAAGATCTGCCTTTTCAAGGGGGATTGTAATGCCAGAGATATTTATCAAAATTTTTTAAAATATGTGCCATTTCATACGTTACACATGAATACAAAAACCAATTTGACTAATTGTAAGAATAAGGACTACCTCTCCTCTAGCAGTAACAACGACTCGTTAGACCGTATAAAATCACTCCGTAGCATTGAGGAATCGAAAGTTCAACGAATGAATAAGATTAGCGCTTTTCTATATATTGGCATTTCCAAAAATCCGTGTTTTTTGAGTCTGATCGATTTTTGATTCTGATCAGCTGCAGCGTTGTCCATGCACAGATTTACATCTGTTCCAAGAACGTATTCTGAAATCGATTATAATCATCTGAAATAAATTCGACTAACCATCTTTTTACACATTAATCAGATTTTATTTCTCTCCTCTATTCTCTGAACAGTAATCAGCGAGATACAGCATAGACCACAACGCGCCATTTCAAACGTTCACATTTGTCATTATAATAAAAAACCTCTCAAACCCATAAAAGCTCGTAGATTATTACATCGAAAAATATACCTATAACTGGATATAGTACAGTTATTCGTTATACCAAATCACAAATCTAATGTCCCAGCTCACAACATACAACCCATTCATTTCGAATATGCGGTTCAATGTGGCTCCCGTATGGTATAATACATTATAATTATGATTTTTTTAATTCACTAGTATAAACCCAAAATGAACATTCGTACAAATTGTACATACGTATATTGCAGAAATCATATTCAACATACATTGAACACAGGATATTGCGGCATACAGGTATATCGTTTTCGGCTAGCTCTGGAAAACGACATAAAGTTTAATATAAAGTTTATATCGGCTCACAGTCCGAAAGTCGATCACTTATTTTTAGAGGGTAACATTTTTGGATATCATCAACTCATATCGGACTTGAGATTTTCTTGTCTTCGAAGCCCAGGATAATTTGGTGGCAATGGCGCGAGTACTTCTTTGGCTAACTCCTCGAAAGCATCTAGCATCATTTTATGTGTCCTATTCATCAAATCGTCAACATCATCCAATGACAGACCTTTTGTCGATACTGGTTTCAGAGTTTGGATGATCACTTTACCTGTAATTAAGTCATTCTAAATAAGTTTCAATTGCTTACTGCTTTCAGTATACGAAGAAAGACTCTATAAGGACTCTTTCAGTATAACTTCCAGTATTTTGAATAACTCTTTGAAGAGGAAATAAAATGGATTTTCAAATGAGTATAGTGTCATTATCGCGTGAATTATTCGGACGATTTGCTCTATGGATTTTTAGTTCATACTCCTCCTTATCATAAATTTGAATGTAAATGTGGAAGTGATAGGTACAGATTTATACTAATTCCGAATTTGGGATATGATTCACGTAATTGAATGCGGAGCATATATAAATGGATGATTCTATATTCTTACCTCTACCGAAGTAGTGATTTTTTTCGTTGATGAAATAGTAGGGTGAATAAACTATCGGAAGTAGAGGAACTTGGTTTTCGATGGCAATCCTGAAAGCGCCTTTCTTGAAGGGAAGTAGTCCTCTAGTAAGAACGTTCTTATTTCGTGTGCCTTCTGGAAATATCCACATCTTAGCCTGCAATGGAGATTACAATTAATCGCAAGCTCTACAGATCGAAAAGGGAATCTCTGGAAATGGAAGAACAGCTAAATGAATTCAAACAATTTTCAGAGATTGTCTGAAAACTCTACACAGACGGAGAGCTCAGAAATTTAAAGTGGATTTCTTTTTTTCCTTTCCACCTTGAAGAAATTGAATAGGAGTCTGTTTGAACGCAGGCTGGGATCGATACGCAGTTATAACAGAGATGATAAAACATGAGGTATTTCTTCGAATTGATTGAGATCAACGTAAATATATTTCATTCATTATCGCGAGCGTGTCACGACGATTGTATGATTGAACGAACGATTTATCTTTAAATTTGAATTAAAATATTAATTCTGTCATCACCCCCAGCTGATATTTTTGAGGTGACAGGCCATTGCCGAGGGCAACTCCATTGAAGACAACGTTAATTATTTTCTCCCGGAGATTAATTCGATTCTATCGTCGGAGTCTGAATTATCGGTCACCAGCGTTGTAGTTTTCCGTGAAATTTGAAAATGAAGCTAACATAGCGATTTTCCTTCCAGCACTCAATGGTATAATGTATTAGAATAGCTAATACCATTATAAAACGAACTTAAGACCCGATTTTAGACCTCATATAAAATCTGTTGTTTCTTTAAATTTGGAAATTGAAAATCATCGTTGCCTTACCTTGCGAGTTTTAATAAGATCGGATGTATCGTTGAGAATTGTTGCAGCTTGATTTCGATTGTGTCTATCAATGAAGACAACGCCGGCCAACCAAGCCGCCAAGCCAAAGGGCCATACGTAAAAAACTTCTTTTTTTGCCACAGGCGCACATTTGCCCATTACTTGCCAGATGTTGAACATACCTACGGAGAAAAGAAAAAATTCAATATACATAAGTTAGGCTCGAAATTCGAACCAAGTACTCGATCAAAAAGTAACTTCAGAATGAGAAAATAACTTTGGTCAAAAAAATGGACAAGTTTTGTCAAATTCTCATAGACTGCAGTCGTGTACCAAGCCCGAATCAACTGGTGAAGACTTACTCGATAATTAATTCTGAAAAATGATGGAAAGACGAAAGTCCTAAGATGATCATTTCAGCTACAATTAGTACCCTGTGTATATTATTTATTCATACTGCCTGCAGGGCTGCACATTACGATAACTTATATAATGCACCGACTGTACGCATTTACAATTAAAGCAAAAACTCCGGAAGTATAAAAATAAAGGAACAAAGAATGGAATACGTAGACAGCTGCCAGGACCACGACTAACGGCGTCGCGAAGTATATTTATGAATAAATGACCTCGCTGCCGATCGTCTTTAATTCAAAGAAGTATTATACCTGTTGGTTGAATTTATTCCTGTAAATTGTATAGGTATGAGCACAGCGGACTATGAAGGACCCTTTTATTTATTGAAAAAAGAAAAGAAAGGAAAGGAAAAAAAACCCACTCTTAATTTTTAAGCCAATCAGTTGATCGCAGCTAGTCGACAACACGGAAGGGTGAATAGAAGAGCACCAGATGCGTTCGTGATAATAATCACGGTGACCGATTGTAAAACTTGATTTGTAAAACACGATAATCGCGTGGAAAAACGACGTTGATAATATTGTCATTCCTAATTGGCTGACGCAGAGAGCGTGTTTAACCAGCGAAAAAATCGATAGTCCAACGCAAAAAACGAATTCCATGACTTATTGCCAGACGCCTAACTACGTTTTCCACAGAATTGCTTGACGCGGTGGTGTATGTAACGATGTTAGTCCGTATCAATACATTATTGATAGTTACGAATAGATAATGCGACGTTCGATTTCCGACAGGTATTGCGTTCGTTCTGGGGATGGAATTCTCGATAATTTGGGTAATATTTCGCAAAAATCAACTCCACGATCATGTGATTATTTTACAAAAATTCGAGCCATTTACGGTTCCTTGAATTCGGCGATTAGGAATTCAGTGATCGAGCATCAAGATTGACGAGGTCGACGATATAAAAGACATCTACCATTAGGAATGACCGCAATTAGTATGAAGAACCGTCAGTTTTACCAGTTTTACTTAAAACTCATTAAATAATTACCGAGGATGTCAAGTGTGCTTTGGTGATTAGCAACAACGATGCATCCACGCTCCACACTCAATTCATCCGCACCACGAAGTTCCCATTCAATGCCCAAGATTTTGGTAACTTGTTTAAGAAGACCGGACAAATCTCTGGCAAAAAAAAAAAGAGATGCATGTGCGTTAATCAGATGATGATGTATACCTGGTCAAAATTTGATCAATTAAAATTTACCAACTTACAGGCAGTTCTGGACATCTTTTGGCTTGAGCATCAGGTACGGCATACTTATCACACCGATTGTTGAAGAGATTAAATAGTATAGAATAAACCTTGCATGAAAACGGACGACGTCATGGCTCTCCGAAGTCACGACCAGAATAATCAACAGGAATATTGTGACCAAAAAATACAACAGCCACATCGTCATCTGAAATCAATATCAAGACATACGTTACATACATATATGTATGTGAACCGTTTGATAATAAAAAGCCAAGAAGCTCCTTGTGGGATCGATTTTATTCAAAATGCTCATCTTTCTCTGGACAAGTTTTAGAAAAAAAAAGGCAACATAAGAACATATGATTACAAATGGCACCTTCTATTGTAGGTCAAATTCGCATTGACTAATTCAACCTTTGAAATTTCACTTTACTGTCCATTTCGTAAATACACTGCTTCACAGAACCTTGTCCTGGGGGAAATCATTATTCATTTGCAATTTGAACGAGAGTTTTACCTCACGAATTCCTAATTCCTTCTTACATAATCTCATTGCGCGCGTTACATTCGTACGAAAGGTATTTCAAACTTTGTATAAGTCTCTCTATTCCGTGTGATTTGAATATTCAGGCCAGCTGCAGGACAGTGATAAGATCGATTAGTGGCATAACATTTAAACGAACAAGCTAAATATTTGTCTAACTGAGGGGGAATCCTCTAATCACTGACAGGCATTAGTATATCTGGTGAAAAAATTCGTCCATTAAACTTGTTTTGGTGTGAAAATTTTTCTATTCAACGTTTGACCAATGAATATTAATTATACTGCGATAGATGAGTTATTCAATTGATATCCGTACTGTGTATGGAAATATTCATTGAACTTTAGTGTTCATTCATCCCCACGTCTCTAGGACTCAAGTTTATGTGAGTGAATTGAAAGCCTTCCTTTAATTACAATTTCACCCCAAATTACACGTATTTTCGTTACATACAGACGAGACAATTACAAGTTCGCGTTAACTGGACCCTAAACGATGTCTAATTGCTCACTTCCTTAGCACCACGTCGTGTAGATGATCGTAGACGATATAACTCATTTGTGAGAGTAGTATACGTTCATAAAATTCTTCAGATTTATAGTGAACAATGACGATGATGTGAACAACAAGATAATGAAATTATTAACGCACATTTCACCCGATTATGATGACCTTCCAACACTTGCGATTCAACTATTTTCTCGTCGTTCTGGCTTTCGAAATGATACAATGGTTCGAAGGTCTATGAAACATCGCTTACCACAGCTGATACACTAATAGAGTACTTTGAAATGGATCGTGATCAATCGATATCTTGAAGAACTTTGGTCGCGTAAACAATTCTCGAAGAAAACTGTACGAGAAAAATTCGTGTAACAATTTTGACAGCTTAACCTAGACAGTGGAAGACTCAGGTTTTTGGCTATTGTCGTGATACTGCTTTAATATACGAGACAAAAAATACTATCCTAAATGTTGATGGAATTCATTTACATCAAGTAAAAAGGCTGTACGACAGTTTGACATCGACGGTTTCTTATCGCGATATCGCATCACCTTTTTGACAAAATTTGGACCTAGAAATTTGACCAGATATGTGAAATTTGTGAGTTTTCTTTGAGTGAATTAATTTATGTAGCATTTGCTTTCCCTAGTTTTGGAGAAAAAAAGTATTTGGAAATTGCGTCATGTCCCAATTCGGCATCCCGACTCGGAAAATATTAATTTTCAAATAACTGATGAAGGTTAATTATCGATGATTCAGTTTTATAACATTAGTCTATCATTAAAGTGTTTTTGAGTTATGTTAAACATCCTGGTTCTACGACATCTTTTAACGAGACTTACCGTTGTTCTTATTAATCACATAGGTACATATATGTAAGTAGATACTTAGCGTTGTGATTCTTAGCCAGAATCACACTGTCGTTGAAGACCTCGTATTTCAGTGATAAAAGTCTATCTGTCAAAAACAATCTTGATAAACTTCTTGCTCTAAACTGTTGTCATTTTAATCTGTTCTGAAGTACGTTAATTAAAATTTCATCAGTTTCAAAGATTTTTTGGTAATTCGGTATCTTACGGTATATGATTAATCGTCCGATTTCAACCAAATATAAACGATAAATAATTCAATCGTTAAAGACGTGCCTCGAAACTTTTCCGATCATTTAACGTGCGAAATAATTCATTACTCTCACCGTTTTGCGAAGCTCCTTCTTGAAATTGCGTATTTGAGTGAAATATGAAGAATCTTCTAAAAATGACTCCTCGTCAATTCTCAACAACAGATAAACTAGCAGATTTATCACGTATGGAGGCCATCAAGAAGGGAAACTTCTCTGCTTCATTCACTCGTAGAATATGATATATCCGATCTTGGGATATATGGGAACAGCTATATGTTATACCGGATTCAAGATCTCGCCCTTTTCAACGTCAGGCAGAAAATAAGATTCTGGTTGTGTATCAGTGACCCTTCTATTACTATTCCAAATATCCAGACGACAGGGCGTTTGAGCGCCTCTAATGTCTGTGATTCATCCTCGACCTTGGAGGATCCATGACGCCTACGCATATATGAATCCATTGTTCGTGTCTAGACGCATATATGTGAAACCGTCCTCCCGCCATTTAAGTACAGTATTTTAATCGAATGAAGGGAAGATCCTGCGAGCTAGATTTTATATTTCATATCATTTTTAACAAATCAATCGATGGACGATTACTGCGCGGTTAACAATCAATCGCGATATGTTTTTCGCCATAATAACGAAAAGAAAATCAACAATTCGTTACCAAACGGCAGAGTCCTGCACCTTATGACTAGACACACTGCGAGTTCGGGCCTTTGTGCAACGTATTCGTGCATGCATGACTCACTGATTCACCATGCAGCCAAACCTGGTAACGATTTACAGGGAAACCCGAGCTCCGAGGGTAGGAAGGAGTTTAAGCTCTCTCGCTGCACAATTGAGAAGCAGCAGAACTGTAGAACAAAATCACACATTATCAAACGCGAGATTCTTTTTTTTTCTTTCCTTTTTTTTTTCTACTTCCATCAGATCAGATCAGAATTAAAGGAACACATTTCGCGGACAGAATTCATTGGAGAGTATAGTTTTTGTCAAAATTATATAAGATATACAGCGATTAACGTAACGCTAATTTTTTCGGACAGAATTAGAGTTGTAAGTTTTTTCTTTTGCAATTTTTAGATAAGAAAGATCCATTTGGTATTTGTGATTTTGTTAAATCCGTATCGGTTATCAGTTATTGTCATTATGATAGATCGGTGCTAACTGGAGTTACCGATATGTCATACCTTCGCCTGTAAACGGGAGCAAATGATATCGAATAATCTTGATTCAAGATTCAAAAATCTTCCATTTTATTCTAGCTGTTTCGCTTTAAGATTTTCTCTACGTTTCAGGGTAGCAGTGAAATATTCGAGGCGTATATCAGCTGTTCTGAATTGATATCCGTAGTCTTAATGCCTTCTAATTGAAGCAGGCTAAATACATCGTCAGTTCTGTCGGGGATCTAATAAACGATTTCTTTCTCTCGATCAACCAAGTACGTGCGGGCTTTTCCTATCATCAAAAACGTATCAAATCTGTTTATAACAGGTTGAAAGGAATTCTGTTGATAAAACTGTATCAATTTTTTCAAACTAATCGCTCATGATTAACACGCGTTAACAATTATATCTAATGAATAAAATCCACGCGGACGTTCGATTACAATCAATTATGATATCTGTCAATCCACTCTCTTTATCCATTCGATAAATATCCTAAATTCGCTCATTAAACACATTGGTTGACTTTAAAATCGATCAGAAATTATTCCAGGATCTGAGATCTTGCGATAAAAAAAAAAATCTACTCGGAGATACAGATCTCAGATTTTACTGACAGACAAAGTTCTGAATAAACACACACACACACACACACACAATTCTCTTTTCAGCATTTTGCAATTACCGCTGATTATGAATGACTTTTATCATAATCGAACAAACAACGAATCTCTTCACCTAACATCACCTCGACAATAAATATATTCTACAGTTTTGGCTCGGTATCCCATGTTCATTTCATGACTATCACATGTACCTAATTCTCGTGTAAATTCGGCATGCCTTACGAAACCCCAGATGACATAATTACATCCATAATTCTTCTTCTAGCCTCTGTTATTATGGTCTATACTGATCTAGTAAATACATAGCAGTAAATATCCACATGGCAGTACATAAGAACACAGTGAAAAAAAAGTCTGGTTTTAATTACTAGGAAAATCGGATAAAATTCAATGACACCGTATATCAACAAGTGGGAATAATAAACAACTAATTGAACTGTGATTCAATACAAATATTTGTGCCAGTGATTGTCAAGCTGAAATCAGAGCTCGAATCGCTTTTATCGATGAAGTGAAAAATGTTGTATAATTGCTGTTTGGCTTACGGTTCAAAGGGGTGAATTTTACCACTGCGCAGAATGACTTTAAAGATATATTCGCGGAGTTTTAAAGCTCCGAGCGGTAGAGATGAACCAGCTGTTCAGATATTTACAATACACATTATTGAATTGATTTGATTTCATTCTCGTTGAATTCACACCGTATTCTGGTAGTTTTTTTCATGAATTGATTATCCCATC
The DNA here is from genome assembly GCA_963978835.1 of Tenthredo scrophulariae. Lineage (NCBI taxonomy): Eukaryota > Metazoa > Arthropoda > Insecta > Hymenoptera > Tenthredinidae > Tenthredo > Tenthredo scrophulariae. The sequence continues at coordinate 16,786,853 of OZ022230.1, read as the reverse complement.
GCTGTTGTAGTTCGTGGACTAAATTTTTAGCGAAAACTCACCTTCGACACTACGATACAGTTGATAGGCGTGCGACGTGAACTGCTTCGACTAATTCAATTATTTAAGAATGGTTACAATTTTTTTCTTAATATCGATGAATTTTTTGGAACGAACGCAGTAATTGCGACTCGATTTTCATGGCAAGTAAATTCGTATTCGCAGACTTTAGGCTTGTCTGCTGGCCCGCAAACTGCGCACGCGATACATACACGAGGCAAGACTCAGACTCCGACTGAGCCCTTACCGTGCAGTGGTGACGGCACCCGGGCAATTTGACCATTGAATGAAACTGATCACCCGGCTTGTACCTTTTTTATGATAACTAAAGGTTTCTACGTCATTATTCATTCTACGAACACACTCGCAAACCGACTGCGAATGTGTGATGTAAAACCAAGTCTCACTTTACAAACTACGTATGCTAGATCGAATTTCTAATTTAGGATATCATAGTTCGTTTAGATTCTTAGAATAAACAAATAAGTGACTGAAACTTTTGAGATGGATAATCATTGTAAGATTATGAATAGCATTTGGCGTATATAACCGCAACATAGGATTATGAGTCGTCGATTTGCTTTCTGCGAACTTAAAGTTGTCGAGGCCCCGGATTTAGGCAGTAGGCTGAGTAGGCGGCAGCCTACAGGCCCCCACCATTTGAGGCCCCAACCAACTTCAACTTATATTCATTGAACGATTAAGTTTGGATAATTGGGGAAAAAAAATTTGAAGTGTGATAAAAACTTTCGCAAACGCGAAAGCATTACAAATATTTCAAATTTTCAGCTAAAAAAATCTTTATTTCGAAGACTGTAAATTGAAACAGAGTTTTAACAAATTAAATAAAATTTAGAAATCTCGCCTAAATTTCTGCAAACATGAGTGCCATCATTGCGCTTTAGTCGACGAATAGTCTGTTTTATCGATCAGTCTGAGATGCTGAACCGCCCCGCCGATGGTAAGCTATACTGACCCAACCTCAATGATATTTGTCTAACATGGGACAATAGTAAGCAGGTCCTTTCGCTAGTCAATACTTTGTAGACACAAAATATATTTACCGCCTGTTTTAAATTACGGACAGTAATTTATTTTGGCGTAAACTGTGAATCATTATAGTGTTGTTCGATAATTTTGATCCTGTCATCCTGATGAACATCATCGAATTCCAAAAGTAAGTGAAGTTTCAAAATTTTCCGTCACAAAATACAATAATATGCAACGGATAAACTAGAATATATATATATATATATATATATGTTATATCATTTTTTCAACTCTATTATATATAGATATCAATGAATCGAGAATTTTGTATTTATTATTTTTTAGGCACTTTCTACAATGAACAACAGACAAGGTGATCGTCATAAAACCCCACGCCATTATCAAGCCGGCTCTGATAAACGTAAAAATGCTAAGGAAAAACAAAAACGGGAGTCCGAAGTTCTCTCACAAACACGTCGGCTGACTGATTTTGTCATAAACAGACCAACAGCTTCGACGCCTTCACACAACCCTGACGAAATAGTATGTAGAGAAACATTACTCAACTTTTCGCAAAAATAGTAGAATAAAACCCGATAGAAACCCGTAGCCTGAAAATCATTGATAAAATATGATTAGATCATTTCCTTTTTAGAAGATTATAGCTGGAGATGACGCTGCTGTTAACGATCCCGCAATATTGGACGAGTCAGTAAAAAAAAGATCATGTGAGCGCAAAAATATTATTTCGAAAATTACAAGATCATAAAAAGTAAAATATGGTTATTGAACCTTTGATTTACATTTTAGAACAACATTGACGACGTGGTTAATGATACGATTTCTGGAGAAGTGAACAGATTACAAACTGAAGATGAAATATTTTCAGACTGTGATATTGGTATGTGGCCAGAGAATATAAAAGATCATCTTAGTTATTGGTTGAAATTAGGAAGTAAAAGAGTCCAAAATTGTGATGCAGAGCTTTTCAAACATAAATCATTCAAACAATATGATAAGAGTTTCACCAGAACATGCCAAATGAGTATGTTCGAGAGAAAGCACAAAAATGGTGAAACTATCAAACGGGAATGGTTATGTTTTCGCCGAGCAATGGGAAACTTCACTGTTTTTTTTTTGTAAATTATTAAATACGGTTCAAACGCAATTTTCACATGGTGGACATTGCGACTGGAAAAACGCTAACGATCGTTTGGTAAAGCATGAGACGTCTTCGGCTCATCTCAAAGCTACGATTGCGTTTCAAACGCGTTCTCAAGAATCGGGACGGATCGATTGTGAACTTACCCAACAATTGGATGAGGAAATAAAGTATTGGCGAGATGTACTCAAAAGAGTAGCATCCGTGATAATCTTTGTTAGCGAGCGTGGTTTACCTTTTTGAGGAAACAACGAAATTATTGGTTCTGCACACAACGGTAATTATCTCGGGTTGCTTGAATTACTTGCTGAGTATGATGATTTTTTGAAAGGGCATATCGAAAATCATGCGAACCGTGAAAGAGGCCATGTCAATTATCTCTCGTCAACAATTTGCAACGAATTCAGGGAGTTGATCGCTCAACGTGTATTCGATGAAATTATCCGCCGAATCAAACATTCACAATATTATTCGTTTACTCTTGATTCTACAAAAGATGAGGGTCACATAGATCAGTTAGTTTTAGTCTTTCGTTACATAGAAGAAAATGGTGACCCGCTCGAGAGATTTTCAACTCTTATGCCAAACCAGGGTCATAAAGCGAAAGATATGTTTGACGGTTTGATGAATTTTTTTAAATGAGAATCATCTCGAAATAAAAAATTGCCGTGGTCAGTCATACGACAACGCGTCGGCTATGAGCGGGAAGTTTGCGGGTCTCCAGGCTTTGGTTCGAGGGGGGTGAATGACTTAGCATGCTAGGGTTCCTTGTTTTGGACACTCGCTTAATTTGGTTGGAACTGATACAATGAATAGCTGTCCCAACGCTAAATTTTTTTTCAGTTTCCTGGAACAAATTTATGTCTTTTTCACCTCTTCAACAGATCGCTATAGCGCACTCGTTTGTTGCTTGAGATTAGCATGTACGCCAGAAAATCCCGTACTTGTTCCAAAGAGGGTAAGCACAACTCGCTGGTCATCTCGAGCAGATGCTACTAAATGTTTAGTTCGTGGTTATGCTCAGATAAAATCTACTTTATCGGAAATGGAAGACGAGAATAGCGAGGCCCGCGGGTTACATGATCAAATTTCCACGCTCGAAATCGGTATTTTTGCCATTTTTTGGTACGAAATTTTCGACAGAGTTAATCATACAAGCAAATGTTTACAGTCTCCTGAGATAGATCTTAACACCACAATAGAAATGCTCAAATCTCTCAAATCTTTCATCGAAATTAAAAAAGATTCATTTTCGGAGTACGAACGTCAAGGAGCAGACGTATGTGGAAATAAACAATATGTAATCGAGAACGAACGAAAGTGCACACGTAACGTACGTCTAAATCCGTTAGACTACGCACATACGCCAGAAGTCGAGCTGACCGCATCAGAAACATTTCGCGTGCAAAGTTTTCTTCCAGTTATTGACCAATTCATCATGTCATTGACAAAAAGAATTTCCGCATACACAGAAATACATTCCCGATTCGGTTTTCTGAGAGAAATCAATGATCTCACTCCGGAGGAAATTAATTATCGTGCTAAATCATTATGTGATGTTTATAAGAATGACCTTGATGAGAATCTTGGGACCGAGCTTATACACTATAGAGAATTTTGTAATGAATTTAGTAAGAAAAAGAAAAAGGAATGAGCCAAGAGCATTATATGCTGAAATTATTGGTTGATAAGAAAGTAAAAGATAGTTTTCCAAATGTAGAGATAATGCTCAAAATATATCTTTGCATAATGACATCGAACTGCAGTGGTGAACGGTCTTTTTCAAAATTGAAATTGATTAAGAATCGGTTGAGTACAACGATGACTCAAGAGAACCTTATTGATCGTACTATTTTGAGCACTTAATATGATCTGATGAAAGTATTGGACATTTCAGATATCATCGATAATTTTGCTAAGAAAAAAGCAAGAAAAGTACCACTTCAACGTTAATGTAAAACTCGATTGACATATTGCACCTAAGAAAGTGCCACTTACTCTAATCTAGAAATTACACAATATGTTATACCAAAGACACAATGTGATCCATTTCATTATGATGCAATAAAAAATTCAATATTGATAATGGTCTTTACTTCCTCAATTGGGCCTTCACCACCTTTCTGCCTACAGGCCCCCACACTCTTTAATCCGGCACTAGTCGAGGGTTCGTTAAGGCCCATCCCTAGTCGCCCATCTCCTTTTTGTCGAAATATGTCACATTTCGATCAATATCCGAGCCCAGGTGTCGAAAACGCAAAAAAGGCCAACGTCGCGTGAATTCTATTTCAATTCCGAACACATGCGTCCGAAAAAATGTTCGTTTTATGCAAAAATAGAGCCTACAGATGGCTTTTACATTTTTCGAATGTTGTCGTGCGCACATCTTTAGATTATTAGTCAGAGATGATTGGACTACAGGTCGAGTGACGTAGTACCAGGTGTATCAATGGAACAGCGGGCGATATCTCACGGGCGTTCGGAGAACTAACATCTTGACATTTAGCGGCCATTACCGCTCCCAGCCTCTGACAATCGCTAAAATTACAACAAAAATGTATAATACAACTGGTCCCTTCATCGTTGTCGAAAACAAAGATGTTTTGGGATGGTTGTGTTCGGAATTCCCTATAGAATCGGCTCCCCGTCCCCTATTTTGCATTCTTGATGCGTCGGCTTTGATATAAGTCGACATAAATGGCACGCCAAAACTTTTCGATAAAAAAAAAAAAAAAATCCCGATTTCATCCGATAAAACGTACCAGATCGAACTCATTACTCGTCAAACATCGGCTGCCGAAAGGACAATTCGATTCATCACTCCGTTTCGGAGATATTCGCGAAAAAAGACGGGCCGGTAACAAATCGAGTATACCCCCTCCCCCTTAATTTCTGAATTTACTGATGGGGAGGATCTCTCTTCTTCGATCGATTTGTCTTTTGCAAATATTATCATACCATATTAGGCGAATTTATATTATAGCGACGAAGCACTTGCACTTCAAACGACGAAAAGAAACTGATGAATTTTATTGAGTCCTTGAGAAAATAACGTCAAGTCGTTAAAAGAGAGCTAACGTATTATTGATCACACGACAATGAGACAACTTTCAAGAAAACCCTCTGGTCTCTTTGAAAAAAAAACGTATGGATTTTGAGAGGATCAAGTTTGAAATATAAAACCAGTATAAATAATCATTTCAATGATGAGATAACTTACAATTGGGTAGACAAGTACTTTATACAGATATTTCCATTATTTTTTATGATTTGAAGTTGTGCTACGAAACTGATCATTTACATTGGCTTAAGAATGCCAAATACAGGTATATAGGTGTAAAACTATACGGCTTGAGTAACAAATGTTCTATGATCTTTTGAGATATTTTTTTTTCATTCTTTTTTATTCTTTTATAGAAAGGTATTAGAATGTAGAAACGTTGCGGTTACCGATTTCAGGACTTTGATATCCCAGCGCCAGGTTATCTCGGATTAATTACGACTCATCTACATTCAGGTCAACTGATTACTATCGTTTATTAATAAGAGCAAATGTTAGAAGCCAAACTGCGATCAATCGGTCATGAAATCATCGACGGAGTATTATGCTCATCATATAAGTATATAGTATAGGTTTCCTTGAAAGGCCTTACGCACGCTGTATCTACGTCTTCCTCGTTCGATAATCTTCGAATCCAAGACTTCAGCCTAAGAAACGGAATCCTCATTTTTATACTCATTGGAGCGCGAAATTTTCGCAATTGTCTTTCCGAACGAATACTTACTGTCATAATCTTCACTGGTGATTTCGCTAATTCATTGTCCCGGCACCCAAACACCCACGAAAACGAATGATTTTTAATGAAACGGCATTATCTAGGGTTGTGTAGAAAACTGCTTTATTTACATACATCGAGGTTTATAAATTTACGTATCTGGGGTGCGATTCCATAAATTTTATCACTGCTATCGCACTGTCGATAGATATCATTAGAGAAATACGTGTGATGAGTACCTATACTTCACGTACACCTATCATTTTTATAATATCTATCGACCTATGCTATCGACAGTGATAAATGTTATGGAATCGCACCCCTGAAACGAGTTCAAAAGTTATCAGTATGACAGTATATTATTTACAATAGAACATATTCACGTATGTGAATCAAGTTCAATCGAAGAGTGTCAATCACATAGGAACGGTCAATTTTCTTAGCACAGTGACGATAGGTATATTTAATAAATTTCATATATCATCATCCGAGTACACACAATGATTTGGTTCATCGATCCAGCTCTAACTCGTTGATCAGTGAAATAGAAATCGCCAAATTTACAACGGCTCATTTTACGGACATATGTACTTTATATCTTAGCCATTAATCCATTGCGGACAGGGTATTATTTGACCATATCTCTGTATGGTCAAAAGTTCTAATATGTCGATAGCAGTACGAAGTACAGAACATTTTTCATCCATAATCATGTAAATGAGGTCATGACAAGTCATGACACCCTCTGATAATGAAACACAACCTTGAACCTCGCCTTGAACTGAAATTACCGCGTATAAAAACTTCCAGATATTTCATAATTATCGCTTATTTAGCACATTGCTAGACCAAGAAGAATATACCTATATTGTAATCATTTGATATATGTCGACGAGAAATCGCGAACGATTTGATCTCATGATTTTTGAGCTGGCAAAACTTTCGTCACGGTAAAATCGGCGAAAATGGATCACAGTTCGGAAATTTGGACCACTCAATCACTCAATTTCCCAAGATATAATCGATGAAAAATTCTAAAGGTGGATTTTTTTGTTGCAAAAAAAGTACCCGAAAGTTGGAAGATATTTGATGTAAACTCGATGATCAAATGATAATTGTCGCATTTTAGTGTTGAAGATTCATATTCTTATCTATATTTATATATGTTGTTATTGTGATCACTGTGAGACTTAGGAATGCAGTCTCACGATATGGCATCGTTTATGCCTGATGTTAATTACATCCATTGTTTTTTTTTCGTCCAATAATTAAAATAATCTTGTTGGTACAACGGATCTGTCCAAGATTCCCTGGGGCTCACTGAAATAATGAAAACATTAACTTTTTATCACCAAATAAGCAGGACCGAAAAAGTATGATGAGATATCCAAGTGATACAATTCCAATAGAAAATATATGGAAAAAATGTGTTATCCGAAAAGTGCTTATCAACAATTGTATAATACTATACCAGATTTCCCGAGAATTTATCAATCAGTCTTAGTAGATACTCGAAGAATAACCACGGCCTTTCATTTCAATGATATTATCTCTCCAAAATTGGTTTCCAGAATTGATTAACAGTTTTTTTTTTTTTTTTTTTTTTTTAGATACTAACCATCCAGTGACATTTTCAGCTGCATCACATCCGTTGATCAGATCACTGAAGGCATTTCCTTCCCCACAATTCTGTAGCCGGGGTCTGTTGTCCACGCAGACGTAGTAGCGTTGGCAATCTCTTGGACTTCTGAAGTAACGAATCTCACCTTGACGGAAGATACCTTCGCCGGCTGGTGGGCACGAGAAACCCAAGAAAGCTAAAAAAAAAAAATTATCGATAATAGATGATTAAAGGTTGTGGTATTGTTCGATAAATATTTTGCCATCTATAGGAAGTAACGTAATAACCAAATTGATTCCAATCTCGGAAACCCACCTTCGGCATCGCAATCAGGTACTTGGTCGGGCCAGTCACAACGGTAGCTTTCAGCATTGAATGCAAGTCCTTCAGGACAATCAAAAGTGTAGCCTTTACCTTCGGCACAATTCATGAATTTGCCACAATTGACTCTGTCACCAACCTTGAAGTACCCATACTGATGAGGACAGTCTTCGGTAGGCTTTGCAGATTCTGCACGGAAAAGGTACCAAATGAATCGAAACACGCGTCCAATCTCCGGCTTGAACTTTTTCCAAATATCCAAAATGCTCCAGTTTTTACTTACGAAGATTTGGTCGACCTGTGCAGTTTATGTCGATGGGATAACCACAGGGATAGTTAAATCTGGCTTCGGGATTGAACAACAATCCTTCGGGGCAAAGTTTCTCCTCGGGAACGCCATCGATACATTCGATATAGGCATCGCACTGCGATTGAACAGGGTATCTACCGTTTTTCTCTGGACAATTGCCCGAAAATGCCCGGGGTGGACCTTGAGGGATTGGTTGGTATTGCTGAGGTTGCGGAGAAACGGTTTGTAGCTGCGGGCGTTGGTTATAAAACTGTTGCTGAGCAAAGCCTGAAACAATATCATTTGATTACACGGTGATCCTATGCAATAGAAAAGTTGTTATTAATTAATACTATGAGGCATTCATTAGTCCAATACTGCATCCTTTATCCTTGCGAAAGGTTTCGGAGTCGACTAACGTGGTCGCGTATGCTGTGTCTATGCTCGTCTCATATGCGCAATTCGGTAAAACTTATATAATTCCGGATTATGACGAAAAAAAATAAATGTTTATGATCGTCGTGGAATTAAATTATGCACGATATATCACTAATAGCTCATCCATAATGAGATGGAATCGAATGGATTGAAGACTATTAAAACGTCAAGGCGATATTGTCTCCATTCAGAAATGTGTGATATTTGACCAGCTAGCGATGAAAAACGTTTATCAGTCGATATTTGGTCATTTTGAATGTATACGTTTTTGAACGGGAGTTAAGAGAAAGTGAGATTTTGAAATCGGCTAAATATCCTAATTGTGAAAAACTCCGGGATAATATTAATTGGTTTTCCAATGTCTCGAGTTACTATGTAGATACTAATCGGCGTTAGTGTCAATTGGAGGAAATCATAGCTCGTATAATCACGTTTTATGAATTTAATTAATTCTTGCTACAGCGAGAGAGAAAGTTGCTCATCTTTGCGACCTTCATAAATGCGTATGTCTTGTGCCAATTACGTAACGTCATACGTGCTTCTAAGTGGATAAATTTCAAGTGCAAATAATCGTGGGCCATGAACAAATAAAAAATGAAAAGAATTCCAGAAATCTCAACCTGCACTGTTTACCCATCGGGATGGGGAACTGTTTAGCTCGTGTATAACACCGGGTGAATTCGATTAATGCCAATTTTTAACTTGAAATGTCCCACTGATATCAGGGCTTCGTATTGTTATACAATGGACAAATTCTGTTGAAATTTCGCGGCAAAAGTAATAATAACAAACCGGCTATGGTATAATGAGTGTTCAGAGGAACTATCGAGTCTAATATTTGAGTTGTGCGTCATGAGGTTACAGAACTTAATAAGCCGTTCGAGGCATGGGCATGGGCATGGGCATCGAAAGTTATTAGAATGTAAATATAGGAATACCAAAGTTTCCATTTTACAAAACAACTGTTCCGAAATAAAATAGGCAGGCAGGAAGGCATTGTTGGCTGAACATTTTCAAAAGTATGGATCCCATGTGACACATCTATAAATTTGGCTCGATCAAAGACAAAAGAATATCGAAGGTCACTTTGCGTGTGCACTATGCAATTCGGACAATTGCTGATCACAATGCATGTCCCGATTGAATATAAAACGTTTCTTCAAACCCATGACGTTAGCATGATGAAAATATGACGAGGTTGCCGTTTCGATATGGCTTGGGTAATCACTAGACGAAAAAATAAGAATTATAACTCCTCTGCAACGTCTATACATATGCTTCGATAAACTCCCAAAGGAGATCCTGGCCATTCCAGATAGGAAATTACAAAAATTTAAACTTTTGGTACTCAAAAATTCTGCTATTCAAAAAAGGGTGAAGAGTCTCATGGGTGCTACATCGGTAGGAGTCAATATAACACATTCTGCAGTAAAGTTTTAAAAATCTGCTGGCATTGGTTTGACGCATTAATGTTCAAATTCGGAATAAATTGGATGATGAAATTGAATTAAAATTAAACCAAATTTTAGTTAGAAAATCCTGAAGAATCATCCCTGTATGGATGATTGGTTGATAATTGAGGTATTGATTTTTTTTTTCCACACCATTGACTTCGATATCAGAACTATCAAAATATATTCCGAGATAAATGTCCTGATCTGAAATGAAGCCCAGAGTATCGTTGCCACAAAATCCAAAATTCAGTAGGACATTACACCTTCTTCAAATACTAAACGGATGTTTAGTGCATCAGAGTGTCATCAACTAATTATTGATATTGTAAAAATATACGAGTGTCAAAGTTTCACAGCCGGAATCCTAAGCCACATAGTAAAGGCGGTAATTGTTCATAATTTCAAATAATTTGTAGGATACATATTTAATAAATGGAGGTACTCACTGGAAACGGCCAAAACTGCGAATAATATCGCTAGAGTAGCGATCGGCAAATGTGCCATGATGTATCAGTTGATATATCGCACAACTTACGCACTGTTGTATTCTTTCACGATTCTGTATTAAAACTATAGGTGAGTCTCACCTGCCCAAGCTTATATCACCTCGGAGATGGTAGAGAGAGTGAGTACCATCGAAATGACAAGGACCTGCGCGAGGTCCGATGTGCCGCGATGCTTCATTGAAATTTAAAAGGTATGATTATATATATGTGAGTGCTGCTGCCTTCTCATATGCGTTCATGTCTGGAATGGAGAAGAGGCTGCAAACCATCTTGTGAGGTACTTGAGACGCAATATAATCGAGAGTCTGCATGTAGTCAAGAACCGTCAGCAAATCGGTGTTCCTGTAGAGAATTTAAGAAACTGGTCTAGAAGTATCTTTTGGAAGTTCTCTATCTCTAGAATATTAAAAACAAATTCCTGATCTCTGCTATCATTTTCATCCAGCATTGAAATGTGTATAAAATTCCTCTGGAAACCCGAATTTACAGTTAGAAAGAAACTGTCTCAAAATAAGATTCATTGAATGGCTGTTGCTCAATTTATTATCTAGTAGATCGTCGTCAACATGAAACGTGACTTGAGAACCAGAACCTATGAAGTCTAAGTCTGCACACTGCGTGGTATTCTATGAACGTATACTCAAAAATAAACGCTTACACGGCCAACAATTACGCTGCTTCTGAAAAGAGTAGACTATTCTGTTTGCCAGAGGCTACTTCTTCTCCCATTTACATATTGCTCACGTAAAATCGTTGATATCCAGTTTGCCAGTCGTTTTGTTCCCAGGCACTGTGAGCTAACGATGATATAAACGGAGCCATAATAACTACACAATACTCGAATGATGAGATCCAAAGGTTCTCCGAGTAGTTTCTGAATTCATTTTCATCAATGGTCAAAAATTGTATCAATCATTACCGAAGTGCAAAGCTTACTGTATTCTTCCAAGAGAAATCTCCGCAAGTCTCGCATGAAGAGGGGAAAGTTTGTCAATGAAATTGAGAGTCTCAAGGTGGGGCTCATTAGAATCGCTGATGTAAGGATCGAGCAGAGGCGGACATGTCTCCCTTCAAGAAACGAGATTAACTTCCATGAGCCACGTAGCACGGTTCGAATCTTGTAGGTCGAGAACCTTTATCCCGTGAATTCTTCCCCCTCGGGATTATCGTCGTAATCAGCCCCGAGGCAGACGTCTACACTGGGGTCACCGGTTTTACCACATGCACACCCAGACGAAGTGAAAGTAACTATATTTCTCTCGATTTATACGAGCTGGTTATACGAAACACCTTTTCGTGGCCCACATATTGCCCATCCATATTCCACGGTACCGACCAGCTGGAGAAATGCTGATCATCGTAAGGAAGCCGGAGAATAGAGTAAACCCACCTCAATCAAAGAGGGGTGAATTTCTAGTCAGGTTTCAATGCAGGTTCTATAAAGACCTGATCGTATCCTCTTCTCTGATGCAGGTAATTTATGCATCGTTTCTCTCCACATGGAGCTTTCGGTCAAGGAAATGAGAAGGTCATTGCCCGCCTGTAACTCGATGGAGTCGATGTTGTATAAATTTGGAGACTTGAAATTGACTTCATTGGTACGTCTTGCCACGATTTTTCTGGACGTTTGGGATGATGATCACCTGCTAGCTGGTCGAATGTGATCATTGGTGATTCAGTACGAGGAAAATTAGGACCTCCAAGAAATCGAGGGAGGCTGTATGGTTGGAATGAAATTCTACATACATATATCCGCATTACTTGTAGTACAGGTATCTAGGAAACTGGAAAAAGAATTCCACCAACCTTCCATAAGGCGTGAGATAGAATGATACTACCGTATGAAACGTCGACGGATCTATGATATGCTATTGCAAGGAGCTTCACGAACGTTGAAAATGTCAAGGTTTTGCCTGCGGCAATAATATGCAGAAGCGACATTCTCACTGGTTTTACACGACACGTTAGCAGCGATCTTTCTCCTGGGATTCAGCATGGCATGGCAGTTTTAGTTAGCTGCTAAACAAGAAAAACGTACAAAATTGCGTAACTATCTCACATAAGATTCTCAAAAGGTTAAATCAGAGTCATCCAAAGTGTCCAAAACTATTTTTGGCAAGGTCAACTAGGTCTACACCTGTCGTCAGTGAACCGTCACACCTGTGTCTAGGCATGGCTGAAAGGTCGAATGAGCTAATTTTGATCTACGTTCTGGTTTTTATCAAAATCCAAGAATAATAACTGCTGAATGATTTTCAGAATGAATTTATCAGACGAAATTAGGGTAAAATTTGTTACACATTTTGATATCAGGTATACCTAGATGAAACTATTTTTGATTGTTTTTTGTGCAATCGAAAATTCAATCGGTATCAATATTTCCGGAATTGACCGAATTCGAATATATATATATATATATATATGTCCTAGGAGTTTGCACATAAGGAAAATACAAGATATATATTTTTTTTTTAATTCGTAAAAAATTTCTCACAAAGGAATTGAAATTTTCATAAATAATAAGGAAACAGAAGATTACTCTGGTATGAAATAATTGGGAATGAGAAATGTATGTCGAACGATTAACGCAATTTGTTTACACCTGATCGTGTGTTTCTTTAGACCTATGCTAATTAAACTTTTTTTGTTTATTCATCCCAATTTATTACGAACCAGACTTGCATTGATGTAGCTATTGCAATGTTGTTCCTTTAGATACCAGGTGCAAATACACCGACCGTGACATTCATGGAAGTAATTGACAAGACGTCCTTTCCAAGAACCTTACCAAATATCTTATTGAATATACGAGTTATGGAATTTAAGTGTTTACGTAATTGTTGAATTTGGAATGAAGTTGAGGTAAATTAATGGTCATAGTGTAAAGCTTTGTTATTGACTGAGATATTTTTCACCGATTTCTCGAAAACTAATTGAAACCTCGAGCAGTGTAGTGGCTACATTAGTACAGATGTTTTTCCGAGCTTGAAATTTTGTTGATGAAGCTAGGTGCAGATTAGAATAATAAATTCCATAATATGTAAATGGGTTAATTTTACAAATTCAATTTTATACCAAAAATATATTGCCTATACAACGGGTTAGGCAAGTGAATGAAAAGTAACGCGCTGAAAATTTGCGAGAGTTATTCACAACCCGGATATAGTATAATATATTTGCCTTTCTCGGAATCATCGAACGTTCCCGAATTCTATAAATTTTAACTCGAATCGAAGAATATTTAAAGACTACTATTGAATGCGTTAAATTTCTTTTCCACAATTATAAATAAGTAAAATTATTGCCACGAGGTCACTCAAAAATCGATTCGATTATCCATCTGCAGTCTGAAATTTCTCGATAAAATTAGCTCCAATTTATTTATCAGACTTGAATTTCCAGTATGAGCCAATATCACATGAATTTTTTTAAAATTAGATTCATATTGAAAGAGAAGTTGGTTTCGTGTTGATAAAATTCCGTAATTTCGTCATTTATTTTCACCTTAAATTTCAGCAAATCTAAATAAATTTATCAGACAATTGTAAATCGTAATTAAAGCAACTCTCTCCGTTCAAAAAGCTGCAGTATCAATACCAAGTCTTTGAATGAAAAATTTTTGAGATATTACTGTAGGTCAAGAATCTCGGTTTCTAAAAACAGTCAGAATTTTAATACAACACATGAGAAGCTGTACTCTTTGGGTCATTTTGCTTCAAATGATAATACACTTTTATCATAAAAAAATTCAATGCTCACAACAATAACGTAAGAAAAAAGAATCAAATGTACTAATACATGAGAACTGAACAATAATATAATGTTTGAAAGTTATTCTTTCAGAACAATATCTATGTGTGTACTAAATTCAAAAGACGTACTTCTCTCTTTTTATTATCATTGTACTAAAATTTTAATATTTTGCAAAAATTCATTGTACTGTAACTGTAGGTGCAGTAGTATTTGCTTTTTACACTACGCTATGTCTCGTAATTGTGATCGGTTCTGTCTGGCTATGAGGTAAGATTATTAAAATCAAAAAATATCAAATTGTCCAATGAAATATAAATTCAACAAAATTTACGTCACTGTAGGGTAATTTTATTAGGTTTTTTGGATCTCTATCCAACATGCAGTTTCGCATCCAAAATTCTTGTCACCCTTTAGCCAGTATTCATATCTAATGACTACGGAAAATTTCAGATTATTTCGTGTTGAATGATTCCTGAGAAAAGAAGCCTAAAAGTTATAAGTTTATCCTAATTCCTCAGGGACTCTTCGACGTAAAATGAAGCTAGAGGATATGGCTACGATAAAAAATTCTTCAAAGCACTATTTTTGTTGTTTCTTTTTTTTTTTCATTTCTAAATTGTTGGAAAGTCATTTCAGCAGCTACGTGAAAATCAGGGACTCCCTGGTGGAAAATTTTCTCGTTTAGTTTGAAAAGTTTCAATTTTCGGACTCAGGGAAATTTCTAGAAGTTTAAACTCTCTTAGTTTTATAATAATTACAGAATTGTTGAATGAAAATCGACACGTTTCAGAATTCTAGTTCTCTGATATTTCCCGATAAATTATTTAAAGAAGCTTAATGTGAGTCTACCGGTAAATTTCGTAGCAAAAATTTAACCCGACCAAATTTGGTTCGAGAAAAAACATATATCCACCAGAGTTTGAAATAATATTTCTAACGGTATACAACGGCCTCAATCTTTATTGCACAAGATGTTTGGTGCTCAATATATATATATATATATATATATATATATATAGGTATATATATATATTTTTTAAATGACTTCACATTTATACAGAGGCATTAAGGCACAGAATATTATAAATATTATAGTTTAATTACACATAGGTAATAATATCGCTGCCTTCGTGAAAGAGGTGATTCAAAGAGTTATTCGAGAGTATTTTATCAATGTATACATGTACACATAATGAAATTGATTCTGAGCCGGATGTGTTTGAAAATTCTAGAAACAGCCAATCGGCGCTCTGGATTGCAAAAATTTAGAGCACAGATTGGCTATTTCTTTCATTGTAAAAACACATCCGGCTCAGAATCAATTACGCTTAGTTTACCTACTGTAATGAAACGAAAATTTGATAAGCTAAAATCTTTGTGTTAAGAACAATATTAAAAAAAAAAAAAAATTCACCAATACAAAAATCTTCCAAGCAGGCAGTAATATAGAATATACAATATACATATATTTTTTCTCTCGTATCTGTTGATGGGTCCTACTGTATGTAAAATTATCATAATTTAAGCGCTTTTCAAAATTTTAAGATTAACATTTTTGAATAGGTATAATCTAGTGATTTTGACACGCGCTCGCGCATTCTTGTGTGTATTATTACTGTGACTATATTATATTGAAATATAAACATTTATACGACATAATAGTTATTAGCATTACTCTCATTATAGTTATTATTATTATTATTATCATATTACTAACATTATATTTACACTTGTTTTTGGCTCACCACAAAATAATAATATTTTCTCTGGAAGAAAAAATAAAAAAGAAGAAAAAAAATGATATTTTTCATCTGTCGTGGCATCATAATAAATTTACTGAGGTAAAATAATTGTTTAACAGCTTCGATACCTTATAGATTAATAACTATGAACTGAATATTTATAGTAAATCCACCAAAACGTAGTTACATAATTAATATGGAGGAATAGTTCACCGGATTCGATTAACTTACGTATTTTGTATTAAATATATAATTATTATTAATTAATAATTAATAATTAATTATCAATTAACTGTGCATGAAACGTGTTACAGCGAATGTTTAACATATGAAAGGGTATATTAATATTATGTACATATTGTAACGAAAAACACACAAGATAAAAGAAAAAAAAAGAAAAATTCGTGATAATATGTAAGTACTTTCATCAAACGTTATATCCATATTATATATGTATGTATGATTATTATATGCAGATTTGTACGACCAAATAAATACATATACAAAGAAAAATACTTTGAAATTACAATTTCTGTTATGGCACCACGTCATATAGCATTACAAAAATGCTGCAAGATCTAAAATAAATTGACTCATATAATTAAGATTTATAGTCATATGTACCATATGCATTATATACTTCAGTTTTCTATATTGTATAAAAATGAATCTTACGACAATGAAAGAATTCAAATATTTAGCAACTAAATTTTCTAGATTGATACGTATTGTTTAAATCATGAATAAACGCAAGAGTTGTTTTTCTTTTCCATATCAATACGATCTTCTTTGTCACAAATAGAATACTTATTCATCTACTTGTGCTGTTTCTATAGTATTTATGCATGAATATCAAGGAATCAGGTTCTGAAAGGTTTATTATAAGCTGCACTTCAATTTTCATTCATTTTGGTAGTAATCTCACCGGATATATTAATTAAAACCCAAATACTGCAAATATCTATATGTTGGAATACATATTTATAAAAACATAACGATGTTCGTATTATTTTAATGATACGCATCAATTTCATAGGAAACTTAATGCGATAAGTTTCCTCTAATACATTTTATGAAAATACGTCTCGTACACATCAGGCGTAATACTGTTATAGAACACTTTCAACTACTGAACTTAATTTAAAAAATAATAAGCTTTTTGAAGTAATACATGACCTTCTTCTTAACAAAGAGTCAATAATTAATACTTGATATATGAAATCGCAGCATATTTGTGCTGCCCGACGAAACCGACCACCCAGAATGTACAAATATAATACATACAAAGATTAGCGAAAATGCAACATAAATATATATAGGTACCATGAATTGGTCATATTATAGCAAAAAGATAATACAATAAATATTCATAATAGTTTGGTCATTAGTGAAGTGTGAAATAAGAATAGTACAAATCACGAGGTTGTGAGCAGTGTTGTAAAGTATCTAGGTACAAGTACCTTTTTTTTTGTACCTAGGTTCATTTTTCAGTACCTATACCTGTACCTAGGTACTTTCCCTAGCAAGTACCTTGTACCTGTACCTAGGTACATTCGAGGAATACCTATACCTAGGTATTTATAGGTACATTCGAGGAATACCTGTACCTAGGTATTTATAGGTACAATTTGAGGTACTTCATTTACGTAAGAACCTCGACGTGTGAAATGTAGTGAATAAACGTATAAGTATAACCAGGGACGTATATGGGAGGCCTGGCAACTTCCCTACGCCAGCCGTGTTAAATGCTTTCCCCCTTATTGTCCGCTAGTTCCGCGTTGTACCGTTGTTTTAACTGTGGTGCGCTGGCAGTCGTCTCGCCCAGATCACAGACATAACCACACAAAATTGAAAGCAAACCTCAGACGTATATGGAAGGACTGGCAACTTGTGGCAATTATCGCGCCCCCTTATTGTCCGGTGGCGCTAATTTACTTAATACGAGCGACTGACGTTTGTTTGTTTCTACTTCTGTGTGGTTATGTTTGCGATCCGGGCATGGACCCAGTATTATAGGGATGGAGCATATGCCGCGCGGGATCGCGCCGTAAGACGGAAGGGGGGCCTACAGGGTTCCGCCATCTTGACCACCCAACTCACAGCGCCATCTGTCAGAATTCTCGTGAAAATCAACGATTTTACACTCGATTTTACTTTGCTTTGACATACAAGTTACGTTTATACAGTGGTTTATACACACACGTATAGGTATACATTGAAATCACAAATCAGCGGCAGATGGTGTTACAAGTTCGGGGGTCAAAATGGCGTAATCAATCAAAGTCAAGCTTACCCTTCCCGTCTTACGGCTAGCCCCCCGTGACTATATTCGCAGTTCAGGTGGAAGCACACAGAAGTCCATAAGCCATAAGCAGAATGCATAGCCATAGATATAGGATCTGCAGTAAAAGCGACGTGATGCGCATGCGCTATGTCTTCTGCTTTCTGCTTATGGCTTATGGACTTTTGTGTGCTTCCACCTTTAACACTCCGTCCCTATAATACTAGGTCCATGGATCCGGGCGAGACGACTGCCAGCGCCCCACAGTTATAACAACGGTACAACGCGGAACTAACGGACAACAAGGGGGCGCAATAATTGCCACAAGTTGCCAGTCCTCCCATATACGTCCGTGAGTATAACTGTAGAAGTATGTGATTCACTAACTTGGTTTTGGTATACTTCTTCCACCTTTTTTCATATCACTCTTACGCTCAACGTAAATAATTTACCTAAGTACCTATATGTAGGTACATTCTGAGTACCTGTACCTATACCTGGGTACTTTTTCCTGGAAGTATCTGTACCTGTACCTAGGTACTATCTATAAAGTACCTTTTACAACACTGGTTGTGAGTTTTGTTGATAGGAAACTGTGCATTATGATTACATCCGCATTATAAAAGAAGAAAATGAGATAAAATAAGATATAGAAAGACAGATCAATGGGAAATCTTGTCACTATAGGAACTGTAAGATGATGTTAATTAAATCTGACCGTTAAATTTCTTTAAAATTTTTAGCTCTAGTATAATTATTTTTTTTTTTTTTGCCCCCATTTTTACTATCAGATATTTTACGATACAGATCTAAAACAATATTAGCATGTGATTAATTATGGACGCTGACCTAGCTGCTAGCATTTAATAGATATTCATATATATATATTATATATATATAAAAGTGAAAAGTTGAAAACCATATTTGAAAATATACAGAGATAATCGGCGTTTTAATGTAAGAAACATAATAAAATGTTTGTTTCCCACTCATGAAGAGATTATTGGTGTAATCTTTATCCTGCACATCATTCATTTCAATAATTCGGTATTAAGTATTGGCACAATCAAGCCATTCGTCCGTGTTAGTAGTAGCTATGATATAAACTTATAACGCATCATTTTGGCTATATAGAAACATCTGTTTGAGTTTCTTAAAAATACATTGTAAAAGTATTACATAGGTTGACGTTATTAAGGTGCTTGCCTACCCAATTCCACCAGACCTGAAAACATTGGGAAAAAAGGTGCTATCAAATGGAATATCTCTGCCTGGGCATCGAAATCAATGAAACAAAATACGTCGCGCAATTCTATGTGCGACTCCGAACACGTAGGGCCCAAAAAATGTTTTTTTTACACAAAAATAGAGAAGATATCCATGTAAACCGTTTCAAAACCATTTCAGAACCGTTCTGGAATGGTTCTGGAATGGTTCTGAAATGGTTTTGAAACGTTTTACATGGATATCTTCTCTATTTTTGCGTAAAAAAAACATTTTTCACCACACCTGCATCGAAGGTACGACTTTCGGCCCCTCGCGTGAGCGGGAAGTCGTACTTTTCGATGCCAGGGGGTGGTGAAAAATAGTATACGTCACACGGGAGTGAAAAAGGCCATCCCAAACTGCGTATTTGCCACCCTCGCCTTCGGCTCGGGTGTCAATCTCACACGCAGTTTGGCATAGCCCACTTTCCCTCCCTAGGTACGTAATATACTATTTTGGACCCTACGTGTTCGGAGTCGCACATAGAATTGCGCGACGTATTTTGTTTCATTGATTTCGGTGCCTAGGCCGAAATATTCCGTTTAATAGCACCTTTTTCCCCCAATGTTTTCAGGTCTGGTGGAATTGTGTAGGCAAGCACCTTAAGAACTATTCTTAATCGCTAAGCCACAGTGTAGCTCTTTGACATTTTATCAACTACATTTTTAGCAAGTATAGGTATTATTTTTCATTATTTTTTTTTATTTTTTTTTTATTATGTCAGTAGGATATTTAAATGCCATTCAGGAAAGGCCACGTATCACGTTTATTTTATTTAGTTATTTGGTTTTTTCTCTTTTTCTCTCTCTTTCTTGAAAACCCAAGCTTTTTGATATACTACATTCACATACAAATATGTGACTCATCCCCAGTGGGGACATGATGGTCATTAAAAGATATCGAGACGGTTTAATCTCGCAAATTTCTGCACTTCAAGCATCAATGATCACAGTAGACGAAATTGCTTGCTGAGACGCCATAAAATTATGTTAAACCGTTGAAAATATGAAGAAATGTTTTAAAGATATGACAAAGGTGAATCTTTAAAATATTAAAATCGAATTGGTTTGCTTACAGGCTTATTGAATAAAGTAAAAGTGAGTAGTAAAGTATACTGTTATACTGAGATGGACAAATCCTTGTTTGTATAAATATTTCCATAAGGGTGAAGGCTATTGATGAACTTCTAGTCTATTTATCAAGTCCTTGGAAAATTGTCAAAGTCTGTAAACGAACTTTAATCAAGTTTGGAACGTTGCAAAGGATCCAAAGGCATCTGTTCAAACTTATACCGTCTGTATGAAGTACAGAATGAAGATAACTGTAAATAAAAGACGTTACGGTATCAGATTTAGTTCGTGATGAATCATATGTCAGAAAATGAAAGTTTAAGTCTGTTAAATGTTAATCATTGTTGCTTGAATGACGGATAAAAATAAAATTCTTATTTCAGCTTGATTTTGTCAGCTTTTGTCCAAGCGCATCATTGGAGTATATCTTTTAATCATTGATCCTATATCAGTACTTATAAAAAACTCCTAACATTATCATAGTCATATTGAATGTTAATCATTTTTTGAATGTTTGTCTGTATCACTTGCACAACGATTACAAATCGTCAATAAATTGTTTTTGACTTTCTTAGTTCTGTAACATTAATTTATAAAATAATTATGCCTTATGACTTGAAC
The DNA here is from genome assembly GCA_963978835.1 of Tenthredo scrophulariae. Taxonomy (NCBI): domain Eukaryota; kingdom Metazoa; phylum Arthropoda; class Insecta; order Hymenoptera; family Tenthredinidae; genus Tenthredo; species Tenthredo scrophulariae. The sequence goes on along the minus strand of OZ022230.1, from coordinate 16,765,524 downwards.
AGTGCGCTTTCATTCGGGCCGGTAAGCGGGTGCCTGAGCAACTTATAACAACTTGTTGGACCCGAAAGGCGCTTGGCTACACCGCACAACCCTTTCGTGATCCATAGAGCACCTTGAGCTCTGGCATGATGATTTTCCTTATCAATGCGTTAGTTTTTCCACTCAGTGCCTCTCTGAAGGAATCTCTTTTGTACACTTTTATCCCCGGCTTGTGAACCAGGAAGGCGTTATCCAGGATCAGGAAATCATAGTCCAATACACACAGCGCGTAGCCCTGGAAATAATTATGAATATTAATTGATAAAATTTTTAGATTCAAATCAAATGAAATTATTAAGTCTTCATTAAAAATTGGGATACCTTAGAGTTAATTTTGGATTACCTGTGTCATTTTGTCACTTTTTCCCTCCCAACTGAGTCTCTCATCATAAAGAGGCTCCGTGTTTGTACCGATGAAAATAGGTTCCCAATGTATGAATGTTCCAGTTCGTTTTCCAACATGGAATACATGGATCCCATCAGTTTCCCGTGCCTCTTGCCACTCCTTACTTCGTGGCACGTTGTGACAACCGGAGCAAACTTGTTTGTGAAATGGTATGGCTGTTTTTGCTTTCAACATTTGTTGCTGTGGACAGAAGATAAGAATTGATTGATTAATGATACAATGATCATCAATAATTCAATAATGAATTGTCTTGAATTAATGATTAATACAGCATGGCACATACCAGGTGTGTTTTGTTGAGTGGAACTTTGCTATCCGAGCTGACTTCAAATATGGATAGTGGAAATACTTTTGGATTAGCTTTGTACAGAGCTTGCTGATCACTTCTTCTGATCATCTCTAGGAACTTGGGTGCCAGATCTGGGCTTGGATATAGTTCGATATCACTAGCTAAAACGTAATGCGTAGGTGCCCATTCCCTAGCGATATTTCTACCCACGTTTACAGGATATAGAAGTTTCTTCTCAGATTTATACATTTTTGAAACAGTAACGTTTTCCCACGGTGGACGTAACTTACAATTCCATCCATCAGCCACGACTTTATCCGAAGGAGGTACCTGCGAATGGAAATTATTCGTAATAAATGAGAGTGCTATTGCTGAATAGGTCCAGGTATAAAGAGAATGTTCCAATTACTGGAAAACATGAATTAAATAACGAATTTGATAAATTTCATTCCGGCAATAGCTGCAAAGGCAGTAGACTGCTGAGTGCCCATCGTGAAAATAAAGTGCTGCCTTGGCTGTTAAATTGTCGAGATATCCAGACGAATCGGGACAAGGCTGATTTAATCTCGGCACTTTATACGAGGTTGATCGTTTCGCCAAAAATGCTTGTAGAATTAAATGAAAAACAGTTCATTGAATTTCGTATATTCACAGACTCGTTGACAGTCATTAACTTCGTTCATTTTTACGTCATTACATTATTTAAATGACAAAAAAAAAAAAAATTTAACAACTCTTTTTAATTACTTGATTATTTGAAAAACTGGATACAGGATGGACAATTACGGACTAGATTATCCTCGTCTCACGGTCGCGGTTTTTGCGAGCAATCTATGCAGTCGATGTAATGTGTGGTGTAACGTAACGAGAAGCAAGATATTGCGCTTATTGTGTTTCTTTTTTCTATTCTTCTATTTTATTATTATAATTTTACTATCGCAGCTTCTTCGCTCACGATGTTTACATTGCATAGTCTTTGTATTCCACACAACACGTTTTACGATTTATGTTCTGCAATGTTTTTTCACAAGCAAATCCACGCCCAAGAAATGCTGCCTGCATACTAAAAGAGGCTCGAGTGATTCCCACATAAAGCAAAAAGAAACAAGAAATAAAAAAAGAAAAGAAAATGAAAAGAAAAAATGTACACCAACGATCGCCCAATCTGTTACGTGAAATTCACGTCATTTTTCATTTAATGTATTATCGGAATCCTGGATCGTTAATTGTTCGTGTAAATTATAAGCGTGGGAAATTCTCAGTGTTCCGAATGTTGCTTGTGATTTTCACACGATACCACGAGTAGTCATAATAGATTTTTAAAGTAAAAGTGAATTATGCAATTCGTTAGACTCTTTGAAAAATATCCCTGGCTAATTGCCACGAAATAAGTCATTAAAAATAAATTTTCAAGCTTTATCAACCGTTTGTACAATTTTTCAAGTAACACTAATAGTCTTTACTCCAAATTTATTTCACAAGGCCTGACCGCTGATCTTAAACGGTAATTATCAGTTTTTTATTTCTTACCAGGATTGATGTCGTGTCTAATTGCTATCTGGGTTCGAGAGGGTAAATCACAACCGGATTAAGAGTGGGCTGTTCACCCGCAGGGGCAATAATTCTCCTTTATTTATATTTTTTTCGCAATAAAACTGCAGGTACTAGAAATAAACTATCTGCGGTTATCGTTCTCTTTATTACTTCTTACTGCTCACAGGTATGTGTAGGTGTATTATATGTACATTTCTACAGAATCTACGTAGTACCTATATAGAAAATTGTATTCTCTTATAAGTTGGACATTCAAAAGCTGTACATATAAATTGAATATCCTTGAATCTCAAGGCAGTATTCGACCATCAATCAGTAAGACTTTGGTCAGAATAAGTTCAAAGATCAGGGAATGTGGCATTTCTGCACGTACAGTATTGACTTGAAAAATAAATTACAATTATTCTATACTAATCGAGATTGTCCATCATTAACCAGTGAAATACTACCTCGGCCTTTGCTATTTTCACTATCATACCTATATACACATCGTAGATGAATAGTTTGAGTAAATAACTATACGCAATACGTAAAGTCGTTACATTGACCAGTCGTTTTATAACTTATCCGTTTATTCCCAGCTCAAGGACTTGGTATCGACATGATTAAATCGCATAGAAAAAGAGGATTTGTTCAATTGATCGATCGTGTCTAGTCGAGAGAGTCAGTTTCGTAAATGACTTCTCATTTAATCAAAATTAATAAATCACGTTCAAGTAAAAAATATCGGTATCGCAATCCACACTAAAATTTTCATCGATTAACAAAGGTACCTACCAATTTTAACAGACTTTACTCAATAGGATAAATTTCGCTTTAGGTAAGGAAATTTCTATCCAATATCTTTCAGTATAGGTAGATATGGACACAGGTATATGAGGAAACATAATTATCCACACGCTGTTAGCACGGTAATAAAATATCGCGTTATATAAATATGTGAAAAATTGAAAATGATTATTGCTTCTTTTATGGTAAACTCAATTTGCAAAAGTACATTGCTGTAGATAGTATGAAAAAACCGTGTATTCAAATTTACTATCTACAAGTACCCACCGTAAAACATATCTCTCTGACATGTAGTTATGTTAGATTTATTACTAAGATAAGGACCCCAGTTATCGCGACCATTTTTCATTACTTACGATAGCACAATCCTATCATACAGCGAAATGTACACCATAAAATATCTTCAGTTTATCATCACAGAAATCACGTTTCCCTCGATACGTTGAATTCTTATCAAATTTTATCAATTTTATTTATATAATTTCCCAGTGGCAATACTTAAACAAAAATTTCTTTACGACTGTTTTTTGAGTAAATATATAGGTGTATGTTCATTCTACATGCTAAGTTTTATCAATCTAATCAATGATAACCACTGAACAACGCTCTTGATTTATACAAAGCTATTTACAGCACGTATTCTATACCGGTTAGTCACCTCTCAGATGCAGAGATTTCCAATTGTACATAATCATCTAAACGACTGTGTAGGAGTTTATAATTGAATGATCTCTCAGCATGGCCTCGGCATTGATGCTAAAGTGTGCCTAGGTATAGATATAAAACGGATTGTAAGAGCAAAGGCACTTATATGCAGTCCTAAGTTAAGTATATATATAGTATATACATAGATAATTCGTATAAGTAGGTATACTCCGTTAGAATCGAATTGAAGCAATTATAACGCAAAATGAAATGATGAGTGATGTGTATACCCATACTAAATGTGCAAAACTGAATCCTACGTATCGTCCACATCATTCATTGTGACACGAGTAGAGATACCTACAACCTACGCGACGAAAGAGCCCATCCTCAACTATAAGATCTCGAATTCTGAACCACTCTAAATGCAAAACACAGACGTCGAGGTAGGCAAGATAGGTAGGTAGGTAGGTACGTATAGTTTATTACGTCTCCATTAAATTTCAAAGTCTGTCTGCTCGTTGGTCGGAAAAAATGTTTGATATAGGTATATATATGATCCATGAATTATTAAACCAGGTGTGAAACTCGTCACACTATGTTATACAATTCTTATGTCATTCTATGTCTGTACTTTAATCAAACGTGTGTGAGTTACGTTGATTTTAATAAATGGGCGATATTTCATCTACGGGAACTGTTTCACACCTTTTTCCCCACATATACTCGAATTCAATATTAACATGGATATCTTTATTCAATCGCTTTTCACCTGGTCGTGGATTCGAACGGCCTTATTCAACGGAGACTTGCATACATGAGAAAGGAATAAAATATGGAGTATATTTTATTGTATCTTATATAGCCAGCCGTAAAGTCAAGGTGAACCCGATTCCTATCGGTTATTACGATCGTCAGTCCACTCTGCAGCGGATGCTGTGTACTTATTTATATAATCTCGCATTGCAAATTCTGTATAATTGTAGCAGGGATTTTCTTTTTCACTTTACTTTTTTTTTTTTTATTCCTACCTCGTAGTGTCAAAGAAATAAACTAGTTTTCTATGCGGCTTGTTACTCGCGGATAAATAAGGCAACTATAGAGTAGCATCTGGTTATACCGAATCCATTTTTGCAGTTATGCGGTTTTTTACGACAATCCTGTAGTCGCAAGGAAAAAAAGTTTGAGGAAAAACTTATGAAGGTCATAAAAAATAATAATGATAATAATAATAATAATAATAATAAATATAATTATATTCATGACATAACGCAACCGCGAGGGTATAATCATATGAAAATTTATATAGTCTCTTCGTGTAAAGTTCTGGAGTTTAATTCGATCATTTTTACGAGTGTAAACTGGAAGTGGATAGTTGAAATTTGATTTCATAGATTTTCGTTAAAAAAGGATGAGAATAATCCAGGTTCTAATTTTTGTTTTAGGGGTTTAATTATCTCTTCTGGATTTGTAGATCAGAGTGTCTACTAAAAACTGACACAAAAAATTGGAGGAATAATTTCTTTTAATTTGATACGGGTGTTTAATAATTTATGAAATGATTAATTACCACAATAATTTTCAACGATTGTTATTTCGTCGTTTGATAACTCGTCGATCATGATATCTTTAGCGTTTCCAAAAACGCTGAATAAAAAGGAAAAGTAAAATTGAACGTTATACATACAAGACAGAGATAAAAGGGACGGAAATCAGACCCATCCAGAAAATGAGTAAATAAACCTGAAATACTTACAGATTTTGGTATATGCTTGCTGCTGAAGAATACGTGAAAAGTGACAAGCTGAGAGATCAATGGACTTCCGCATACCCTAAGGTATTTTATAGCGTCAAGTGTAGGCTGAAAGTCCGTTCCTGGTGCGTACATAGCTATGGAAACTGGCGCCTGCCACCTCTCGATTAAAGGTTGTAAATTGTCGAGAAATGTGTAGTCAGCATGGGTCGTATAAGTTACAGTTTCCCAGCATTTAACCTGCGTTGACATCGGTACGTAATTATAAAGTACCCAATAATCACCTCGTTGGGCAGTCTTAGGTGCCGTAGATTTATCATTGCACGGTATAGCTTCCTCCAATGTCATAGATCCCATGGTTGTACTGATTGGTTCCTGCTTAAGCGTGGTTGTAGAATTACCATTTTTACCACCCTCGATGTCGTTTTCCTTCGTGGTTTTATCTTTTCCAGTTTCCTTGGTCGTAGCTACTTTGACTTCGTGATTTGACGCTATTTTTGTCTCTTTTGTTGACCCGACCTTTGACCCATCCGCTAAGCTTACGTTAGGCACTAACTCCGTAGCCTTAAAAGCCTCGGATAAAGGCGAGACCCAATTCACGGATGGTTCTTCTATCCACGGTCCCGACGAACCGAAATGTACACATACGTACAGCAACACGCAAATATTTAGCACGACAGAGAGTCTGAGCGCCCAATTGCGACGCACTATTCCCATCATCGTCATTTTTCGACTTTTTTTTTTTCTATCTTTTATATCACTTTAATTACGATAAATGAATTTCTTATTAATTTAGGTACGCGCCGATGACACAATTTAAGATTTTTATTTACAAGTTTTAGGAAAAATGAATTACGTGATAAAGTTAAATACTCATTTACTCAAATCGTTACTTTAATTTATGCATCAAGACGACCTTTTTTTTTTCCTCACACGTCCGTAGTTCTTAATCTCGTTGTTTCCGGTGACTGCATTTAAGGGATAAGAAATACTTTAAAAGAAAATAAAAAAGCGATAATAATATGAGCGAATACTTTCCTGTTATGCGAAAAAAAAAGAAAAAGTACACGAGAGTTTATGTTTTGCATGAACAGCAAGTATTGATCTAGAAAACAAGCTGCCTCTCTCGTAAAACAACAGCAATTTGAGATCCAATTAATGTTCTTTTTTTTTTCCTATTTTTTCTTATTTTTTTATTTTCTTTTATTTTTATGCTTCCATCGAGGCGATCGATGTGCTCGATGATAAACAAATCCCACTGGAGACTGCGGTGGATTTTAAAGTTTTGGTCCAGTGGTTATCCTGCAACAGAAATAATGGAAGCTGATAAGTCGAGAATCGTTTTATCATATAGAAGGAAGATGAAGTCGTGAAGATTATTCAAGTCATGAATTACTATTTTACATATTGCGAAAGGAACAATCTTTTTAAGCCGGAAATTTTTATTAAAAATTACCGATTTCGCATTTTATAAAAATTTTGACAAAGGGTTTTTGCTGAAATATACACGGGCACAGGTTCTAGAAATACATTTTTCGTATTGGGTGATTTTCATCGATTTACAGTCTCTTGGCGGAATTATCTTCCTTCGAAATTACCGTTTTTGGTATTCGATTTACGTAAGTTAATTTCAATTTTTCTTTTTTACTTAAGCCAATAGAATAACGAAACAGATGCGGTGTTACGAATGTGATATGATTTCAGGTAAATATAAAGAGCATTCGAAATATTCTCGGATTTGTAAAAATGAATTCCTTACATCTATTTCAAATAACGAGTTCCACCTGGTATTAGAATTTTTCATCGAGTGTGGTATATAGGTATATGTACAGAAAAGCTTCAGATATGATGGAGAGAGAATCCAGCAGCGCTGCAGACTACTGGCAGTTGTTCAGCGACTGAAGAGGGTCAGAGAACAGTGTGACAAAAATAGAATCTCTTTACGATCCCGGTTCTGTGTTCTGATGGGTTTATCGGATCTCGTATGCGAAAAAGTGCGATACATTTTTTCGAAATTTTTTTGTCAAAATAATTTAGAAAAATAGTATCCCTGGTGGTCGTTTTGCAAATCAATAATTCGGTTATAAAAACTCGATTTCTACTTTTGGGCTGCTCCGATCCTTCCAGTAGAAGTATAATCACTCACCATATACGAATGAAAAACCTGACTGAGATAAGAAGCTTACTTTACCAAGCTGCTGCGGTCACACGGTACCCCACGCGTATATGCATACATAAAACTAGCAACAAAATTCCGCAAAGTTCTCAGTTCTCAATAATCCCACCATAAACTCGCGGCTGTACATTATTTAGATAATTTACATCGTTTTGCCGAAATGTTTAAAACGTTAATCATACCGATTAAGATAATACGCGCATATAACAGCCTGTGATAACGAGGTTTGCCGATTGATAAAAGCAAATTATTAAACGTTACTTCCCTTTAATTTATCATCGAAATTTTATCTAGAGAATTGACTTCTAGTACAGGATAATGAAGTGATTTTGAAATGAGTTGAAAAAAGTTCAAAATTAAGAACTTAGAATTTGTGATGCAAGGAGCTTTGAAAGACTTCAATATTTGATATACAATCATAATTCTCGGAGATATTGAGCTTTGCAATTCAACTTTTTCTGGATAATTTTTATATATAATTTGAAAAGATTCAAGTAGATTTTTCAAATTCAAAAGCTCTATTTTCATATCGAGGGCCAAAGACCAGAAGGGCATAACCCACATTTTTTCGACTTCGTAGAATTTGCTGCCATAAGGGCGTATATGTGAAAATTCAACACGTGAGCCCTTCTGGCAGCATCCGCAGTTTTTTGTGGGTTACGCCCTTCTGATCCTTAGCCCTCGATATATGCGCCTTTAAGGGGGGGTGGGGTGGGGGGGTATACTCGATTTGTTACCAGCCTGTCTATTTTCTCGAATATCTCCGAAACGGGGCTATCAATCGACTTGTCCTTTCGGCAGCCGATGTTTGACGAGAAATGTGTTCGAATTGGTACGCTTCATCGAATGAAATCGGGATTTTTTTTTTGATCGAAAAGTGTTGGTGTGCCATTTATATCGACTATACCAAAGCCTACGCATCAAAAATGCAGAATCGGTCACGGGAGCCCGATTCTATAAGGAATTCCGAACACAACCATCCCATAACATCTTTGTTTTCGACAATGATGAAGAGGCCAGCCGTGTTCTACGTTTTTGTGGTCATTTTCGCGATTGTCAGAGGCTGGGAGCGGTAATGGCCGCTGAATGTCAGGATGTTAGTACTCCGAATGCCCGTGAGATGTCGTCGTGCGCACATCTTTAGATTATTAGTCAGAGATGATTGGACTACAGGTCGAGTGACGTAGTACCAGGTGTATCAATGAAACAGCGGGCGATATCTCACGGGCGTTCGGAGAACTAACATCTTGACATTTAGCGGCCATTACCGCTCCCAGCCTCTGACAATCGCGAAAATTACAACAAAAACGTATAATACAACTGGCCCCTTCATCGTTGTCGAAAACAAAGATGTTTTGGGATGGATGTGTTCGGAATTCCCTATAGAATCGGCCCCCCGTCCCCTATTTTGCATTCTTGATGCGTCGGCTTTGATATAAGTCGACATAAATGGCACACCAAAACTTTTCGATAAAAAAAAAAAAAAAATCCCGATTTCATCCGATAAAACGTACCAGATCGAACTCATTACTCGTCAAACATCGGCTGCCGAAAGGACAAGTCGATTGATAGCCCCGTTTCGGAGATATTTGAGAAAATAGACAGGCCGGTAACAAATAGAGTATACCCCCCCCCCGCCCTCAATACGCTGGTCAGTGCGTTCGTTTGATTAAATTCCCTCAGTAGTTATCAGTGCGGTTTTATTTCCCGTGGTTTTAAATTGAAGATAAAGCTGCACGCGTTCAGGGTATGACATTGCAGTTTGCATCGTTGACACGCAACGAAGTCCGAAACTTTTTTTTTCAAATATACTAATCTACCGAAAATGATCCTGCTATGTTTAAGAAGTAAAAACGACTAGGAATGACTTGAAAATGTTATTAAACCTAGTAGGATCATTTTTAGTCTATGTATTTTTTTTTTTTTAATTTACGTTGAATTTCGTTGCGTTCCAACGATGCAAACTTCAATGTCATGCCGGGGTATAGCTTTCTGCGAATGTTAGAAAAACAATTTTCTCGTTTCAGAAATATCCCAACTTTCAGGAATGTTATCGCGAAATTATTGTGGGATAAAAAATTCGCGGAAAGAGGTGGCAGAGGTCGAGCCTCCATCTCTAAAACGGCACGAAAAAAATTCATTATCTTGAAAAAAAAAATATATTTTATGATTTGAGAAAAAAAAAGTCACGAGAGTTTGAGATGAAATTTATTCCGAGACGTGTTTCGGGAGACTGAAGAAAGGTATAAAACTGATCTACAAGTATCTCATTCGATTATACATATACACAGATAGGTGTTTTTCAAATGTACAATTAGATACGTGGTATGCTGGTGTTGTACCGTTAAGGCCGGGATTCAGTCTTACTTGACCAACCGGAATGGCGAGTATCGGAAGTTTCGCTTCATTCAAAAAGTAGAGGAAAAAAAAAAATGAAAATTCCTTCTGGGAATAGGCTTTTTTTTCATGATTCTAGAATTTGTGAAAAAATATTTGTTTTTTAAGTTCGGATTAGAACCCGCGATCGGATGTTTCGAAACAGAGAAGGTGCTCGCGTTACTTTTTTAGATAGTATACATATATTCGTGTCTGAATCCAGTTTACCGCTCTAGAGAATTCATCGAAGAATCATATCGTCGTCGACATTCTGCATTTAGAGTTTTTATTTTCACGTAAAGCGAAACTTTCTCAAGGCATTATCGGCGGCGGTGGTAACATAACACATACTTATATGATTACGCGTTGCCGTTTCGAAGTTGGTGGATACTTAAAAAAAAAGTCTAACAAATTTTCCCGAATCCTCAATGGACGTCCCGTTATATACGTCTACATTTCGCATCCGTCAATACAGCCCATTCACGTAGAATAGACACACCTTATCCTTGTATGACGTCAGTACGTCAGAAAATTTTCCCTCTTGGTTTATCCAGTGACTAATTCGATATCAAAAATCGGTAATATCATTTCCTTGGTTTCATTGTCACCTCAAATTCGGAGCAATCAAATTTTGGCTAAATTCATTTCATTCGTTATCAGAAAATAATTTGCCTCGACTAAATCATTTCTCTTGATATTATGGCTTAACCCTTTACCCCCATTCAAAATTAGCATTAGAAAAATGGTGTTCATCGTCCGTACGATCAACTATTAAAATGAGATCCTCATTCATTGATTTTGATATATTTTCGAAAAAAAAAAAACAACAAAAAAAAAAAGAAAAACACTAAAATGTCGATCATATAATTGTAAGTTACATATTAATGCGACACTGTCGTTTTTTCTTCGACTATACCACCGTACGCATATAGTAGTACGTGTGAATTTATGATGTATAAAAATAGAGAGGCCATACATACATTTGCGCATACTATTTGCAACGGCAAATTATACCACGTGACCGAGGCGGATGATTTAACAAAGAATAGAGTCACCTTCATTGAATAATTTTTTTTTTTCAAAAATTTTATGCCCATATCGTTTAAATACCATAAAAAATTCATATTTATATGAAAATAATTGAATTTCAGAATCTGCATGTATATGCGAATTAATTATCAATTGCCCCACAATTTTCCATCGACATAATCAACCTACTCAATATCAATCGAAAACAACTATACAGTTATTCCACTAATTATATGTGAAGCATGTTAAATTAAATCAAATTTATTTCCATCGGATTGGATTGCTGGATATAGCTTAAATCAATCTCTTTTGCATTCTGGACAAAACGTACGAGTACTATTTTGAGTTCTATTCTTTTTTTTTTTTTTTGTCCATGCGGTTAGTTGATATTATGCGGGGTGAAATCATTCCAGGAAAACACAACTGGACAGACTTTATTTACACCCTCAACTTATAATCTAGTCTAGTCTTATTTTTTTTAAATTATATTAGAAATAAACTCGATTCACCGGAATTGTTAAATTATTAATTAGGTAAGATTTCAACTTTATTAAATTTCACAAATTCTCACCTATACATGCTCGAGACTTGACTATAACTTTCGTCATTCCACGTGGCAGAATATCAAAGTCGTCAGATTTCCTGCCATTTCCAATCTGATTTCTAACTGTATTTTTTTTTTGTATAATTATATATATATAACTATTTGAAACGGTATAAAAATGCCTAATTATTAGTTCGATTGTGACGGGATTAAAATTTTATAGTGTTCCGAAGACAGTTCGACGAACTATTATGGCCAAAGTTTAGAGACACTTCGACTTTGGAACTCGTTAAGTCTGAAACCGTTAACAAGTCGAAACTTATTACACTTGGTAATTATTCGCTACAATAGCGAGGCTGAACTCTGGACCCGGGGTTGTACAGGTACTGAAAAACTCGTATCTTTAGCCTAGCAGAGATCCGTGACTGGTCCATTATCGCGTAATAAAGTAAACGTAGCAAAACAGAAAACCAACAAGACCACACGATGAAAAGTTAATGATTAATAGTTTTCTATAGTACCTTATGAAGAAGCGACACCCACCTTAGATACAGCTTCACTTATAATTCCTTTCTTTTTAATCTCTGCACAAGAAATTATGAAATAAGGAGTTTAATTCAACGTTTACGTCTCTTGCAAGAACAGAATTCAATAACGAGGTGGTATAGCTGTATAGAATCGAGGTGAAGAAAAAATGGAAAAAAAAAAAAAGAAAAAAGGAAAATCATTCTAAACGGTTTCGTTGCGTTGGCAAATTATTCATCACGTCCTTATAACTCTTAGATTTACGCAACAACGGTCATAACCATCGATTGCATTGTGGGTCCTGCATTCTAAATCGTGACAATAAGCTGCACTAGGCATTCTGTCACTTGGTTCGCAGAAAATTTATTCGCAATCTCGTAAGAACGAGTTAAACCGACGTTTTACTTCGCATAATAGTAATAAGGATAATTTACAGGACTGGATTTGCGGATCACGATAAAAACCGAGATATTTCCGTGTATACAGCTGGGAAATCCCGATTTTATAAATGAAGAAAAGAAAACGAGAAAATTCCGAGAACCGAGAGAGAGAGAGAGAGAGGCTGAATTATTTTATTAACTTTATGAGTCTTTTGATACATAGAGATAGAAGACGAAAAATAAGAAGAGTGCTTTGAGCTGGACCCATCGTTAACCCGAGCAAGGAGTTCAGTATCGCTTTGATATGGTTTTAATTATCTAGTCTGTTTAATAATTCGTAATTCCATTAAAATTTCTCTGAGAATTATATAGCAGAGTTTCTCGATTCTGTATGACCCGGACTTTGCAGTTAATTAAAATTTGATCGATAATAAGAAGAGTTATTCTTTTTGTTCCTTAGCCACTGGCAACGTTGTTCTGTATATCATTTCAACGTGGAAAGGTGCGTACAAAAGGGGTGATCGTCCGGCCGTAAACGACAAAATTTAATTCTATTTTCAGCATGGAAATAATGGCTGACGTTAACAAAGCCTTTGTAGACCTATAGATCGATAAAATCGCGTTGATGAATCCCTTCGCCTTTTTACTATTTCCTACAGCTCGAATAAGCAGATGAATTATCAGTCGAAATTGAAATATTCCCCACGAAATTCGATTCAAATTTTAATAACGCGACAAAACAGAATTCGCAAAATAACCGATTCCATAAGTGAATACCAAAATCAGTTTGAAGCAAGGGCCCAACGCAGCCAGGTCGCATTTTATAAATATATTCTAATTGAATCTAAAGGTCTAATCATCTCTCAAATTTTTATTTCGCACTGCAGCAGCGTCTTCGATTTTAATACATATATGTATAGGTACTCGGTTAAACAAATCTTTATTAAACCATTCGACGGAATCGTAATGTGTAATGCTCGGGTCCTCGTTTCGAACAGAACTAAATTACTTTTAGAATAATTAAACGTCATTCAGATGACTCTGATGATATCAAATTCGTTTATTTTTTGTATTTTTTCACTTCAGTTTCGATCTTTCAGTCCGTTTTTATCCGTACTACGGATTACGTGATACAGAGACGAACCGAGTCTTTAAATGCTTTATCGATTGAAAAATAGGTTGTTATCATGACGCATAGTACATCAGCACCGATTATCACCGGTGCTTGGATACATACGTTAAAGCTGGCGGTTAATTGTCAATAAAATTCTATTAGTTGGTATAAAAGATCGATTATATATCCCTGTGTGAATACGTGCGAATATGACGTATGACGATTGAAACTTCAAACGCAGCGATACCTACTATGACTAATAATTTATTTATTTAACTCCGTTGGCGATAAAATTTTCGTACAGTTTTTTACCAAGAAAAAAACCCATTGATCAGACGCTCATGCATTCCGGATATGACGACGCATAAGATGAACGCAGTACTATTGCGGATAAATGGCGAATAATTTTCACTCACTGCGGTCTCCCGAATTGTAAAACTGATATTTTATGAAATATTGGCACCTTTCGGTTGTTCTATAAATTAGACAGTACTACTTTCTGTGGCGCGTTGATGTGCCAGTTGTGATATTCATGAATATCGGCGTTTATTATAATACCCGGCAAAAACATTGTAAATATCAACCGCCAAGTACGAGAATGCTTTGACCAGCTGGAAACTCAGGAACATCATACTCTTCTTCAGCGACGGATCACAAACATCATTTATTTATACAAATAGTGCAAAAATCTTGTACGCGAAATCGGGCAACAAAGCCAAGCACTTCCTGAGTTATAATTTTCATGTCTCAAATTGGTTTTTCGAATTCTAGCCAATGGAAATCAATGGAAAACCAATAGGAAATCATGCGTTACCTTTGACAAAATAGCATATTGACGACGCCAAATATATTGCTAAAGGAAGTTACCTCGTATGATGATACAAACTCGGCGGGCATAGATTGTTCTAAAAATTATCAATCTCTTTTTTGCTATTTTTGTACTTACGCGGTATTGCAATACGTAGTTACGCGGTATTGCGCTATCACTGACGATATGTACCTATGTGCATATATAAAATAATTATTTTGTTAATAACTTCGGCATGCGTGATCGAATGTTGCTGAAAAAACAATAGGCGACGAGTTTTCGGTGTCAAGAACACCCCCTCTGAATTGCAAGTTCATAAGTGCAACGGCTTGACAGATATCGTGGTCCAAAGAAGAACGTTCTGCGACGAAGAAGGAGAAGGAGAAATTGTGTTTTTCGATCAACTTTGACGGTCGATATTTCGGGAACCACCGGGTCAATTTCGTTTAACTTTTGGGAGCGATGTAAGGTGGAGTAAGTTTCACGCCTCTACAAATTTTGTTAAAAAATATTCAGCGGTTCGAAAGATATGAGAGTTTTTTTACAAGAACAAGTGCTTGCTCGGGTAAATGATTCGTACGGGTACTTGGCGGCGATTCATCACTGCCCCGAATGTTGATGAGCAGTATTTCACAAATTATTTATTCACGTTCACGATAAAATCGTGTAAAGACTTCACATGATAAATACAACCAGACTTAATTTGTCTCGAGTTTTCTAGAACGAGGAATGCTCATGGCGATATATTTTATAGGTACTTTTATTAGACAGACTAACGCGTCTCTTCCAACGTTCACAAAAAATCTTTAACGAAGTTTACTTAAATTAATGAAAATAATTCAATCATCAGACTAGTAGTCTTTCGCACTTTCACTAAATTATGAAGTTTATTCATTCACATCGAGGTAAATACACGTGAAATTATACTCTTCTTACCTGCGAGGTATCGATATTCGTTAGTACCTACTGCTATGCTAGACTTCAGCGTTTTCAAACACTACAGACAGTCTAATGATTAACAATTATTATCTTATCGGATTTTCGCTGCAATCTGATTGCAGTAATCTTGTGACCATGGCAACAGCAGCAACAGCACTCAACACCTCATCTGAAGTTTCTTTTCATAGGTAAAAAATGACGTTAAAAATATCTGAACATTCTATACCATCGGTCAAAGGCTATAATTAATCATTAACTATGTGGTCATGATTATTCAGATAATAAGTGTGGTACCTATATCAATGGGTAATTTATTCCGAGTATTACATTCAATCAACCTTCTCTACTGTAACCCAAGCCAAGCCAAGGTGTCAAGGATGTTGTTGTCAATAAATTATACGGAGAGATCCAAAGGTTTTTCTCAGTCTTTGCAGGATATTTGAAAAAAAACGTGATATACGACGAATTCTGGTTTGATATAGTTGCCAGATTTTAGTTCCTTGGTTTACGATGGACAGTATAAATCATGCATTCCCTTATTTTCGACTTTCCATCCTATACTGTTCCTTGTGATTGTCGTCGCATCTAAACACTCTACTAGTACCACCCATAAATCTGATCTAATCTCACTTGAGTCTGTGAAATTCCTCCACGGTGGATTTGTACATGGGAGAATACCTTCAGCTAAATAGAATTTCCAAATCCACTATAGGACACTGGTCACCATAGTCCATCTTAAAAGATGCATTCATTCCACGAAGAACTATACCTTCTTTCAGAAAGAAATTCTCCGAAGAAAGAAAACTTGGACCGTTTTTGTTCACACAACAAATTTTTTGAATAGTGGTATAGGCGGGCGTCTTATACCTTGAAGTCTTCTTCACTTTTTTCATATTGAATGAATCGCTTCTTTCACTGCAGAGTCTAAGCGCCGCGAATCCCTAGCCAATACTTATCCTTACTATAGTATATCTTCAGGAGGTAATTTTGCTCCGATTTTTTGTGGAATTATGAAAATGATGAAATGATGAAAAAAAATATCTCAAGTTCAAATGGCGAAATCCACCCACAGCTTCTTCTCGATTTTAAGCAAAAAAGCGAATCCAATACCGACCGCAATCTCGTTACGAAATTCGTGCAGGTTTACCTCCCGCTGTGGCTGCATGATGAACGGTCAATTTAATCACGGTATGGTATAGGTATGTCTGAACCACGAGTTCCAGACTTAAAATTGTGAACTGAAAGAGCGTAATTTCACTTTAACCAATAATTATCGTCAACTAATTCGTAATATTACGGTAGAAATTCATACCAAGTAATAGTCGCCGCAATACTGCTGCAGTATATAAGAGCTGAAACGAACGAAAAGTAAAGTAAAGAAAATAATAGAAAAAGAATGAAAAGAAAAGCAAAGCCCCATCTCTTCGCATCACGGCACTAGAACTCATTAGTAATTACCTTGGTAATGGGCAACGTCGTGCTGCACCAGAAGTACCTAACAACACTTAGTGAGAGCAAGAAATGAGATGAAATCAAAGTGATGTAACATTAGGTTGAAGCAACCTATTCCTTTATCTACGGGGGCAATTATTTCAAGTATATATGTAGTGCAGCTATAGGTATATGAACCTATATTCGACTGGACAGTTTGTAATCATCCCAGCTTTAGCTTGTCTATGAAGAAAAGATGGTTTTTTTTTAAATCGAATTGACTAATAAGATCGAGATTAGGACGTAAATCAGTTGGTCAGTTCGGATGTTGCAGTGCTATATGCGTCTTAAATGTGAAGAATGTATCTCGTTCGAATTTATAGCTTTGAAAAATAAACGCGGTTAGTTATTTTTGGAAAAATTTCTTTCGTTATACGAACACAGACTTGAGATTTCATATGACCTTGCGCTTTCGAAAACGAGGGTTTTATCTTTAGCTGACAATTTCGCCATTTAATTTAACCGCCGATTGGCGATTTGCCATTTTTTTTTTTTTTTATATTTATTTACTTTAGTTTTGTGAAGAGCAAGGATTGACGATATGCAAGGAAATCTTGTGCGGAAAGTGGCGTGAAAAAAACTAAAAATTACACCCACATGTGGATATTGATCAGCAAGTTTCCACTTTTCCTGATAGGGGAGAACGGGGCAAAACGAGCACCGTCTCAACTTTCTTAAAAACGTCTTGTTTTAGTTTTCTGACCTAACTTACACAACGAAAGTGCAGAAAATAGGTCGAATTGTTCGTGCCCTGGAGTCGACGAGAATAATATATTTTCCGCATTTCATCAATATTTTTTCTCTCTGGTGTTATGGGTGATCCAAAATGCGTCGAAATATCATAAAAGATCAATTAACATGGAATGATTATTATTATTATACTTGGTGCCCGTCTTACCCCGCTCTTGCTTATAATATAATAGAAAGTGAAGAGAAAATAACGATTTTAATAATAACCCTATGCAGACGCGACGTCTTCGTCTGTTACCGCATATTGGTGACAATGATAAACTTAAATTGAATTATGAAATTCAACGTTACATGTATGTTTTTTTTTTTTAATTTTTTTTTTTTTATATACAGATTCAGGTAATTTCTAAATTCGTCTTTGACGAATTGAACCAACTATCACTTGAATGAAGAAATGCGGAGATTTTTATGAGAGAATCTCCTTCCGTCACACGCAAATTACGTAATTGCACGACAATGTATGTAAAAAAAAAAAAAAAAAACGTATAGCTTTGCGTAATAAGTCGAGGTTTGCTTTATAGCGGTACCTACTCTTCGATCACAGGTAAATTATATCGCGAGATTAATTAAAAATAAAAAAAGTCGTACATCTGGGAAGAAAATCCGTCTAATGAGATTCGTTATGAAAATTCATATAATTGCATTTGTTGAAGAATGTTTCTTTTTCTTTCTTTCTTTCTTTCTTTCTTTCATTCATTCTCCGCGGTGGTAAAATTACCAGTTGGCTTTTGTCCAGAATCAAAATTAACACATAACCGAAACCTTCGGGTTAGCGTCAAGCGACGACCTCCAGAAATACGTGGAATAGCTTCGCATCCAGAGAGCGAATAAAAAAAAAACATCTATAGATTACAAAAAGGAAAAGAAAAAGGTTGTACGAATTGATCGAGATACAAGACCCTGGTATAAGGATATCTATTCGTTCCGAATGACTGCTTGATGTAATTCCACACCATAGAAGCTGTTACGCTCGTTAAGGACGAGTCTCTATCCGCACTAAGACTTCAACAGGTGAAGATATAAGCGGGTATAATATTTCATGGCAACGATTTTTTATTTTTTATTTCATTTTTTTTATATATTATCAAACTTCGAAAATTGGAGGAAAAAAAAAGAAAAAAAATTACCAATTCACAGGGGTACCCGTTAATTAATGCCAATATTTGCAATGATTAAGATCGAAACGTGACACATGTGACACGGATCTCGTTAAATGATCACATTAACGGTAAATATTTTTTCATCAAATGGGCTATCATCCCAGTGAACATAATGATTACGATTATAAATCGGTTTAAATTATCTCCAAGATATTAAACCGTTGTTAAAAAGTACAACTAGATGATCTTTTTGTAGATTACAATTGGGAAGGCTTGCTTTGGTATTTTTTAGTATAACGTGATTCTAATATGTTATCGTTTCTCACTGATCTATGACGATTTTTTTATTTTTTTCATTCAATTTTCTTTTCGTAATTTGAATGAATTATTTCAGTATTTTTTTTTTCTGAACAGATGACTGAAGTTACACACAATAAGGTCGTTTGTTATTTAGCTGCATATAAGATTAATCATATGAGTAGTTCAGTCTGATCAGTCAATGTATGGTCAATTGACTCTGGGAATAACTGCCAATATGATTAGATTAACCGATTCATAAAGTCTGAGAATAAAATATAAAACGTTGATGAAAGTTTGGAGCCTTAGCTTGTCGCATTTGCAACAAGAAGATATCGCCGAGTTATCAGATTCCGAAATGTCAAGAAAAAAAAAAAAAAAAAAAAAATTAGGGGATCACGTATAAAAAAGAAACAGAAAATTCTATGTGATTTTGGAGAGACTAGAATAGCGGAGAGAAAAAGAATCGCCACTTTAATTAACTTTTTTTTCTTATCTCGTATACATATGCGAATGAAGAGAATTTGAGTGTTTTTCAACCATTGCGACAAGCCATTTATAAACTACGAATAACTTTTCCCCATACGCGATCTGTGACGAAGTTAATCGGCTGTAACTTGAAAACTGTAGGGTTTAAAATCAATTGTCAAAGAGAAAAAAATTCTGACACGTTGAAAATAGAAAAATGCAATTTTTTTTCCCCTTGATATTTGATTTTGAACCCCATAGTTTTCAAGTTACGGCCGATTTTCGGAAAAACAGAATTATCGAACTAAAAGTTGAATATCTTTACGAGAAAAAATCGCGACACTTTTCTCAAAGCATGAAATTATAGTTTAATCTCGCCTCTTCCGAAGTCATATTGGAAAAAAGTTTTTATATCTATTTCCCACAAAATTACACGCGAATTTATGAAAGTATGAAATTCGCCAAAAAAAAAAAAAAACGGTCATGTTTAACATTATGTAGTGGGCGCGAAAAAAATCGTGGAAAATTGAAAAAGGAAGCAAAATGAAGCTGGTTCTTTCCACTTTCAAATGCCACCTGGATAATTCGGCTACGATTTTTTTTGAGCGAGATATTCAACTTTCTGTCTCGATCGAAAATTCGGAAGGTGATCCCGAACTAATTATGGACGGTACTGTAGTAGGCACTTGCCATAGATATGATAAGTGCTTGGTGGTTTGCTCGTGCATAAATCTATTCGGTGATATCGTGATGCTTGTGGGCAGACGACGTGCAAACTGTGACTGACGTCGCATGTACCTACGTCAAGTTATTCTAAATTACTTTACTGAAATATGTGTTCAAGGCCACACGCAAACACTTTTTACGTTACATCGTAATAATTAAACGTCAAGCATTTGGCTATTTTTTTTTCTAATTCCAATTATTATGTTACTTTATTTCATGAGTCATCGACAATAAGGGTGGTCCTTAAGGTATATATAGAGCGAGGTAGGAGTTTTCTTATGAATTTTTTAAAACTTATATTAAATAATTGAAAAAAAAAAAACTTAATTAATAATTATATTAATTATAATAATAATATTTTTTCTTATTATTTTTCTTATTATTATTTTTTTTTTTACTTTTTTCATATTGAAACTGACAGCTTTTCCTTATGAGCCAAGAAAAGTTGACCTCTGTGAAAAAAGATATTCTACTGCAAAATTTTCCGGTTTCCCCATATACCGGGACAATCACGTGAAACCGAATGGATCCATGTTACCGGACAGCGAATATTTCGTATTTTTAGCAGGTTAACCACTCGTTGCACTGAAAACCCCTAGAGTGATTTTGGCGCGCGGTCGATAAAACTCGGCAGCCATTGTTGATAGAAGCCGGCTGACTGTCAATACATCGCGGAAGGTAGACATGTGGGGTTATGTTCGCTTATTTTAAGCAAATGATAAATGAAGTGAATAAAACCTACGTGAATAAGTTATTGATATTTATCAAAAATCGATCAATCAGTTTTAAATAATATCATAGTACAATCAACGAATTAACTTAAGCTATAACTGCAAATTAATTAGAATCAAAGAGTTCATCGAGAACAACCAATTCCTTGATTGTATTAAGATATTATTGAAAACTAATTGATAGATTTTTGAAAAACATTCATAGCTTATTCACGTAGTTTTTATTCACCTTATTAATCATTTGCTTAAAATAAACGAACATAACCCCACATGTCTACCTTCCGCGATGTATTGACAGTCAGCCGGCTTCTATCAACAATGGCTGCCGAGTTGCATCGACCGCGCGCCAAAATCACCCTAGGGATTGTTCAGCGCAACGAATGGTTAGCCCGCTAAAATGACGTCATATTCGCCAATATTCGCTTTTCGGTAGCATGGATCCATTCGGATTCACGTGATTCTCACGGTATAACGCAATGTAAATTTTCGTAATTTCGAAATTTTTCCCGAATTCTCGAAAAATTTTCTCAGGATTTTCTTTAAAAAAATTCTTAATAACAGTTTGAACAATTATTAAGAATTTTTATAAAGAAAATCTCAAAAAAATTTTTGCTCGAAATTTTTCTCGAAAAGTTTTCGACAATTTGAGAAAAATCTCGAAATCACGAGAATTTACACTGAGTTATATGGGGAAACCGGAAAATTTTGCAGTAGAATATCTTTTCCCACAGACGTCAACTTTTTTTGGCTCATAAGGAAAAGTTGTCAGTTTCAGTATGATCTATATTTGTGCAGTTTAAAAAAATTCCTAGGAAAAGTCCCACCTTGCTCTTTACAGGGTGATTCAGAATTCGTGACGAATCTCTTGAGGGGTTAATCCTTGAAAATTTTTTTTCCGACAAGCGACTTTTTTTTTTAAACAATTATTATTTTTTTTTTTTTTCTATATCATTTGTCAATCGCAAAGAATCCCAAATGATGCTCATAAGTTTTTTCTTTCAATATTAGAGAGATTTCTCGGAGAAAGTTTCTCATTTGACGGAAGATGGTAAAAAAATGTGTTATGGTACCAAGGATAAAAATCATTCTTCGGAAAAATGGCTGAGGAACTTTAGATCCCAATTTTAACAAGGATCAACCCCTCAAGAGATTCGTTACGAATTCTGAATCACCCTGTATGCCTTAATTTGATCATATTCGAATTTCAGTGCTCTCATGGGTCAGAAGGTCTCTAAATATATACAGAAAAATGTAGCCAAAACCTCAGGTTCTTATCTCAATTTTAAGTACTGCCCCAAAGCCTTTGAAATCTCGCATTCGAATATCACTCGATTTTTAGTACTTCGGGGTTGTTTTTTACTTCCTATCGCATTATCGCTTCGAATAATCCGAGGGGCTACACATTTCTGAAATCAACTGCTGTACACCCTGGTTTGAAATCAGTTGAAATCAGAAAAAAATCGCTTTGAAATCCTAAAAAAATCACTGAGAAATCACTGAAAATCAGCGGAAATTCTTCGAAATCACTTTGAAATAATCTAAAATCAGCAGAAATCATCCAGAATTACAAATGAAATCATATAAAAAAAAAAAAGTCAGTTGAAATCATATGAAATCACGAAATCACTTGTACACTAAAAGTTTGGGGGCCGGTTCGAAGTTCCGAATTTTCAAAGCTCCGAACGGTCAAATTTCCGAATTTTAATGCAACGAACTCACAGTTTTCAGAAAGGGTATTTCACCGAAAGTCTATGTAACCGATTCGAAAAATTCCGAATCGCAACACACCGAAGGTTCAAAATTCCGAAAGCTAAAGATCCGAAAGCTCAAAACTCCGAAAGCTCAAGATCCGAAAGGCCAGATTTCCGAAACTTGAACATCGGGCCGTCGGGCGTCGTTTAGTCGACACGTTAAGAACACGTTCGATCTTTCGGAATTTTGGACTTTCGGAATTTTGAACTTTCGGAATTTTGGACTTTCGGGAAATCGGACTTCTGGAGCCTTAAGCTATCTACATTCTGACCTTTCGGAATTCTAATTTTCTGAGCTTGAGTGTTTTTGAAAATTCGAAATCGTCGCAAATAATTTCGGAAATTTTACCGTTCGAAACTTCGAACCGGCCCCAAAGTGTGAGTGAATAGCCCCTCGGAATAATCTGAAACTCCGCAAAGTGATGATGGACGTTACATACATGGTTCCTGCCTATTTAATCTGTAGTAACGGAAGGCAGGGTTTTCCTTAATCACAATTTCCTGTTACAGACAACTTGTATCAGTCAGTGAAGGAAGTGTGACGACTAATGAAGAATCTAGGCTTCTATTGCCACAGCGATAATCAAAAAGCGCTTTTATCGCGATTTTTCGACATCTAGAAGCCCGAATTCACATATACGAGGAATAATTGTAAAAATTCTGATACAGAAAAAAATTTTTTAATGTAAGATCCGTTTCACCGTTCACCCTTTTTCTTTCTGTCGTTCTCCGGAAAATTTCCCCACGTATCCTCAATTCCTGTTTTTTTTTTTTTTTTTTAATATTACAATGTGGAAGTTTATTTTCTACCAATTATACATATATATATGTGTGTATAATAATTCTGTATCTGTATATATAAAAATGGAGTAAAAGTTTTTGAAAGCGTAGGTGCTGTCGGCTATGACACATTGCAGTCTATCAACGTCAGACTATATATTCTGACCCAGTTTCGCTACGTCACGAAAAGATTCCGTACCAGTTCGCTGGACCACTAGATATCGGTCAATTAAACCTTGAAATAAGTAGATGCGAAGCGGTTGCCAAGTGATATTCAGATTCGACATGGGTAATATAGTTTTAGCAGCTTTTCGAATTTATTCCATATCGCTAGTATTTTATCTCGCGAGAGGAAGAAAAGTGAAGAAAAAATTGGATCTATCTTTTAACTCAAAAAATTGTAAATTTGAGTAGTCTTAAATTTTTAGCCAATTTTTTTTCCGCTCACGATCTCTCGTTCTTTCGATTCTTTACGATCTCGACTAAATCTGGTGTTGAACTTTCGAGATTGAAGTTATTAAGGTACGAAGAGAATTAAAAAAGAAGAGGCGAAATACATTTTTTTTTTCAATTTTTTGTTCCGCAACCTATATTTCATCGACTTGCAAGAAAATCAGAGATTGTGAGGGATGTAGTCTACTTCATTTCGCGGAGATATGAAACTTTCTGCCTATGACCGATATGCGCTAGAATGAATCTCGTATTTCGTTATTGATTTTATTTCCAAAAATTCTAATCGGTATCAAATTGGCATTTTTTGAAAATGGGTATCGCGACTTAGTGAATATATGCCTTACTGCATCTCATAGATTTATAAACTCGATATGACTTTTAGAGTCCCAAGAAACAAGATATTGTATAAACTTTCCCGTAGAGATCTCTATAGCCTCATTTTCGCATGCATACTTTTCACCGTTGTTAGAAATAAAACGGCTTCGTCGATCTTGACTTCTGACTCTGCGATCAGCGAACAGGGTGTCTTATAGAGTATAGATTTCTAAATTCCAGTCTTTTTCCTGTATTGCAAGATTCATTTTCTCCGAAATTTAAGGCCATTCGGCAACTCGATTTATGAATCGATTCAAATTCAAATGAAGTCGTTGAGTTTTTTCGTTCATCAAATTTTATAACTCTACAGATAGCGATATTTCACGATGTGAGTAAGGTATATGGGGAAAATAGATCGGTTTATTTATGGTTTTATATCTTTCATCCCGATGGGAATTCGCGTATCTTATCTTTTAGCTTTGCTTACGTAGCTTACACCGTTTAGGCATACCAAAATAGATAAAAGTCGAGGTCTTGTGGAGTGCGATTCGTGCATCATGTAAACCCTACATTTTGAGTAATAGATACCAAAGATATTGAGAGAGGGATAAAGTGAAACACGATGTGTGAATAAAACAGGGAGCAGATGCTTCATGCTTTTCCAAAAAAAAAAAAAAAAAAAGTATCTAAATCATACGGACGACTGCCAAGCGGTTTTTTGCCCAAAATTCTGCGGAAATAAATTCAAACTCTTCAAATTTTTGAAAACTTAACATACCTGTGTAATTCTATTCGCTCACTATTCATTATTCACCATATTCCAGTACAAGATTTTCTGGTAAATAAAATCTCTCATTGATGCAAGGCGAAAGTAAAATTCGAGAAGTTCGTTCGTTTCATTAGTCTGTTTCGTATACAAGCGAACTACGATTTTTACACGAACCATCAAAGCTGAGTTTTTCTTTTTTTCTTTGACCCCCTACGAGTCGGGATAATTTCATGTAAAATTACACTGCGAGGGTTTATCCCGTCTGGATTTTAGAATTGTCAAGATTAGCTAAACAAAATAACTAAACGGATGTATTTCCTCTATTATAAGAAAAAAAAACCTCCGACTTATCCGGTATGCCCGTGAAAATTGAACTCGCTCTTCTGACTACGAGGGACACCCTCTGACCTAGCCCAAAACCCCTTGGACATATGGCCTTAAATCTGAGCAACTACCTAGTCGGGGTTGGGTACGACGGTACGTGCTCTAGCCTGGGTTTCACCCTCTTTCTATGAGGATATCCTGCAGCGTGAAACTCCGTGCGAAAAGTCTACACGGTTTCTTCACGTATTTTACGATATTTTAAGCAATCAAACGAAAGTTACGGTCGGTATATTGCCGGTGCCTGGTAGGAAGAAAAAAACCGATTTTAACAACTAACACCACACACCGATCCGTGTAGGAGATTGAGATCGATGGTGTATCAGCTGTTAAAGTCACTAGATAAATATGATTATGTTATTTGTATAATTTTTTATATTTTATTGCTAATAATTATCAGTAAGGTGTATTTTTTTAAATGTTATTTCAAGGATATAGATTCCTTCCGAAATTACAAGAATAAATTTCCTTCGCTAAAAATTCGAGGGCCCGATAGTTTCCGAGTTAGGTATGATCTTACTATTAGTTGACCAATCACAAAAGTTTTTGGTGACACAGTCAGGGCCGGCCATGAGTGTAAGTCGAGCGGTGCCCTGTGACTTATAAGATATGTGATTGGTCGACTCCGGATTCCCGTAGCTCGGAAACTATTGGGCCCTCGAATTTACGGTAAGAAAAATTTAGTCTTAGATTTTCACTGGGAATCTTACACCCTCGAAATATGACCGATCTCAATCACCCTGTATAGGACTTACCTGTGCATGCGAGGTATTATTCTTGCTTTAAACCTTACGAGTGGAATAATCTTCTCTACATTGATTCTAGGTAGTTTCCAGCGGTAATTGGTAACTGGATTATTGGGTACTTGTGTGTCATAAGCTCATGTGTTATCATAAATCGTCTGGCAACCTTGAAGGTAACCGAAGCTAGGTCAGACACTTTTCCACTAGACAGTGCGCATCTGAATTACAATGCCACGAATAACTATAGTAGGTACACGTGGAATGTCAAGACCGCGAAGTGTCACTTCCGCATGTTAGTAGGTACTTTGCAATATGTAATTAAAGAAATTTGTAATAATTGCTGGAAAGAAAATTCTGTCCACTAATTTCGGCACTAAGAAGAATTACGGCTCAAATTTTACACGACATTTAGCAGCTAGAAAGTTTAGAAAATCCAAGAAGCCACGAGAAGTCTGATTTTATTTTTTCTTTTTTTTTTGCATTCGAGATTGATAAAAAATGTCTTAAACTCTTCTAAATTCTCTGTAACTAAATTTAGTTGAAATTATTAACTGGTAGATTTATCTTGACAAAGTTTACTGCAAGAGTTTCTGACCCAAGAAACTCTCCACAGGTGCGGGGTTGCTTGACTTAACAGAAACTTGCTTTGTCAGGCTTATATCGATTTTCTCATTGTTAAACCGAAAGTTTGACCCCATAAAGTCCGGTACCCGCATTTACCGATCGTCGTTGCTCATTGATGGGATGGGCGGAATAACGGTATAAGTCGAGTTACACCGTTTTTTCAGAGATTGCATAAAAATGATCGGTGACCATAGATTTACATTGCATATTTATTACATGGAAATCGGTTCGATATTGAAGGGTTACCAAACAGCTCTTATGGAAGAACGGTATAGCTCGAGTTACTGCGTTCTTTCTTTCAAATGTCTAGTTAAACTGAGGCTTCATTATCGGCTTTATAATGCGGTAAGCAGCAGCGATCAGATACCTATAGGTTTTCAAATTGATTTTTTTTTTTATTCACTAGATTAGTAATAATTTTTATATTTTTCAATATTATTATCATTTTCATAAGAATTGTGTCAAACGAAGCGCAGATATGTGTTATCAGAATATATACGAAGAATCATGTGAAATTTTGGAGTGAATGACCGTTAATATGTAAACTAGAATTTTAGAAAACGATACAGCTATACCTATAAACGGTTTCTTGCATAATTTTTTTTTCTCAACTGTTTGTATTAATTGTCAATTTTTTCGGTGAAAATAAAATGTGAAATAAGTAAAAAAACAGCCTTGTTATTCGGAAGAACGGTTCAACTCGAAAACTCAATTGTTCGTTCATTGTGAATCAGGATACGTTCAGTAGTTTTTATAATTCATTGAATGAATTTAATTTTTAGATGGGTAAAAATTTTTTTCATTTTAAACCCAATTCCATTTATTTATTTTATTTTTTTTTGTTTTTCGAGAAAAACAAAGTTTTCCAAGTTTTCAAAATTTCGAAAAGTTTCTACGAACGATACAACCTGTACCCTGCAAGAGGCACTTTTCTTTCGATAGACTACTTGGTCTAGATGTAAGACGCGGAATCCATAAATTTTCAAATGATTTCTAATTGCGGGCGTAAAAATACCAGCAATTATCTGTGAAAGAACCGAGTCGTTAAAATATTTGTACGAAGCGTAGCGTATCAGTGATTTTTAAAAAGTTGAAAAAAAAAAAAAGGGGAAAGGAAAGGAACTTCTGATATCGCTGCAATTCCATTATTCTACGAAACTACGGAGGAGAGGATTGTCGCTGGTTAAAAATACACGAGTATAGGTAGGGTAAGTGAAGTTCAATTACTCGACCATTCGCGTTCCTAATATTCGGCGAAAGTGCGTTTGCTCATAGTTAAGTGACCTCGATTCGCGTAAACTCAAACTATATACATCGTGTACAAGCGCGTTACGAATTAGCGTCTTGGTAATAATTCGCTATTTAGCAGCATATGGTTTACCCTGTATGAACAGAACCCAAACCCATTGGCTGGTCTTGGTTGTTACTTCGAAATCATCGCCGCGACGAATGCTAATCACCGGTTCCCTTGGTTACATCTAACGGCCTTCTAGAATTTAGTGCAGCTTTCGAACGCGTTCTCGCACGGCCTTACATTTCCCTTTTTTTCTCACTTTCTAGCTCTTAACTGGGCAGGATGAGTCGAATCAAATAAACAAATTTCGATTTTCTCCCATTTTTTTTTCCTGTTTCTTGATCCGTTACGAATCGATCTTCGCCTCCCATTGAATGACAAAAAAAAAAAAATTTCATCTCATTTTACGCCTCAGTCAGTGTATCTTCATTTTTTCTAAACGGAGATTAATTATTTAATCAATGGTAAATATATATATATATATATATATATGTATGCTCGTTGAGATCGAACCAGATTATTAGAATTTTTGTAAAAATATCGAGCACTGAGTTTGTTTAAGATTCTGTAATTAGTAAAAAAAAAAGGAAGAAGAAAAAAAAAACGTTTGGCTATAATTTTTTGATAATTAAAACATCCACGAAAATGTCTCTGCCATTTTCAGTCTTGACTCTTACCTAACAAGTGATATACAAACGTTACTTCAATTTGCGTAAAGTGAGTATAGGTACTTGGTGCAAGTAACGATTTTCAAAATTCTTTGACAATATTTATTCGAACTTGAAGTGATAACACTTCAATTTTTATTAATATTCAAATGAAAAAATCTCGAAATTTGCATTGCATAATTCGACTCCTCGTAATTTGACCCTCGTGAGATCAGCTGTTGGGTACCTAAATGAAGCCTGTTGATCGTATAAACATCCGCTGATTATGTAATGACGTTTTTGTTTTTTATTTTCTATATTTGACAAATTTCAGACTGAAAAGTCAAGCGATATTCGACAAGCATGCAAACATCCATTAAAAATTCTGAACGGGTTCCATCGAATGTATAATTAATAACTATATATACATGCGTTGATACAATGAATAGTTACGTTTAGCGATCGCGGAATTAAATCCATTCGATTTACGGTCTGGCTGCTTTTTCGAATAGAGAGAGACCTTGGGCAAATTAATTTCGTTTTAAACAACATTTAAACGATTTTTCAAAAAATGCCAAAAACTTATACTTCTCTTCTGCAAATTGGGCAAAATCTAGTTAGTACTCAATCACCAAATTCGTTGGTATAAAATTAAAATATGATGATTGACATTCTCGACTAAATGAAACGGAGGTGTTCTTTATTTCGGGGCAACCACTTTCTCGATTTTGTAGACGAGTTTCGCTGCCTGCATGAATTTCAAATTTTCGCGAAAGATTATTCAGTCTTTTGCGCCGTCGTTTTGACATATATTATTGAGTCACGTAGACACAGGGAATTGAGGATAATTTTTCGATCGATTCCCTAATGAAGGGTTGTGAAAATTACCTAACAAAGTTTTGCTGGTAGAAAACAACTTTGGAATAAAAACTTCTGACAATCGTCAATAAAAATGAAATATTCATAAGTTTATGAGATTATGCGTAGGTATAGCCCATTCGTCCCTTTCTCTAGCTTCATTATAATATTGATTTGTTATAATTTTTTTAAAATTTAATTTAATTTATTTTATTTTTTTATACATACGCTCGCCGCTCCTCTTTCAATTCTTTTTACATCTAATCGAGATGACAAAGGGGCTAGCGACGTGTAAAACGTAAAAATTATAGACTGCGTGTTAATTGCAATGACTAAAGGGGCCGAGAGGCCTCGCCAGATCCAATTCTCTTGCGTGCTTCTCAAATTATTATCATAAATTGGGTCTCCTGCGCCCAGGGATTGGGAGTGGCTTGAATTACTCGAATTTAGTTTCACGTCACGCAGACCAACGTGCCAACCATTAAATTCTAAGGGAGGAATCAACCGCGATTATTCCCCAAAATAACCAAAAACCAGTATATAAAAAGAGATTTTAATATCTTAAAATAACACCCTTCCGCACATATATCAGGATGCTCCGTATTTTGATCATTTTCGAAAAAAAATTAAACCACCCTCCCCGAGCCGTCGAATTTTCCCATTTTAATAAAACACGATTCCTGACATTTCGCGGTTAATTTTTTTCTCCCCATTGCAGTATCGCTCCGAAAAATCTGAAACTTGGTACACTCCTCACCTGTAGTAGCAGGTATGTCATGAAAATTCGACATATTTTCAGCGATATAATTTTCGGAGCTACAGCGCACCAAAAAAAAATTTCTTATCTCAAAATTGCAATGAATAAAATTTCGTCGTTAAAAATCTGTTAATTTTTCTCACGAATACCCACTACCGTAGGTAAGAAGGGTTCGGAATTTCAGATTATTCGAAACAATAATCCAATAGGAAGTAAAAAATAACCCCAAAGTACTAAAAATCGTGTGTTATTTAAATTAATTTTTTTTGTATATATTTGGAGACGTTTTAACCCATGAGAGCATTGAGATTCGAATATGACCGAATCAGGATAAACATTAGCATTAAACTGAATGAACATTTTTACGAAACTTACCCTCTTTTCTCTGAACACCTCACACTGCAATTCGTCGCTTCCATATTCCTGTAACACACGAAGAGATGATCGATTATTTCATCATAATACTTTCTGTGTCACAGTGAATGTTTTCATTATCTATACTGCAGGTGCAGAATTTCTGCACGTTAGTTGATAGCAATCAGACACCGATTGCATGTGATATGAAGTTTCACGTAATTCAATTTCACGGAAATAACGCGTGACAGAAACTAGTATCGCTGTTGTAATACAGCCACAAATCGATTCATTGTCAATAAAAAATAAATAAATAAAAAATTTAAAAAAAAACACAGACGATATTTATAACAATTATCGGTTTACGTAACTTGTAAGATAAATTAACTGTCTAATAAATGGATATAGAATCACGATTATCTTCTACATAATATTATCAGAGGCATTAGATTCTTATTTATTAACCAATAATTATTGTGAGGAGAATAAACCGGAGGAAAATAATTTGTTTTATTAATTGTTTGGATAATTGTAGTTATACAATTTTCTGAATAATAGCAATGTCGAGTCGTATATCATACGTATTGTGAATGTATGTTACATATAGGTATACTGCACATGGTTGTGTTTGAGAAGATATTTTCACTACGCGGGCGGAAGCAGCAATGAAAGATATTGAATAACGGAAACGGATAAAATTTCGCCAAAACTAGATAATGTCGTCTAATTTTGTACGGAAATTATCATTTCCTAGGTCTCATGAAGTCTCATGGTTTCACTGAAAAAGTCGTATGAGAGAAAAAAAAAAAAAAAAAAATTGAAAATATTGGATTCGAAAATAAGATTTTTCGTACAAATCAAATAACGTCGTCGTTATGTATATAGTTTTGTCAAACTTTTATGGATTTGGACTACATACTATACGACTTTCGAAAGAGGGTTCAATTTATTGGCTTATAGGAACTTACGTCGTTAAAATCTGCGTGTTAATAAATATACGTAACACTTTCTTGAGTAGGCAATTTTTCATACGACTGAATATAGGTATGCCTAGGTATATTCTAATATGTTACCTAAATTTCAAGCGTTTTAAATATGTATTTTCTATCAAGGAGAGAAAACATATCTGTTGATTTATTGTTCATTTGTGGATTTCGGATTCTGAAATGAAATGAAAGGGCGAAGGCTCATGGATAACGAGAACTACGTGGTATTATTATATTTCATAAAATATAGACGAAATCTGGACTAATTATTTTCTATATGATATCAGCACGCGTATCTTTAGTTTGCATGGGCCTCCGGAAGCGACAGGATGAATGAATGATAAACCTACACGATATCTTTCACTCGGAAGCTGAAGGCCGGATTTTCAACGAACTAATAGTCTATCGAGAAATACTTACGAATCGGAGCTACGCGAAATATTCTCTTTGCTAAAATAAATTCAATAACTTTACTATAACTCGTGACCTTCGCATTTCTTATGATAACACAATAAAATTCGAAGCTTAACTCGCTGCAGCTGGCGAAAAAAAATTTTCCCAAATTTCCTCGTCTCATAAGTGAAACTTAATGTAGCTATAAAATTCCTTTTTTTCCCACGATAAAAGTTTAACGTCTATCTAATTCACAGAATTAAGTAAACCCATCAGATAATTAAAAAATTAACAACTTTGTCGAAGCGAGCTACTGTCACTAGCCTCCTAACAAGGAACAACCATTATCGCAATAGTTATAGTTTACAGGCTGATAGTGTCTACAATGATAAGTTGACTTGTTCATATGGAGGCACAACCGCGAGTAAATATTTAAAAATTGATAATAGTTATTGAAATACGTCGTATGTTATCGTAAAACATGATTTTTCACGATATTTTTCATTACTTTAAAAACCCTGAATTAGTGAAAACACCATACATCAGGTATGTGAGAAATTTTAGGTGGTAAGTCAAAAAATGTAAAGTCAAATTTTCATCTCGTATAAAGCGAAAGTTCAAATTGAACTATATGGGTTAACTTTTCTTGCCAATCATGCAAAAGCCTGTGAATTTTTTATTTACTATTTCTGCGAGTTTTTCGCACAGACCTTTCATTTTTCTAAAAACTGAATACTTAGGAGTTCGAAAAAAAAAAAAAACGTTGAAATTGTCAGGATTCATTATTCGACCAGAACCAATGTTTCTCTTATCACCAAGCTGGTAAAGAGTAGAAATAAAGTATCAAACTGTAAGTGATCTTTCGCCTCACTTTTCTGTCCCTTTTACGCGCTCATGCGGTTTACGTTTAATGATTGAATCAATCCATTCGCGTTCACCTGCAGGAAGTGTAAGGTAGTACCCAAGCTCCTTGTTAATTACCGAGTTAATTACCGAAGCTACCTGTCTATCCAAAGACAGGTAAAATGGTACTTTACTATTACTATAACTCGGAATGTGGCGATAATCAGTCGATTATCATACTCGTACATGACAATATGTGGAAATAGTAGAATCAAGAAGTGGACGTAGACTCACGTCAGGGACAAGACGATGCATTTATGTGCAATATAGTTATTATACAATCCGATATATCCCAGTACTTGGTATGAGTACAACAATTTCCAAAAATCGATCATTTTTTCACCACAAATATATGTATGCAGAAATTTTCGTTGTATCAAGAAATATCCGATAATCAGCACGCTGATCTATTGGCTAATGAAAAATGTGACATACCTACTTCGATCATTGCAATTCGTTTCTTCCTACCTCATTATTTTTGTTTGCGATCATTTTTATTAGTTTAATTTCACATCCGGATTGATATTCTTCTTTCCCTGGATAATATTATATTATACGTAATAAGGCCGTTGTGTACTTGTAATAGCCGCTGATACCAGAGTCGCAATAGCAACGATAGTGCAGTTTTATGATACCAAGATAATTTTATGGATATTATCGCCGCAATTTTATCGGACGAAAACTAACAATACGATATCCATATATGGAGCTGTAATAAACGGCGCTTTTGACGGCAAAATTTTATAACCATAAGTTACGCGTTAAGCTGTACGTATATATGAGCGCGTGGCGTGGAATTAATGGCATGAAGAAGGTAGAAAAATAGTAAAATACTCAGAAAATTTGAATTTCATTCATTTGAATTGAAACTTTTTAATTAGTATAGCAAGGAAATTGAAAAGCATGAAATGATATGAGAAGATTAACTCAACAATATCAGGAATCTCAATTAAAAATGCCTTGCGAATTTTATTGGAAATTTAATCTTCTCGTAATGAACTTTTTGGAAAAAGAAGTTTCAAAATCTTATCATTCATTCATGATATCGAAGTTATCGATTGAATTAGATAAAATGGGTTTCGGTAAAGAGGGTCTAATTTGTAACAAACTATTTTTTGTCTTCACATCCCGAAAAATATAAAGAAATTTTCGGATTTTTTGGGCTCTGGGGGTCTGGACTTCCGGAGTTTTGAGCTGTCCGCATTCCAACATTTCAGAATTTCAATGTTCTAAATCTAAACCCTCAATCGTCTCGAACGAATTCGAAATTTTGACCGTTTTGAACTTAAAAAATTTGGAACCTCGACTCAGCCCCCTTTTGTACGATAAATGTATGCACCTATCTCGCGACATAAGTGCGGAATTTGATCCAAGTCGCGAATATACGATCCTGGACCTTTACAACGCTTTGAAGATTGTCTCAGAAACGCAGACGTTCCAGCGACCTGCAACCGGTTTAATCGGCACAAACTCTTATAACAAGGTATACACGATGTGTATAATACAAGCCCAGGTGTATACGTGTGCGAATAAAGGACACGTTTCAGGGATTCTCAACCGTAGAATAGCAATTCGCGAAGCTAGAAATTAGCTGGAATCGATCCGCTACTCAGAAGGCTCTACTCCGTGTTATGCGAGGATTGCAGAGTCGATCCTTGTAGGCATGAAAATATTATTAACCACGTATTTTGCGTGGGTTGAAATTTTGGCTGGTCACAAAATAAAAACTAAAAGAAAAAAACTATAAGGAAAGGAAAGAAATTGAGTAAAGAGACTGACAGGGATTATCATCACAATCGAAGGGTTTGGGATTTGCTAAAATTCGGAATAAAAATAGCAAGGGATTAACCACCTTCGTGTTTTACAACTGCTACGATAAATTGGACAGAGAAATAACCCGAGTGAACGAGCAGACGCGACTTTGAACACTACGAGTGAAAGGATCAATACGAATTGACATGAAATGTTAAAATATATAGATCGTCAGAACTAATTTTTATTGCAGTTGTCAGTTCCGTGTGTATAACGACACCGTTTTCAGGCAGTCACACCGATACTGAATACACGAGGAAACGACTAAATGACTCACCCACAATTCTTAGGTATTTTAAAATTTAAATCAAGCGGGTATTAGTAATGCAGACTTGACGTGCAATCACGCGTGAATTTTCGAAGGTCAATTCGAACCGGAGTCGTACCAAAGGTTGGATATATTGATTTTTATAGATCTTTCGCTTTTGTGTCTCAACTTCTATATCCCCTACGTTTATTTCTCTACCAATGACCAATGAGCACCTTTCTTCTCAACGTTTACAAAAAAAAAAAAAAAAAAAAAGGCTTAAAAATAAAATAAAATCGTATCTAAGAAGTGAATTCATCGAATATCATCAGTTCGCTCCGAAATCACATTGATATAGAATATTCCCTCAAAATTTGACGAAGTTTCGATGAACGATCCGACCTGTAGATTATATTTTACGAAAACGACTTTATCTTCATCAGACTCGTATAATCCAGATAAAAAGTGAATAAATATTTCAAATTATTTTTCAAAATGTGTTCCAGGTTCAAATTAGTTTCACGAGACCAAAAGTCTTCGATTATACCGTCTATTGTCATGAACAGCGACTCCGCGCAAAAATTGACGATACGAATTTGTCGAGTGTTCGATAAGTTATTCGATGAATTCTGTGCCTATGTCAGAAAATATGCACCGTGCTAAAATTTCCTAACGGTCCCTTCACCTGCTCATATAGATCCAAAGATAGTATATAAATACGACATTTCATTAACCTAATTATTGCTAGACAGCTCTCTCGAAGTAATTTCGATAATGCGTTGCCTCCCGAGCCATTAGCAAGTCTTGCGTTTAGTGCCGTGCCTCAAACTTCGTATAAACGATCAGAATCAATTTCTATTTAAATTATCAATTCTCTATATTTAGGAAGGTATAGAGTACTTACACCTATGAACGGATTGTTGCTAATATATACTAGGGTGGTCCTTATTCAGGGTGCTTTCGAAATTTCCTCATGCAGACGAGGCGGAAAAAGTTTGCACATAAATAATAATAAAAAAAAAAAAAGTATGCGAAACTTGCAGTCAACTCAAAGTGCAGCCTCCGAGGCAGTGAAATTCGGCTACAAAAAATCGCCAAATTTTTTGTTGAATTTCTATGACTATAGGAAAGACGTATGCCAAATTTCAGTTTTTTCGAATCACTATTAAGGCAGGCGAAAAAAAATAATGCAATGAGCCCGGATTTCCGTTTGAGTTGACCTATAACTGGCTGAAAGTTTCGCGTATTTTTTTTTTTTTGTATTTATTTGCAAAATTTAACCGCCTTGTCCGCGGAAAGTTTGGAAAAGACCCTGAATAAGGAACAGCCCAATATACTTTATTGTATCAATGAATGCCAAACCACAAAACGAGGCTAGGTATCTGCGGGAATAATATGGGGTTGATTTTGTTCGATATGATGAGATCGCATGACAACTAATCATTGAAGGCGATAACACCGACACGATAGGGCTACTGTACTATCTCAGTCACTCCTCGTTCGCTTTCGTGTAATTTAAGTTATTTATGAGTTTCAAGTTATTTATCTGATATGATAGCAGCAGTAGATGTGACCGTGCGACGATCGAAGTATGGATTTAGAAAATAATGCTGATCGTATAACAACACACCTACTATTTAAATTATTGCCGGTATAGATACTTATTTCTTATTTGAGGTATAATAAATCCCCAAAAAAGCACCTCCTACGCAAAAACCCCCAAAAAGCACCTCCCATGTAAAAAACAAAAAAAAAAAAAGTCCAAAATCAGTTGCTACTGCCAAGTACCTACTATTGGTGTGAACAGAAAACATAGAAAAATGAAAATGAAAAAATGAAAAAAAAAATTTGGAGGTAGTGGTACTTGGCGGGCCTTTTGTAAAAAAGTACGAGGTAACAGTGGGCCCAGATCTGGGCACTATGCTTGTGAAAGGCTCTTAAAATTGAGCTCAAAATCTAAGAAGCTGTTTTTTTTTTGCGCTGCCCGAATTCTGAAAATTTTGAAATTTTTTTTTTTTTTTTTTTAAAGCTGAGAAAAATTTACATAATACACGTAATTTTTAAGGTGGGATCTCGATAAACACACGAGAAATGAATTAATGAACGAATATTGGAGAAAATTTTCAAATCCTTTTTTGCGTTCAATAATTGAGTACCTGGGTCAAAAACAAATTAAGTCGACTTAGGTTTTGACACCAAAACCGTTGATTGGAGTTTACAAAACTGAATTAAATCCACGAACGAAACCGCAACGGACTTCGTAGATTACTCATTTTGAAGGGCGATTCTTCCGGAATACGAAGCCCATTTCGTTTTTGCACTCAAATGAATAGGAATCTTTATAATAACTAAAACACGCGCTGTGGTTTAGCTCGTTCTCGCTAAAAAACGAAATTTCTTGCGAATATTCGGTCCGTCTCGACATTTACGACTTGAATTTTGTTACTTTTTATGTCGAAACACATAATTTACGCAGTCTTTGAAAATTTGGATCAACCGGTAAAATAATAAATAAGACAGGAAATTAAAATGATGTTTTTTTTCGAACAATACACCAATAATTACAATTTAGTAAATAAATAATATTACATCGGCATATTTTGGAAAATATAAAAAAAAAATTTCAATCAGCTCTCAATATTTAAGGGAGAGGGGACACGCCCCCAAAAATTTTTGGTACTTTTTCAAAATTGAAAAACTTTTTAAATTTCATTATTCACATTGCTCCAGCAAACCTTGAACCTTGATAACTTATGGAAAAACTGGCAAAATGGCAAAATGGCAAATAAAAATAAAATACACAAGAAAAGTAAAAAGTATTCTAAAATAAATACAAAAGTAAATTTAGAACATTACCAAATTTATTTTACATATTGTATGTTATAATTGTGTAAAAAGTATGAGAATTGGATTGAAAAACTTCAGTTATTGAATATAACTAAATTGTTTACCGAGATCCCACCTTGAAAATGACATGTATGATGTAAAATTGTCTCAGCTTTTGGAAAAAAGTATTAATTTTTTTTTCAAAATTCGGGCAACGGCAATAGAACAGCTTTTTATATCTTTAGCTCAATTTTACGAGCTTTCCACAAGCATAAACGAAAAAAAAAAAAAAAAACAGTTTCAAAAAACTTAAGACTGGTCATCTCTGCCAATTCCCAGGGACAAATGGCCATACCGATAGTTTTAACAAATCGGAAGTAATTTTTAATGATTCTACGCTATAATAGAACAAAGGTATCTAATGATATAAGTTGTAAAAATGTGTAATTATTAAAAGTCAATATTTTTCGCCCGTAAACGGTGAACGTGGTCGATAATTTTCCAGCAGTCAGAAAATCAAATGAGAAGGATTTGACTTACTTTTTAATAATTTTTCTCGATACTTCTACACTTCTACTGGTATGTACGCTCGGTCTACTCTATAGGCACTGCCATATATCGAGTAACAGAAAAAATATCAACGCTGACCCATCTCCCCCGGAATAAACCTACATGAAAATATTAAACACATATATCCTATACTCGAAATCCTTTTCTTCATATATTACATGTGTCGAGAGACGCAGATGAACAGGTATCGGTGTTTATCATAGATCGGTAGCGGGAGTGTGCACGGTTTTTCAAATGACCTTATGGTCTTTATTATTCCAGTGGCTACACATATGTGGCAAAAGTAAATACAGACCAGTATTGAAAATTTTAAGAGGTATATAAGTAACTCGACAGTTCGTGTTCGACTTCATATACCGACATCGAAGAAAAATCTTGCTTGTAAATTCATAATCTCCTTATATTAGCCGGACTAGGAAATAAATGATAAAAGAAATATCGATCCGATTTTTACGAACTTTTTGAACACTTTGTATAAAAATTAACTAGAAGTCAAACTTATGCCAACGAATTAATTTTTTTTATTATTTCGCTTTAATTATGCAAGAAATTTTTTTTTTTTTTTTTTTCCGTTATAAATAAGTGAATAATATTTGCGTCTCAAAAACATTATTGCAAATA
Organism: Tenthredo scrophulariae; assembly: GCA_963978835.1. Classification (NCBI taxonomy): domain Eukaryota; kingdom Metazoa; phylum Arthropoda; class Insecta; order Hymenoptera; family Tenthredinidae; genus Tenthredo; species Tenthredo scrophulariae. The sequence goes on along the minus strand of OZ022230.1, from coordinate 16,726,511 downwards.
AAGATTCGTGTAGACTCAAGTATCTCACGCGTATGTGTAACGGTGTCATTTTTTTTTTTTTTTCTTCTTCTTTGTTTTGGTCTCTCACCCCCTCAGTATCTTATACTATATGCCATAATGATGTGGTATGAATTTGGGATGTGTTGGATTTTTTTAGAATTTCCTCATCGAGTTTTCTCCTTTTCCATTCATTTAACATAGTAAATTTGGCGACCTTGGACATAATGCCATATATCTTTTGAGTTTTTCTTGTTAATTGCGACCACTATGCCGTGGATTGTTCAGATATATCTACTCGATTTTTTGCACCATCATTTATTTATTCATTCATTTATTTTTCTCAATTTTTGTCTGTTTATAGTCATTTTATAGTCATTTATTACAGAGCATAGGGGAAGAAAAAAAAAATGAATGGTGGTGCGAAACATCGTGTAGATATATCTGAACAATCCCCCACATAGTAGTCGCAATTAACAAGAAAAACTCAAAAGATATATGGCATTATGTCCAAGGTCGCCAAATTTCCTATGTTAAATGAATGGAAAAGAGAAGAACTCGATGAGGAACTTCTAAAAAAAATTCGACACAGCCCAAATTCATACCACATCATTATGGCATATAGCATAAGATACTGAGGGGGTGAGAGACCGGAATAAAGAAAAAAAAAAAAAAAAATGACACACCCTAGTGTGTATGAATAAATGTTTCTTTTTTTTTTGTTTTTTTCTTTTCTCTCGGTTTTGTCTCTCACTTGGTGTCAATCTTTCGGCGTCCATGTGGACTGCTGATATAATACTCAAGTAGATATACGACGTACGTGCAGAATGACGCATCGAATATGGAACTGAAAGGTATTGAATGTTAAATAAACATTAATCGTGTGACGTGTGTATAAAATACAGATCGGAAGATTCCGAGGAAGATTAGTAGGTAGGGGCGGCGGGGCGAGTTGTGACAATGCTTCGAAAATACTTTCTGTTTAACCAGGCGGTCAATGTGATGTTACATTTCATACTAACCCCACAGGGCTAGTTGTTAACGAAGCAATAGCGAAATTACGTTGATATCGGTATAATTAGACCATCAAAAGCGATTTTCAGGTACAAAAGTTAATCTTCCGGCCTGTATTCGAATGAGTCTACTGCCCTATCAGTAGGTGGTAAGTTATTTGTGGTATTATAGTCGAGATATTCTATTGATGACATTGAAGTTTGCATCGTTGGCACGCAAATGAAATAAAATTTTAAATATACTAATCTACCAAAAATGATCCTGCTATGTTTAAAAAGTGAAGACGACTAGAAATGTCTCGAAAATGTTATTGAACCTAGTAGGATCATTTTTAGTCTATGTATATATTTTTTTTTAATTTACGTTGCATTCCGTTGCGTTCCAACGATGCAAACTTCAATGGCATTCTATTTTTTGCCTAGACGAACACGTTCCAAAATTCATTTGTGACCCTTGATTACACTAAGTGGGCATAAATCGCTGTGCCAAATTCCACATTAAACAAAATTAGTACATTGTGTATCAAGGGCGCAAAGAGCTATATTGCGCGCGTGCAATACGCGGCACGAGCCGAAGGCAAGTGTGCTGCATGCACACTCGCCAAAATAGCCTTGTGCCCGTGATTGCACACGATATTTTTCTTAACACCTGCTCTGTAGAAATGCCTCTTTTCAGACCGAGTGAGCGGGCGCAAAACATGATTTTGCGCCCGAGGGCAAAATCGTAGGGGGTGAGGGAGATTACTCCCTCATTTCACTTGGAATGCCCCTTACATGGAAAAAAAAAACTGAAGGAATCATTTCTCCATCATCGCTTTAGGCTCTCATAATCATGGCCTCCACGGAAATTGACATTCGAATAATGTAAAAACCATTCTTAGACTCTATTTTCGCACGAAACGAACATGTTTTTAGACGTATGTGTTCGGAATTGAATTAGAATTGGCGCAGCGTTGGCCCTTTTTGCGTTTTCGACGCTTGGGCTCGTGTAATAATCGAAATGTGTCTCCCCACCCCCATTTTTCGAAAAAAAAGGAGGTGGGGGACGACCAGGGAATGCCCTTAAATATAAAACTTTGTCGTATGTATGTATGTAATGACATTGAAGTTTGCATCGTTGGCACGCAACGAAATCCGAAATAGCTATTTACGTATCAAGTCCGAAAAGTGTCACTTTTCGGTATGGGTTATTTCTAATATGAGCCGATCAAGTGTGCCGTGACACAGCACACTCAGAGACGAATTTTGGAAAATACCCATACCGGATTTGACACTTCTCGGACTTGGCGCGTACAATATTTTATGCAATCCGTTGCTTGAAGATTCACTTTTAAAATTACTGGTATTATTGCGTTTTTCTGTATCAAAACATTTTGACTCAGACATTTGACATTTTTTGACATTTTGTTTTGTAATGTGTGAACGTAGTCAGAAGTAACCTGACTATGTTTATTTTAATAAAACATATTCATACAGTCCTATAATATTTCACTATATTTTAGTGACCTGAAATTGGTCACTTTGCGGCCTAAATCCGATACTCAAAAAGTCAACTTTCAAACAACGGGCCGCATAAAAAAAATTTTAAATATACTAATCTACTAAAAATGATCCTGCTATGTTTAAAAAATGAAATGACTTGAAAATATTATTAAATCTAATAGGATCATTTTTAGTCTATGTATGTATATTGTTTTTTGAATTTACGTTGTATTTCGTAGCGTTCCAACGATACGACTTCAATGTCATTCTATGTAATATATAAATGTTTCACATTATTCTCCGTAACTTTGTGAATATATTCTTCTCGATCCATGTTATTAGGAACTTTCTTATTCATTTTCATATGACTAATGCATTCCGAAAATAATTTTCAAAATTTTCATCATTTTTGAAATCTAACTGTTGCAGCTGTTATGAAATCTCCATCTTCGAACAGGGCTCAAAAATTTTGTTATATTCTCCTAGAATTTTCTGAATTTTTTCAGATTTTAGAAAATGGGCGGTCCAAGCGGTTTCGAAATAGCAATATCTCTGATACGAACGATTAAAAAAAATTCAAAAAAATCAGGGCTTTGTTTTTCGACCATTACTTTAACAGAAAAAATTTTGGAGTAGATCGGAAATATCGATTTCCTATCTCGATCGATATTTCGTGGAATGCCCCAATATGATATTATCATTCCTATTAGGGTTGAAAAATAATTAGCAATTGAATTTTTATCACGAGCTTCGAGGTGTAGGTACCGCAGAATTTCGAGAACGAGTTTTTCTCGCTTTCCCGGATGTTCCACCTCGGAAATGGCTATTATTGGAAGATAATTACATGAAAGCATATCGACACAAGAACCCACGTTTCTTCCTTATTGCAAAGACCAGATACACCCACAGTACCTTTATACAGTACTTGAATCGACGCCGTTTGACGCGATGATGAAATCAACGTGTGTCTTCCTTGTCTGGAGGCCATAGGCTTCGCCGACATGCCGGAGTGATTAACCTGCTCCAATGGACAAGGTCGACACAACTCCTAGCCGTTGATCAATTGCACATGCTCAGAAAACGAATTGCTACAGTTTCTAACCAGCAAAATCGGACTGATACTTTTCCGATAAAATTATTAATTTTTTTTCATATCAACGCCCAAAAATCATTTCAAAAGAATATTGAAAATAAGACTTCCGGCGGATGGAATATTTTTGAAAAAAGTCTAAAATTACATATCTCTACGAAACTTGAGGATCAAACTTAAGGGGGTATATGTACAACTTCGGAGGAATTGAAATTTCGAAAAAGAAATTCATCTTTTTCTGCGACTTGAGGACTCTGACTAATTCCAGAAAAAAACATCATATCTGAGGAGGGGGTTCGACCCTCATTAAGCATATTTTACATCATGTATTACTTTCGGTCTGATAGTGGCTGCGCTGAAGATAAGAAAATACAAATTGACTCGGTTGTCGTAAAGAATCAGGACCACCGTTGGATCAATCCTGAAATGTTTGGTCCTCAATTGTTCATAGGAGATACCTCTATGGCATGGACACAGGGATTTTTGATATTGCAAGAAGTACTTGAGTTATTCAATTTTTACAATTTTTAATTTTTTTTAAATTTTTAAATTCTTACTTTGTTCCCAGTATTTCAATCAAAAATGGGTTTATCAAAAAAATCCTTCGTTCATACCGTAAAGGCATCTCCTATGACCAATTGAGGACCAAACAATCTCGAACTTGGTGAAAAAAGTGGACAAAAATCGCCCGTGGTATATGATCGAAAGAAAAAACGATTTCAGCCGCGATTCAAGCAGCCACTGATTTGAATCGTTTTATTTACATATAATTACGAATCTGCTCAATACCTACTGTAATACATTCTTTGTTCTTTCTCTGTATCACCGGATGTTCAACGTCCCATTGAACGGGAACTAAAATTCATTATAATTAATGTGGAGATTTCGGGGAGCGTAACTTCCTCTTCTGCAGCGTAATCAGAATAGATCTAGCGGTACGCATCTCATTTTATTTTACATCACGCCTATATATATATTCGAGAGTAACATATGTTTTATGTTCAGTATGACAAAATTACTAGTATCATCATTTTCATAGATTTGAAAAAAAAAAAAAAAAAAAAAAAAACCAGTTTCATTTTTATGTAGATATATAATGAAAAACCATTTATGAAGTAAAGTAATTTTACCATATTTCCAATCCATACTTGCAGCAATTACTTAATCTGCAGGTAAATTGGGATTCGCTTTTCAATTGAAAGGACAAAATGGAAAACGATGACGATAATTCGAGGAGCAAAGTTTTCCCAAATCTTAAAAACACAATAATTACAATACGTTATCTACATTAGGGTGCGGGTTCTCAATTCGATCATATTCAAATTTCGATGCTTCCATGGGTAAAAATATGTCGAAATATACACAAAAAAAAACAATGATTCCAAAATCCCAGAACATTCCTATTTGAATAACAGGCGATTTTTACTACTTCGGGGTTATTTTTTACCTCGTATCGCAATAGCATCTGAAACTCTGTATACCCTTGTTACTTATAGTTATAGTAGTAGGTATCCGTAAAAAAATGTAGACATTTTAAACGACAAAAAATTTTATTCATCACAATTTTGAGTTGGGATTTTTTTTTGTTTTAATAATAAACGCACGCGTAACAAGTGCGGATTTGAGAGAAAATCGTCGTAACAATGGACATAGATATCCTGTTATGGTTATAATAAAAAAAATGAATTAGTAACTTCCGAGTCCGATTTGTGATGTAAAAGAAAAAAAGATTCTTATCTTTTATACATAAACGACGGTATGATTAATCAGCAATATAGGTTACTGCATACGGCCATACGTCCGTTTTTATTAGTTTTTTCAATAGTTTTTATTACGCATTGTATTCAATCGCTATAATTGCAGGAAATCGCCATAATTGCAGCTTTCAACGTTAACAAACCTAGGAAATTCAATTACGTTAATATATTGGATTGCACCGGCTGTTTTTGTCCCATTGTTAATATTTCTTTTTATAAATAAATAAATATTAAACTGAACTTTAAAAAAAAAAAAAAAAAAAAAAAAAAAAAATGGATTTTCCTCGATACGTCCAAGATCAAGAAAATTCTGATCCAAGTTAAAGTTGTAACATTTTTATAGAATAATATAACAAAATTGTTGTCTGCGTATTATCGTTTCGGGAGGCAACCGACTAACAGAAGAAATTCAACTTTTAGTAATAATTATAGCTCTATTTTCAGAGAGCAGGGAGATACCTTCTTACTATTGAACTCGAATAAAAAGGACGAATACTATGGAACAAATATTCTCACAAGTTTATTAAATATCATTTCACGTAATGACCATTATGTCATTTCATATTCACCTATGGAGTAAATTCGGATTACATTTAATAATGCAGACTGCATTTTCCTATAATGAAAAAAAAAAAAAAAAAAAAATCACATTTTCATAACTTATTTTCTGAGTAAAGAAACTGAATTCTAATCTCGCGTATACATTGATAAACTACATGGTTCGCGGAAACCGTAGTAACCATAAATATGAATTCGTATTTTGAATTCAACAATGACTCGCAGTGAACACCCTCCCAAAATAAAAAGACAGGAAATATTTTGAACAAAACGAACCCGTAGTTATCATTTTAAGATACGTAGATAGAAAAAAAAAAAATAAAAAATCGTGCATATTTGTAAGGTTTAGATAAATTTTATATCAGTGATAATAAGTCCACGCGTTTTTTTTTTTTTTTTTTCATTTAAAGACCGAATTATCGTAAATTGATACATTTAAATTTTATCAGGATAGAATAATTAAAAATCTGGTATAATCTCTGCTTTAGATATTTTGTATCGAATATATTACGCGATGAAACTATGACAATGTATTGCGCATGTACCAATTTTCTTTGAAGATCATTCGTCTGTCGAACTAAAACCACGCGATTTCGGCCTATCAGCCTGTTGGACAAGTTCGTCATAGTATACGATACGCACGACATCTCCTCGATGATTATTTTCATCTACGGCTGAAAAATGTATATAAAATACAGATTTTAATTTTATATTATTGTATCCAAATAATATTCCCACCCAATTCTTACACATAATTATTATCATCAAAATTTTATAAGAGCACGACTTAAACCCACGCAGTTATATCTGCGATTGAAAATTATCTACGCCGTATTTTATTGAGATTTTTTTAATTCGTAAAAACAAGACGAAGATAGTATGTAAAACCTTTCCTTATTTAATGCTTAAAAATAACGTCCAATTTCAACACATCTGAGACCCAAGGTAGTGTGATCAATCTTTATACACGATAAATATCAGAGTTCTTCGCACGCATGTCCTGCTACTGCATAAAACAAAAAAAAAAAAAAATCGGAAACAGTGTTGATATAATCGTATAGGGTATATTGATGGAATTAATCCTTCGCCATGTTAATATACTACAGGGTGTGATCCAACCCGCGATACATATATCTATGATACATACGGTAATGTTATATCATACGAAAATACCTTTTTTGTTAGAACCTTCGTGGTGGAGGCAGGATAACTTAATCCGTGTTATCGAACGTAACACAGTAAACAGCGTAGAACCATTTAGAAGGAGGGTAATTGTTGTGCTATAATTTCTACACGTAGGGTTAATAAGAGGGATTATTATTGTAGATAGAAGATTGGAGAGTCCGTATCTCTACCGTTTGTTAAACATTTCATTCAATCTTAACACTCGAATCACTTACTGACGTAAAATGTCGGCGTAACTATAGGTAGTATAGCTATGTAGTAGACAAAAAAAATTTAGCGATCATATATTTTATGGTTTTGTTATTACATCGGCACACAACACTGTGCCTTACTAATAATACGTCAGTTTATTTTCAGTGTTAAAAACAACGGAGCAAAGCTATCATTTTGACTGATTCTAAAGTCGGGAAACTTCACCTCTGTAAACAATCACAACGATTCTACACGAGAGACAGCGACCGACTGATTAGAAAACCCACGAACTAGAGATGAGCTGGGTGATCGCTAACGGGGAGGCATGTTTCGGTTCCCTTCAAATTTAGTAAGCGAAAACCGACCGCAGCGACATCTAGACCGATGATCGTACGAAGCTTAGGGTTTCTGTAGGTAAGGGTGGAAATTTTTCGACTTACATCACGTCATTCGATACCCTGAACTCCTCGGTACTGTACAAGTTACCAATCGAGAGGTAGGCGATTCAAACTTGTATTAGTAGGGTCTTTTTCATTCGAAAAAAAATTAGAATAGAATGTTGATGGTTTGTGAAATGATAGCACGGATTAATGTTTTTTTCAAATTTCATTTATTCACAATGTTTGAATCATTAGAAATTAGATTCTTAAAAATCAAAATAAATAGTCGAATTTCTGTAAGTCAGAGATTTTCAATCAACAAAATTTGATTTATAAACATGTGATACAAATCGCAAGCAAGAACCAGAAGGATAATGTTTAAGAACGTTTCTCTGACTTTTAGGACTTGACATTGTATTTAGCACCTCATCCCTGACTGAAAGTAGATATATGCATATCGGTTACGTTTATATGTATACATATTATATATATACAGAAGAAGGACGTATTGGCCAATTCGCACTGTGCTTCTTGCGATATATTGCGCAGAGTTTAGTACGCATTTCAGCTATAGCTGGTTATTGTATTATAGACACAAGGAATCAATATTTCAAACACAGAAGCTCTTTGAACTTTGTGTTATAGGCCATCCTCGTGAACTTTGAGTGTCTGCGCGCGCTTTGCGGATATATAGCTGATTTTTACGAGATTTTTGTCTACGAAAACTGCAGCTTCTATCTATCAAACCGTTTTACTTTCGCATTCTGTTTGCAAAAGAATTCAGAATACATGAACTCGCTATTTTTATATCAATCAATTTTCATAATAACGCTGAATATATTTATACAATATTCGCATTAGGAAAAACGACGATAAAATACAAACGAATTATTCGAATGAACGCAAATGGTATCATTAAGCGTCCCTGAACCATTTGGAAAGACAATGATATATACGAATTATACCAATTCAATCTCGAAAAGCTACTGATCCGATATTAAAAACGTGCTATTCAAAATTGGTATCATAATGCTAATTTCGAATTAGTTTAATAAACTTTTCAGCCTCTGATGATACCGAAGACTCTATACAATAGAAAGTTTCGCCAGTTTTCAGCTCTGATACCCACAAGTACGATAAATAGTTTTTTATCCAAATACTAGCCGAAATTCAGAACATCAGAATTTAATTAATCCAATTAGCACTGGCAATATTCGAAAACAAACTATAAAATATGCTTATTCCTCGTCTTTTTATCTCCCGAGAAAATGATTGGCATTATTTATACCTCTTTGTTCATACGTGCATCTACTGCACATGACATTTTTACCGACACCCATGCTAATGTAGTTCCAATGCGCACTAGCTGGTCGCAACAGCGCCACATGGGGGAGCTTTCTAAAATATAGTTCGCGTCCACTCTCTATCTCTTTTAAGGACCCTCCGTTATGGAATGAGTCAACTACCCCCTCCATAGACTCAAGATAGGTCGTCATCGTTAACGGGATTCCCCATAACTCCTGGGAGCCCAATTGGCCAGACAAAGACAAAAACTTCCGACAGAAAGAGATGAACAGATTACTTCCTGTTCGTGAACTTCTCTTCTCTCTCGCATCGATAGGTCGAATAATTGGTAAACCATATTCTACCACGTATTCAAATCCCGTATTCATACAATGAATGAATGCCATATTTCCTCGTTTCTTAAAAATTAGACAATTCAGTATTTCCTTCGAAGAATTGTGGGATTTATACGAAATAAAAACTCACCCTTATTCCGACACTAGCGCCACGGTCGGTCGTGACCACAGTGTGTCGCGAGGCTGTTCTATACAAACTTTCTATACTTTATGTTCATAGAACGAGAATTATAAGTGGTCAGTTATGGTTGGTTATGGTACTGCTGTTATCCGGAATAACGCAGTGTATTTCTATTCACTGTTTAAACGTGAAACACAAACGTATTAAGTTGTGATTGCAAAACCTTTTTTAATACTACAATATTATGTGATAATAATAAAATTAAATAAAAAAAAAAAAAACATACGAATAGCATTCTGTGTCAATGTGAAATGGAACACTGCAGGCTGCCTTGAAGGTATATCTACAGATTTCATGTTATTCAATAACTAATCATCGATGTTTAGTAAATAATGAACTGTCTGACTAACCTAATAGGAAAATACAGTCGCGTTATTTTCGTAACAATCTTATCACTCGCTGCATTTTCATATGTATATATATACATATCTACGTATATAACGCATACTTTAATCAAAAAAACCTTAATGATAGCCTCGAGCTGTTTTCCCATTACAATTACCGTTGCAATTACATTTCGCGCTGAATTAGTGTACGCGATTATTCGTTCTTATTTATCAATTTATTAACCATAGAATGTATTATCGGTATGGCTTAGTGAATTTTTATTATACTAGACTCCACCTTAATGTTTAGTGTCTAATTCTCAGTCATCTGAATTGCTGCTTGTCCAACATTACTCGTCACGTTTTTGTAATAATATATCATTTAAAAGTTGATTTTGTTTATTAGTACACTTATTTTTTTCTATTGTTAGAAAAAACAAAAGAACAAAAAAAAAAGGCAAACGAATTCTGTGCAGTAGTTTCATCGAATCATTACACTCGTTGATCGAATTCTATTACCAATTTCAAATTTTTTTCTCATACTTTGATGATATATGCTTTATTTTAGGTATATTTTTTGAGGTACTGATGGATTGATAAGAAACTATCGCCAATTATCTTTAACACAGCCTTTATTTGGGACGAGATTTGGCTGCATGCTGTACCTATAACCACCACTCACTCACTATCACCCTTATCATTCTACTGCACGTTATGCATGCGTGTTGGTTTACCGCTATATTCATATGATTGAAATAATTCATATAGTATTACAGAGGACCGGTACCAGATTTGAATTTTCTTGCTAATTCTAAGTTTAAATTGAGAAAAACTCTTTGCTGATATTTAGTGGAAGAAATAACCTGGGTACATTTCATTTGGAGTAATCGATAAATTGTAGAATCCGATATTCAGTTCTGTACAACTATATGAATTAGTTAAATCGACTGTATTTAATAAATATAAGATTGTCAAAATTATAAATAAAATACCTATGTAAATAAATAAATAGTTAGACACGCTTGAATTTGTGTATATAGTATCAACGCCATTTACAGCATTGGAATACTCCTTACTTATACTGCACTTATTATACTTTAACTTTTTCTAATAAATTTCATTTTCACCTGATATACATCACTAATCTTTTATTCCCACACCTTTGGTACCCTAGTCTTAGATATAGCATATATTTATGGATTACTCATATCTTCATATCTACTGCATGAGTGAGCTAAATTTCTCTTGGCTTCTTTAAGACCCATCAACACAGACATCGAATATATTTAGGGAATTTCATCCCATGTCAGCTAGCTTGTGATGCTCACCGTTTTCTATTTCATCAACATTTCTTTTTATCGTTTAGTTCCTATTGAAAAGAGTTTCCGAAAAATTTGGAGCTTTTGAGATTACGCGGGGTCTTATTATCGCGCAATGCATCGATAAGCGATAAATTCAAGAAAATAAAAAAATAAATTAGAATGGTCCAAGTTGTGAAAAATGATATTTTAGTTTATAAAAAACTGAAATAAGAATGTGAAAATCTATCCAAAAAAATTTTGTTGTTTCCTTTTTTGCACGAAAGTATACGATTCAAGACGAAAGAAATGACCTATACTTTTGAGTCGATATCTATATATTTTCGGAAAAGCTATATGGACATTGAGAATTTTAGATGCAAAGTTCTCTAAAAATCCATCAATTTTCGAGGGGTTGAGATAAAATTCTCAAAATTTTCGTAAAAACTTTTTTCACCAGGTATTAAAAAATAAAAAAAATTTAAGAAGTCAAAGGTCACAGGCTGGATGATTTGGGATGGAATGTCCCATTTATTCTTATTCATCGCTTGGATGTAGTACTGGCCAATACAGGTGATCTGGTAAAAATAAATTTACGAATTTCTACCAATCATTAGAGAAATTAGGACCTTTCCTTTTTTTTTTTCTTTTTTTCTAATTATTTTAATTTACCTTATTCCTTGAGAAATTATTATTACTAGAAGACAGTAGTGAAATCGTGCCGGATAACCGATCGATTATTGATTCCCTCATACTCCCTTTATCAAATGGTTTTATCTTTGGGTAGGTGATACTTTTTTTTTTATAAAAAATACAGCTTACAAGCTGCACTGAGACAATATTTTTATTCTATGGATACAATGAGGATTTTACGCCAAAACCGGCTAATTCCACTTTGTAGTTCTCGCGCATATTCTGGTAATACAAGGACATAACGGAGCCGGGTTGCGGCTCAGAATTTTTAGAGCGTTGAACGGTAAAAATTGCGATTTTTAATATTACCGCACTCACAGTTTTTAGAAAGGCTTATTACCCCGAAAATCTTACACAGCCGATTTTAAAAACTCTGAGATTTCGAGCTGTTTGAAAATTTTGAAAATTCGGAACCACAACTCCTGTTTTTTTTTTTTTTTTTGTTTAATTAATAAAATAATATTTTCGCACTTGAGATTGATCTTCTCGCTCTTCCACTATTCGACATTATTCAGCATTGAATAGAGAAGATTACTAGGCACTATATTTTATGAGTTCATTCGTGTAATTTAGAAATCTCTTTATTGATCATCGTTACGTTTACACGAGTGGATTTGTCCTGGTTTCATTTTTAATAAATTTAATTCTCAAGCTCAGACAAACTTTTTCACTTCCATTAATACGCCTTTTAATTAGGTACACGTTGCGCCATGCTCATGAATTTTTATAATACAATTAGTTGAATAATAAATGAATGGCATAATTCGTTTACTATCCTAAAAAAATCTGCTCTTCTCACTTGGTCGATTTTGGCTCAAAAATCTTCATCATATAATTGTAATGCCAATTTCAAACTTAGAACGGTTCATTCAGTCCACGTCGTCAATCATTCGAAGTGTATTAACAAATGGATTAAAGTCCTTTTAATCTCTCGATTTTTCCATCTCCGATCTCTGAGCATTACGTAATCCCAAGATACAGCGTGGTATTGGATAAAGGATCAGCTGAATTATCTAGAATTAATATCTAACTGCTATCAGTGCAACATGTCGCAATTATGAAAAGTTATGGTATGGCTTCTTATTCCATAATCCAATTTTTTCATCCCTATTTATATCGCAATCTATTCTTGCTTAATTGGTGCTTAATCACTATGTATACGTCAGTTTGGTAAATTACTAGGCAGTGTATCCGTGAGCTGTGCACCTACACGCCTATCCACGTCGCCCAACGTGGGTTTAAGGCAAAACTCACAATTAGTTGAGGAGAATTATTATCTGCATGTACCTATATGTATACGCATGTCGGAGCTACGCAACTAGCCTTTCGCTAGAATTACATCAGCACTAAATGCACGGAAATCTAATGTTGGGGAAATTCACAAACAGCTAATGTGAAATGAACACATACAATGCAATGCCGTAAATTTCACAAAGCTATCCGATGAAAACCGAAAGTAGTTCCGCATCTATAAATTATTTGATAATTAGGTGTGGAATTCATCAGCTCCAGCACATGAATTATTTTACCTATTTTCCGCACTTCCTATTTGTGTAAGTAACGTCAGAAAACTGAAACAAGTCGCTTTTAAGAAAGTTAAGACGGTGCCCGTTTCGCCCTGCTCTCCTTTACGACGTTTTTTGGAAAACTGAAAATGGTTTTTCATCGATTTTTGCGGCTTAATACGCGGTGTAAGTATATCTCGACAAAATCAACTGGTCATGATATAGTTGGGACATTATTTTCACCCTGAATAATATTTTTAATTTTTTACCCGTAACAAGAAAGATCTCGATTTTCAGAATCAGTACGTCACGCGAAAGTTGGATATTTTATCCGGATATTGGAGTAATCTTTACATCCCCTTGACAGGGGCGCCAATGAATTTGATTTCCATACGAAACCCCAACTGCAATTGAAACGCAAAATGCTGCCCAGATAATCATCGGTGATTGCAGTTGGATTTCCACAAATTCGTCTTCCGACCTCATCTTTAATCAGTTTACTTTACTCCGTTATCGATTACGGTCGCATATTTTGTATCACGACATCCGCAGTTCATACTGCACCGCGATATAGTATGTAGATCTGAATCAATACCAGAGTCCAAGGATATACCAGCAGAACATTTTACGTATAGAGCCTATTGAATGGAGTCACACGTACATGGGCTTCAATCCAATATCACATATCGCATTGCTGATGCAAATGTGTCAAATGTGTGCACATGAAATTTAATAATATCATCTGTGTTTACACTATTCCAATTGACACCGAAGATCAACGATCTGTCCGCCTAAACCAATGCCTGGAATTATAACAAGAAGATCCGTTGTGTCGATATGGTTGAAGATGAACTCTGAACTCGGACATGTGAAACGAATTTCACAATTACTTAAGCATTCAATAAACTTTTCGGGTATTTATCATATTGATAAGTATATCAATTGCAATGGAATAAGATTTCATTCTGAGTTACCGAAGTAATAACTATAAACATACTTACACAGATGTAATCGAATTGCAAATTAAATGCCCTGAATGCAGCAAAGAATCACGTCATATGATGTGAAATAAAATCATCCGAATGATTTAAAATCAATTAATACAGCTGATGTTATGAGTTATATTCGGCATTCACTGCAGTATCGATACATATGGGGTACTCCAAGTCAAGTCACGGGGTCATCGGCCGGACCCTTCCGAATTCGACCATGAATTTTTTTAGGTCCTTTCGGGCCCAAAAGATTTCCGCTTGATTTAGCGATGTTAGAGGGTGCGGGACCGCGGTCAAAGAAAAAAAAAATTGAAAAATAACTCAGGCTCCATTCCAGGAAAATTTATGGTCAAAATCGAAAGGGATCCGGCCGATGGCCCCGTCCTCTGACTTGGAATGCCCCATAACGATCAGCTTCGATAATACCTATCGCAGATATCATCTAAATCGCAATCATCAGCTTCCTTAAAATCCGTATCCGAGATCCTTACATAATGCGAACCACCCAATGCAGGAGTGACATTTATCGTGAATAAAATCGCGTCTGATATAAGCACATCGTCAATCACTAGCGTGAATATCATGAATATCAGAGTCCGAATATCTAGGTCAAAGTTGACGGTTTCACACAACTCTTTTTTTCAGCGAATCCTCATTATATGAGGAATTGGGCTTCTGACAAGACATACGATTCGCTGAAAAAAAGAGTTGTGTGACACCGTCAACTTTGACCTAGATATTCGGACTCTGATATTCATGATATTCACGCTAGTGATTGGCGATGTGCTTATATCAAACGCGATTTCATTCACGATAAATGTCACTCCTGCATTGGGTGATTCATTTTGTAAGGATCTCGGATACGGATTTTACGGAAGCTGACGATTGCGATTTAGATGATATCTGCAATAGGTATTATCGAAGCTGATCGTTATGGGGCATTCCAAGTCAGAGCAGGGGCTCATCGGCCGGATCCCTTTCGATTTTGACCATGAATTTTCCTGGAATGGAACCTGAGTTATTTTTCAATTTTTTTTTTACTGTAACTCTGCGATAGCTTTTGCAATCCAATCGTTATCCTCTTCATGAGAGAAGATATCGGTTTTCCTGACCGATATTATTGCTTACGATGAGTGTGGGCAGAGAGATCGACAAGTGCGCGAGATTAGCTAGCATAATCACCGTATACGGATTTTTTTTATTGCTCTCATATCAAACCGTGGTTATTATACTATAATTATACAATCTAAATGAGCTCACTCCTTATAGGGGTGTAATGAAGTTATTGTATGGATAAATTGAATCGCGCTTTTTTACACCTTCCGCAAAGACATCCGTGGGCTACTACAAGGTCGCACAGCGTGTGACGCGAGATTTCAACACGTGTCAAGTACTCCTGATGTCGGAAAACGATAATGACCAACGGTCAAGGCTAGCCGGATATCAGAATAATAATATATTGGCCCCGTCTGATCCTATAGAAATTTCACCTGTGATCGTGAACGATAAACGATCTTCCAATCTAATTCCACTGATTTAATTAAGAAATGAATGTTTGATAGATGAATATGATAATTAATCAGTTAATTAAATCAATGGAATTCAATTATTTGACATTATCCGTGAGGAAATGGTTAGTCGATTTTGTTATAAACGATTCAGAAACATCATAAATCACATCATATTTGTTGTTAGCGATTGATGAATACATTGATTGCTTCAGGTATCGAGATGTCTAAACGAGTAAGCTTTTATGGGCTGGTAGGCCTTGGATCTTTATGTTTGGTTTTTTTATTCTTCAACCAGAGATACGGCACCTCATTGAAACATCGAATAACCTGGGAGGTAAGTTCAATGAACCCTATGCAAATTAAATACATAAGTGTTAAAGTTGTCGCGGCTATTCAACTCAAAAAAATCGAGTTTTATATAAAAAAAAAAAAAAAACAGACAAAGAATCAACTCAACTTTATATTGATTTCCGATACTCAACTCTTGAATATTTTCGGTATAAACGAAAAACCATCCGCTCGAAGACTCCACTCAGTTAATTCAACGGCAATCACACAGCGTGCGACTATATTTTACTTTTGAATAACTTCTAAAAAAATTCACTTCGAATTCACCCACCGAGAGAAATCGCCCTCCAATGAACCATCGACTGAAAAATCCGTAGTTCAATTTTTAATCAAACATCGATTAGTTTGAATCCTAAGATCCTCGAATCGATAACTACAAATAGGTATATGCAACCAATCCTAAATCCAACGTCTTCCAGGGTTAGCTTTACTTAATCTATTATTGTCCCTGGAATCTTAATGAATTAGATTCTATTGACGTATCAGACTTCATGCAGAGGAAGCGCTTATCCAACTTTCTATTAGATTCATATATCATACCTAGAGCTGTGTCCCTTGTGCTGAAATTGCGATTTCACATTTAAACGCAGGAATCGCATACTGGTTGCAAAATAATGAAATTTCAAACGCATTTTTTATAACGCAAGGTAATGTTTATGCAAGACCATGCTAATCCCGAGGATTGAACATGAGAGGCATGCGAAATAAAGTTCGCAATTTGTGCCTCCTCATGTTCCATGTAATTGTATTTTTATTAAAACAGAACCTTGACAGTTTCATTGCTATTTCTTTCTTGATAAGTTGATACCGAAATTGCTCCAACGATATTATTAGCCTATTTGCAGATTGACCTCCAGATTTAATGTACGCCTAGCGATTGATAACAGAAATAAATGAATTTTATTACCTCATTCAGCATTACACAAGGTTTTATCGCTTCATGCATTATGAGTCTCGAGTAGTCATACATAATCGGGTGATCGTAATCTGGAGGAGAACCACAAGGTTTGAATCAGTTGCGAAGTATATTTATTAGCAAGTACGGGCTTATCCCTATCCGCGAGGGAATGCTATGCTAATAACACGTAGGTATTTAAGCTTTAAATAATTCCCGAACATATGAGAATTGATAATTCATTCAACGGTGTTAAAACGTGTTAAAAAAATGACGAAAATATTCATTTTTCAGAATGACTAAATCGGTTTCACAAAAATTTATTAAAATTTTTCCAGGATTGATTGAATCCAGAAAATTTGTCTTTTTGTAATTTTTTTTATCAGTGTTTTCGAAGAGAACAGTTGCTCGTACCAATCCCGTACATTGAATGCGAATTAGATAGGAAGAGCGGATTTTCCTTTTACCGTTTATAGCGAGGAATGAAATATACGATAAAAGTCTATCTGTGCTTTTATCAAGGATAAAATCTTATTTTTTGGTGTCTTCAGGGGTCCAAAAAAACATGTTTCGAGCACTTGTCAAAGTCCGAAATAAAAATGTCATGAAGCTACGTATTATCTTAGAAATGATTGATTTTCACCGTTTTGTATTTCCGAATAATTCTGTCGCACTAAAAAGGAAAAAATCAAATTATTTGACGCATGTTTTCGGAACGATTTTTCCCGCTCTTTCACGTAAAAATATCCATTTCATTCGTAACAGAGCCAATGACCGCAAAAATATGTTTTCCAAATTTCAATGACTTTTTTTCAAATTCAGGCCGCGTTTAAAAAGTTTGAAAAATTCTTAAAAATTAGTTTGGTTCGTTATCCTCAACCCTCGTACAGGAAATTATGAGATGGCGATGGGTTCTACGTTGAAATCTCCTTCTTATCTCGACAAATGTTAGAAAAAAGCCCTCTGATTTTTATTCTATTATTTGGGAACTAGAAAAATAAATTTCTTTATCAAATGTCATTTACCTCGGTCAATATTGCTTTGTGAAATTCTTTTTCAACATTCTTTGTACAAAATATTGTGATACCGTGCGGGGGTTTCATTAAGTTATTATTTTTTATTATGTTATAGTTTTTCTGCGTGAATTTTTTTTCCGATTTTCAAATCCTTCTCATTTAGTATTTTGGAAATTTCCGGGTCTCTGTTATGGGGGTTGAAGATAAAGGATCAAACTAATTTTCAAGAATTTTTCAAAATTTTTAAGCTCGTGTTACGTCCTGACATAGCCATTCCTCACCTTTCCGACTATTCTCCCACAGATCCCTCGCCTATCACACGCTACCCAACGCCTGACTTCCTTGAGCCTACTCTTCTCCTCAAAATCACACCAGAACTGCATCTGCACTTTTGCTTCCCCACCTCGCTTAGAACCAACCTTTCTTCATTACTCTATTCTAATTGTCAACTTACTCTTCAGTCAACCTCCAATCTCTTCACGTCTTCTCTCCTTCTTCTATCCCTACATCCTCCTTCATATCCAACTTCTACTTCAAAGTCAACTCTCCAACTATCTACTTCTTTCCTAACACCTTCCTTCACTCTCACATCGTCATCTATCACGCTCTTCCTATATTGGGGCACACCTCTCACCAAGTCTCATTTTCACTTATAACTACGAATAAACTATCAAATCGATCTACATATATATAGCTGTCATTCGTTCACGTCTACCTCCTCACAACCTTACCCCAATATAGTAGCGTTATAACCCTGACATAACACCCGGCCCAAATTTGAAAAAAATGTCATTGAAATTTTGAAAACGTATTTTCGCGGTCATCGGCTCTGTTCCGAATGAAATTGATATTTTTACGTGAAAGAGCGGAAAAAATCATTCCGATAACATGTGTCAAATAATTTGATTTTTTCCTTTATAGTGCGACAGAATTATTCGAAAATACAAATCGGTGAAAATCAATCATTTCCAAGATAATACGTAGCTTTATGACATTTTTATTTTTGACTTTGACAAGTGCTCGAAACATGTTTTTTGGACCCCTGAAGACACCAAAAAATTAGTGTACGATGAAAAAAATCCATCTGAAAAAGTGGCCCAGTTGACGTGGAAAGCCTCATATTTGAGCTATCGCGTAACCCTTATGTCCCCTCACTTAAAGTATAAATCTTTGATATAAATATCTAAGAACAGAACTTCTTTCCTTTTTACTTCTTATACACGACCTGCACTGATTATCCATGTATTAAATCGTTACAAGTTATCAGAAATATCCTTTATTTTTGTAGGTATGAAAAAAAAAAAAAAAAAATTAAATAAATAATCACACGA
Source organism: Tenthredo scrophulariae (assembly GCA_963978835.1). Taxonomy (NCBI): domain Eukaryota; kingdom Metazoa; phylum Arthropoda; class Insecta; order Hymenoptera; family Tenthredinidae; genus Tenthredo; species Tenthredo scrophulariae. Next base: position 16,707,121 of record OZ022230.1, on the reverse strand, counting down.
AATGATCGATCATTCCATTCATTGAATCGTTATTACTGATGCACTTTTGCTTTAGGAAATTGAACCAAGATCACAACCCCTTGAGGTTCAAGAGCCAATATTGGTAAGGCAACTTCGATATACCTTTTACCAAAATTCTTGCATCTTTCATTGAAATCTGACGTGACTTGATTGATTTCATTAATTTTCTCTTCGTCTTCTTGAGCTTGGCAATTAAACTGAAATTCATATATCTTATGGTGTATACGCTGTAGTTGTGTATGCCTTTACCTCCTAACTGTCTTTCCATGTATCTGTTGATACTTTATCCGCCCGTTGGCATTTATTCAATAGGTTTCACCTGCACGTTTAATAAAAATATTTTGCTCTATAATTGTTTATATATGACTGAAATTTGTGTGTGAAATATTGTTTTCATAGTTATGTGAGTGGAACTAAAGGCTTGGATGCTGAAGGATCGTTAAAAAAATAAGCCCATGATAAGCGTTCGCTATGTTATTTTTCAAAAATTCTGCAATGTCTATACGAATGTCTAATTCAATCGATAAGCTCACTATTCATATGTACGATTATCGTAATGACCGAGTTTTCTTAACTGTTAACAAATATCATATTCCTTACAGAATACAGATGATATTAAGGAAGTTGATGAATCGAATGCTTCATCGAATGCAATACAACAAGTTATCAATCAACAACGAAGAATGATTCGTGAGGAAATGATAGGCTACCGATATCCTAATGGAAAATATAATAAACGTGCTAAGTAAGAGGATTATTTTTACATCGCACGTATATGTATACAGCTGAATTTTTGCATATTTGCAATCATGAGATGAATTCTTTTTTTCCAGCAAACTTGAAGACTTAGTTTTAGAAAAAAATGGGAAACCTATTAGGAGTATAATTTTAACAACGTGGCGCAGCGGGAGCACGTTTTTAGGTGATGTACTGACCGCGCATCCCGGAAACTTTTATCACTATGAACCACTCTTAGATTTTGATATCGTACAAATTCGAGGTCCTCCACTGGCCGCGAAAGCTCTGAAAAACGTCAGGGAACTACTTGAATGCGAATATTCAGATCTAGGTAAAACATAGATTTCATATACCTAACTATAACACGACAACATCGCAGTCTTTCTTCTCTTAGTTTAGTAGCTGTTATCAATTACCATTCGTTGCGGTTAGGGCACGTTGCGTAAAACGGTTTTCATGTAATTTATTTGAAAAAAAAAAAATCATAAGGATTCTAATTCTGTTCACAAAATCCGCGAATCTTGATTAAGGTGGTTCCCTACCCAATTCGACCTGTTCTAAAAACATTGGGCTGAACGGTGCTATTAAACGAAATATATCTAACCGGGCACCGAAAACGGGCAAAAGGGCTCTGTAGCGCAATTCTATTGGCGATTTCGAACACATAGGCCCAAAGACATGTTCGTTTCACGCTAAAATAGAGAAATGGCGTAAGGAATAAACTTTTAAATTTTGTTTCATTTTATTTGAATAGCACCGTTGAGCTCAATGTTCTTAGAATAGTTCTAATTGGGCAGGGAATCACTTCAAACAGCTATACAGTATATAATTATAATTTTCATATTTTTTTTTTGTCTAAACCGCATATATAACCTTGTAACGTCGCGTTTTACACACACCATGAACATGTCCTTATACGACATACTGCTATCTGATCTAAAGCTTTAACAGAAATCGTGACCAAAACTTATGCAGAAACATGAGGGGAACTAATGTTTTTATTTCTTCATTCTCTTCACGAATGTTTCCGTTTTGTGCTATAGAGTGCACGTATATCGCTGACTACCGAGATAGTAGTATATCACCAGTAAAGTAGTCCTTTTTGCATTTTTTTTCTTGCATTTTCTCTCGCATTTATTGTATAAGTTATATTTTTCGTATATGAATTCATTTCTTTGTCATTCTTCGTAAACCCAATAGCTCCATGAGGTTCAGGTGAAAAAGGTTATGCGACGAAAATTTGACTGTTTCTATATCGAATTTTGTATAATTTAATAACATTGATTAATTGTAACCCTGCATTTCAGATCACTATATAGAATTTGGCAGAAGTCACTCCTGGCTCTTTAATCATAATGCACCTTTATGGAAGCAATGCCTAGCCCATAGAGAAATATGCTACAATCACAGGTTCCTAAGTGGAATGTGTAAGCTTTTTCCATTCCAGTCAATGAAGCTTGTACGTCTCAGGTTACGTGTCGCACGAGAGCTTCTTGCCGATGAAAAGTTAGTAAAATATTTAGTCCCGAATTATTATATAAAATAATAATCGCAGACATCAATCATTCACCCACGCATATAATACAGATAATAAAACTCATTTATTTCATGTATAACATTCAAAACAAGTGCTCTACAAGCCCGATGTTTTTATTGCCTTCAAAAGTTCTCTGTGACTATTTGAAAAGTCCAATTTTTTTTTTACAAGTGTCAACTTTTTTGATAGTTGTAAGATTTTTTCAAAGATCTCAGTGTTCGAAACATCAGGCAATTCGAATTTCTTAAAAATCCAATTTTTCAAATACTCTGATGCTTTGCATTGAATTCTCTATTATATGTTTTCATATGCTGATCACACTATAATCAAAGCGTAAGAAAATATCAGCGTAAGCATAATATAGCCAGATATGTAGGATAGAATTGGCCGAAACGTTGGTCTCATTACGTTTTCAAAAGAGTTTGCTCATACAGATAGGTAATCTCTATACAGTGATTCAGGCCACGCTAATTGCAAGTTATAATCTTATCATATACGAGAGAGAGAGGGAGATAGATAGATAGATGAATAGATGAGTTTGAGAGAGAGAGAGAGAGAGAGAGAGAACAGAAGAGGGACCAGTGGAACAGTAGCAATTATAATAAGTATTAAGCATATCGCATCACACAAACCCACGCGTTCAGATGTACGTCCTTTTAGTTGAAAAAAGGGGGGGAGAGACACATTTCGATTACCATCCGAGCCCAGGCGTCGGAAACGCGAATAAAATGCACATCGGCAATTCAAATTCAATTCCGAACACATACGTCCAAAAACATGTTCGTTTTCTGTGACAATAGAGAATTCTCATTGTTTTTACGAAATTCGAATGTCAATTTCCACGGTGGCCATGATTGAGAGAGTCGTCCACCGAGTTCAGCCGGCGTTACGCGATGCGTGATCTCTCTAACAGACGGAAGTGATCGAAATAGTCAGCTGTCGGTGATCACGCATCGTGTAACGTGATGGCTTTCCACACTCGGCGGACGACTCTCATAATCATGGCCGCCGCGGAAATTGACATTCGAATTCCGCAAAAACAATGAAAATTCTCTATTTCGGCGTGAAACGAAAATATTTTTGGACGTATGTGTTCGGAATTGAATTCGAATTGCCGCTGTGCATTTTTTTTTTTGCGTTTTCGACGCCTGGGCTCGAATCATAATCGAAATGTGTATCTCCCCCCCTTTTCCGACCAAAAGGAGGTGGGCGGCTGGGGATGGGCCTTAATTATTACCTCTGATTTTATATTATTCATTATAAAATGGATATATAGACCTACTTGCTTCAATGCGATCTATAGTAATTGAAAAATAAAAATTTTGGAGTGTACCTTCTGTTGCTTGGCTGTGTATCATTCTATAGTTTTACAGTATATAGGTAACTGTTTAAAAGCTAGTGTACGTAATTGTTATGGTAATATATAGCTGATATACTGACAATTACATATGATAAATTAGCTTGCATTCACTTATATTTATTTAAAATAACGAGGATTGTTAAGGCCCATCCCTAGTCGCCCACCTCCTTTTGATACAATGTTACACATTTCAATTTTTATCCGAGCCCGGGCGTCGAAAACGCAAAAAAGGCCAACGTCGCGCGAATTCTATTTCGATTCCGAACACCTACGTCCAGAAAAAAGGTTCGTTTATGCGAAAATGGAGCCTACAGATGGTTTTTACATTGTTCGAATGTTTTCGAATTCGATTTTCTCGGTTTTTGATCAAAATGTGTCACATTTCGATTATTATCTGAGCCCAGGCGTCAAAAATGCAAAAAAAGGCCAACGCTGCGCGAATTCAAATTCAATACCGAACACATACGTTCAAAAAAAATTTCGTTTCATGCGAAAATAGAGTCTACAGATGGTTTTTAGATTTTTCGAATTCGATTTCCTCGGCGTATAATGTAAAAACCATCTGTAGACTCTATTTTCGCATGAAACGAACATTTTTTTGGACATGTATGTTCGGAATTGAATTTGAATTCGCGCAGCGTTGGCCTTTTTTGCGTTTTTGATGCCTGGGCTCAGAAAATACTCGAAATGTGACACATTTTGACCAAAAGCGGAGGAAATCGAATTCGAAAACATTCGAATAATGTAAAAACCGTCTGTAGGCTCTATTTTCGCATAAAACGAACATTTTTTTGGACGTGTGTGTTCGGAATTGAAATAGAATTCGCGCAACGTTGGCCTTTTTTTGCGTTTTCGACGCTTGGGCTCGGATAATAATCGAAATGTGTCACATTGTATCAAAAGGAGGTGGGCGACATTATAACTTTGCTGTTGTAATCTCAAGCCAAATGAATCGATTGATTTGTATCTGGTCAATTGAAAAAATAAATATATATATATCAATCTTTGAAAATTTCATACCGTTGCTTATTTCATCTAAACTGTTTGAGAATTGACATCACATCATTACTTCAATAATTAGTAATTGTAAAAAAACATTATCGAATTTAACTTGTCACGTTTGGTATTTTTCAGATTAGCTGTAAGAGTAGTTCTCCTGATAAGAGATCCTCGTGGGACCCTTCAATCCAGAAAACATCGTGATTTTTGTCCAGCTAATCCTGATTGTTCAGATCCAGGTTTACTTTGTGCAGATATGGTTTCAGATTACAATGTTGCGGTCGAACTGCAGAAGCAATATCCTGATACATTCAGGTTTGCAATTCTTCTCTCTTCGATAACACAACTTATAAATGAATAAAAAAAAGTCCTTCTAATCATTGAGTATTATGTTAAGTAATAAAACTAATCAAGTTTGTGGCTTTAGCTAATTACAACATTACAACATTATTACAGGGTAATACGATACGAAGATCTTGCTGTGGATCCGTACAAACACGTTGAAGAACTTTTCAATTTTTATGGAATAGATTTTCACCCAAATGTGAGAAATTTTTTAGACACTCATACGAAAAGTGACGTCGGTGGTGTGTCGAGTACTTTCAGAAATTCAAAAGCAGCTCCTTTTCATTGGAGAACAGATCTAGAATTTGAAGAAGTAGAAGAAATACAGCGATCTTGCGTTGGTGCAATGGAACAGTGGGGCTACGTCACAGCAATGAACGCTACTCATCAAAGAGAATTTAATCCTATAACAGACTATGTGCTGAACTTGTGACACATTGCATGGAAGTATGTAGCAATATTAGAATGTTCTTTAAAACTGAATTTGAATCTCATCAGAGAGTTACAGATTTAGCAGGTTAGTCAAGGTTGTTAACAGCACCGATTTGTTATCATTAAAATTTGACTAGTACACGTCGCGTCGTTGTGGACTCGGAATATTATCATCTACCATTCTGAGACCTCAAAGATTTATTTTTCCAAAAGTAAAATTAATAAACGACAATATCATATGCATAATATTGTACAAAAACTACCTAATATGCATATTATGCCAGTCAAATAATTAATTTGCAACTTAATGTTCAATTAATAGTTTAGCGATTTATAGTATATAAGTAATCTTATCATTTACAGATTACGCAACGTATGGACAGTTCTTTTTCCTGTATACAAATATTCGATTTTGCACTTTTAGATTTTAAAATTAAGTCACTATAAGAGCTTTGAAGTGCACTTTGCATGAGAGTTGGGTAAGTCGTAACAAACAATTGACTATAAAATTAAAGTCAATTGTATTCTCATTGAAAATTAGACACAGGTATGTTAATAATCGAGGGTGAGGTTGAGCATTAGGGTGATTCGTTTTAAATCGGTATTTCCTTTTTTGGGGGCTTCTGGTTTTGAGCATATACAAATTTCATTGAAGTCAGTTGACTCTGAGACTTGATCACCACTTTAGGTCTAATTGGAAAGGCTTCTACATGTGTTAACTCAAAATCGCATTTCAAACGAAGAAAAATCAAAGAAAATAATTGATATTATTAGTTTCTTGGATTCAGGGGAGTTGGACGTAACTCTGAATCGTTGAACACACATGCTCAAATATATATCCGAATCGATAAAGTTATACGAAATATTTATACAATTTAATACTCAATACGTTTATTTTTATCGATATAGAAGGCTTGGCGTTTAGATTAACGCCAGAATTTTGAAAATAGAAAAGAAGTTGAAGATTGACCATTTTTTATATTTATTTAAGCTAGAAATTACCTGGGATTTGATTTAGCTAATGTAAGTTAAGTTAGGAGTCAGTTTGAGGCGGTTCCCTACCCAATTCGACATGTTCTAAGAACATTGGGTAGGGAACACCTTAACTTGTGACTTTCCTAACGCAGTTACTACCCAACTCTGCTAAATATGAATAAGATTATATTTTCATTAGGTTGCAATTTTTTGGGTTCATATGTATAATAATACCAATCTTCCACACAACATGACTTGAATGATCACTTGATTTTGTGATTAAATGGTATAGATCTGTACCTATCAATTTTATAATAGCTGGGGATGCTTTCGAATGATAATTATCTCATTTTAAGATTATTTAAGTTTATTAAACTGTGATGACAGTCAATTTCCATTACGCATTAGGTGCGTCATTCATGTACGGAACATTTAAACTAATTCCCTTAGATATTTATCTATTTTGTAAGTGTTTACAAGTGTATGTATATTAAATATTATTTACTCTTTTTCGAATGATCATAGTTTTTGTTGCTACCCAAGCAGCACGAGGTTCACACTAGACCCAGTTATCATCGATTTTATAGAATCGCTAAATCGTACTCATTGTAATTGTCGCAATTATCATCAACGCGAAATTCTATAATTTTTCAAATTTGATTTCACAATAAATTAAACACAATTGGTCAAATTTATCCACAGCAAATGATTGCCAATTTGTTTTTCATGATAATTACAAGATACGTATCAAAAAACCATGTTTTATTGTCAACTGATATTAAATTTAACTATTAGAAGCCGGATAGCGGCACAGTCTCTAAATTCCAAACAAAACTAATCGTCGATGTTACGTGTTTCAATGTGTGACGAACATCAGAAGCAAATGACTTAAAAAGTAAGAATCATGAAAAATCAAAATGATGTATCTGAACTTTCTTATATCTTTTTGATGCTTGGAGAATAATCTGCTGGTCAAATACAATCTAAAAGTAATTAAAGATGCAATTTGGTAGTCATTTTTCAAATCCAAAAGCTCAATGATGTAACGATATAGTGATCATTCAGAAGACAACCGAAAATATATCTGGTGTTATACCTGTAGTGCCTACCCTAAGATCTACTGCTCTTAAATTATCCCAAGTTCCAATCTAACGGTACTCAATGCTCATGTCATTACAATAAATTGACAACGTTTGTTGATTTTCAAAATGAAATAGTCGCGAACTAAGCATGTAGATTTACATTAACCCGCAGTTTTGTGGAATTATGAATTAGCAAATGAATCTATTACAACATAGTATACATATTACTATAGTTGATTGATCTATTCAACTGGTAATTTACAGAATTTATCATCATATAAGAGAAAAGAAATTGAATTACACCATTAGATTATAAAATAAAGATTATTGGTATCATAGGTATTAGGTGAATATTTTGCCTGTATTAGTTCAATGAATTGACACTGTTCATTGGATTTTATCTTATAAACGTTTAATATAAGTGGCCTAATATGTAGATAAGATAGAATATAGCGGAAATGGGCACGAATCTTTTGATTTTATAATTTACAAAACTACGTTTGAGGTGGTGCCGATATTTATCGGAGGTGAAAATATTGGCTTTCATGTTAATTACCCATGAAATATTATCGAACAATATTCTTAGCGTTTCAGCGTTGTTTCCCTAATTTTCTTACATTTTCATAACTATATTCGCACGTTTGATAATTGGAACAACGTAAATTTTTACCAGAAAACCACCTTTGCTCACTCAGTGAAGTGTTACGCGTAACACATGTAGGATATCCAATTATTTGTAATTAATCTTTACAACAATGCATGAGAGCTGAAAATTCGAACTGTATATGATAGTTAGAACACCCTAGAGCCGTCCTCAAAATGGTGATTTTTAAAATTTTCAGATTTTAAGAGAATTAATTTTCTCTCTATTTGGAACCGATTGACTTTGAAAATTCTGAAAATCACACTTTTATCTCGAGGACCACCCTAGTACACAATACTCAACAGATTTATAGATAGCTTATAGTTTACACTAATGGTAAATCTCGACTTTTCAATATAATTAACAATACTTCAATCTATTCCACTAATTTTCCGTATTTTTTTATAAATAGGAAAACGCTGGTTGAATTAATTCCTTCGTCACTATCTTGGCATATGTGATGTTCAAATAATGAGATATAAAATAAATAGTGATTGGACCATGATGTTCGCATTAAATACTCGTAATTATTTAACTTAGTTGAAAAGGATATTGAGTATGAGTGAAAACTGATATTATTTATACATTTTTAACAATAAAATAGGTGATCCTTAATCATATTAGGTATATATGCTCAATAATATCACCGTCAAGTTAATTGTACAAAATTTTAAAGCACAACTTGTATTTGCCATGTTGACAATTAAAATATACAATAAATTAACAGTATGAAGATATTTTTTATTTTACAATCCCGAGTTTACCAACGATTTACACCCAAAAGCTTTACTTATCTCTTTGATACTTATTTCACACAAAATTAGAACTTGTGAGTCTTCATACTAGTCAATAATCAATAAATTCTTGCCATTACAAGGGATTGGAAAAATTAGGAGAAATAGTCAATTGATTGAATAAATTTTACCCACTTTATTCGTTTCCGCAATAAATTTTTGTATAATACATTCAGTGTTATGATTTTTTTTCTTTCTTTTCAAGGAATCTTCTTGACAGACTAGATTTCCGAATCAACTCCTTATCTGGTTACGTAGGCTGGAAGATCTCCTAGAATAACAGTTTCAAAAAATTGCTATTAGTTTCAGGTGATTTAATTATCATAAATTAATGTACTACGCCAAGATTCAGTAAGTATTTTGTTTTCACGTTCAATCATTGCGTATATTAAGTCATCATTATAAAATAAAACCGATTTTCACCGATATATCAGAGTTAAAAGAAGAAATACGAGTCATCAATCATTTTCTCGAAATCTCTATCGGCAACGCATAGCGTGATTTTATAGGTAATATAATTAACCAAATTCAAGACGAAAGAGACTGGAAATAGTACACCAATCATCGAATCAATTTCGATATGAAGAGCCAATAAACTTACTTAAAACCAGGGAAGTTCCTCATCAGACTGATTTTTCTAGTTGCATTTTCAAAATCTGAAAAAAAGAATAAGAATGCATGAGAGCAATATGAAGGATAATTAAACACTATTTGCTTTCTGTTATTTTGTTGTCAGTGAGGGCAAGTAATAATCATTTTTGCAGTCATATTAGCGTATATTATTGTATCATCATTCCTATTCATTATGTGGATATATCATTGCTATGAAAAATTTAACAATTTCCAATGATTCAACAGCGTGACTTTACTGATCAGAATAGTGAATTTCGAATTGATTTGCTTCATCGGTGATCAGTGGAACAAAGTTTTCAACAATGTTTATTTTATAAATATTTAAGTCTACTTTATAAACAAATAGATATTTACGCTAGATTTGTGGCTAGGAGTGTAGTTGCCTTGTAGTTCGATCTTTCACCTGAAATAACGAAGAAAAAAAAATTGTGGATCATTACAAGTAAGTAGTAAATATACTCTAATATTTTTTCGAGCAAATTCTCAGTGAGGGCAAACTCGAATCATGCCAGAATAAATCTGGTAATATTAGCGTATACACCTTTTTTGTAACATCACAGTTTAGAAAGTGAGATAATTCTACCAATTGTGTAATAAATTCTTAATGATGATTCCCATTGAAAAAATTGTTTGTAAACTACAAGTAGGAAAATGAAATTGTATCTGAAACTTACAGATACTCGCATAGAGTAATATTAATGCTGGACTTACCACTTCGAAACGAAGTCAAAATGAAATTTCTCGTGGTCTGATAGCGACTAGAAGTAATCCTGTAATCATCAATAAAATAGGATGTGTTAAACTGTATTGCATTCAAATTTGATAGATAATTTCATTGTTATTAAACTTTTCAGAAACAACATGTCGCCACTGTACAATCTGATTGACTGGGGCATTGTTTTAATTCATCACATTATAGTATTTATTTTCTTGTTATTTCAAGCGAATGAAACTAATGTGATAAAGACACAATGAAGTGTCGAATAAAAGAACGCATTCTAAGAAATATCATGTATTTAAAATAACTCACGTTGAAATCAACAGAAGGTATTCCAATCTATAAGTGTTCGTTTTTCATTAATTCTGAAATTAGGAAGAAGAGCGAATTAAAAAATGTTTTTTGCATATAAATCGCGTGCAGAATATACGTAGAGGAATCAGAATCCATGAGACATCAAAAAATAATCAGTCATATGCTTGTCAAAAATATCATCATTCTAAAAATACAATTTCAAATATGATAAATTGTAGAATCATAACAAAAATTGATATATATTCTTTACTTTAGGATTAAAGTATGAATATCAGGCTAATGCAACTTACATGATTCATCTCCCTTTATTTCATGCCAACAACAGCGACTGTGTTGATAAGTTGACAAATCTGCAGAAAAAAAAAAAAATTAAATTTGACATTAAATCGAGTGCGAAAATGATCAACACACGATATTAATATTCTCTTTATATTTCAGTGTTAAATTCTCACCATGTATCAGTATGACAGGGATAACTAAAATTATTCATCATTGTTTGATTATCTTATTACTCAAAAATTAGAAATCAAGAGTCAGAGCCAAGAACGTTATAACTATTTATTAACTTTCGCTCTATTGAGTTTTAAGAATAGATCTTTGTCTTTCAGTTCCACCTACCATAGCCATGATTGATGTGAGCATTCTAGTTGGCCATATGATCGGTCCAACATTGTCATTGTCATTGTCATCGATGCTCCATGCTGAAATATAAAATCCTATTCAAAAACTATGCCCAGCTATGAATAGATGAGAATATTTATAAATTTGATAAAAATATTCAGGCAGTACATTATCACCATATAATTGTATGACAGGGATAACAAATATTCATCACTTTTTGGAGTTTCTATATCGATTTGAAATTTTAGGAAAATTTGTTTTTCCGTTTTTTTGGAACCAATTGAGAGGTGGATCTCGAAAATTTCAACAACCACAATTTCAAGAACAATTATAACAATCACAAGAACAACTTTAATACTCACCATTTCTGTATCCAGAATGTGATTTCCCTCAACTCGCAGATTTCTCACTATAAAAATAATTAAACCAGTTAAAGCATCTAGCTTTGATCCAAAAACTGCGCTTCATACAACAAAAAGTGGAAATCAGGGTATAATTTGACATCAAAATCATCAGCCATATGCTTGTCAATACATCATTTAAAATTCTCAACTGTTATTTTTATGCCTGGAAGTTTTCACTCCAAATCAGCTTCAGGAACTAAGATTTTCAATTCTTTATTTTAATAGCTCTTGTGATCCAACTATAAGTACGAAAAACGGAAGGTGAAGAATAAATAGTGAAACTTACTCCATCATTTTCGGTAGCATGGTATTTCTCATCCCATAGGTCCATGGTTTGATTCTGTAGGAAAAAAAAAACGCTGATTTGAGTAAAGGTATATAAAGAGACGTGATTTGGTTATAGACTTTGGGAATTATTCAGGACATAAGTAATCAATCAATCACAGTAATCAGACTGGGGCGACATACAAATCATCATTGTAATTTTCATTTTTAAATAAATGTAATGAATCTAGTAGTGTCATTGTTACAGATCAAATGGCTCTTCCTAATTTCGTAAAGAAAGACGAGAAAAAAAAACCGCTTACATCAATGAAAAAACGGAATAATAGACTTACTCGATGATTTTGTCCAAAGCTTCGTTGTTCGATTGTTTTTTCCATGACTGAGAGCTCCCTGTGAGTTGAAAATTACTAATTAAATATAAAGTACGCTAGGATATCTAGGGACAAATGTGGATTTAGTCTTAAATCATTCGGTAAACCAATCAGTCACGGCCATCAGACCGGGGCGGTATTAAGTGTAATCATATTATTGCCGATTGATATAACAGCGATGTAAGAATTAGAGGATGTTCGGTAATTTTAAATAGGCCACCGAAGTGTTTTATACCAGGTACATCGCTCTCTTGAATATCGGCCATTTTAAATCCGTGAATGCCTAAGATTTCCGTGTAATTATTGGCGGAGTTGGTATTGCGAACGATTAATGTGATACTCGTTCGTTGAAAGGTAACTGGTAAGTATAATAGGATAAAGACTAATTTATAACACGCAGATGATAGAGATAGAAACACGCGGTCTCGAGCGCAAAACACGTGGCATCATGCGGTCTATAAAGTTCGATTTTCTTGGGCTTATTGTTGTAATAAAGTAATTTGGTTCATAAATTTAAAGATAGTTACCTCATAGGCAGTAAGTGAGTCAGTTATAGCAAGTATCTGAAAAGATGCGAAAGGCACTGAGTTAAAAAAAAATTCTTTAGATGTTGGAAAAATGTTCGATAAATCTAATGGCTAGATTTTCAGGTTTGTAGTTATAATCAGAACCGAAGTTCATACGAACGAGACAATAAGTATCATCATTAGTTACGAATTTACGATCAATTTTATGTCAAGGTATAATAGAGCGAATATGTGAATACTTACCACGCGCAGCCATAGAACCTCTCCTTGTGACGCCGGAAGATGAAGTGACCGATGCATTGCGGACGAGAAGGAGCATTCGAAGGTGTTGTAGGAAGCCGTAGCTGATTCGTCGAGTTCTTTTAGGGAGAGGGAAACTTCCGGTGTATTACTACTCAAGTCAACTAAACGATTGCCGTGCAGCGCCACGATGCCGTAAAACGACGCGGCTTTGATTCGAATTTCGAATATGAAACACGTCTCTACTATGCCGGCGTGAAAGACTTTGAATACAAACCCATTCTTTGACATGCTGTTTAATACCTCTTTCCCACATGTAAAGGAACGAATAAAATATATCGAAAATGTTATAAGAGCAGTTTATTGTTTGCGACGTAATCTCATCTTTTTATTTACAGATTGTTTGTATAAATCACGTAGTTTTACAAGCAGTTGTTTAGGGACAAATGAGGCAATAACTGCGGCTCATTATTCCTTCTATCTACGTAAAATAAGGCTGTTTCATGACAATTACAAAAAAATGACAATAAATCTTGAATTCGAGATATCCAATAAGATTCTTAAAGATTTCTGACAACTGCATAATTGGTTATCGATTCCCTGAAATGTACCTAAGAACGATTATTGTAAAACTAAGAATTTTCACATAGTAAAAACAACTTGACTAAAGATTCATTCAACCAAGTATCCATACAATAAATATCCACCTGTATCACTCATTAAAATATCAGGATGAGTCCTGTCAGGCAAAACTTGATAAGACCTTAAAAAGTTAGAAAACAATCTTAAATTAATAACGTCGGATCTCTGCTTCAGAGCTACATAAGTTTCTTGAAGCGGTTCTCGGGAAGAATGATAAATGACGAATGGTCTAGAGGCTCCTAAGAATGGCAAAAGACCTTTAATTATATTCAGCGGATGTTCTCTGGCCACGATAGCCAGCCCTTCAGCCTTAGTTGTTTTAATAATTTCAACAGCACTCTGTGTCTCAAGTAGCCACTTTGGTTTTTTTGGTGGTCCATAATTAACGACGTCGCTAAGTTTTCGTTTCAAGTTTTTACTCTCCGGTGAGTTTTCGGCTATATGACTTATGCCACTCTCTGCTACCTCTGTCTCCTCTGGTTTAACTTCAATCTCCTCAATATCTTCACTATTTTTTTCTAAGATGACAATCTCTGGATCCGGTAGAACAGACTCTTTGGCTGTTTCACTGTACTTTGATTCTTCGATGAACTGTTCCGTTCCCTGATAATACATACGTATTAGACTGTATATATTAACGGTGAGCATTCTACTCAGTTGTTCATCGGGAAAGTTCATAGCTTGGATCAAAGTCCTTTGCGGTATATTTCCTGGATGCATATATATTAGTTTGCCATTTGTCTTGGCACCAATGCGATGCAACATTGCGGAGGCTGGTAGTCCCTGAGAACCGCTATCATATACCATGTAAAGTCCGTCAGCTTTGACACCGGAATAAGAAATAAGTTGAGCTAGTGTGTCCATTCTGAGACCGCTTATCTTTTGATAATCCATACGGAAGTAAATGTCTTGTATCAATCTGATGGTCGGTTTTCTTATGGTTATATATTCAAAATACTTCTTCTCTTTCTTTTTCAAATACTTTTCTTGTGAATATTCTGTCTTATTTTGAAATGTTTTACTATTCTCTATAAGTTTGCCTACTATTTCTTTACCAGATTTCCCAGCCTCCCTCAAGCTGACTATTTCTTCTGTAGATAACTGCTGGGAGGTACCGTCGTCGATGATTGTTCTGTTGTCAGAACCGCTGGGTAATGTGCTTTTCAAATCTTCTGACAATGATTCAATCTTTTTAGTCTCTTCCAGAGTGTATAGACGCTTTCCAGCTCTCTTTGCCTGCATCTTATACGTTGTCCAAACTGGTTTACCCACCACACTACTCATTTCTAGCTGGTCTTTACCTAGTAGTAAATTACCGTGCTCTGTTACCTTGTAGAGTTTGTGATAATTCTGTCTTTGTACTACAACGTAGTCTCCAAGTTTAACAATTTCGCTATCAAGTTCGCTCATTGTTTATACCTGAGACGTGAACTGTTCTCGATATTATTGTCAAAGATGTTATTATATACTCTCTAGATCGCTTTAATCGTATACAAACTTGTGACAGAAACGGGTAACCTAACCTACAAAATTCAGCAGCGATTGGCTCGTGCCCACCACGCTTCGCTGATACTGTCTGCCTGGCGCATGCGCGATCAATGCGTCACAGGTCATGTGGGATTCGGTTTAACCAATGATATTTAGTCGTTGGTTTGATTCTAGGGCATTGTTGTCGTTTGTTGAACCTCGAGAGGTATTTAGCGCGCGATTTTGAGACGGCGATATAAGTATTGTAGCAGAAGTATTGAAAAGGAAAGATATTCCAAGATTCGGAGTTGATTTTTCAAAAGAACTCAAATGAAAGCAATAACACGAACAAACTATGAGGGTTGAATGAATTTCGTAATGTTAAGTCCCACGATTATAAGAATAATGATAATTAAACAAAGACAACAGTTTTAGAGTTAAAACGTGATGTATAAAACAAATTCGAATTTCAAACTCGCATGGAACTGACTTGATTAAAACCTCGCAAAAAGTGAGAAAAAAAAAAATATTTCATTTGACTACTCGTGGAGATCCGGATATTGTGATAGTGAAAAGCACTCTATATTTATGAGACCGTCCTAAGAGACTAGCACGTCTTTCAATCTACTAATGCAACTTGCGACTAATAATTCTGTTTACATATTGTTAAATTGACGTAGACACTCCATTAAAAAGCAGATAATTGTCATAAAAGAAAACTGATTATTTGATAGTATAGAACTGTCGAATGAAACATCGATTCTTTGCCGTATTTAAAAATTGTTGATAAACCTTCACTGGGTCTTACAATTCATAAGTATATATTTTATACCTATATTTCTAGTAAAGTTATGAGTTCCCACTAGTTATTGAATCAGATCAATTGAATTAATCTTGTTATTGAATTGAATTAAAAATCGGGTTGAAACTTGATTCAGAGTTACTGAAGAATCCGTCTCCACAGCATGGAGATTAGTCAATAGTTTAGAACACTCACTCGAGCCTCTTGTTATGACCTAATTATACAAGAGTGGGATTACATGCTGCGCTGAGTTTCACGGCATATAATTAAAAGTAGGTATATTAGTTCTTCAAGCCTAACAGTTGGGTAATTCCGATCTGGAGACTGAATCAGACATCATCCTTTAATGATTAGAATTCAGTGATGTTTTGACAGAAAGGGAAACAGACCTTGAATATCGCCGATAAACCGCGAGTCCACGCATTCTTCGAATCCAAATTAGACGATGTTGGAGCTCTTGATTGGATTCACAGGTTCTACAGTACCTAAATTTAATTGTAAAATTATTTTGAAAATTATTTCGAGAATATCTGACGAATATTCATTCGCAATGTATACATAACATTTTTATTGTACATTCTACACACTGCACAAAGTGTAGACTGGGTGCAGAGTGCTGAATTTCTCATTTCTTTATTTTACAATTCATGTATTTTATTTTACATTATTTATTGCATATACATGTATTAACATTAACATAAGCAACAAAAAAAAAAAAATTGACATTTTAAAATGGATTTATTTCTAACCCTTATATACTCTTGGTCTCTGAAAAGACGATAGAGTCTTTGGAAACTTTATATACGCGTTTGCTGGTTTCGATTAGAAAATATCCACGTCGTCAGTCTAACGGGTAGGAAAGTTTGAACAAAAATGAATAATTTTCGAAAAATTTTCGACGCTATATATAATACCGTGTCTATTTGTGTTAAAAAATTTTAAATCGACTCCACTACACGGTTCTTTCAGTGCTACACGTCTACACGAATAACATACTCACGATAATGTTTCAACAAAAGGTTTTTAATAATTTCCAAAGTTTTACAAACAATTTATACTCCTTCATTTCCAGTACAGTTAAACGGGTAAAATCAACCGAACATTTTCTTGGTGTTATCTGAGGCTGTACAATAATATGTTCGTAAATGCCCCCATGAATATCCACTTCTCGACTCTTCGTGCTGCCTTTCCTAAAACCAAATTCACACACTTGTATAATTATCAAATCGCGAAATCACTCTAAAAGGAATAAGAACTCAATCTTTAGCTAATATAGCAGTATTAACGATCTGGCAGATTATGGTATGAGGGGTTTCGCATATCGTGCGTCATACTCGTTTACCTCACATACCTCTTTAATTCTGACGTAAAAATATGAATAAACCGTTATATACCATAAAATGCAAGTGGCCGTTGTGGCCGTGTAATATACAACTATTCGATTCCTGTTCCTGATCAAACGGATGAATACGCCCGACCTCATTCGCATTTTAGTAATATACATATTTAGGCATACAAGAGATTGAGGGCGGGTATAGATGCTAAGTTTCTAGCACACAGTGCATGTATGTACTGTTGTATGAATGTGCATATATACTATGCAGATTATTTAATTGCTTGTGAACGAAGTTTCTCGTTTACGAAAAATATCGAGAGATCAATTATTATTCAACGTCACGTACAGGGCATTACGAAATTTCCTGTGCTCGAAGAATAAGAATAAGAAGAAGAAGAAGCGACAGAGGTGTTATTTGCCTCCCATCGATAACAGGTCGATTCAATTGAATAATTGTTTTTCACTCTTGTCTGTTATAAATTGGCTGTAATGGAAATTATAGAGTCGTTGCGGAAGTTTTCAACAATATTAATTGCACCAAGGACGATCGAATTATGGACGAAAATTAATTGTTGGTCGTTATGAAAATGTTACGAAATCAGGTAACATCACAAATCGAAATGGTATAAAAATTGAATTACTGACCGCAATTACAGATTATTGAAAATCTCATCGAATAACGTAATTGCGAGGTCGCAGTTGTAATGAGCAGTACCCGGCATCTCTGATCGTGTACCACTCTTGATATTCGAGGCTATCGATTATCGACGCTTGTTATTTCACTGAATGACTATTAGTTAATTAGCGAAACGAACCGTAGATGGAAAATCGGAATCCAATATATTACCAGTGTAAGATGATTCGCGAGTTCCGAGAACGGAAGCTAATCTTGGGCGTTCTTCTTCCACGAAAATTTCGCTCTTAGCATCATACAGATGGAAGACGTTTGCTCTACACGTGATGTGGAGTCGCCCGTGGTTGAAACTATCTGAAGCAATTTCCAAATCCAATCCAGTCGTTACTGATATCACCGAATTCTCATCTCTGGGTGGCGATGGCAACGTATAGCTTGAATTTACCTGAACAAAAAAAGCATATTTAAGAAAGATTTACGTGTCATGATGGAGCTGAGAACCTTCCCCTCACTGAGACACAAATTGTTTACTTTTGAAGTGTTTCAAATTTACACTCGTCACTGTTATGTTTCGATTTTACTGTTTGCCCAGATGTTTTAATTAAATTCATCGCTAGAATAATAGAAAAAGTTGATATTAAATTACGCGTTTACTGTAGTCTGACCAAGTTGACAAAGCTATGTATACTAGAACGCGAACTCTTAAGAGTTTCCTCAAATATAATTGCTAAAATAATTATATTATTCCCGGGTTTAATGTATGCTGCAGTAGTCGATTATAATGTAAAACCGTATAATGCAAACTTTTGATTATAATTAACAAAAATTTTCTTACAAATTGTGTCACGCTTGATGATAATTTATTCACTCGAACGTATTCCCTCATTCGTGTTAAACCATAGAAATAATTTCATCTAAGACAATTTGTATTTTTTTTTTCAAAAAAAACTAGGTGAAACGTGCGTAATAACTCGTCACGTTTAAAACCACAGTCAATCATATATATATCAGACGTCTGTGGCTGGAGCTTCTGAAGAGATGAAGAAATAATTAACAGATAAAACTTTCACGATTACAAATATAGACGGGGATATCATTATATGCAACGACTCTTTTATGCAAACGATTTTTGCGCTACGGTTATATCAGTTAGACTTTTTATCGCAGTATAATGTTGATTTTTCAAACAGAACTGGTACTTTCGTATCATGCAAAGCGCAACCGAGCTGGAGACGGAGACACGTTGATCGGTATTTTATAAAGTATATAGCAAACTTGCATAATGCCGTTACCGCTGCGAATACCACGCGAGGTTCCATCACTGAAATAACTTACGTTATCACGTATCGTTCAATTTTAGATTTATATTTCCTCTCGCGTACCTACTGCGTTAATAATTCTAAGAGGAAATTATCAATACTGTACAAATTTGATGCAATTATTTTATGTATGAATTTCTTTATCTCGAATGTATAACTTAAATCTTTCCTTTCGATGTTACAATAATTAAGATTGAATATAACATAAGGACCAAAAAATTTCTGTAGAATCGAGCTTGATCTCCAGCATTCTAAACCCCCACTGAATACTGTATACAGATTAATCTATTGGATTTGTATAGCACAGTTATGTTAGTCTATATATACCTATAAGAGTGCACCCGCTCGAACCACGGTGCAGCCGCGATGCAATTATTAGTTAAAATGTTTCTGAATATGGAACCTAAATTTGGCACATGCACAATTTTACATTTCGCGTCTCATTGAATTCCGGTAAGCGGTTCAACGATGCAATTACAATTGTTACGTGCAAGTTTTCCCGCAGTTCCTCGGTCAACAGCCAACACTCTAATTTGCAGAATTCCCCCTGTGGTGAATTCCGCCCACGTTTACACGGTTCTCCATATACCTATATAACATCTCCCCGCATGTAGAATATATGAATATGCATACATGTGAATGTGGCATACCTGAAAATTCGTAGCAATTATCGATAGCTCGAGGACATTCTTGAAACAATTTTACACGCTTCCATGTTATTTATGATTATTATTTTTCCTTTTTTCCATCTTTCTTCGATTCTACCTATACGTGCCTCTTTGCTGTCTCCTTGGTTCCCGACCCCCAATTCGCGACCCCCGACCCCCGGCCCGCGGCCGTTCATTCCACGCGAACGAACCGCTCAAAGATACGTACCGGTAATCCGTTTACGGACCACGTGACGTTGGCCGGGGGATTCCCCGGTGGTGATGTACAGTTTCCACGGACCACATCGCCGACCGCGTATTTCAGCTTCTCAATTCGAATTTCTGGGTCCCCGTGTGGAAGGCCTGTAAAAATGTCGAAGTATCGTTTAAGATTGGGTACCTACCTACATGTAAAATTAGATTTAGCTCTAGCTAAGGACGATCAACTTTTTTTCTAACCCACTGCTTATATTTTCGAAACGACAAAAACATCATCTGCGGAGGCGGTGGAGCGATGCTAATCGAACTATCAGCGACTCATCCCCTACAGAAGTACGGGTTGTGGGGTTGACTCGGTGAAGTTTCGTAAAAACTGAGACAAGCCTGTCAAAAAGCTGTTCTTTACCTACCCATCACGCCAAACTTTCGCCTATATATATATATAAGATTCACCACCGAAGTAAAACGAAAAGAAAAAAACTTCACTGATAGCTGAAGCTTCGAAACTACGACTTGGGTATACGTTCTTTTCAAGGAACCAAACCCTTCAGATTGTATAGTGTCTCGCAATAGGTATACACAAAAATAGTGCAATGAAAATCAGTCATTTTTCATTAGCGAAAATATACTGAAAATTGATTGATATACTTGTGATGGAATTGTTTTCCCAAATTTCTGATTATACGTATATCACATAATTTATGATTAATTATTTTAGACGTCTATGATTAAAAAGGGATCGCTTTGCCCTCAGTCCTTAATTACCTAGCTCACCCATAATCGACTCATGGACCCCGAACTACGTTAGCTTTTTACTATACTGCCGTTGGTAACAGATGCGAATATATCGTCACAGTTATGCGTAGGGGACAGAGGAGCGAAATTACTGATGGTAACAAAAAAAGGTGGAAGCTAGAGTGGCACATTTCAAGGGTTGGAAAAGTTTGAACAAAAAAAGGAAGAAAGAATGAAAAAAAAAAAAACCTCTGGACCGAAGATGAAAAATAATTTGATATTCGTACCTATTAGGAAATATACGCTTCTTTTTCGTCTATAATTTTATTACGAGGTTGATACGAGGTACGTATATCCCTCTTTTTACGCGGAACAAAGGTGTAGCAAAAATACCCTTAGGTCAGAGAAACGAAGTTTTTAGAGTCAACCCTGCCGGTAGCCTACGACCAGTATAATCACAGCTAGACACGTTGTGGAGCCATAAACACGTGTGTCAATCTCACGTGTATATACAGTGTGTGTAAATGAAGTGGTAAATGTCTTGCAAAACGTGCGGTGTATCAGAAATTTACAGATAATAAAATAACGACGGAGTCAGCTGAGCGGTAAAATTGTTGGTTTTTCCATAATATTAAAATCCTTTCGTTAGAGGTGAAAGATATAAAACTCTCCGAAATTCTCAGATTTGGAAAAATTTAACAGGGTAAGATGAAAAAATGAGTGACGATTAATGACATTAGAAAACTCCGAAAGTTTATTCCTGTGATAATTAATATCCTGGAAGATGATGAACTCTGGGATTTGTTTATAGCCTGGTCGGAAGGAGGGATTTTTTTAATCTCCAATTTCTCTTCCGAGCTTGAACGATAAGATTTATTATAAAGCTTGAGAGGTATGGACCACTTCGTACTTTATGGACGTACAGACACCGGGTGTATATCCACATATCTTTGAGCCTCTTGTAGCTAACTAACTAAGCGAACGGATTGCTCGCATACATTCATCAACCCACCCGTCTGAGCGCTACCATTACTTTACGATAAGAATTATATACGCATGTTTGCATAGGATCTGGGGTTGGTTCCTCGTTCAGGCTTTGATGATGTTTCGGACGCAGGGGTGAGCACGTATAGAACCTTACGCGTTAACACCCCATCTTATGGATGGATATACACCTACTCATATACTGCTAATATATTCACATGATTCTTTTGAGAAAGTTTTCAACTCTGCATTTCAGAACCTATATCCGACCTTTTACAGGGTTTAATTCGCTATTTTAATTATAAGAAGTAATTATTGCGATATTATACTCACTGACGACGTGCATGTAGCTGGATACCATTTCGGTGTGAAAAGATGGAGCATCAGCGGAGACTTCGCACCTAAATTTTCCCGTAAGATCGGCTTGGACATCGTGAAGAACGACATGATGATCATTGCTGGCCGCGATCTGTGAGCAAATTTTTTTCTTCGCATAATGGTATGATCTATGCTTCGTTTGCTTTAGATATCTGAGGGGCGTAAAATTTTCTGGCTATTTTCTTCTGTTCATCAAATATTGCACAGCTTCTACGAGGTGGGGTTGAGGGCTACCATGGCCGAGGGTATGAATAGTGGTACAGAGTAGCAGAGTGGATAGAGGAAGAGAACACATCGTGAGAGGGAAGACGCCAAGGCACCGAGTGTCTTTCACTTTGCATAAAATATACGTTGTATTACTTATTACGTAGGTATGTAGCATGTATGGATGCCGCTACATTGGTACATGATTTCTAAGAATCGCGTATAGGTAGAGCTAAAGATCTCCTTGGTAAAGAGGAAGAGGAAGTCTAATCTGAATTAGCCTATCGCGTAAGGTACGCTGTGCATTCTACCTGTAGAGAAGACTCATTCTTGATTATTGAGCAATGCAATTAACTTTGTAGATAATAAGCTGTACCCGCGGAGGAAATATTCACTTATCGTTTAACCTCGCCTGGCATAATTGATTATTCATGGATTTTATTCATCGTATTGATTGAGAAAAAGATTCGACTAATTTGCGTGGGAATAAATTAATCAATAATAATAATGATAATTTGAGACGGGACTTTCGACTTCCAATTATATCACAAATCAAATAATCTCCATTTCACACGCTTTGATATTATACTATATCGACTGTTCGGGGCATTAGACCTTTGGCTTTTGTCAATTGAATGCATTTTTTTTTTTTTTCAATTTCAATATGATTTTTATCGCACGGACGGCTACTCACTACGGTATAAGTTACGAACGCTGGTGTTTATATTTAAATAAAATTACAGCTCCAGCTGGAGATTAGGTATCCCCATCTATATAAGCCGGGCCGGCGTCAAAGTTATAATAGAATCGCAATTACGGGAGTTATTCGAGGTAGACTGAATTTACTAAAATAGATGTTATTTTAGCATTATAAAACTTTTTACCTACGGCCCTCGGAAATTTTTCTTATAATTTTTTTGTTTTTTTATTTCTTTTTTTTTTTTCACCCGGGTGCTTCTTAATTTCAGATATTTTTGTCCTTTCATCAGCTCTCCGATTAAATATGAAATTGCATACCTACAGCTATAGCTATACGCGTTATTAGTTAAATCAAATTACATATGCCTCTGTAACTATATGAATGTTAGTTGCTGCATATGTCAAGTTGTCTTTAGAATACGGTGCACTATTTAATGATTCTCTCAAAACTTTGGCTATCGCGAGTAGGTATAAGTGCAGTCGGTACTCGTAATAGAAATACAAACTTCAGTTTCAAGAACCGTAGATATAGGTAGGTATACGTTGCATGGAATGATCCCTAGCTAAAACTCAAGAATCCCAATTCGAAATTACGACACTGTTTTATGGGACGGAAAATATTTGACCTGGAACTCATATCGAATCGATCATAAAAATACGATAGTTATTTTCTGCAAGGATTGGTGGTTTGGTAACGAGGAAAAAATATCGCTATACGTATAATTGAACATCAAAGAAAAGAAAAAAAAAAAGAAAGAAAAGAATTTCATCGATGTATCTAATCCAAGTACCAAGAATCAGACCTAGTCTCTTATGATCTCTAAGGTATCGCCACGACATTAATGGTATAGATTCTCTATTTGGTTATGGATTCAGGAAATTTTAAATATAAAAATGGTGAATTGAGAAACGAATTATAATCCATATCGCAGCTAATATATAACGAGTATAAACGGTGCTGATGCGAATCCTTTACTTTGGCGCGATCGGTGTGAATTTACCACTCTCGAGATAGTTGAGAAAAATAG
This sequence comes from Tenthredo scrophulariae, assembly GCA_963978835.1. Classification (NCBI taxonomy): domain Eukaryota; kingdom Metazoa; phylum Arthropoda; class Insecta; order Hymenoptera; family Tenthredinidae; genus Tenthredo; species Tenthredo scrophulariae. The sequence continues at coordinate 16,682,987 of OZ022230.1, read as the reverse complement.
TATTCCCGAGCGTTGGCGAGCTAAGGCGTTCTTTATAGGAATAAAAGTGAGCATAAACTGATAATATTACGGATGATGTACGAACAGCGATTTGAATACGTGAACTACGCTCGCGAAGTGGAATCCCTTTTTACTGGAGGCCGCTTTTCAACAGTCACTGAGAGCTAGAGAGAGCGAGAGGGAAAGAGAGAGAGAGAGAGGAGTGAATTTACAGCTTAGAATCCAGTATATGGATGTAGAGAACGTGACAATGAACTAGGGCAAACCGAGATCCACGTGATGCATATACTGATGGATATACACTGCGCGCCCATACAGCTGATCTGATCAACTATCCATTTTTCTTCTCTATTCATTGTTATCTCAAAAGTTTTCGGAGTGAATTTTTTCTCGAGTCAATGCTAAGTTCTGAAGCAATATTCTATTGACTCACTTTTCTAGTTCAAAATTATTCTACATTTTCTCCACTTAACGTTAGACGGATTGATTACACCAGAAGCAGGGGTTATCGTGGGGTACATGTCGCATAGCAAGTTTGGTAACAAATTGATGTAATATCGGAGCAAGCCAATGATATTCGATGGAGTGCAATTTTAGATGTACGATAATTCTTTATTTCAGTAAACACACTTTTCGGAAAATGTCGAGAAACAAAGCATGTCACTTTAAGTCTCTACATATTATTAGTTAGCCCCGAAATTACACTATTTTACAATATTCCCTCGGAATTTCAAAAAGTTTGGATGAAAGACGCGAGCTGTACCCGAGAATAACCATTTCTTCATAATATCTAGAATAATTTCTGATTGGTTCCGAAAATTCGGGTGATCATCTATGAAAAACGAAGTTAATAGAATATTTCTTTAGAGCGTATGAGCGATTTGAAAAAGAACAAAATATACCCATATATTCCCTTAAGAGTAAAAATCGTACCAGTCTTAATTCTACTCCGAAAAAGAATAGGGCTTCGTTCTTGAGGAACGAATTCTCACACTTTTGTAGTGGGATTATCCCTTTTCTTTACACTCCTGACTTGCGAAGAGTTGCACGATATTCGTCAGAGTAACTCGCCCACAATTGTAAAGACTGAGTAATATTTATCGTACAATAGAATGAGCGATGGACTATATTCCCAGTTTTGATGGAATTAATGACGATCAGGTATAATGAGGGAGTTAAAATTCCGTTGGAAAAGTTATATCCTAATTATGATATACCAACGACGTAAATTGGGTATAAGATGTCGAAATTTTATTGAGATTTAAATTGCTCTTGACCTGAATGATACTTTCGTAAAAATATACCCGTATGAATGACAATTTATCATAATTTTCATATTGTAATATTTTATGATCAAAAATTCAGTTAATAGAGCGCCGATGATAGGCATATTTATCAAACGATCAATTTCCATCCACCGAATGATTACCTTAGCATTGATAGACCATTGTTCCTGGCATCGAACCCTATACAAATCGTTCATAATTCCACTGACACGAGAGCTCAATCAGTGCATAAGCTCATTTCCTATTACAGGGCCGTTTATTAGCTGTTGACAGTCTGTCCAATAAACTTGCTTCATATGAGATGGGTAAATATACCTGTGCGGACGTTAAGTTACATTATACGTGTTTTACAAACGAGATATGGGCATATTTGTACATGTATGCCCACATCCCGTCTCTGCCATAATTATATAAACCCATTAACGATGCACGAATAAATAACATGTGAAATACCATGGGTGATGTATTTTATACATTTCTGTAGATATAGGACCTATACGTAACATCAGTCGGAAGGCCAATAAAGACTTTATATTTTCCAGTACATTTTTCTTCGTTACTAAAGGAATATATCGTCGGATGTCAGGCTTGAACAATAAATCTTTTCAACGTCTAGCACAAACTTTCTTACTAGGTTGACTGTCAGTTATTTTCCAGACATCATATCATACGGAACCCACAACTATGCATAGACTCGGTTATCTAATTTTCACTTTTTCAACATTATACTATTATAATTAATTCGAATTTATACATGATTGAACTTGAAACTGATTCGATCACCGGTAACCACAGATTAATATTTTGACCGCTATGTAGACGAGTGCATGTACAGTATACATATTTACACATATGTAACTCGTATATTAACTCATAGCGTAGGAAACTCTCGCTGGAGGCAATCAACACATAATCCCGTTACTAATCGATTTGAATTTTTATTTCAAATAAAATTTATATCCACGCTAAGATCTGCGCACATTCTCGGAATCCATTATCGGCATGTACCGGGTGGTTGGAGAGTCAAGTAATTTAATTTCATCGCATACGTGTATTTATTGAAAAAAAAATACGTTTCTTAAAAATCGATTGACAGATTTGAAAAACGACGATGTAAGGGGGTAAATTCTGGCTCAAAACGGTATCTTTCAGGTTGATTTTTCGAAAAAATGAAATTTCCAGAACTGCGACTTCTTTTCTACTCGTAACGGATGTTAGGGGAAGAGATCTTGTTAACCAACCAATTTCTGCTTGGGAGAAAAAGAAAGAGAAACTCATATTTATAACATTATTCGTTACATAACAGTTTGAGATCGAAGCTTCCTTATTTTATTCGCGAAATTAGCTTGAGCAGGCACCTTCGATGGCCTATAAAGATCGTTCGATTATGTAGTATCGACGTCTCAACTCTTGAAAAGCAACCCTTACAAGTGGATGTCAAGTTGTATATGCCCCCCTTAACGAAACATTCTATAGATACCTTCGAGGGCATGTACATAGCTATTCGTGTTATATAGGATAGTATAAGTGAAGAGTACTCACATCGACGTTGACACCTGGTAGAGGAAAGACCTTTGTATGCGGGAGTTCCTTTAAGACATATCTGAAGAATTCGTCACGCCCCTTGTACCACTTGACCGTATAGAGTGTATCCGTTTCTAGGTTGTACTGACAGGTCATAGTGACCGTAGAGCCAGGCGCTACTGCTAGAGGTATTTTTATCGATACGTCTCTCAGGCCCCGCACTCCTGTAACATCATAGCTGTTAAAAATCAGAAATGGAAAGAAAAAAAGAAACACATGACTAGCCCGTGTCATTTTTATTGCAAATTTTCGAGAGTCTACAATTAAAGAAAATCTGAACAAGCCAATTAACGCTCTACGTCAGTGCCTTGCATGATGGCCAAAATTTTAGTGATTTTTCAAAATTCATACCAAAATCAGGATACACGGTATTAAGATATGCGTTTCACTGTCGGACGAACATATTTCCGGTAAAAAATGTCTGCATTTAAATAAGAGATGAATTTTATACTGTCACGATGCCGTTTATCTTTTTGGGTATAATCAGTCCTGAATTAATAACGAATAAGAGTCGATTTCAATGCTATACTCATTTGCAGAATGATTAACATAGCATCTGTAGTTGAAGCTAATTTTCTGGTGAATTCAACTTTAATGTATTGATTTATTAAAATTTTTTTCAAGCAAGTTAAAGATGATGCATATATATTATACATGTGCCAATTTTATCAAAATGATAGAAAATTTCTATCGGATTTTTCTAAGCGCACAAAATTTGTTAAAGTTTGATTTCGCGCGTTGTTATTACGCAACCGTAAAATGAAATGTGGGAAAGGATTATATAAGGTGTGAAAAAAAATAAATTAAATTTTTTTTTTTTTCGCAACTTTTCCCCAATTACCCAAATGATTTCGTCTGTCTTTCATTCTTCTCTTGCTTACAATCAGAGAAACAATTTGAATAGAGTTGAATTTCGTATTCAAGCCATGATTTTTTCAACAAGTTTCAACGGATTATGAGAATCTTAACCCATATATGTTGGAGCGAAACTCTGTGTTCGCTTTCGCAATGAACATTCGCAATAAATAGATTAGGATTACCCGTGCGGCAGAGTCCGTGACCTGGCGCGCAATCATGTCTGAGACATTGACCCTGCGACTTTTAAACAACCATCAACGGAAGATAAAAAATTTCATCGTAGGTATTCATCGGCTATCAGAAATCATCCGCGACTTTGAATCGGTATAATAACTAAAAATAAAAAAATGAAGAGATCCGAAAATGTATTTGTCAATTTTGTTCTATCCTGAATGCGTTTGGTAAGACGCGAAATTCTCATCGTACATTTGCCGATGGAATACAGCTTCATCAAGCTTTTAGTATTTTTAACAGCAATCGTCTGACAGGTCGAAATGTACGAGAGATCCAGAGTCCAATCGTTACGATTTAATATATACGGTAACAATAAACTGACACTTCTGAACTACAGAATAGAGTTCCCGTTCTTGAACCGCCAACAGACGTGTGTAGGTACTACAATGTCATTTTCCTCGAATGTCAGAAGTTTCAAGAACCTCGATGAAACGTGTCGCCAAGTTTACAACGCGGTGTGGTGGCCGTAGAAACATGTATATACCGATATAGTACCTATACCTATGTATATAATATAAGCACAATACGATGGCTTGAATTCTATACAGAGACTGGCGTACGATTATAAGGGATGTTAATTGCCAGTCGATTGGCGTAGAGCGATTAGTCCCCGATCGTAATAAGAAGCTGATAGAGGTTTGGCAATATTTGACTTTGAAAAATTGTCAAGATTCAAGATTCTCTATTACGCCTCAGGCTCAGGGAATCTATGATATATATTTTTTTTTCCTTTCCCTTTTCCTTTTCCATTCTTTTTCTTGGAAATTTCCTATCAAAGTCTGTGTCAGCTGGTGACGAACCTTTTAAATTGATCTCCGCGTATATAGTAGAAAGAATTTCGATAACAGGGAGTTGGTCCGTTATCATTACTTATTGGTTTAGCTTATTTATGAGTTTACTTAGAGTGCCTTCCTGTTTCCAAGAGAGATCCTCTTTCGTCGGTGTTCCCTATATAGGTATACACCTTTATTTTCCTCTCGATAAAGCATCCCATAGACTTATACTCAGCTACAGCTACATAGCTACATAGCTACCCCGTACTTATTCTCTTAACGTTGTATATACCTAATGCGATCGTTTGTATTCATTGGGATCAATTTGTATTTAATTTCAAACGAATAGTGCGGGTACATCCTACCTCAGGTATAAAACCCGCTTAATATTTCAAAGTTTAAAAGCATTTGCTGAATCTTTAAGGTATCTTTCACGGTCCTGCGATCAGACGGGGGCACCTGGTGTTCCCGAATAAAGTTTAATTTTTCACGCTAGCCTCGTTAAGTATTCTCCGCCAATAGGTCCCATGTTTCTCGCTGGTTTTACCGTAACGCAAAAGGTCACCGGCATACTTTCTACAGGGTAACACAAAATAACACCATAAATAGAAAGAGAAGAAAAAAAAAAAGAAAAAAGAAAATAAATAAATAAATAAATAAATAAAACAGTCCCAACGAGAGAAGAGACTATATAACCGGACATCGCGTCACCGAGTTATAATTCACTCGAGTTGACGTCACCGTGCAAATATATTTATAAACAAAATTTTACGATTAGCGGAACTCTCTCGGGCTCGCTCAGAATTCTACGTCTCTTAATAAAACGATAATTAATAGATTTTTATTCAGATTTGAGAAAAATTTTAATAAATAAAAAATTTACTTATTGCATAGACCGGCCCTGGATTTGCCTTCTGGTTATGCAGTCGCCGCTGTACTATACGCAAACCATGCAATTTGAATGCTTGAGAAAGTAAAACCACATACGCAGAGAAGGGTTCCATGTACTCTCGAGAATATATATATGTGTATAGCTAGATAGTGTGCAGGGTTGTTTATTTTCCGAGATCTTCCACCCCTGTACGGAATTCTAGATAATTAGCGCGCTCTAGGGCAGTAGGGAAATTGGAGCGAAAAAAAAGAGGTGATATCTGACAAGACTAAGGCCTGAAGGAATTTACGCGATTAACCCTCAGGACTCAAGTTTGTACAGTATGCATAGTATATACCTATGTATATGTAAGTATACATGCAGAATCTTGGAATGCCGCAAGATTTACTCAAGTACCTTCTAGTACTACGGACTACGGAGTACGGACTTATATACGGACTCCGGACTCCCCTTGAAAGGAAAGGAAGTTTTTCGTACTTAAAACTCGTAAAAGAAAGAATTGGTGGTTCTGTCTTTGGGCTGTCGCAATGGCTGTAACTCCCCTTTACCGTATACCGCCTTCTTGCGAGAACCGTGAACTTTTCAAAGTATAGCGAATCCCATCTCACGGCACTTATTGCAATTTCGCGTAGGCCAAGGCTCCGGGGTTGTTGCGCGACGGAAACTTTTTGTCTCAAAATTCCACGGATTACTCGGACTCTCTTGATAAAACTTTTCACCCCTCTCAATAAACGTTACCGTATAACCTATCTGCGCGTAGGTAGCTATAAGCCATTTGCGATCGACCGTTTCATTCGAACGATATAGGTATATCGTATATAACATAAAAGTTTCACTCGAAACAAGTTCATTTTACAATATACGCATACGGGGTGGTCGCGAACTAAGTACTTCAAATTTGGGGGATGATTAAAGGGATCTAGCTTGTTACCCTGCCGTTTAAAATACTGACCTCCGTTATGGCGTCTGTGAGGTACAGGCCATTTAAAAATCGCGGTAGCGCCTGCGTTTAGGCAGCCAACCACACAGAGGCGAAAGGTGAGCTGTCTGGTTTTAGGCGCACGAGACCATTGGAGAAGAATTACTAGACTATGTCAATATGGCGAATGACGCAACCCGGGAATGATTTTTGTGATTTTTGGACCACGAGAGCGTTATAACTGCTTCGGTGATCGTGCATGTATAAAACCAGACAGCCCAGATCTCGCCTCTGTGTAGTTGGCTGCCTAAATGCAGGCGTTAACGCGATTTTCTGAATGTCTTGTATCTTACGGACGTCACAACGGACACGACTATTTCCAATGGCAGGGTAGCAGGCTAGAGTTTTCGGATCATGCCCTGAAATTTAAGCACTTAGTTCGCGGCCACCCTGTATATATACCGTTAAGACCATCCCGTGAAGACTGCGTACACTAGCTTCCATATTTTGTACATTGTGATGGATATCGACCAGACGCGTACCTCTGTATAGAATAAGAAACGATAGGCGAAGAAAGTTGAAGAAAACGAACCTCGTTGTTTTTAGAAAATAGACAAATCGAGTCTTATTAGGTAATTAACAGAGTTAAACCGGGCAACTTCTCCTTGTACCACGGCCGTTAATTAGAAAACATTTTAAGCATCAAGAAGAGGGATGGGTCTTCCGTAATTCAAGAGGAAGGTCTCTGCAGCCTTGAGGTATAGTATTGTTAATAAGATATTTAACTGTGTTTTATTCGCTTTGATCTCGTATTCATTTTTCTTTATGTATCTTGCTGCAGTCGGAGTTCCTATATATTTATAGAAATACTAAATTACGATCTCGTGGGAGTTGCGTTTGCATTTTTTACCTCATTGCCAGATAAGTTGTCTAAAATTCGTCCGGGTCGGATACCCATCCTCTAGTTTTAGGGTGTAATGTTACGAACCATGCATGGCTGATGGTTGAGTGGTTCGCGCAAAATACCTGCCGGATATCTGGTGGCATAGAATTTTAAATTCCTTGGGATAAAAGGGTACGCCTCCCATCATTTCCCATTACGTATCAAGGGGTAGGTTATTCCTATCCATACACTTTCCTCCGAAAGTAAAAAAAATAAAGTCAAAACGAGAAGAAAAAAAAAAAAAAAAAATTCGGCTATATATTCATTCTACAAAAGACGATTCCAGCTTTTTCGCATTACATTTCAACGGAAATTCAGATCACTACGACATAAAGTTACACAGGTTACTGCACTGCAATCTACTCACGGTAAAATCAAGATAATAGCTGACGCGTCGAGGGTTGTCAACGAGAAGGGTGTGAAAAATGAGAGCTCGTTCATCATTTACAACGTTATAAAGAGTATTGATCTGACATCAAAGTTCATAGCTCACACAATTTCTACATCATATCTTATAGGTATACGGCTAGTCTCGACCGAATTTCATCCTTTACGATTAAATCCAAATATCGAATTGGTTATATCCTATAAATTTCATAAGACTAATCCGATGCCGATAGATTCCCATGTGATAGTAGTACCTACACGTGATCATTGACTCAAACGAAAATTTGAAAAATTCAACAGAATCGTTATGGCGATGAATTATTCTAAATTCAACAAGTTGATTTTTTTTTTTTTTTTTACAGAGATTAATGAACTCTCCTCGCCCTTAACCCTGATAAACTACTGCTACGTACTATACTCTCGAAAATATTCCTTGTACAGTGAATTAAGTTATTTATCCAATTGAACGAAATTGTCCAGTCAGTCGTCGAGTCTAGAAAGTGGTCTGGTTGATTCAACGAAGTAGTTTCGTTAATTCGTCATGGTAATTCGGTCGATTTAGCAAACCGGTAATACCGTTGAATGAGCCATATGAATATGTAGTTTGGTAATTCAGGTAAATTGTATAATAAAAAATCAGAGGTTTAACCTGCAGCGAAACTAATATTTTTTATAACAAATAAATAATGTTAATGGAAATAAATTCTTGATCAATTTGAGGATATGCTGGTCTCCGACAATTTATATTAGTCTGAAATATTCGTAAACGAAAAGTTTCGGATTCATTATGGAAGGGTAGTTTAAAAGTTTCGTAGACCGATGGACAGGTATTAAAATCACGAACGTCTCATTCTGTCAAAAAGTCAAGACAATTAGGTGAGGATTTTGAAAATTATAATTCAATTTAACTTTCTTATAGAAAATAACCAGATTCGCATTTACGAAAATACTTAGGGCAAGCTAAATATAATGATGTGATAGAAAACCGCGAGAGACATGACTAAGGGTGAACATTACCACGCGGTATGCGCGGAATGACTGCAGTTTGTATTTCATTTTGACAATTTTGTAAAAACTGGGTCCTACTAAGGTCAAAGTACGTCTCTACGTTCGTTTGACCAACACAGAATCCTCTGGGTTGATATGTTCAAAGAAGCATTTAGATTAAACAAAGGTAATTGTATGTAGTACGTATGTAGAAGCAAAGGGATGAAATGTTAGTTTTGAAATGCACACCGTGCTGGTTAGATTATACAATATACGAACTTGCATGGCCAGATAGTTCCCTGTCATTCCTGTTTAGTACCAACGATATTTTCCTCCTTTTTCAATTGACAAAACATTTCAAACTCGGAGGTTCGGTTAAAAGCTATTCCATGCTTCAATTAATAGGAATACACTCGTTCCAAATTTTCATTCCAGCATCTCTCCGCTCACTTTAAAGTCTGACAGGTTTTTAACGAGGCTCACCATGCCTGATACAAATTAAAAAAATAAAAAAAACCAAACCAAACTCTAATCACTCCTGAAAACCGTATATACGTACCCACAGTATTTCCAATGATAAAATATTGAACAATCATCATCATACGCGTTTTATGAACATCATTTTAATACGTGCGGGTATGCGGAACCCTACATGTCCTCAGGTATTGGTATGTCAAAGTTTCGATTTAAACGAAATTCTTTGCGACACCCAGTAACCACCAGTGATCAGCGAACAAAGGTCTTTGAATCGAACAGGAGAAATAAGATTGGAGCTTTTCAACTTCATCGCACCGTAAGCCGGTGCCCGCTTCATTACCTTCGTTTCCCGACGTCATTTTCTTCCTATTCTGCAGCTTACAATTTTCAGGATGAAAGTCACCACTGACTGATATCAACCTTCGATAGGTAGTACATTGCTCGTACTCGATATACTCGATATTCGATTTTCTATTATTACGAAACACTGGAAAATCGGGAAGAAAATTACGTCCGCAAAAGCGAAGAATAAGAAGAAGAAGAAAAAAAAAAAAACAAAAACCCTCTGCAAACAAAGGCCACTTTTCACACTTTTTATTTCACTGACCATTTCAAGAGGGGTATCTTGAAACTTTGAACTTTACAGATAAGAGAACACTTTGATCACAAGGAAACAGATTTTATTCACTTCGTATAGCTGGCACCGCAATTAGTATCTTCATATGTGAAAGTTTATGACGATATGAAAATACGGCGTTTTATTTACCAACTGTTGATATGATATGTGCAGAAAGATTTCGGACCTTTGTGCACGGTTGCGTTTTAGTCGTATTCCGAGCTTTTTTTGACAGTGGCTTAATACGGCTATCGAAACCCCGCGACGTCGTCCTCTTCACGTTTCCATTTCCATGATACAGCCACTACCCCATTACCATCGGATTATCCACTCGGAGTCTTTTAGGTCGTCACATTTTATGCTCGGGGTTAAGAGATCCCTTAAGTATAGAATTTCTCTGCGGTTATATTCGGTTGCGGTTCGTGTTTTCAGCTTTGAACTACGAAACTTTGACCGCGAAGTGAGCTTAAAACGATGTAATGTCCCGCGAATCATGGGATTCCAAGACATTTACCTTTAATACCGGTCACGGTACTGAGCCTAAACGATAGTATCGTTCAATATTTCGGGCTTAGAGCTTTCGAAATTCTTTTATAAATATGGGCTGAATTTCTGCAAAATTGACAAGTGTATAGAAAATTTATGAAATCTGATTCAGAAACGTTCAGTACAATCTATATTAATAAATCTCATTATATAGCAGTGAAATTACGGCTAGGTACGTTACGCTCTGTAAATTCGCGTTCGTGATTAAGAAATTAATTATTCGCAACGTGTTTGAAAAGCTCAGCTATTTTTGTTGATGAGATTTAGTTCGGTTTTGCATCAGCGGGCGTTAATGACTCTTTATTTTCCGAAGCGAAATATCGATTTTGGACGTTTGCGGTTGGCACGGTGGTTCAACAACGTTGTTTTCTATACGATTTAACAATTTTGTTTAAAATACAACCATCGGTTCCCGACTTCCGCGCCAACCGACTTGAGTACGCCAAAAGACATTTAGAATCCTCTGCAGGTTTGAAACTCTGTGTTAAAATTTATACTTAAAAATCTTTATCTTGAGAGTCAAGCTCCGCGGGCGACGAGTTGGCCCAAGGTTGGAAAAGTATAAAAAAGGAAGTGGAAAAAGAAAAAAAAAAAAAAACTAAATACAGAGGAAAAAAAGAAAAAAGAAAAGGAAAAAGAAGAAGAAGAAGAAAAAAAAAAAACTTCAGTCATAAATCGAAGTTGAGCTTCTGCTAAATTGAAAAGGTTCTCGGCAGCTCATAGACTCGTATATGGAAGACGGGCGAGAACTCGCGTAGATAAAATATAGTTGTCGATAATATGGTATTCATCGGTGAAAAATGGTAGAATAACGTAGAAAATGATCCCCTGTATTTCACGGGCACGAAATAACAAAATAAGAGAAAGAAAAAAAAAAAAAAAAAAAGGAAAAGCAAAAAAGTATAAATCATAAAAAAGACAACGAATGCCTGTCGTCAGTTTGATTAACAAAAGGCGGGTGCAGCAAGCCAGAGTCAATTGGTTGGGGCGCATCGGCTTCGTGGCGGCGAAACGTGCACAATTTTGTTATCCGTTTTTTTCTTTTTTTTTCATGTCTAGGGGAAAATTGACATCCGCATACTGCAATCGTAGGATTTCAATCCGGGGTTTTTTTTTTGTTTTTTCTCCATCAAAACTTTTGGAAAACTATTCATTGAACAATTTCACGAAATCGTACGTATATGCAGCGTATAAAAAAAAAAAAAAACACTTTGTATGAAATGACGATGAGATCGGAATGAACTCGGAATGAATAATGAAAAAAGTTTTGCCCATTATTTGGTATACCTAAATAAAATCTGAACCAAAAAATGTAAAGAAAAAAAAAAGAAATGTTGCAGGTCGGGCAGACAAAATCTATCGAACCATATGGTGTTTTTTTTTTTCTTTATAGTATATTCTTTTTTTTTCTTTTTTCTGCAGTATCGTACTTTTGTTTATGCGGTGGGAAACAATATCGTTGAACAATTTGATACAATGACTAGTATACAACGAACCGACTGGACACGTATTGATCTTGGGTATAGTGCAACTCAACCGGAAATGTTCCGTTCCAACGTCATTCCAGATTTGTGATTTACCAAATCGTCGTTACTATTTGAAGCGACGTAGTCATTCATGCGGAAGTCATAATCCCTGCAGTCCAGCGTACGAATTGTTGCTATAAATCGATGCTCCACCATCGGTGATTGGTGACTTCGAGTATCGCCCGCAAAATTGTTACTAGCAAAACCGTTGAAACAACGATCCGGTATTTTATACACGTAACAGGACTAATTCCACGTCAAGTTAAAAAGTTTATAAAGTTTTACCAAAATCTTTATAAAACACCGCGGTCTTAATACGAACGAGTTATATGTAAGGTATAAATTTCTCGAAATAATTTTCATCAGTCTCGAGACAGTTTTCATCGCTCGAAATTAAACATGCGATAGCAAAATCTCTGGCAAAGCGAAGTCAGCGTCTCCGGCACCCCAACGCAATCTTATACAGAGCTTTAAGCTTATTGAATCGCTTTACTTAGTTATCGGTCTCTCTTAGACCCCGTCGGGTTAATGGCCTGATTTGAATCAAATACTCGTACGAATCGTATAGGGTATATTTTCAGAGTCTAAAGCATTCTGCCGATACTCTGACTCTTATGCGGGGATATAGGCTTTGAATTTTGATGCCCTGATGCGAATAGGGTATAGGTACCTCGGTGCAGTAGCGGGCTTCAAAGATTCTCTCTCCACAGCGTGTTTACTCAAGAGATAACATCTCTTTCGACTTTGGTCACCACACGAGTGTGTACATATATGAATAGCATACAAGTGCCTGGTCTCTGGTTCCCGGGGGTTTATGTGTACTTCCATCACGTCTCTTCGCTTGCCGCCGCGTTTATACGTGGTACTCCTTACTCCCCACTACGCCGGAAGTGTATCATACTCGGGATTTTCGCACCCCTAAGAGACTTCGCAGTCTCTTATTGTCTTGTTGCGATTACGACGCGGTGAATAAATAATAAAGTAAGGAAAGATAATGAAAAATAAATTTTACAAACGTTTTAGAAAAACGTTGAATTTTCTTTAACGCTTTTAATATTGTTCAATTATTATCAATCCGTCACCGTGGTCATTGTGGATTATATTTCTTTCATTTCACGCACTGACACGCCATTCGGATGTCAATTTCTATTGAGATTGAACGCGACTGGGTTTGACAGGATTTGATAACGGGAGTTCCACGGCTGATATGCTTGCCGAGTGGATCAACGCGAGTAATTGACTAAAATCGCTAGCGATCGGTCGGCTCAGAGTTCGCATCTACGTGTCCAAGCCGTCAATTGGTCAATTCAACAAATCAGCGTAGGTAAATGGTATATAGGTATGTACTACAAACATACCATAAAGCTTTAATTAAATAAACGATTTTTAATTCCTAATTATTGTTCCTCGCCATCGCGCTGCACGTTGGCTATATATATGAAGATTATGCGATAATTCGATCCGCAACTATACAGGTTCAGGCGTCGCTATAAAAGAATAACTTTTCCCGCAGGTATTGGTTTTCTTTAATTATCAACTAATTAAGTTCCGTTTCAGTTATAATTATGCAATTAAAATTAAAACCTGAATCATGTATAACAATACCCTTTATAAAAACTCGAAATTGCATTAGCTTAAACATTTTCGAGTTTTCACATCATATCTTCACACCTAATTCCCAATCCGGCAATAACAACGATACGATTATTTGTACTCTTAACTTTTACGTAAACTATATCATTGAAGGGTCAGATAAAACGTAACGATGAAGTCTTTTCATGGGCACGCGTACGAGATAATGCGCTTACCCGTAGCAGCCGCAAGTAGTAGTAACGGCGCGTAGAAGAGTTGGACCCTCCGGATGGTCGCAAGACTTTTCATGTTTTTAGTTTTTGGCTTTTTTTGGTTTTTTTTTTGGTTTTTTTTTTTATATATATATATATGTTTTATAAAGATCCGATCACAGAATCATCATGTCACCTGCACTTCTCAGTGTTCTTAGTTCGGCGAACCAGACTCGGGAATATATAATAGTAATCACTTCTCGCTGACGGTTAAAGTTGACGAAAGTAACCCCAGGGTGGTGTGGGGGCGGGAGGGGGAGGGTAGTTTTTGAATTTTTTTTTTTTCTCTTCCTTTTCTCAAATTCAAAGCAAAGTAATGAAAGTATATTTTTTCCGAGGGTTTCCCCCCTTTTTAAGGGTGAGCCGTTTCTTAATGTGATTTCAATGTGTAAAAGGGGTGGCGTGATTGTGATGGAAAAAAAAAAATTTATTTATCTCTCCGCGGGGGCGTCGGGACGCGTTGTCGACCGTAAACTAAGTCGCACTCGGCGTTCGCGCCGAGACTGAGCTCCCGCCGATGCCGCGACGATCTTGCGTCGACGCCGAAATATTCGGCCATTTTGCCGTCGCGACGAGACCCGCGATCGCTGCGCGAACACTCACGTCTAGTGGAGTGATTGATTGGCGTAGAAGCTCAGTGACTGATTGAATCTTTTTTATATATATTTCAATATTGATATCCGTCATGGGTATCCATGAATATATACCTACCCCTTATACAGCCGAGGAACTGACCGGCACCATACAACGATCAGGCACGCTCCTTTCAAACTCAAGTAGCCACTCGTCAAACGAGGGTTGCCAAATGTCAAGATAAAATGTGTATGAGATACCGTCGTACGATTTAGTCGGAGCCATGCTAGTATAGGTATGCGTAAATATGTATGCGGAATTATTGGCCGCGGGGAAATTTTTTTTTTTTTTCACCCTTAACTCGAAAGTTGCGATTTTTTTCCTCGAAAATATTAGATCAGGAATTGTGAAAGGCGAAAGCGGTTTCATCAATTTTTGTAAGTCTTCAAATTTCAAATAAACTCGCGTTAACAATTTCCGCGAAACCGTTCGAGAATAACGCGTCGCGGACCCTAGCGGAAATTATTCTGCTCTTAAAAATTTTTACGGAAATTTTACGGCTTTTTTCTCAAATACATTCGTTGCTTCTCTCGATCGAACTAAAAGAAAAAGAAAAAAAAAGAAGTCAAATTTCTCACGAACAATTAGAAAAATCTCGAATCACCCCGATAAATGCAGCCATAAAACTTCTGAGAATTATTTCCACCAGGGGGGTACCGCCGTTCCTTGATTTCGAAGACTACGTGCTTTTTCATTGCACTTTGTTTTTTTGATGTATAAAATGTACCCGAAAGTTCGATCAAAAAATTTGAAAATTCTGGGGTGGAAATTTTCTTTTGTCCCCTGCGTTTCATTTTTTCTTCACGATAAGAAATATCGAAACGGAGTTGCACTGACTCATTTCATATTCTGGGGCAATGGAAGACTGGAAAAATGTTGTTCAAACTCGGTGGTTCATTCTTGCACATTTTAGCCTGTACTTCCGCGTATTATGTACCTCCCTCCGTCTGTATGTGTGTACACTGAAAGGAAAGTTGATTATTCAGGGTCTCCTGCGAGGCCGGAAGTCCTCGAAGTTCTGGACGGCGTACAGGAAATATCCTGAAATCTATTACACCTTGAAATAGTATGTAAAGTATACTGATATTTTACTCCTTCGTAGCGTAATGAATACTGAAAATTTGATCTTCGTTATTGCAGGGATTGCGGGAAATTTTTTTAATTTGTTGATCGTCGATAGTTTCTCTTTTGGTTAAAAATAAAATACGGAATCAACCCCATTATTTTTCATAAAAATTCTGCTGCGGCTAGATCGATCTAGTTTAGCCAGATACAGATGGTAAAGGTACCTATATGCTCCATATTAGCATAATGAAATCAAAATTATAATTAATAATCAGTGTCTGAGGTTACCTTACGCGCTAATCCTGGCCCCGAGGTAAACACTCATGTGAGAAGAGATTGCGGTGTATTCGCACGCCGCATACTTACCCATATATATTCACCTATATACGTACATACGTACGTATGCCTCTATCGTTGTTCCTAAAGCTTTGCGACTTCTACGTACAGTATGCACTTTGAACTTTATAAAAATTAATTCTTGATCACTGACTCGAATCATTGAATATAGTCTTCAACGATTTCACGGGTGTCTCTCAGGGAGATTGTCTCCCGAAGGCTTAAATTTTTTTTTGGATTTTCAAATAATTGTATAGTAAGTAATTATAGAGCCCTGAGTATCCGAAGCCTACTTACGTCGAGTAAGCGATGAGATATCAGGTTTGCCAAAACTGATTGTGAATTAAATCGAAATCTGTCTTGGGTGTTCGCAGACCCAGGGCCAATCAGATATGGAAATCGGAAGAGTCCGCTTGACTGACGGCGTTTGACTCTCTTTCTTGAAAACTCGAGGATAAAAGTTCGTCTCATTTTCCACCACACTCAAGGGGATGGGGTTTGGTTCATGTGCCGTGTCTTTCTTGGCCAGAAGAGTCCCCGCGAGACTTACGACCTGGTTCTCCGCGGAAGTCGCGAGACTCTTCTAAAGCTGAAAAACAATGCATTCGCAACGAGCGAGCAAGTCGGGTGGTATTGAATTTTCTGAAACATTTTTCTTCCTCTCCGAGAAATACGTCTCCATCCTTTTCTATTTCTACCAAGCTCGTAGTTGGTAGTAAGATATATGTACGCGGATGGCTTGCAGGTGAGAAAGTGCCGCACTCTGTACTAATTACGAAAGCACCGGAGCTTGACGGTTCGCTGTTTTTCAGGCCCTTATACCTACCGCCTTAAGTTAATTCACCTGTATCCGTAACGCCATCTTATTCCGTAATGGCGTAAAGCTCTGATAAAAATTTCAAACAAGGAAAGAGAAATGCAGAAATTCTCTTACCTCGCAATGCCAAAATGAAATTTCCTAATAAACTATAATATCCTATATCCTTGATTGGAAATCAGGAATGTGTTAATTATATAAACGAACGACAGGGAGATGAAGATGTTTGCTTTTTTTCTCTCTTTTGCCAGGCTATATAAAAATACTACACATGAGCTAATTTGGAGAAAAGTAAATGACGCGATGTGTACCTACCTGGATACGTTAATAACGTCTGGACGCACCCGTCACACCAATTTATAAGGAGAAAAGAGCGCGGAGAGGGTGGGTTTGCCCTGTAGGGTCTTCATGGCAGACATTTATCCCTGGGGTCCATATCGACGAGCCGGAAGTTGAATGGATCTCATTCACTGCGAATGGATGGTCGAGGAGACGCGTCGATAGCGCGGGAATCGAAACACGCACCCTTTGAGATTGGCGAGGGTCGGTCAAGTGTCGGAAATTTCAAGATTCAGCATCGCGTAGGTACCTATGTAGGTACCTATCTTATGAGGGGCTGCAAACTCGCCGGATATCGAATCAATATTTTTCAATCAACGATCGAATAACCCCATATCCTAATTGGGTACGTCAAATCGTTCTTTATCCTATATAAAATGACTAAAAACGATTCACAGATATACACACGCGCAAATTAAATACCGATCAAGTAGGTAAAAATGCCTTCTTATATCTCGCAGGCGTACCTACATACATAGTACATACGTCATTCGAAGTTTGCCCACTATGGAAAAGAATGAAATTCTTGAAGTGAAATCTCGTCGAAGATTGAGGATACGAAAGTAGAACATGGTTAGGGAACTTTCATCCCCGAATGTAGGAGCCTACCGTAGAATCCCTCTTACGTCGTAAAATATATACGGGTGATTTCCGTTGTGGTGTTAGAAAAGCACGAACAGAATTCCCTCCGAGATACTGTATACGGTACGATTCTAGAATCGGAAACAACAGATTTTCGTCATTGCGTACGATTTCACACGGGGCCGGGTTTAAGTTACGAATTTTAAAAGTCTCGAACGGTCAAAATTCCGAACTTCAATATTACGTATAGCAGATTTGAAAAACTTTTAAACGAAGAACACCGAAGGTTCGAAATCACGAAAGGCCTACAAATCTCCGAAGCTCGAAATTCACGCATCTATTCATTTAGTGTTTAAGAACTCGGGGTGTTTTGATCGAATCGAAACCAATAAGGGGTTGAATAAATCGTCCTGAGATTTACTTTTTCGAAAAAAAAAAGTTACAACATCCTATCAATTATTTATGACATCATGAAGTTATGGATTCTCGTAAAAAGAATCTCGGTTAGAATGAACTATTTTTGGTCTTCGCATCCTGAGAAATTTACCGAGATTGCCGGATTTTTGGGCCTTCGAGGGTTCCGACTTCATAGAATTTCAATTTTCAGAACTTGAACGTTTATGAAAATTCGAAATTATCTCAAACGAATTCTGAATTTTGATCGTTCGGAAGTTTAAAAATTCGGAACTTGCAGCTGGCTCCTTTCACGCATACACACACAGGATGATGCACAGCCAAGGAAGATTTTCCTCGCGGCAATTGTTCTCTGAAGCAAATAGATCCATCGATTATTCGAGAAAATATGCAGGGAATATTTTCATAAAATATACAAGAAATGAATTGAAAGAAAACAGCGCCGGACATCATCGCCGGGTTTGGTAGAAATTTTTTTTTCAGAATTTCACCAGGTTTGTGGGCGTAGAACAGGGCGAGGATCAATTGGTAGTTTCAAGGGTGAAGGTGGGATTAGCCCCGAGGGTGAATCGAAATAATGAACAGGGAAACGAGATCCGACCATCATACTTCGTAATTTCACGCGTCACCTGAAACGAAGGCGAAATTCTTCGCCGCCGAAGAGAAGACACCATGGAGACTCTGATCCATCCTGGTGGTTCCCTTGGATCCTCGAGAGGTTTTCCAGCGGTTGGTAATAACGCGGTGGACTTTGTCGAATATTCACGATGAATATTCATTCGGATTATTTGATTTTTACCTTCAATTTTCCTCACTGCTGAAGCCGCCGCAGCACGGCGTACCGCTATTATACCGTTCATCGAGCCACTCGCCTTTAGTAATAGCTAGTTGACTCGTCGATTTTTTTCACGTATTTTAAACCAGCTTCGTATTCAATATGGATAGATAGATGATACAAGAAAAATATACCTATATTAGGGTGGACGTTAAATTCCATCTTGAGGAGTGAAGCCCCACAGTTTGGAGGAAAAAAAAAAAAGAAAAATGTTGGTCCCAAAGCGAAGTTTCTGAGATGAAGTTAACTCGTGCCGGTAAAGCCTCAAAGTTTTCCATTTAAAACACATGCATTTTTACGGATCTCGATTCAAAAATTCACTGTGAGGCTAATTTTATTTAGAAAAATCCTAAACTACGTCAGGGTATCGAGTATGTATACTACTACATGAGGAATAGAGGATCTCGTACCATTCAATCTGATCATGATTTCACTCCAAACTAAAATTCTCTTTATCGATTTTACGGCCTAAAATTCTAATTTTCAGTAAATATCCTGCGGATGAAGATTCGATGATAATTTCAATATCATTTCTAACGTAAAATTTTCTCGAGGAATTTAACGTCCACCCTCACCTATATACATAATAAAATAAAAGAATATGTTGCAGAACTATTGAACATAAGTTTTCATTAAGGGGGCATGAACACCTTTGGAGGAGTTGAAATTTCCAAAAAGAAATTGATTTTTTTCTGCGACTTGAGGACTCTGACAAAATCAATCCAGAAAAATCATCATATCTGAGGAGGGTTCGCCCTTCATTACGCATATTTTACATCATGTATTACTTTCGGTCTGATAGTGGCTACGCTGAAGATAAGAAAATACAAAATGACCCGGTTGTCGTAAAGAATCAGGACTGCCGTTGGATGATGACCTGAGATTCTCAGGTCGCAGGAAAAGTCAATTTCTTTTTGGAAATTACAATCCTAGAGAGGTGTGCGTATCCTCTCAATCGGAAATGATTAAGGAAAGTAAATCATTAGAAGATATAAGTATTAATATATTTACACATTAACAATATACAAATATCCTACAGTTATTATTTGTGTTGGACATACAGTACAGAATTGTTCATATTTAAAAACGTTCTTTCATCAAAGCATAATACAACGCTTAAGATAAATTACAACTATTTGTAGATCGTTCAAAAATAGCCTAAGACAGTATTACGAACCATATTTTGATGATATCAATTTTTGATTATTTTTCGATGACACTAGATTCTCGAAATGACATAATTATCCATGGTTTTACGACGGATAGAATACTTTTTTCTGTTCTTTTTCACGTTTACATATTCACGTACTATCGGTTTCCTGTCTTATAATACGATTCTGATTTCTGAGAGCGCGGTAGATATAGGTATAAAGCAATCAAAATAAAAAGTCGAAAATAAGATTGTTGCATCACTCTGCCGTAGTAAAATATATAATAAAGCGCTATGTACGTTAACTCGAAATTAGATTGCCTGGTCTGAAGTTATTTTATCACAGTCAGCTGGTAGGTATAGTGTAATATATTCAAATCTGTTAGTTCACAGTCGGCGCACAACTAGCTCGTCTACTTTGAGTTCGTTTTAGCCCCATAGCCAACTACCTGTTTATTGTTAGCTTACATTAGTTGCGGTTTTATTTGTAAAAATGACAAACCTCGGCAGTATTTATCCTTTTTTCTCTCGTTTCGTTTCTCTTTTTGTTATTTTTTCTTCTTTTTATTTCTTTATCTAAAAACTGTGCGATCATCTCACTCGAAGAATTCTTTCACATACCGTTTTCAGCTGCAGTCCTTGCTATACTATAACTCATACACGTTTCTGTTTCACTATAAGTATCAAGGCTTTGTATATTAGTATGGCCATTTTTCATCAACTCATTAACGAAGGATTGGCGAGATTTATAAAGTGCCTCTACTCATTCGGCTTCGTACCAAGATAAAAGATCAGTGTTAAGGCGGTCCCTACCCAATTCGACTGGTCCTAAAAACATCGGGCTGAACGGTGCTGTTGAACGGAATATCTCTAACCGGGCATCGAAAACGGGAAAAAGGGCTCTGTAGCACAATTCTATTGGTGATTTAGAACACAGAGCCCGTTTTTCCGTTTCCGGTGCCCGGTTAGCGATATTCCGTTCAATAGGACCGGTCAGCCCGATGTTTTCAGAACAGTTTGAATTGGGTAGGGAACCACCTTGATGGGGGATAATTAAGGTTCTAAAAGTTTTGCCCGAATCTGATTTTCCGATCATATTATGAAAATTAATATGAAAATGTATTGGAAATGGAGGTGGAAATTTTTTACTTGTTATTTTCTCTTCTATTGTACTGTATTTCTTTCAAATAAACTTCGTCGATTCTGAAATATACTTACCTGAGTTGTGAATAATACCTCCTATATTGGGCAGATTAGAATCTTGGAAGACAGAAAACGTGCTCCAATATTCTGAACTTACCCTCCACCTCTACCAAAGAGGTTTTATCTTAATATGGATAGAACGGTGGTAACATACGTGTATGTATACATACACATATACCTAACTAGCTAAACCAGGCGTTATCTGTTCTCTGATGAGCTTGGACAAGTACAATTAACTTGTTTCGTTCTTTCTTAATTTATTTTATTTATTTTTTATTAACTTCTTTTTCAACACTCTAGCTGTTTATTGCTCTTCCTTGTATATATATGCCGACTACCCACGATCTCGTTACATAATATTATACCCGGTTATATACTTCTGCATCGCTTGAGGAGCGTAATGAGATTCGAACGACGTTATTATATGTTATTCTAAATTACGTTACATTGCATTGCATTACATTAAATAACATTGCATACCCGTGACACATTCAAAAAACACGTACCAAACACTCGCTATAACGCATAATAAAGTTCGTTTAATGAATTGTCTCGCGTTAGTCGACGTATAAATATATATGTATATACCAGTCCGTATAGTAGTAATAGTTGTTTTAGTTGTTTCCCGTTTACTACCAGAGAGTGATAGGGTATACAAAAGTTTAGAGTGATGCTTCAGGGTATCAGATTACACTGAAAATTACACTTAATGTTACGAAACACGTTAATAATTATAAGAATAATTAACGCTGCGTATTTCAACGACACAAATTATATTATGGTCAAAAATAATATTTCACATACCTGATTATTCAATTCAAGATAATAGTTTTTCTTAATCAATTTTTATGATATATGAAAAAAAAAAAAATCGTTTTCATCAAATTTAAGTATATTAACAGCGATTAGTTTTTTTTTGTTTTTTTGAGTATTTATCAACAGTTTTAATTCGAGGAACAGCAATGTGTACAAATATTATTTGGGCCGGGTTGAAATTCAAAATTTTCAAAAGTTACGTACGAATTTCATTGTTACCGAGTATAGTTCCAAAAATTTTCACACAAAGAATACCGCAGGTTCAAAATTCCTGTAGCCGAATTTCAGAAACTTGAAATTCAGGCATGTAGTCATTGAGGTCAAATTAATCACCATGAGATTTACTTTTCGGAACAAAATGAAAAAAAAAAAAACTTTCGAAATCTTATCGATTATTCATGACATCGTAAAGTGATCGATCGGGATCTTTTGGGAAGTCCGAAGTTCTAATTTTAAGCTTCAATGTTTATGAAAATTCGAAATCGTCCTAAACGAGTTCGGAATTATTATTATTATTCCGAATTTCAACCCGGCCCCGTATAACTATATATAATGTTAGTTACATCGGATATAATGGTTTTGTCAAGTTGTTGTGCTTCGTTATTGAACCTTATATATGTAATATGCTTAAACGCGATTGCTTGAATATTTTTAAAATATGTATATAATATAATATAATATTTACCTGAAAACTATATATAATAATATAAAGAATTTATATACCATATATAACCGCAGTTTGAAGAACCCGCTCCTCATACACACCTACCTATATACCAATATTCGGTTAAAAATGTACAAGGTATAAGTATAGGAATTATTTTAGTTTTTTTTTTTCCTTTTTTTTTTGCATTATTTTTCGCGGCCTAAATCGACGGGTGTAAAAAATATAACAGTCCTATCACCTGCACCCTCAATAGCGAAATTTGACTCTCACACTCCTTGGTATATCCGGTTCTTGTTCAGGGCGACGGTTCCTGTCAGATGTCACCCCAAATAGTCGCCTGCTTCGTCCTGTCGACAGATGCGAGGAAGGTTCCCTGCGGATGCCACGCGACCGCTGTCACCGCCGATCTATTAACCAAAATAGACAAAATTTTGAAGTCGTCTGTATATGTAGGGTGGATTTATAATAATAATAATGATAACAGTAATAATAAAAATAAATAAAAAACATTTCATTACAAGAACAATTGAAAAACAAAAAACGAAAGAAAAAAAAGACAATTTCGCAGATCCACGTACAGGTATGACGGGATAAGTATCTATGTATGAGCCGCGAATCCAATGGTGCAGAAAAATTAAGCCCAAGTTATGACTCTCGGCCTCTGTGGTCGTGGCGCTATTAATCAGCGCCAGTTGGCCACGGAAACGGCAGGTAACGGGAGGGAATGAAACCAGGCTGACTGACGCCTCTATTAATCTTGGGCGACACTGACACCTAACTGACTCGTTGTCACCCTACCGAAAATGAAACACCGCCCGCGACCCAATACGCGGGTCTTTTCTCTTCTCTAGACTCACTCGCGCTATCCCCTAGCTCGAATCGCCTGTATTTTTCCCACCCTCTTACCTCATTCCGTTTTCTTATTTTTTTTTCGTATTTTCTTATTTTACTCTACTTTCGACTTTAGATTTCAGACTCTCAGTCTCTTCGCTGACTGAGACCTATCTCGTCACTTTCTATGTTTGACTTTGTTTGAATAGCATATTGTGCAACTTGGGGGGGGGGGGGGGGGGGGGGGGGCATTTTTTATAACAAGGGCACGAAATGGGTCTTCTTGGATGCACGTTGATCGGATTGGGAATGGCGCTGGGGCGGGAGGGAAAGTACTTTTCCTCCCGCTGGGGTGGGAGATGATGGATACTTGGGACTCACGGTCGAAACACGTGATTTCCCCCACATCCGACAAGCATGGAAGAAGGCTTATTTCACGCCCGTCTTATGAAGAATAGATTTTCCAAGATTTTTGTTTTTTTCGTCTTCCTTCTTCTCAATTCTCAGATGTGGTGCCCGATCCACACAGTCTACCCTATATATCCTTTCTTCTCTTTATATGCTATAACGAAATGAATTATAGCGATGAAAGTGGAGTTTCGATTATGTATTCCGTTCGAATTATACCGAACCGACTTCTATGTTTTCACGGCGTTATAACAGGGAAATTATTCATTCCGATATATTATTTCCACGAAATTTGACGTGCGCAACCCGGATAAATGATTTACTCAAAAGTAATAAATAATATACTTACAGGTATACGATGTCTGAATATTTCTGTCAAGTTGGTAAAAGAGGTTTTGAAGGAACGTCTATATTCAGCGAGGAATAAATAAATTATCAGGTTTACGCAGATTGGCGAAAAAAAAAAAAAAAATTAGAATTTTATTTCCGTCTCGTTCTTCAAGATCGAAGAAATATTTCCAGGTACGTTCGTTACAGGAGATAAATTGTGGTGAGAAGACTCAGTTCACACGTTTAGATTTTTTTCATTTCATTTCATTTATATTTCAATTATACTATGTGACTTTCAATTTTTATTGACTCTTGCCTTGGGGATGAAGAAATGAAACCGAAGAATTTGAGGAAAAAAAAAAAAAAAAATTAGAAATGTTGGTGAAATTTGTGACATAAGATCGTTAGATTTTTATTCATGTGACTGTAGCGATCCAGTAAGTTTTTGAATATTGGATATCAGTTTTGGTTACTTTAATTTAAGAGGCTACCATAAATTCCTAAGTACGGAAATGATGAAAATTCTAAAGTAGCATAGTAAAGCCTAGTAAATAACCATCGAAATCATAAAATGAAGTTGAACATTCTTTTATGTTTACCTCTTTTCATCTATACAGCGACTTTATAGAGGCTCATTTTTCAAGCGGTTGTTTCTCCGCATCGAGAAAAGATTTCTACGATCTTGAAACGCCGAATGAAAGTTTCATTCCTCTAGTTTCCAACAAAGAAAAGATCGCCGGGATTGATCAACGCGTTCAGATTTTATTCACGTTTTAAAACTCACTATTCTCTTTTTTTGTTTCCCTTTTTCGGACCACTTTGCAGAGTTGAATTCCACTTTAGAAACTATCTCAGCGGTTCATTTCAATCCCAAATAGTACAATGGAAAAGGAATTTTCGAGGGAATCCGAGAAATAGAAGATACAGTGAAAATTAAGATATTTCCGATACTTCAGACTCAAATTTTGTTCGAAGACTCATCATGCTTAGCTAAGGTGCTGACGCGACTTAGCTTTTGGTTTAGCAATTAACAGCGAATGTCTCCGCTGCAACCGATTCTCGGTGCATCAATTTCACCGGATTTCAAGATATTTTTAAATATTCGATCCATTTTCGGAGTGAAAATTTAATCACGTGTGGAAAGTGAATTTTCCAACACGCTGTACGTAAAATTCGACTTTGCGCGCGGTTTGCGTAATGAAATTCAACTTAATGCACGTTGTGTGAAAAAACGATCAGCGAAAAGTGCTATTTCATACTAAATGCTGTATTTTTTATGAATCATTGTAGTTATGGCTCTCATTCGGCTCTCCACGGATCTGTACCTACAACAGCTTGCATCTCGCAAGCTCTTTCGTCGATCCATCGCGGCGATCTCGTTGATCGAACTTGTTCCATTGGCTCCTTTGTAATATCCGATGTGTTATACAATACAGTCTCCTCTTCGTCTCTCGGTTCGATCAAGGATCTCGACGAGTTCGTTGCTCGTCAAATGCCACATAAAGTAGCTGACGTAAATTGCGTGCGTATACTCCTTGTGGCTTTGACATCCCGGATAGGTCCTTCTGGCTTTTCAACTAATTAACAAAACCTTCCACGCCAAGGACTGCGGCGCAGAGTATAATTACATACAACGTACGATTAGACCCAACACGCATACACCACGAACCAGAAACAGTGAACGATGATATAAAAGTATCGAAAAGTGAAAAAGGCTATTTTATTTTAAATTCCACTAGCTAGTTGCAGTAAAAAAACAGGAACGTAGTCAGTCCGTGTATGTAATCCTTTTGAACTCCGAAAATTTTACCGGGCACCGTCACGTTTGCCTGTCATTTTCTCTCCTGTTGGTTTCCAACTGTTTTAACGATGCAGATTACAAGCGTACAGCCGGAAAACAATTATCCCCATTTCAGTCATTTTATGGTACCTTTTACTGTATTATCGTCTACAGTATTATCACAACGTTACCAATCATCATTTCAGCGGGTGGAAATAAATTTTTTCAAATCACTGTCACACGCTGTTCGGAGGAATATTCAGTTTTATTTTCGGATTACGTAAATAGATGATTCGAGACTTCTTCAAATATGGAGGAAAAAATATATAATTGTACGTTGATTTAATTTCGGGGCAAACCAATGATATTCGACGAATATCGTTTTTGGATACAGCATTTTTTCATTTCGAACCACGTTTTTTTTTTAATGTATACCCACAGCGATCGGAGACTAACCTTGTCTCTAAATATTATTGATTTGTCCCGAAATGACATAATTTTACAATATTCCCTCAAAATTTGAAAAATTTGGATGAACGATGCGACCTGTAGGTACCTTTCGACTCTGTTTTTCTTCGGTATAGATTAAATTCATATGAGACGAAATCCATAAAATCTGAAGTCATTTCTGATTAACCTTTCCAAAGCGTCCCAGTGATTTGCGAAAACTGTTCATCTCTCCGAGTTGCTCTCCGACGGATAGCCAAAATTCTAGTTTCCCAAAATTTTTATTTTTGTGCGATGATAATCACGATATGTAATAATAATAATTACAGTGTTATCATCGTCATTCATCATTCCGGTCTTTTGGTCTGCTTGATACTTTTAGTCCATGTAACCCGCGTTTTCACACTGTGAGAATAATCTTTTCACAGAGTGCAGAGAGGAGAGAATAAGAAAGATAAAAAGAGTGAAAAATAAAAATAGAGAAGGGGATTCAACCGTGTTTCATCGTCGTCACACAGGAGAACTTGGAGACTGTAGGTATACCCTGGCGACAGCCGAGTTCAGAAGAGAGTACTTTACCGCTACACCAAGCTCGGTTATCAGCCATCTGGCTGTAGCTTCTCTCATGGCTGTTAGGGCGCTTAATTAATTAAATAATTATTTAAACAAGGGTCATATACCTCGACGAAGTGAAGAACTTTCGAGGTATACCTACCTACGTTGTAACGACTATATATCTGAGCATAAATATTATCCCTGGAGTGCGTCCCGATTGTAAGGAAAATATTTTTGCATTAATATGATTAACAATAAATTTTATCATGCTTTGCTTAAGCTCCATACAAATGACCATTGAAATCTGACTTTTTACCGTTGAATTAACCAGCGCACAATATTTGTTCTTGTAAGTTAGAAAAAATAAATCCTCGCGTATTTTACCAGGTGAAATTCCTTTCCTTTTTTTTCTCTCCTTCATTTTTAACGTTACATAGTTTGCCGAGTTTTAACCTTATAATTAAACGTTCGAAATTTTCATCAGAAGTACGTGACCCAGTACGAATCTGTTTCCGAAAAGTTAAACTGTAGGTACTTGCGGTTTTGTTAACCCGCACCGCATAGCACACACTCAAAATTTTATAAGAAGACAGTTCTCTCTTATTACGGATCTATATTCACCGAATAACTGATGCGATTATCTTTTTATTTTCTGCGTAAAATTTGACGTAATTATTCACCTGCTGTATTACGTGTTCAAAATTTCACCATCGTCTTGGTTGAAAGAGAAAATATCAAAGAATGTATTAGCAACAAATTTTACGCGTGGGAATATACGAAAATTTTTGCAGGTATGTCGTTGATAAATTTATACGGTATTTTATAGAGCTTATTTTACCACCCCCAAATACCCACTTCAAAGTATCTCTAAAAGATTTAAGAGTTTGAAAAAAAAAGAAGACCCGAACCGCGGGGATTTCACTTATGAATCTCGTGCCTATACCCTAGTTTACGCAATTTAACCGTTCCCTCGAAATGATAGCAATTAGAAATAACCCTAACCGCAAATTACCTTCCGTTAAAATTAACAGTAATAAAACATCCCTTCTTCACGAGGAAATCTCGGCTACATATTTCGAAAAATTGTATAAAATTTAATGCAATTTATAGAACGCATTACACACCGGTTCTTCTCAAAGTTTATTTAAATCATAGTCGTAATTTATCTCGTTATATAAACTGGGATCTTGAGACAGAGGGTAGGTACGTGTTTTAAGGGATGAATGTAGAAATTGCATATTTATATAGGTACTATAACCACATATAATAAAAACAAAAAAAATTGATATCTAGCTTTTGCAGTGTATCAGTTATTTTTCATTTTATTTTACTTTATTTTTTTCGAATTAAGATCGAAAGAATGAGGTTTCCAGATAAAACAAGCTTGAAACAAGGTTAAAAATCGCAAATCTCATAAAAGCTCGCATTTGGCAGGTAAAGCCGATCGAACAAACGAGATATTCCTGAAAGATATCCCCCGACTGTATGGAATGAATATCACTGCTATTATACATCGTCCCAACGGGAGCAATGCCGAAATATAGGGTACAGATATTTAATTCAAAATTGCGCCTTCGATTTTCCATTAAAATAGAAAATAAAACATTCAGAATGTAATTATCAATCGAAGTTTTTCAGAATCAAAGAGATCCAAGTGTCACTCAAATTTATTGAAAAAAAATATATTCCGGAGACTAGCGGGGTGTCGGAAATTCCCTAAAAAAATTCGTAATACGAGATTTCGGGTGATCGGGACCATGTTGAGAAAAATTAACGAAAAGTTTCAATATATGTGAATAAAAATATTCAACATATGTCTAATTCATGCATGGCGGAACGTGCGATAACCGTGACATATGATTCTCATTTTTGGTCTTATTTGCCACGTACGTGTATTGCCATACAGCAAGTGAATGTATGCTGATGTACGAGGTACGAGGCGTAGGACATGAGCCAGAGCTCATGTCGATCCGGTGATATTATCGGCTTATCATTTACTTGTTATTACCAATTTATGTGTGACGAGAACACGCCTTTACTATTGAATATTTATCATACGCAGAAAAAACGGTGTTATTTCAAGGAGGAAACAGAGAGCCAAGTACCGTTCTGATAAAAAGATAAAAAAATAACAAAAAATGGGAAATATAAAAGCGTATCACTGGTCCATATCGTGAAATCAGGAAATAATTCCAACCGCTACGACGTATTGGCGAGTATATATGTCCGCAAATTGGTCATCGCTGCAGGATCGTGTAATAATTATATCGAAAAATCATTGCGAGAGCTATACACCCTCTCTGTACAACTCTAGGACCTCGAATCCTTCGTTTGTCAGTTTTTCTGACAAAAATATAATCCTGTATCAGTAGCGAATAATATACTGCGTAAGGAATCCAGAGATGTGAATCAGAATCAGCGTTTGCGCTTGAACTTCTTATCAGCGTCTCTACATCATACGAAAGATTTTCAAATTTTATTTATACGGCCTGAAAAAGTCTGCGAAAAAATACCCCAATGATCACTTTATAGTTTGAACTTGAACCTTATTCGTCAATCACCTTTCGGAACGTTTTATTAAAAATTGAGGGACTGTATAGGTCGAAACGAAAATCACAAAGCCGTTGAATTCTAGGATCTAGAGGTCCAAACTAGAATTTCAAACGTCTCGTTTGCGCCTAAACTTTCTCAAAACGGACATAACTTTCACTTTTAGGTGCAAATCAGAATTTCATAACAAGAAAAATCCTGCCCTCAAATTCTAATTCACATCTCCAAGTCTCTAATGAGACTTTTTATAATGAAATTAAAATTTCTATCACCTTTTCCAATTCTGCTACAAATTATTATACCCTTTTCTTTCACTTCTATTCCTTAATACTTAACTTAGATAATTTCGAGAGTTGATAGAGCTTTACTGATTTTCAAGTGCCTCGTTATAGCTGCTTCTATTATAGCTATACAATACGCAGCAAGAGGCATACTCGATTTTATAGAGCTTAGCTTCTTTGTTGTTGAATATGGGATAAAATTCATTGGTCTTATATGATGATGTAAATTAATTTAACTCACGAGTGATCCTTGAGTACTGATTCGACTTTGTTGCTGCTTACGGACCAGATGAATATAGACCCATTCGAAGATCCCACCGCGATGTATTGCCCATCAGGACTGAATGTTGCGCGTGCCCAATCGCAGCCAACTTTGAATCCATCAGCACTGAAACATTATGTATGGAGATAATGACTTTAATGAAATAATTAAGTTGTTGGTGAAAGAATTTCCGTTCGTTGGAATTCTCAGTTAATATTTAACGCCGTTGTAGCCTCGCGTTCATATGTACACCAGCCTCGTAATTAACTGGTGCCTTTTTCTGAACTATGCGTGTTGGCCTTGCAGCAAGAGAGGAAAAATATTAATAAACCTCTGGTAGCATATTGTATAAATTTTCCAGCCATACCAGCGTAGGTAGGGAACGTAAAATGTCTGCACCGGAGACTAAGACGGTATATATATACTATATAGCATTATGTACATGCAGCCATGGACTCATTTCATGCAAAGCTCGTGTGCAACTTTAGCTGCATATCACCCAGGCGTGACCCTTCATCGAAAATTCGGAAGAAAATACGGATAAGTAGATTAGAATTTAATTCCAGACTAAAGGATCGCGTCGATAGAATTTTTTTTTTTTTTTTCTTACCTAAAAGAACCGATGATCTGGTTCATTCGAAGGTCCAATAATTTGAGGGTATCATCTCTCACACAGCTCAGCAAATAATGTGCATCTGTAAATAAATTGACAGAGGATAAGAGACGATTATTAATAATTAATGTAGTTGGTCAAGGCTTAGATTTAATCGCGACGAAACAATATGACCTAAGATTTTAATGGGGATCTTTGATCACGTTCACCACCACCACCACGCGGGAACTTTGATATCCTTTATTACCGCGTTGTCGATCGGCAATAGGTACGGCTAACGGTAAATGAAATACGACAGGACGGGCAGGGCATAATATCTCTTTTGCTCGAATGAGCTGTCGAATCTCCACTGTGAATTCGGTAAATGGGTGCTTTGGGTGCTTTGGGAGTACGCAGCGGAACAGGACGATACGTCAATGCAGCGGCGTAACTGGTAGAATAATAAAAAAGAAGGAAAAAAAGAGAGAAGATATTCAGAGATTCGTATCTATCTAACCCTCGTATATATCCACTCCAGATAAACGCACCCAAGTTGGTATACGTCCGGGATAACATTAGGTATGCGTAGCGCTTTCATATATATAGGTTACATATAAGAAACTAGCTAGCTCAAAGAGCACAATAACTCGAAGACGCGTCTATATCTTCTAAGGGATGGAATAGTATTTGGAAAAAAGTTGGTATTCGGACCTGTCAACGACACAAATGTACCTACGTCGGCGTCGCTTCGATTCAACACCCAATTCCTTTTCAGTTCTAGATTCAATTCTTCTATTGCACGTTTTGTGGAAACGGAAGTAAACGGAAGTGAAGCATAAGGGGCTGCAGTCTGTCTCGAAGAATTGCATCAGATGGTGTCAGGGGGCCTTATTCTGCAGGTATGCTCAAGGAACGCGTTATTTTCGTTATCTTAGAGTCCTCGCGACCTGTAGGGTGGACAGCTATTGACTATTGGGTATTTTTCGATTCCTTTTACTTTGACCTTTCACCTTTTCAGACTTCGACATACCCACGGCGCATAGATATTGTTCCAACGCTCTTTGACGCAGAAATTCGCGATCGAAACTTCCGACCTGTTTGTCGCTAGATCGAGTGATTCTACTTGGTTGCTCAAACGACGAAAGTCCCACCGGCGCGGAGGCCAGACAGTGTTCAATAACTTTACGAGGAAAATTACACGTCAGAAATTATGAGCCATTTTATTTTTTTTATTGTCTGAATCCGTAGGGGCATAGTTGATGCGCTCTTTTCATCTAACTGATTCCGAAAAAAAAAAAATAGATAAACTGAAATTCTTAAGAATTAGCGATCAGTACTCACCTCGCGATAGATCGAGGGACGTCACTTTGCCTTGGAGTACAATGTTGTTGGAACTAGACTCGGCTCGGGTGTCCCAGAACCTTATTGTCTTGTCAAAGTGCCCACTGATTATCGTGGACCCTGAGCCATCGGATATGACCAGGTCGTTGCAGCTCGAACCGGCAAATTTGGTTTCTATACCTGAAAAGCGATAATACAAAAGGAATAATTAGTGGCAGTCGGTTATTATGGATTCGATGATATTATCCAAGTTTGATTGAATTTTCTTTCCTCTTCTTCAACCTGTGCTTATTAATAATCCAAACAAAACGCGCTGTACGAAGGCTTTATTGAGGAGTTTTTCGATTAAAGCATAATCTGCTGATGCCTGAGGCGCTTATCTGACCTCAAGTATTTCAACGAGGCGAAACTGGGAACGAGTCTGAGGAAAAGAACCGTTTGTATATGGGATAAAGCAGCGATTGACGCCGGACGTTTTTTAGAAAGAAGAAAAAAATAAAATAAAAAATTATCCAGAACTGGGGATAGAAATACCCAAAGCTTTTCTAATGCAGATTATAACAATCGGGGGATAACGTGTATTAAAGTCGAACTATCATATACGATTTATATTCTGACTTGGAAATGGGATATGAAGACTGATTTTTTGGGGCCAAACAGAATGGGGCCGGTTCGAAGTTCCGAATTCTGAAAGCTCCGAACGGTAAAATTTCCGAAATTATTTCCGACGATTTCGAATTTTCAGAAACACTCAAGCTCAGAAAATTAGAATTCCGAGAGGTCAGAACGTAGATAGCTTAAGGCTCCAAAAGTCCGATTTCCCGAAAGTCCAAAATTCCGAAAGTTCAAAATTCCGAAAGTCCAAAATTCCGAAAGATCGAACGTGTTCTTAACGTGTCGACTAAACGATGCGCGACAGCTTGATGTTAAAGTTTCGAAAATTTGGCCTCTCGGATCTTGAGCTTTCGGAGTCTTGACCTTTCGGATCTTTAGCTTTCGGAATTTTGAACCTTCGGTGTGTTGCGATTCGGAATTTTTTAAATCGGTTACATAGACTTTCGGTGAAATACCCTTTCTGAAAACTGTGAGTTCGTTGCATTAAAATTCGGAAATTTGACCGTTCGGAGCTTTGAAAATTCGGAACTTCGAACCGGCCCCAACAGAATTTCAAAATATTTAAAAGTTCATCAACCGATCACGGAGTAGATCGCGTTTTTCCAGATATACGAGGATTCCCGATCGCCAGACTATGGGGGATTATTTTTTGTTCCAACATCCAGAGTCTACGGGACAGACAGAGCTATAGGATTCGAAAGAAATGTTTGCAGCTCATTCATCATTCTGATTATCCTTCGGTGGTTGAACGCTTCCTAATTGCCTTGTTGAAGTTGACGTGAAACTAGGGAGAGAAAAAGCGTGGAAACTCGCATGACTCTTCGCCTGGGCACATTTCCAGATCTTCAGGAGAACGAGCCGTGAACCCGACCACTTGTCTAGGTGGTCTCTCCTGCCCGATATCTTCAGGGTGAAAATCACTCCAGAGAATTTCCCCCAGCACCCACAACACATAGGGTTTACTTTAGACGGTGGGTTACCGTGAGACGATAAGGTAGCCAAGATTTTCTGTATTTTATGAAAAAACAAAAAAAAAAAAACAAAAAATACTGCGACAGATTTCGATAAGATATTATCCGCATATATTTGCGAGAGAAAAAATTCCCCGTCCAATCAAACGGTTTGACTTTATTTCACCAATTTTATAAACTGTGGTATAAAACGGTTTACATAACAACCGGAAAACCCATTGTTCTCATAGATAACGTGATAGATCAGTGTGATCAAAACTGGCTCTAGATCAGAGAGCGTATAATAGTTCAATTAATCGCTTGAGGTTCTCCGGATGCTCGTGTTTATTATCTTATTATTCCTGAAAGCGATTAAACAATACGAATTCAATATACGCCCACGACTATACTTACAGCACTAGGAAACCCACCGCCGGTAACACCCACACGTTAATTCTTCGTTAAATTTCAGTTACGGAAACGCGGATTACTATCGCCGAAATAGACTCGGTAGATCGAAAACGACGCTGTTCTACGTCTACGCGATTCCGTCAATATGTATGAAGCAATGGAGCAGAAAACATGTAGAAATTTGAAACGCAGGTACTATCGCGATTCTTTTACTTTGGCGAAATCTGTGGTCCATCTCCCAATATATCCTGCGGATATCGTGATTCGAGCTCGGCGTAGATTCTTTCTTCGTACTTCATAGGATTTCGGGTAATTCGCACATGTATTATAAATATATATGTTAATGACGAGCTATGACGGTAATAATGATGATAATGATGATAATCGGGAATGTCGATTGGTTTCGGTGTCGATGTGATATTAAAAACGGCGTCAGGGTAAAGCGAGGGAGTAAGTCTAAGTAAAAACTGAATATTAATATCTAAAGTTAATATTCTTTCCTCAAACTCCCGGCGCGATACTCTATAGCGATAACGTTTCAAAGAGAGCTTCGATCGAACCTTGAACAATGCGACAAATGCGATGGGGCGGCAAGAATTCAGGAATCTGTTACAATGGCTCTAATCAATACGAATTCTCTCTTGTCTCTCAGACATTTGTCTAAAGTGTAAGTCGAGGCAAGGATATTGTTTTAATCTATTATAAACGTATATAGATCGTAGATACGACTGTACGACGATCTAAACTGAAATATACAATCGGCTCGTGCACTCCAAGATTCATTAGATATGTATGTATGTACTTGATATTTAATATTTAGGTATGTAAGTACCTCTATTACACTTTATGATATCAATTTATCATACAGTACCTACAGTTCGTGAATTCGTACACGTTTATCGCCGGCCTTTAACTGGACTCGACAAATTTCTGAATTGCTAAATCTTCCCATGTATGATATATACCTATGTATAGTTATTTCACACGGTTGATAGTTTCAAAAATTTCGTGTGCTAAAACCGTATTTTTATTTTATTTTTTCTTCTTGTTTCATTTTTATTTCAATTTTTTTTTTTTTATTATAACTCAGCTGATTTTATATTCTGGAATAATTACTCCGGGTTCAATTCTAATTTATTTCGACAATTTGAATTACTGTGATTTCGCACAGTTCGCTACTACACTACGCCATACAACCGCGTGTTTGGTTTTATAGCCCGAATTGCCTGATGCTGTGAAAATGATGTTCTACTCCGGACTCACTTATAACCGATGCCATAAAACCGTTAAATTTCTATTTATTGCTAATTCATGCAAAACGAACCGAATTCATTTTCAACAAGGTCCATTAGTTTTTAGCAAAACTTCTTTCGGCACATACGTCAGGAACGATTATTATTCCGCTTCTTATTATTCCCAAACAATTTATCATCATTTATGGATAAATTTTTTTCGGACAAAATTTTACCAGTTTTATAAAATATTGAAAAATTATTTACAATATCCTACTGTATATAAAACTGCGAGACGGGTGGAGACAGAGTAAAATAAACTGCGACACTATATCTACTGTCAAATTTTGAAAAAATTTCTCGTTTCGTTATTGAGGTGGGTACTTTTTCACGGAACATCTGTAGAGGCAATAATATCGGCAGGTGTCAATAGCACCTTTTATAGGTATATACCCAGTTTGCACAAATCGTGGAGAATGTTGATTCTCAAATGTTGAAGAACCGTTCTGCCTTTCGACCATACGAACGGGTCATCAAACGAAAGATGCTTTTCGAGTAGCAGATGATTGTTTTTGTTGCTTTTTGTATTTTTTTGTAAAATCATCAGAAATCCTAATACTCTGAATTCGCATGCATTAAGAGACCGAGTTATTCGTGTAGAAAGTGAAGCTAGGGTTCAGAAAATTTTGCAAACTTCTGATCTATGGTGTCTAGACAGTTGCAGTTTTATTTTATTTTTTATTTTATTTTTTTCTTTCTTTCTTTCAACGTGGGAGGTAGTGGCGGAGTAAAAATTATGCAACTTTAGCCACGACACATTAAACAATCTTACCAACTCACGAGGATAAGATTATGTTCGAGGACTATTATGGACGTTAATTTTGCCAACTCATTCAACTGAATGGTCATTTTGAGCGGGTTGTGCAACGAAGAATGAAATTAAAGTTGGCCGCATCTCAAGATATCCCACTTGAAGAGATATACGAGATTTAAAGCAAGTTTATTCGCGCGAACTACCACTACGAACAAACTGACCCTGCAACTTTTTCCCTTTGTATTTTCTGCTTTTTATTTATTTATTTATTTATTTTTATTTCGGATTTTCCGGGTCACTTGTTCCCGCAGTTATAACTACAGAAAAATGAGTCAAACTCTTAGTAGCATAAAGCATGAGTCCAGAAGAGTCACAGATCTGCCCATCTTCACAGTGCGGCAATAATTATGCTAAGATTTGAGCTTAGCATGGGAAAAAAATATTTGAACGCTAATTCAAAAATACATTAGATGTGAATAACGCGAACGGGATGCAATTTGATAACGCAGAAATCGGTGATTTCGAATTAAACAATTATAGGTACACGGAACGGATATCCGATAGTAAAAAAATTTATTACTCAGTCAGAATATACGAATAATTATAAAGTAAAGAGTGCGATTCTCAGTGTGGAAAAATCGCGGTGTAGTCTTCGTTATAAATTTTTTCCCACCATTCATCCCATCCAAGGATACAGTGATTTGAAATTCAGATTTTCATTGTAACAATAAGAATACCCACATATCTAGTAGGATACTTATAACAGGGTTGAAACTAAACAGTGATGTTCGACCAACTTCTTTTCCTCTTATTGTCAATCTTCATTGTTTAAACTTTCCATTATTAAAGTTTGGAAATTTTCATCGGCTCAGCGATACAAAAAAAGTATTGGTTTCGGTTGGAATTGACTTTTGGCAATTTCAACAAATCTTCACATTTCCGGGCGTTTGTCATCCAAGAAACAGGTTTTTAGACAAATTTTAGTCCCCTGTCTGTCCGTTGGTCAGTTTGAAAAAAAAAAAAAAAAAAAACTCGCCGAATGATTCTAGGAACGGCTGAATTAAACGATGTGAAATTTGAAGACCTTCACATTGATGGACATGAAGCAATGCCATATCTCGATAAATTTTTACGCGAAAAGAAATTATACTTTCGATTTTTGAATACGTCAATCTATATTCTGATGATACTTGATACTAAATTCCGATAATTACATAGGTTTGTAGGAGGTGCTAGAAAGAACCGCGAAAAACCTCATCTTTCGTATCGTTTTTTTTTTTTTTTTTTTTTGCGTGAAAGAAAAAGAAAAAAAAAATAGGCTATAATTTCTTGTGTATTCGAATTTTCATCGCAATTTTCATTGAATATAATGTAATCTGTATTCAAATTACTATTCAAATTAACTTGAATAATTTCTTTTCGTGAACCGAGAGGCGTGGATATTCTCAGGCACATTCGTCCGTAAACTGAATCCTTTATACATCTACCGTTGAAAAAAATTTTTCATTCGCAAAACAGTCTTGAAGAATTTTCAAAAAAATTCGACCGTCACCGTTTCCAATTCGCCCCGAGTGTATTTATTCCTTTACTCATTTTCTCCGCAATTAATGTAATTAATACTCACACGCTCTGCTGCGGAGGTCCCAAATTTTGAGAGTTCGATCGTAACTTCCAGTGACCACTTTGGAAGGTTCGCCGAGAAATTTAGCAGCCATGACCTTGTTGCAGTGACCCGTGAGTGTGTGCTGTAATAAAAAAAAAAAAAAAAAAATTTATCAATCGATAAATTGGCGTATCAAAATTGCACGATGTATTGAAATTCGCACATGCGCATAAGATTGCTAAAGATTATAGGCTCAATCCATATTCTTTATCCGAATTTAGCCAAGCGGCAGAATCCACGGTTAAAAAAGCTCAGCTCTACCCTGAGGACATTTTTAATCG
The DNA here is from genome assembly GCA_963978835.1 of Tenthredo scrophulariae. Classification (NCBI taxonomy): domain Eukaryota; kingdom Metazoa; phylum Arthropoda; class Insecta; order Hymenoptera; family Tenthredinidae; genus Tenthredo; species Tenthredo scrophulariae. The sequence goes on along the minus strand of OZ022230.1, from coordinate 16,644,915 downwards.
GTTTTTTCGATGCCACTGTTTTCTTAGGACGAACGAAGCCTGGTCAAGTCAGCCAAGCAACGGTTTGTAAAAAATTCAAGGGTGTACCATCAGTGCAAATATATCTTACGTCGAGTACCGTGCCAATTATACGTATAAGGTAAGAATTCGCAAATTCGAAAAAGAACTCTCGTTCGTAATAGTTTCCGAGGTATACGTCTGCACATATCTACTAAAAACAAGTTTGTCAGGTAGACTTTTTGGTCCCTCAGATAGGTAGACACATACACTCTTATTATCCCCACTATATTATGTAGATAGTAGTTTATAACTTCTGTAGATGTGCGATACGATTTGCGATCGTTCCTCTGGAGAAGAGACATCATCATTGGATAGGAAAAGGGAACTGTACGAAAGAACTAATGAAGCTGTACGTCGCGTCGTATATAATCAACTATAATGTTTTGCAATCGTTAAAATATCATTCGCAACTCTTGAATCTAAATCCACTTTAATGCTACTAACTTGCTACGTATGGGGGACGGAAAAATTCCTACAATATTATGGGAATTAATGTTGAAGCCAGATTCTCTGACCAAGATACATATATAATTATATACGGTAATTATTATCAATTGCTGATTGCAAGCGGTTAACCTCATATGTTAAGGTGCTTGCCTACGCAATTCCACCAGACCTGAAAACATTGGGATAAACGCGTGCAGAAAGTATGCTATTAAACGGAATATCTCTGCTTGGGCACCAAGATAAAAAAAAAAAATACGTCGCGCAATTCTATGTGCGATTCCGAACACGTACGGCCCAAAACATGTTCGATTTACCCTAAAATAGAGAAGAAATTCATGTAAAACGTTTTTAAAACATGTTTTGGGCCATACGTGTTCGGAATCGTGCATAGAATTGTGCGAAGTATTTTGTTTTTTTGATTCCGGTAGCCCAAGCAGAGATATTCCATTTAATAGCACCTTTTTTTCCAATGTTTTCAGGTCTGGTGGAATTGGGTAGGGAAGCACCTTAACACCATTCTGTCACGGGGATTTATTATTTTTACAAGATAGACTAGGAATACGGAATTAGCCGGGAAACGAGATTTTCATTAATATTTTATATCTGCTATCGCATCGGCCTATCGACTAAAGTAGCGGTAAATATGATTTCCGCGGACTATGAGGGGGTTCTAAAATCATTGCTGCGTCAACATTTAGCGGATTCTTATCGCATTAAATATCGGAAGATAAAAAAATTGGACATACTTTTTGGACCGCCCCAACACGCATCGAATAATGTAAGAAAGAGAAAAGGCTAGAGTATTCATCACGCGTGGATAAACTTGGCAAACAATGGTGAAACGATATTATTCAAACACATGCGCAAAATTTATGCTATTGTGTAAATATTCAATTCTCAAATATCTTGCCGGGTGGATTTCATTCAACCGATATTATATATTAACGAGTATTCCGGGTTGAATATTAAACTCGATTTTTCTTTTTCCAACAATTTCGAAAGTATACGATATTTTTTAATTTCGTAAAAGCTTGATGACCCGGAATAGCTGACCCGGTACTCACAGGTTCAGATTTCACAAAAAAATTTCAATTCTTAAGTATTCTGAAAGTAGCCACCATTTTTTGAGTCGATTTCATTTTTTTGTTCTACTTTTTTTTTTTTTCTTCTTTCATAATCACGAACTTAACAAGTTATCATTAAACGTCTTTCCGATGAACGAATAACGAGATATATCACCAATCAAAACTTGCAGCAATGTTCTACCAGCTACCTTCGTTATTTGCCTTGAGGGGTTATTGAAGTCGGATGTAAAGTGAAAAAGCATACAAATCTATTATGTTTACGATTATCAATTTTAATGGCAAAAAGTAGTTTCTGTTTAATGAGAAACTCGTACCTACATCGCAGCCTTCGTCGTTACATCATCACGAGTCCTACTTTTTATCAGATAAACCCAAGACTTTATGTATTTCTCGGTTATTCACTTAAAATTGAATTATTATTTTTTTTTTTATCATCTCAATTTTTTGAACAGAAAAACCTGGACTGAATCTAAATGGGGAACCGAAAGGTTGACATAACGACGTTCCATATGAGTATTCGACTGCCATGCACCAGTATATACCTATAATATATACAGACAACACTTTAGAAACGAATTGAAGAGTTTCCAGTTGAAGTTGAAGCAGCAGTCGTGTAGCCACTCAAACACCGACCCAATCTTGACAATTTTCGATGGGTAAAAGAGGTCGTAGTTGAAGCAATCTGTTGGGTCTTTCGGTCGAGTCAACTCTCGAGACTATACAGTATGTATACTCCCACTGTGCAGCCTAGCCGGTTACCCGATGGGATGATTCTAAGTAAACGAAAAAGTTGAGCGAACCCCCCATACCGGAACTATAAATATTATTAGCAGGGAGCTGGCTTAAGTCGAGATGCGTGCGTGCGTAGGTACGTATATTCGTTGATCAACGCAATCATGAGTGTCCATACAAGGGTAATTTATACTCGAATTTGACACGTGAAGGTCTGCTCATAAACTACGTTACGATTATGACCCATCTTCATCTCGCTCTTATTTCGTTAAAAAGTTTCAACCTAATCCCAAATCTGAGCCAGTAGGGGTGTGTAAAAACATCTTTTACACACGCCGTGCGTAAAGCTTGAATTCGCGCACGCTTAGAGTGCATAAAATTCAAGTTAACACACGTGGTGTTGAAAAACACGGATCGATACACGCGCGAAAAATGATTCTCGACTCGTGTGATTGTCACTTGAGAGACTTCACACTCGTTCGAAAATCAGCACTTTCGCACTAGTATCGAAAAGCACTATTACCTTTTTTCCCCATAGGTATATATAATATATGTGTACAGAGAGATTAAAGCGTTGGTTTACCCTCAGTCAAAGCCAACTCGGCACACTCCAGGTTTTTCGTCTGTTTATTGCAGGCTGGCCGTCCGCTTTTTTTTTCTTTCCAATCGATGTCTTCCGAAAGCAAATCAATTCAACCAGAGAAAAAATGCAGATGGTCGGCCTGCAATAAACAGACGGAAAACCTGGAGTATGCCGAGTTGGCTTTGACTGAGTGGAAACCGACGCTTTAATCTCTCTGTATATGGGGCATTCCACGCCAACTCGACCTGGGTCTGACCCTCGACCTCTTGGCTTTGGTCCGTAATTTTTCACATGGTTGTTCTATCTTTCGAAAGCATGCTGAATTTTTTTCAGATTTTTCTTATCAAATTTGCTCAAATCGAAAAATCAAATCACTCAAGAAAAAATCACATCGGACACTTTTTAAAAATCTGAAAAAATTCTCAAAAATCCTGCATCCGATACAAAGAATTTAGGCGTGCGGACCGAGTGGGCCGACGTTCGCTTCTATCTGTAATTCGCAATTTCTTGGTGAAAAAAAAAGTAGACGCGAAGGTCAGTTTACTGTAGGCAGTTAAAAAAATATTTAAAAATTTTGAAAAACCCGGAGTTACATATAAGAATGTTCAAACAACTGTTCACAGTGAACTGACTTTGGCGTTTAATTTTTATTTTCATTTTTTTTCCAGAAAATCGCAAATTACAGATGGAAGCGAGCGCCGGCCCACTATGGTCCACACGCAAAAATTCTTTGTATCGAATGCAGGATTTTTTAGAATTTTTTCAGATTTTTGAAAAGTGTCCTTCCATGTGATGTTTTTGTTAAGTGATTTTATTTTTCGATTTGAACAAATTTGATAATAAAAATCTGAAAAAAATTCAACATACTTTCGAGAGATAGAACAAGCATATGAAAAATTACGGACCAAATCCAAGGAGTCGAGGATCAGACCCAGGTAGAGTTAGCGTGGAATGCCCCATATATATGATCAACAACTTTAATCGTCTGTTCAAACAATAGGATAAGTTTACCGAAAGAGTTATGTTCCGGTTAATATGTTTTATTTCGTTATTTTATCCCCTTATCGTATCGTCAGGAGAGCCTGGATTTTCCCCTCACAGAAATACACTGAGGTATCGGTTTTCCATTAATGCTAGGTATACTTTTCTGCACCCTGTAGTAGAACACGTCCTCCTAGTCGTTCACTGATGAATAGAACAAGATCTACCAACAAGTGGTCGATCTGGGCGTTATCAAACCACTTTTATACTGCAATGTGTATCATATATATATATTATATGAATCTGGGTCCATCTAGATTGGGGTAGGGCGAAGAATCTCTGCTCCGAGGGTTTGGAGTAGTTCTATTGACTCAGTTTTTTTTTCCCACCTGATTACTCGTATTTATACACACAATTCATAATTATTTCACATTTCGTGAATTTCGCGTTACATAGACTGATTGCACCGAAGAAAAATTGGTTTTCCTAGGCTATACCGGTCGCAATAAATTCCAATTATTTTTCAAAAACAGAAAAATGTCTGGGACCAGCTGTAAAAGAAACTGAACCGATGGAATATTTCATCAAAGCGTAGATAGCGGTGGTTTTAGAATATTTTCCGCAAGGTGTATTGGTAACCGCGGTAAATTGAACCTTGAAAAGTTTAATATGAACAACAATATGAAAAAATATTAAGCAAATCGGAATCGGTCAGGTTTTATACTGTGTGATTTATCATGGAATGCCCCATATGTAAACTAACAATTAAGATCACGAAAATTATGGTTGGAGAGCACCAAAATATTAATTTCACTTTTTTTTTTTCTCGGGAATACGAAAATTTCAAAACCTATCGACTTCTTTATTATCACGATGATGTTAGTCTTCTTCATTTTTATTTTTATGTGTTTACATGTACCCGTTTCGGAATAATTATAGAAATTCAATTTACCCCGAAGTTCATTTTACCCCGGTCTCCCCTACCTGTATTTTCTTAAGTATTCAACGCTGTGCCATCAACAGAAAATCTGTGACCCTGACGGAGTTAATGCAACAGTAAGACGCAACGGAAGCTTTATAAGAAGACCTCGCCTGCAGCGGAAAACGAGTTAAATACCGTATCTTACAGTCTGCTCTTTGAAGCTTGATAAAGTCGATTCCAGGGATTTGTAATGAAAAAAATTTGATAATCGTACCTCACTTCGATTATTTATAACGGGAAATTTTATTCTGTTGGTTCACCTTGACACAGAATTTTTCTGAAAAACCTAGCCGCAAGAAATAAATCTAAGATCAATCAGATCGCGGATTTAATCGTAATCGTACCAATTATCACGGAATCCTGATATCGCCGTTAATTCTTTTGGTCAAATACCACGAAATGTGGTATATAAGTAGGTAATAAACTGGTGTTGACAGAAAAAAAAGCTGGTCTCTCACAGTTCGACTGTGAGAATCCATTACGGTCTATATTTATGTTCCATATGACGTTTCGAAGCTTTGTTAAGCCGTATACTTTACATGGGTTTAAAAGCATTAATATTGACCTTTCCCCGCGGGTATAGGAACATGAAAATACATAGTACCTACCTATACATGGAAATCGGAAATTATTACGCGGGGTGTAAATTCGCGTGTCCATTTTAATTCCAGACGTTAAAACACGGTATTTTCCGAAGATCCAAGACTTTTTCGAAGGCCAATCAGTCGTGGTGATAATTGAGATCAACCGTTGTTATAATACACAATTTTTTATAATTTTTTGGTCCTCAATTTCTAAATCGACAAGATTTTTTTTTCCCGTTTTTAACGTTCTGTAATCGAAAGCAATCCTTTCGCCCATATAGGTTGAAGAGGCCGGAGAACTACCGCGTTTAAACAGGTGATTAAATATTTATTTTGGTAGAGACCAGTCCTTAATACTACTCCTTATTAAGATCTGTAATACTCGCGTAAGCGTAGCCGTTCGAAATGAATTCAACGATTTTATATCCGTCGAGGATCTCGTCTCGAATGGCAAGTGCTTTCATCCTCGTCTCTTTGCAACGCGGTAAACTTGATGATACCTCAACTAGGTTATTAATTACACTAGATCGTAATTTTTCATTTACGACTAGTTAGCACTACGAGAGGTTGGCGAGAAGAGATTGAAGGCGGACAGGGTGTTTCAGTGTAGTATAAAAGCATAATGAGGTCCTACGTGTCACAAGACTTGAATAGTTTCCGCCTCATACGTCGATTCGTTCGTCTCAATACCCTTGAGGTTCTCGTCACGATTCAATATCATTACATCGTATGAAAATTATGCCTGAAAAATATCGTTCAAAATTCTTGTATTAGGTATTTGCGTCGGCACTTTTGCTTCGCGGTTCGCCTGCTTATCGCCTTTCATTGACAAATGGGTCGAACGAGTCTAGCAGTTGCGGTGTTAAAAGGGGAAGATAAATACCAGGTTTTCCCTCAGCTGGATGTATATTTCGTAGGGAATCTTGGGCTGGTCTAACTCTAACGCGAACTTATGATCCTGACTATACGACCAAGCCAACAACTTTGCCGATTCTACGGATGCGATACCTGGTGCACCGTGTTAGTCATATTATCTACGATGCCGCGAACTTTACAGTGTGTAACATGTAGATATACACAACCGGCAATACTTCGGGTTAGAAGAAACACACCAATCCCATTGGACGGGGGTGGTATTCGATCTCCACAAACATATACATAGAATGCAAACCAACATTACCCAGCTATATCTGCAATGCCTACCTTTTAAAAAAAGTTTACTTAAGTTTTTCAAGGATCGCGAATCCTTAGAATAATACGCAGCGTTCCCCTGACCTTTCGACCATCGAATTATCACCGTAGAGATCTCGCGAGTTCCTGACTTTCTGCAATAGAAATCGTATTCGTCCGCGTAAAATTGTAAGAATTGCACTTGAAGATTTGCATTTTCCTACCCATCGAAACGGGCTGTAATTTGGCGGCAAACACGGATTACATATTTACATGCTAGTGGGTAATCAAACACCCGGGTAACCCGCAGCCTGGTATAGTACATCGGATAACCTGTGCTGACGACACGTTATCAACTTTCCTATACCTACCTGGACCAGCTCATCGCTTCGGATCGTCCGTAGTCTAGTTATACACGAATCATTCCGAGTTGGATTAGAAATTCTAGTCGGATTCTTCAATTAATTTTTTTATTCTTCAAGTTTTCCCGACAGAAACTTAATTCTGTCTTAATAGCATCAAGTCTTACGTGGGAATTCAGAGGTGTGAATCATAATTAGCACTTGCCTTGAAATTCTGATTAGTGTCTCTATATCATATGAAATTTTCTAATTCTACTAACAACCGCAAAAGTCTAAGAAAAAAAAAAAAAAGAAAAATTTTTAGTAGCAGTTTTATTTCGGACTTAGGATTCAGTTCGCAAATCGTTCTATCAAAGATCGAGGAACTACGGGGCGAAGCCGGAGAATCACGAAAACTATTCAAATTCTAGGATCTAGAGATCGAATAACTATGATGTCAAAATTGATTAAACTTTCTCAAAAACCGAGCTAAGTCTCACTTTTACGAGCAAGTGATAATTTCATCACATGCACGAATATCCTACCCTCAAATCCTAGTTTGCACTCCGGAATCCTCAATGAAAGTAGAATGTTTGGATCTTTGGACCCACGCAGATGACTGGAGAGAAAAAAAAAAAAATACCTCGAATAAAATCCCGAGGTATCGATATTCTTGAGATCCCTAATTATTGAGATCCGTATGTACAGCTTTATCTAGGCACCTTATACTCCCTCTGGGTACTGAGGTATGCGAAGAGGAGGGTGCAGCGGGTTCAAAGCTAGGTAAATCTAGGCAGCGGTTATTTAGTAGAAGATGCGGGAGCCCACTGCAACAGTTTGAGAGGTGAGGAGTGTGTTTGCGGGTGAAGGTGGTCTAGAGGAGGGTGACTCCAAGGAGGGAGTAGAGAACTGCGGTGCATCTTTAGAGCGTTGCACATAGGCAGGCTGGTTGCAAGGTGAGGTAGACTGCCGGAGAGGTAACCAGAGAGAGGCAAAGGCAAAGGTAGAGGTATAAGAGGTAGAGGTAGAGGTAGAGGTAGAGGTAGAGGTAGAGGTAGAGGTAGAAGAGAGCAGTCGCTGTGCACGGCGGAATGAGGGTCGATGACCGCGGTGCGACTCCTCTGCCGATGCTCTTCCACGGCCTTGGCGATTCAATGCCCGCACCAGATAACTCCCCTTCTAGATAATAGATTATTTCATACGTGTAACTAGTTGCTGGTGGCAGACGATGCGCAACGGTTGAGCCTATACGCAACATTACCTACTGGTTATACAAGGCTTAGGCGGCTTGAGGCTATGATAATAATATTTTATCGGATTTTCCACAAAATTTTTCTGAACATCGTCACAGATCTATGTGTCATTTGGATGATTTTTTTCAAACGTCATACGCAATTGCGATCCATTGTCTGCAGGTGCACAATTCTATAGGTATAAATGTGAATGGGGTAGAAATATGTTGAATTTATCAGTCTGCGGACCATTCCGATGGTGATTATCATTTGTAGAAGAAAGTACATCATCGGTCAGTGGATACGCAAAGCTAACGATACATTGAAGCATGCATCCATCCTTTACATTATATGACTGCATAAAGAAACGGAAGCTAAAGGTTGTCATTTGACGACAACGAGCCTACACAGCCGGTCATATATGTATACCTACCTACTTCCTGCTAATCATTCCGCGAATGAAATTGTTACATCATATAAGAAGCCACCGCGCGATTATGTCAGGGAAAAATTGATGCATCGCATCGGTAGACCAGGAAGTGTTCAGGTACTTTACCCACACGGATTGCCGGAGTCCAGACAATTTTCAGACGTTCGTGAAACCAATTATACACTTTTCAACGCAGGGTAGGTATATGGAGTCAGTTACCGTAAATTGTTGACTTAACTCTGCGTCTACCTCGTCCATTGGTCATTACAGTCGAAGGTCGTTCTCAAAGATTAAATTCGCTATACCGCATGATCTGCACTGACCATATGGTTCTTCATTTTGAAGTGGGCGAATTTACACCGATAAAGGACTACGGTCAAATAATAAACTGGGGGAAGAAAAACGCTTCATAAGGAGCTTAGGACATCTTGTTTTGGTAAACTGCAGGGAACCTCTTCTTTCTCCGTCTGCTAATATATCCCGAAACATTTGATTCCATGAATCAGACGAGAAGGTACGTTGCGGATGTAGAGCTCATCAATAAAATGAGAAGAAAGTCTTCTTCGTCTTCCGGGATAATGGCGAGGAGTGTAACAGCGAGAAGAGGTTCATCTGCCTCATCACGGTCCACAGATGGACCGAACCGGACCGTGCGAATTACCATAATTGCAATTATTTTCATCTCTGATGTAGATAGCGGATACTTTTTGCTCTTGGTAACCTGACGTGGTATCGGTACACCTGCGGGGCGGGAGGATATCTGCTCTATTGCTTGAGGGCATGCTGGACCTGTATGTAATACGTAAGAAGCTGGCTTGTTTTCCGACTAATCTGAAATGCGGCATAACTGCCATAACCGCTTTACAAGATAATAAGACCGTAACATTATAACATTGTTGAGTAAACGAGGATGTAACTAATGTCAGTCACGTAGATGGGTATATAGACTTTAATATAATGTACAATCTCAAGTATCAGAAGCACCGCTGACAAAAACCACCGTCATCTCCATAGAGTAATAATTTGTTAACACTTTCGACCTTTTTTCTGCTTCAACAACTACGATAGAAGAGATGACGTGATGTCATCGGACGTATGAATGGTAATCTAAGTTTACCGTGAGATTTTTTCAATTCTATACCCCGGCAGGCTAATTACTCAAACAAGAAGCTCCGATCTATCAAAAAATAATATATGAAAAGTAAACGGTTTAGGATTTGAACATACGTGCATAGATCACCACGTACATCGATTTTGGACTTCCACTTATCTCGACAATGCTTGATGCTAACGTAATTTGTTGTTACAAACAATCTGTGAAGGATCGTTAGGGTTAGGGACCTCGTAACATGAAAATCAACTACTCGCACGGCAGGGTGAAAATACTTGTCTTCCATTCCACACGTGTGACGTAGTTAATTATAATATTGCACTCAAGTCTCTAGTCGGTTAAATTAACTGCGTGAAACCCGATTAGTAAGAAAGAAACGTGTGAATTATATGGTAACGGGTAAACCGTCTGATTCCCCGCGGATGGCAAGTTAACTGCTTTTATCACGAAGTGGAATCATTGCCGAGTAGACAATTCGCCTGATTCTGCATCCCCGACTATTTGACGGATCAACATCTGCCCACTCGAGGATTCGCGTCTCCTTCTCATCCGTGGAATACTTAATCCTTGTACGAAACACCAGGTATGAGTCTGGATGCGAGAACGTATAATTTTATTGTGTAGAGAGGAAGGCAGATGGAGGCGATGACTCTCGTTATTCGGAATTAAGGTTAACGGTCGTGTCCTAGGAGGACATGTAGGCATCTCCTACAAAGTAAGTTCCCCTGTTAATTCTGGGAGAAGAATATGTTAAAAATGACTATTTCCAAGTTGTGGAAATGCGTTGGATCTTCGTTAACTAGAACCCGGCGTGTAATATGTATAACGTCGAGAAGTACAGTTTGAATTTTGTAATCGTTCTCACGTGGTGGTTAGCTGGTAGGTTCGAGTTTGGCAATGTATAATACGTACTAATTATACCGCTTAATAACGTATGCCCGGATTCTTTTCGTTACGGAGGAAGTTACTAATTAAACTGGCAGAATGTAGCACAGTTAAGTCAAGATCCGCGGTTACCAGATTTTTATTTCCACCGGTTAGCGCGTTCTCTGCGTTACGCGATGCGAATAAGTAAATATCTTTGTAACCAATTTTCTTTTTTTTTTTGTCTTTTTTTTTTTATTTTATTAGATCAACTAACCCAATTATAACAGCAGATTACGCGTTTTGTAGGACTTAATAAACCGTGTTATACGCGAGTTAAATTGTAGGAGTAACTGAAGTTCACGTTCAAAGAGCCAGAGGCTAGTGGCACAACGGTAGACAGTCAACAGACCAGCCAGTATATAATTGAATTTCAATTATATACGTGTCTCGTTATCTTAATAAGTACGTGTGATATAAACGTGTGACTTATGGGGGACAAACGAACGACTTAATGAATGGCTTCGCTGTCGGACGTTTCACTTACTGTTTATTAGCGATAGAGGCTTTCGACGCGTGACTGAAATCGAACAACCGGAGATGAACTGAATTTCACCATATAATCATTCGAAATAGAATCGAGTATAATTTTCGCAACGTTTGATGTACCCTTAGAATTTGAACCGAAAATTTCAGCTATTTACTGCTTCTATCGCGTGTGTCAGATGAGTCACAGACCATTATTCCTCTCGTTCGAAATCGATGCTGAATAAATTTTCACTGATATATAGGAGAAGAATATTTGGCAGTCTGCTAAAATCCTGTATGGAGGCTGGGTGGTGAAAATTTGACGAATCGGAAATATGATATTTACACAGTAGAGTGCCAACCCGTAAGTTATCCTCATGGAATGATATACGCGTGTACCGTAAGATAGAGATTTAATGTTACGTCAGAATATTTGTGAAACCGTTTGTTTATAAAGTCATTAAAATTGTACGCGTGCCCAAGTATCTTCTCTCGGTGGTAACCATCGGATCAAGATTGGGCCAAGCAACGGTCACTGAGCCTTGACTCGTGCCAAGAGTTCGAGCTTTGAGTCAATATTGGTCCAATATGGTATCATCCAGCATAGGCTGAGACCCTGACTTCGTCGTTTTTCCTGGCCTCGGTTACAGCAATTCTGCTAGCTAAGGATCTCTATGGGTTAATTTTAGGCTATGAGTACGGCTGAAATCATCCTGGGTAATCTCGTCGAGTACCATTCGCGTATCTGTAAAGCATTGTAGAAGATGAAGCTTATGAGCAATACATAAGCGATATCTGTCATCGGGCGTGAATGACGCGGACGATCCTAGATATGTCATCGGTCCTATGTACCAGTTAACATGTGACTTGGTCCGCGTTCCTGCATGTTCGCGATTCAAGCCATGGCATGGCACCGGTTGTTCGTGACCGATTGTTCCCGCGAAAAACGACCAGCTGCAAGACCAAGCCGCGATGAATAGCTTTTTGGAATCAATGTAAGAAGTAACGGGTACCCGCGCCAGCTCTGCCTGTAATTATTTCGACTAGAATTGGCTGAGGTAAAAATGTATCCACCACGCGTCACGTACTTATTTCTACGGGAACGTTAGATACAGAGAGAGGGATAGAAAAAAAACTGATCTGTATCGTGACATTTCGGAAAGAGACGACAAATTCTTTGTCCACCTTCTTTACAGCAGTTCACATTAATGCTGAGATGAACGAACAACAAGAATCTCGGTACTGTGGCGACTAGTATACGCACGCGCACGTGTGCGGGCAGCAATAGGCATACATGGCGCAAGTTTTTTTTGTTTTTCTCTCTCTTTTGCTTTTTTCATTTGAACAAAAAACCACCGTCAGATCTTTCGTTGCGCTCATGTACCTGAGATATTCCTCCGTTAAAGATACCACGATAATGACATAACTATTCTGTTTAATGAGATTTCGGGACCAGAGCGCGGAGCACGCAATACCATCACCCTATCTTCGGTACTTTTTACTTTTACACAAAAGCACAGGTCAATTTTCAATTTCAAATTCTCTATGCGTGCCGATTTCAATATTTATTTTATTCACTGCAGACCCGGATTTGATACCTTTCAGTTGTTACCTACTTCGAGATGGTTTCAAAACTCGTTTACCCTGTTTAAAATTTATGTCAACTACGATTCTGCGTCCATAAGACAAAAGGTTTCCTTCATTTCATACCAATCAGATATCAAATTTTACAAAAAAGGAAGAAAGAAAAAAAAAAAACTTTCTCTGTCTTTATACCGGAAGGTGAAATCTTCACTGAGATCAACAAACCGAGGGGAAAAAAATTGACAAAAAATTGAGATCATTCGATACCGGAAACGAAAAAATCGGCATTATGACTGAAAAATTCAAAGTCATAAGAGCAATTAATTTCACATACGCTTCCATGTAGAGCGTTTTAACGTTTGAGCAATTGAACATTCCACCTGCCAGCAGCAGCCAGGCTGATCCCCCCACCTGGTGCACAGGCAGGAAAAGTGGACGCACGCCTTGGGATCGGCGCATTTCTGTGTTGGTTGTGGCCGTGAACGGCACCTCAAGTCCAAGGGCAAGTCTAGCTCCTCCGGTGAGACGTTTCGCGGTTCGACTGATACCGATTTCGAAGGAAGTTCAAGTCATCTTTAAGGTAGGTGCAAGCAAAGCTACTGTTTCTCCTTTAACTTATACCCCGAGGGTAAAAGAATTTTATCCGTGGTATACCCGTCCGTATATCTGCCGACGTAATCGGTTAGAGTGAATCGCTGGCCTCGGCCTTGAGCCAATATTCTTACTCTTCATTGAAACAAGTTCAAAATGAATTTGTCCGGGAATTGATAGGGGATTCGTGGATCTTCGCTTCTCGAATTCTTGATGGATTCAAAGTTTGCTTTAATTTCACTGTCGAGGAATGAGAATAGAAAAAAAATCGCGGCGCTAAAGGAGATCGAACTTGATCCTCGATACCCACTTCGCTTATTGCAGGAAGTACGAATTTTGGTCTTGTTGATCCAACGAGCGATCCTGGGAAGATATCGAGTCGGAAATTGTTATTTACACGAATGTTAATGGTGCTAGGTCGTCGACTTTGAATCAAACCCGCTCGCCGTTTATACAACTACAGATATTTCCGGAGATGGGTAATACGCCGGTAAACGGAAGCCGTTTTGCGAAAATTCATCATCAATATTAGCATTGTTTCTGTTATTACCGTTACGACCAATTATGCGAAATTCATTTTTCAGGAGTAAAAAATTCCCACAGCCATAGCCACTCCAAGATTTAGGATTAAAACTTTTAATTTTTCCTTTTTCGTTATCACGAGCGAGCGTAATTGCCATAAATTTACCTGTGGTACCTCGTTATACTCCGACCTCGCCTTTTTATTTTTCTTACCAACTACCTACCAGAGAAGGTTATCGCACGTATAAAGGCTCATATAGTGCTAAGTGTCAGTTTGTGTTTCCCATAGTGAGCTCAGGCAGTACGGTTAAGATACAAAGCGTAGGAATGTAGCTGAAGGTAACCAAAGGTAACACTGATAAGGAGCAGCGGTGGGCAAAGCCTCGTTTCGGCTCTTGAATCATTGTTTGCGAACGGTTAATAGCCCCGTGGGCGTATGCACGAAGTATGAGGCCAAGATCCTCGAGCTAGTAAATTTCTTGAGGACCCCAAGATTCTTCAAGTTTTAACCAAGAGTCAGAAAGTATAAGCCCGGCGCTTCAAACTCACGGATTTGATATTCCAGTACATCAGCTGATCAAAATTTTCTGTAAATTTTTTTCTCGAAAGTCATTGTCAAACAACAACATTCAATTATTCAAAAATTCGATGAAAGTGCACATCCCGAGGTGAAAATATTCGGGGCACTCCACTGGCTCAGTATCTGTCATCTTCTGGTTGAAATCCGTCTGTTATACGTGCGTAGAGCGTGAAGATTATACCTTCGCGGCAGCGTTTTATTCGTATCACGCGTTGGGTGTCTAGAAATTCGGTGACAGGTATGACCAAGCGTTTCTCTTCGCTAATGCGAAGCATAAGGCCAAAAAGAGGCACACGACAAGTTCCTGCTGTTTTATTCGTTATTTGCTTGCAAATTAGAGGACATACATCCGACTACATATGCCGACAAGTATTTTAACCAATTAGGGATGCCACCCTCTGGCAAAAAGTGCCATTGAAAACACATGCCTTCTGATTTGAATTACGGTCCCAGGAGATTTGAATCACCTAACCGGGATTACCTGGCGACCAGAGATTATACACCTTCGATCTAGTAATCCAGTAATCCAGTAATCCAGTACATCGCGTATACAGCGATCGTGCCACGTTACAGAGAGGTATAGGAGCCGAGTTTTGCATATTATTGAAAGAAATAAATAAAAGGAGAGAAAGATAATTGACCGATTCGCTAGATTCTCGTAACTAAAATACAAAAATTATCCCATTTGCTACTTGAACGTGCGTATTTAAATTCGATGAAACGGTAAATAACGAGTTTAACGTACCGGTCCAAAGTCCCGGAGTAACGTGTTTATTTAAACGCTAAGAAAAATACGTGGATTAAATTAGCCGGCGATCGTGAATCCAGTTCTTTCATCGAAAACGGATTCACGGTGTGCAGGTATGCCGCCTATTTCTATTTGGAATTCGTTTGGTCTCGTTGCACACCCATTGCTAGTTAGTCGAGGACCCTCGAGAGTTAATTGAATACCATTAATCGCGAGTAACTTAACTTAACAGCTAATTGCAAGAAGGTACAGTCGGTATTACTTTCGCCACGTGGCCGGAAGCGATAGTTCCTCAAGGTTGACTCCTCGAACCTGAGTTCCGGCCCTTGACGATGTCAACTCACGAACCGCAAAGAGTCAAGGATACTCTGTCTCCGAGAATCCTCCTTATTTCTTAGCGAGTTTTACTCGCCGTGAAAAGCGTGCCCATCGCCACGGAACGGACGGGTGGAATAGACGGAGCTACGAGATGCAGAGTATAAAAATATTCTTCGACTATAGGGAAGATTGTGCTGTGCCAGAGACAGCCACGGGATAAAGTTTTAAGTGGCGCTTGCTTGCCCAGGTGAGTACCGTTATTCCGATCCTGGGGCCCCCATCGTGACTTCATCTCTCTTTCTCATCCACGTTCTCTCTCTATCCATCTATCCATCTATCTATCTATCTCTATGCATCCACGCGCGTCGTTCGCGGTTCTTAAGGCGTCAACTAATACGGAATACGTGAATAGACGGTATCTCAGATTCGGAGTGACGCGTTATACTTTCGAGCTGAATAAAGTGCGTGGGAGGTGCGACCGCGACAAAGCCCTGATATCATATTAGTCCCAAATCGAAAATAAGTATCGTAATGAAAAGAACTGTTGATTAGAAGTTGTCGTCGACACGGTTGACCGCGTGCGGAATGAAAAATGGAAATGAAAAAAGGCTGAGGACGTGTTTCGCTACAGTTCGTGGAAGGGAACCGCGACTTGACCAGAGACTATCAAGTGGTGCGTTATAATCGATGAAATGTGCCAAAGGTAGAATAGGTAGGTATAGAAAACGTTATCCGCGACATTGCGAATGCCTTTCACGCGGCGCGCAGTTATGTCTAATGTAAGTTCACACGTACGGAGTTTGCGCTAGACGAAATCTTGTCCCCCACTAACCGCGACGGAATAATAACGACAGTGTGTTCTGGGGCAATGTGAATTCCTCAAGAAGTAAAAAAGGAACGGTTCTCGGTCCCTTCATTGTCCCTAACCGAGTATGGATATGGATATGGGTATGAACATATAGGTAGATATAGTTCGTCGAGGAACGAAAGAACGAAGAGAGAACGAACGCGTTTAACCGAGTTTATCGCTTCGGGATGGATATCAGTATTGTCGCTACACGAAGGGGTTCAATGTGTGTGGGAACACTTGCTGAAGGAGTAGAAGAGAGGAGCTGATTCTTGTTAAAGGTACATAAAACGGGACCGCCCACAGAAACGCGGTCAGGCCCGGTACAGAGACCGCGACCCAGATGATGCGTGCCGTAGGCCTATAGCGAGAATAAAACGATTGGTTCAACGCGAAGGAGCCGAACGGAACGGAACGGAATGGAACGGAACCGAACGGAACGGAACGGACCGCGGAAGACGTATCTCGTATAGTAATACTCGGGCGCAATTACGTGCTGCACGACGATCTCCGTACGTTCCAACTCTGGAATGATTCTTCTATGGTTGGAGGACGACCACGAGGATGAAGCGGCTGCGCTCGGTTGGTGTATACCGTTAGCCGCAAGTATACTCGTATTGCATACCGAAAATGGCTCTGCTTCGGTTACCACTAAAATCATGGGAATTTTACACTTCCCGTCTAACGTAACGCGTAACTTATATATATAGGTATATCACGTAACCTAGCGCGTTCCGCTTGCAATTTTAAACTTTGCTAGGCAATAAACACGGCCTCAGCGACCTACCAGCGACTATATAGGTACGCACTTCTTCCGCGTATATTATTCTCGCGTGCTTTTCCGCAGCCCCACCATTGTTTTACTATATCCTTTCAAAATTTTAACGATGCATCGCCATCTGTAACTTATCGATGAATCGACGGAATCCAAAGAGTAAATTAGCTGTTAAGACTAAATAATTAGAGAAAAAATTAGAACATAGGATTCAACAAAAATTCAAGTACCATCCAACCAAAGGAATATAACTAGAAATGATTACAAAAACAACATTTTTGATGAACTCTTTGCGCAAAATTAGATAGGTATAACGAGCGTTACATAGTGAAAGTTATTCATTTTGTACCACAAGCGATCGTAAAACCAACTTTAACGCGACAACTTTTATCATTTTTATTATTCATTAGATAATTCCTCCCGCGTGCGGTTGAACTATAAATATATATAATCGTAACTGAATTTCAGAGGAAAACTTATTTCTGAATTGAAAATTTTTATCCTTCATTTTATCGAGGTGAGAGATATTTTTAAGAACACGTCATCACTAGTTTGTATGAAAAATGTCCATTTCGTAAAATATATCTTTTTTTTTTCAAGCATAATCTTATCGTTTAACATGACCCGTTCAGAAAGTGACTATCCAACGCTATACTAATTACCGCAAATTGACTGAGTTACGTGATTTAACGGCAGTGCGCTGCATCAGATGGCGTACCGCACGATGACAAAGTGATGGACACCCGGTCAGCTAGCTAGCCGTTCAGTAGAGACAGGGAGGTATGTACATACATAGTGGATAGACAAGCCGCCACAGTCAGCGATGCTTGAACGCACCGGGCACTTTCAGTCGACTTTACGCGTTCCGCGCACACGCACAACGACTTGGTAGGTATATAAAGGATGAGAGCGTAATTAGTTTCGCGTGCGGTGGATCGCGGATATCGTTCTGGTCCTTGGCGGCAAAAGATCGCTCGTGTTTGTTGATAGGAAAAGAGATGAGAATATCGTAGGAGAGAAGAGGATAAGAGACGCGAAGAGGTTCGGCTATCAAAACTTTGTTTTTCATTGTACCCCGTCGAGTTTACCACTCGATGTACCGCTTTGTGCCGATCAAACGAGGCTTGCTATTTGGCGCCGTGGAAGTCCTACCCTGGCAAAGACTTTTCAAAACTCGGCGCCTCATTTCTGCGTCACCCAGTCCACGCGCTTTTCAAACCGACGAATTTCCCACCGCGTTATTTAGCTTTTTACTATTTTTCTTCCGACAAAATATACGCGGGGTGACTACTCCCCGTGTGCTTTAGAGCCAACCAACCACCACTCCACTCTGCTCCATTCCATGGACCAGGACCAACCGAATGGGGAGTCAGAATTGCTAGGCTGCTGCTGTTGCTAGCTTCTTATCGTTCGCCCCCAAGGCACCCGTTCTTTCACCACTATGTATCTTTACCCAGCAGGAAGACTGCCTCCCTGCAATAGCTACCAACCGCTACCACCGCAGCTACCTATTCGAAAAGCACTGGGTACGGTACGGTACGCTGAACAGTCATCAGGCATCTCTCTTTATCTACTGCACTTATACATGCATTACACCTCCTCGAGACTATAATGCTCACATTTCATCAAGAATAAGGAGGAAGTCAGATACTGCAGGGAATTGTTACTTAGTCAGTCCTTAGCCCAGAACTTGGTTAGTTCTTAGTTGCCCCGGTAGCTTGGTCGTTCTTGGCATAGTTGCATATATACACGCGTGTAGTTGAATAGGTTATAAGGTAAGGCAGCACATATACGCTGGCGTGTGCTTCGTTTATACAAGTAGTATACCCCACAGACTGGCTTTAGTATATCCAGGCCGAGTGCCACAATCGAGTGAGTAATTTACGGGTCAAGGTAGACCAGGAAGTTCGGGTTGAACTTTTGGGCACAGTTCGTGCCATAGATTTTCTACGCAGGTAGAATTTATTGACTAATTATGGAAAGTATCAAGCCTCGACATTTTTAACCGTTAAAACATCGGACTATAATCGTTATTGCAGAAAATGATCAGCCTCACTTAACGTGCCATATTTTAAAAACTAACAAAATTTTTTACCGAAAGAGGATTTCCGGGTAACATTTAACTCGCCGTTGCATCTTTGTGTTGAAGAAGGCCTTCTGTCTTTGCAGACTTGATATAAGAAGAACCGTTGTCCGGTTGATCGAAGACGTTGGGGAAGCGAGGTGCCTGTCGTATGAGACCCACACAGCTTCGGGTTATTCGTGACTATGGTTGAGTCACGTTTCGTCCCACATATCAACGACGCGCATAACTGTACAAAGTACTTTTGCCTGGCTAATTTCATTCGGGTCGCGCATAGCAATGCGTTCGCATGGCCTTAATCCACGAATTATTATTCGGACACATATTTAATATGAGTGCATACCGAAGGACCAAGTGACGTGGTCATCGTGGTCATGGTGCCCCTCTCCGCCCCCGTGACGTCTCTAATTGTCACGATCGTGAGTTTTGCAGACCGTTGCAGCTCGTCCGGATCGAGAAAAGGAACGGTGCGCGACCGGATTACAGTTCTCGTTTTTCCTACTGTACCGCTTCTCTGCAGGTCCGTTCATTCGCGAACTTACTTCCCGATCCGTTTCTATTATCCTGTACAATTTGCGCAGCACAAACCTGCCACGTATACCATTATAATGAACTTCCTTGTACTCATCAAAGCTACGAGTACTGTAAATCCTCCTACATTCCAACTATGCTCATCGAATTTAGCTATGAGGTAGATTGAGAGATAGAGAGAAGGCTTCATCTGAACAATTACTATATTTTGTTAAAAAATTTTAACTCAGGCCTTCATGTTTCTTGAACTTTATTACGAAGCCTAAACTTTGGTATAGAATGTTGTCTCTCTCGTACCAATAAGGTGAAATATCAGTAGTAAATATCGCCATTTGGTGTATATACAGCAGACGCAAGTGACCTGGAAATTCTGTTTCCTTGCGCAAGCACAAAACAACTAAATTGGCATATCGAGTCGATGCATCGGGTGGGTACTCGCGCGATCCGATTACTTCACGCGGCGCGGATTTACTTCATATACGATTTTCTGTATATTTCAAACTTTTTCTATTATATCACATATTATACAACGCTGTTACATGCCGATCAAGGAAAGTTGAATAAGGCTAAGCTCTCTTCATGAAACGTTTTTCTTAGATTTTTTTCTTAACCGTTTTTCTCTTTGACAAATATATACCTAGGCGTGGAGGTTATTTACGAGTTTGTAAATAGGATGGTGTCAGGAAAGCAACCCTCTGCAATAACTTGTCCCTGTCACTGCACGGGCGATACTCTACTGCACGACAATATTGACTTATGCAAAACGGAACAATATATCAATAATCGCATGTAGACAGCATGTAGAGAGTATCCACCTAATTTTAAACACGTGACACGATTGGAGTATATATATATATACGATTGCTGGTAAAATCTTCATCAAAACATTTTCCCCTCTTTATCAAAACCCTACTCAGCCGCCTCACTTATATACCAACCTTTGAATTAACTTCCAAACAAATATTTGCTGCTCGATTATCGCCAGAGATCTCTCCCAGCTTTAACAAGCTAATCGTGAGCTCACGATAATTAAGTTTTCACGGTTACCAGCACGTGCCACGAAATAAGCTCAACATCTTTACTTCTCATACAGATATAACTTTCGTCTGGCTGAAAGTACTTTTCTCCTAATAGATTGGTGCCGAATTCATTTTTTCAAAATCAATTTCAACTCGCAGGATTTTACATGGTCACCATATACTCCTCAGAAATTTGATTCCAATTATTGTCCCGCTCGACTCGTACCGGTTGTACATACATGCCATAGATATATGTAAGGCTATAAATGATCCTGGACTTCGACAAGGCATGAAAGACCCGACCTTCACCATTTACGAGGCAAGGATTATGGACCCGTTGAATCTTCCACGTAGTAAATACAGTTCGATATACGCCGTCCAATTATTTCCGAAATGAGTGATTAGGGGGGAAAATCTATTAGATAAAAGCTGTTCGGTTTAAAGGGGGACAAACAATGGTCCGAACGATTTCATTCTCAGAATTTAAATATCGGACGTATCGATAATATCCAGATTCTGTTAAATGGCTTCAGAAATTTTTCGCCTACCCTCGAATACTTCCTGTTCATCCCCGGAGGCATCATGAATTCAAATTTTCAAATACCCTGTAAATAATTTACGTAAATTCACTCCACATCTGATACCTACACGGGATAAATTGTTGCCAAATTCGAATACCGAATTAATTTCTAGATGTGGGATTCAACCGTAAAAAATAACGTCCGCCGGAGGCTCTTCGTATAGAATTAACGCTGTTAATGGATTTCAATACGGCGATAATGATAATACCCGTGTGTATCAGGTAGGCTCATATTTCGAACGACCTCGAGTTAACCCCGCGTCAATCGTATGTATGTACGCGAGGATCGATTGAATTATTGACGCTTAATCGAATCGATGTTGGGTTCCACGGTGATGTGCAGGAAATCTTTCAGATCGATCGGGTAAAACCGGATAATAAGTTGCGACCTACAACTTTACGTTCGCCATGTTATCTACTCCTGTACTGCGCGCGTCTTACACCTGCAATCTGCATGGAGTAGTGTATTCGTCCTCGGGTTTCTGTACATCCATCTAGTTGTCCATCTGACGTGAATCCTCGTCGTATCTTACGGTAGCAAGTTGCTGCAAATCACTGATCCAAGTTTATCGATCAACCCGTCCTTTCGATGAACTCATTTTTCCATTAACCAACTCTGGGTAAATGAGCACGTAACGTATACCTACCGTCGTTTACGTATTACTCGAAATTCAAGCTGAACGTGAATTTGCAACACGTAGATGTAGTGGTTAACGGCGGGTCGATGATAAGCGAATTATATTTTATTCACGAACTGCAGGAGTGCTTCGCCCAGGAGTGCTCTATTCAGTTCTTAAAATCATTTCAAGTATGATTACTGCAGGTGAAATATAAAATCTTAGGAGAAGATTTATTCTTAAGTCTTCCGTCGCGAGGTGTGTACATAGGTATATATATCGTTGAATTTTTCGCCTCGAAGTGATTGTCGATCTGTCAAGTATAGCCGGATCGATAAATTCCGTTGAATGAAGAAAGAAAAAAAAAAAAAATCGTATATTTCAAAAAAATATTAGAACTTACTGTCATACGAGTAAAGCTTTGTGACATGATCCGCCGAAGTGACGCACCTCCACCCATCGTCTATAAATATCCAATTTCACCTCAAGACAGGGTATAATATATTTTTACGCAAATTTTTATCGTCCCTCGGTTAGTAATGGCATCATTTATTAAAGAAATTGGCTGTAACAGTATTTGTCGCCTGTCATCGGTAACTCTGGTCGTATTTTATAAAGACTCACTTCACTGCTCCAATTTCATCTGTATTCTTGCACGGGGTTTAGGGTAGCTTGTTCGTAACAGATATAATTTTTCTTCGGCGTTACAGCGTCTTTAAAATCGTCTTTAATCATCATATCAATTGATACAAAAGACATTCGCATAATCATTATCGTTACACGTCGATGCAAAACAAAATTATGACGACAGGTTAATAATGATCGATTGTAACTTCTCCTTGCTGAATGCAGTACATGGTGCAGTCGGCTGGCGAACCTTAGCTGTATAAAATTGTCTGGAATTCGATACCCCGTGACGTCAATTGAAATTTATTGTCTAGCGAGTGGGTATAGGCTTTTTATTAATCATAAGATTAATATCAGCTTTATTCACGGTCGGCGTCCGTTGAGCAGAGACGAAAACAAGTAAAGCAAATAGGTATACGTGCGAGAGATTCAATTTGATAATTCATTCCCTGGTAAAAACAAACTAGCACATAGAACCCGTCAGCCCGTTTGTACGTACCTCCAATACCGCTCGACCGCAATAATACGAGAATGATTGCGTACGGTGCAATCAACATCTCAATTCATTCGCGCTCTTAGCTGTCAGATGAGTATACCGTCAAGAATGGGTCTCGATAAAACCACGTTCACATCACCTTACCCGACATCAAAAGAAATCATTTCAGATCGGAACTCGACACGCACGATATCTAGCTATTATCTGCTAGCAACGCGGTCATTTCCAATCAGATGCAGTACCTAAATATCAAATTATGTGTATGGCATATGTGATCATCATTTGTGGTTGTATAATTGGAGCGTAATTCCCAGTGCCTACGAAGGTTGATATGAAGAAACGTGATGGGAACGCTGCGTAGCAATGTCACGAAGAAACTAGGTTCTAAGGTATTTTCTGTACGCAAGGGAATCGCGGATCGATCGGTTGGTTGTGTCTCAACGGGGATTCGGTAGGTATAGGGAACCAGCTATACCCCATTCTAACGGCGATCCAAGAAGCTCCGGGAACAAGAAAACGCCCGCTGTTCTAGTGATACATCGAGGATATAATTCTTCTGGGAGGAGGAATAAGAGGAGTTGGAGAAGAGGGCTGCTTTGAGTTCTTCGAGAGTTTGGTTCAACCAATTTTATACGCGATTTTCTTCAGGAGCTGTTGCCTCGGGATACCCACCGTCGAAGAGAAAGAGGCAATGAAAACGGAACTGCTTCGCGAATGCACGCAAATGTATGCACACACTCGGTACTCGGTAAGATAACGCGGACATCACGGACATCACGGACATCGCCACCGTCGCCCCGGGAGCTCCATGTCCGCTGATGCACGACTGGCTCAGTATGTGAGCCTTGCATAAGGTTAACTCTCTTGTCCATCTGGAGAGCGCGGGCGACAGATAATTCAGCATCATTTAACGCAGTGCAGCATCTTAACCCCCCGTGTCTCTCCGTGACTGAAACAAAGTCTTGGTTTGGTCTTTCGTATCCTGATCCTGACTTCGCTATTATCGGGTTGAAGATCGTCGAGTTATGCGAATCTTTAGGCGACCTGTACAACGCTCGTGGATTTCGAACAGGTCGATTTAAAATTCCGAGAGGGTAGAATGCGGGTGAAAAAGGAATAACGTGATATTATGTCAAAAGTCATTTTTCAATGTTTCGAATTATTCTTTGATTTATTTCGATCGTGTTTGGAATTATTCGGGGAGAAATTTTCTCAATTATCAGTCCGGAGATCTGGAAGAAGTGGTATCTGTAAATGTGACCCGAAGACCCGATGACCCGATGGATTCGGTGCGATAGTGGCCAGGGCAAATCACCATTTTGCAGATTAATTGTAGGCAACAAATCAGAAACATAATAAAAGATCGTATATTGGTCCCTGATCCAGAACTATATCACCCTTACCCTAGTCACTACCGTTTGCCCTCAACTATGCCCATCATCCCGCAGACGTTACGGGGCAATTGGTGCGCTCGGTCGTCAGGCGGGGAAGAAGCGCCTAGCTTAAAGGTTATACAGCCTCGGCTAGTGGGGTTCGGAAGTAAATTTCTTCCTCTAAGCCTCTTACGCCTAATGTCTGATCCCGTAGTCGAGTGGGGAAGGGAAAGTGGGACGGAAAATAGGGCGGGGGAAACTGCGGCCCTTAACTAAGCCACGGAAAATCATGTAATTATCACGCTCGAGCTAACTATCGGAGATGGGGTAGCACCGATCGGTAAACCTTTGCGGTCACTCCGTGTAACAGCTCCTCGCTTCGGCGTCCTGGCGCCGGTTCTACCGTCGGTTCCAAGTAACGGGCCGAGGAGATAATTATTTCGATGTCAGGGTTCATCGTGTATAATTGAAAACGTGGGTAACTCTATAGGTAGGTATATACCGGCTTGACTTTATTTCTTCCCGGTTTTCTTGGCTATCTTGAACCGTTTCATTAGAGGTTCCTGACGCCTGTGACCTCTCTTATACCGTCTTTCTCCACTCTCTTTGGTTTTTACCTAATCAAGCATCGGATGACGCTAATTTGGCATAACGACGAGCGATTGGGACGCGTCAGTATGTCGTGTGTGTGTGTGCTCGTGTCTATAAATGTTTGCCATTCGACACAGACACGTAGACGCACGTACGCGTGTAAATCTCTAACCGCATAAGGTGACGTTCGCACGGTGTTGGCCTAGAAACCGAAGCTGTTTTGAACGATGTTCGATCGTGCGAATTATTTTGGCCAGATGCCGTTTCACGGACGGATAAAAACCCACGGTTAAAACGCAGAGTTGTTTTTACGCTCTTCGCGGTTTGATTTGAATCCTTCGGGTTCCTTGCCATCTGTTGTGCCGAGGAGTTGAGTCAGTCCCGTATCTCGATCTACCGTTTGCAATAAACACCTTCCGGGTGGTCGAATTGCAAGATTGCTGAATTTTTAGCCACCCGTTAACCGTAAACGAGCTGCCTTTTGCCTACTCTTTAGTTCTTCACTTGTTGGCTGTTACGACTCTGAGGTTAACTTGGCGAGCTACAAGTGCCGTTTAACAGGCCCAATTAGCTCCGATTTCTGTAAAGCTGCAGAATGCGACTAAAAAACTCCTCTGTATTACTGAATAACGTGTTGAACAGCGGTAATTGTAAGCCACGCAAAGCCTCACTCGTTGCCGGTGCTTGGATTTGCGAAAGTAGAATTAGGTGTGTCTGTAGGGAATCCACCGGTAGTAACCACAGTTTTATGGTTTGGATAGAATTCACACGATTATATAATTTATGGGTAGATATTGAGCTCAGGTTAAGAGTTTGATAAAAACAAAAAATCATATTTCAACTCGGTCTAGATTCGAAACGATTAATCGATGAGAGTCAAATTTTATGCTCCATTTCGTGACATTTTTTTTTTCCGTAACTTTCCCCCAAATTCTGCCATACGCTTTTCGCGTATGATCGAACGAACGAATCAGTTTGGAATAACGAGAAGAATCACGAGCCTCGAGTTTTAAGATGTCCCAAAACTTACTGACATCCGGTACCTACAACGAGGCAAATCGGGGTGCCAAAACTCCGGTAGCCGAGGGCTGACAGTAGGCGGACACTCTCGTCGCACGTGTGTTGAATTTCATTTACAAAGGTTATTCTTGCAGTAATTTTTACCGAATTATACACGTGGACATTTTTAACACCCGGCTCCAATATCGTCTGCTATTTCTGCCCAACGTGAATTACCCTGGATCCTGTAGTTTCGCGGACGAAGCATTTGAAATCCGAATACTTTCCTCGGTCTAAAACTCGCGTTCTGTTTTTCCCTCCGTATTTTTCCGCATATATGTACGTATGTACCACATATGTATGTAGGTACGTATCTGTGCGTGCTCATGGAATTCGGATTCGGTATCCTGGATCCTGGTTACGTTAAAAAGTTATCGCTGACGTGTGCTCCAAGCGTATAGACGCTTACATGTCGTACGGATAGATAGGGGTACGTAACGTGTCTGATATGCAGCTTATACTGCCGTTCATGTATAACATTATATGTCGCTGGCTAGGTGAAGCAAGAAAAACGAAGTTGCCAGGGCAGACAGCTCCCCCGCTGTTCCAACACCGCGGGCATCGCGAGATCTAGCTGCAATTTGCATTCCTCGATGTAAATATGTATGTACATCTGTACAAGCTGACCCGTTTCAATTGACCGATACTATTCGGCTACGATTTCCCCGCTCGATATTATAACAAATTGAACATATCGTTCTCAATGCAGTTATTATGGACTTAAGATCATCAAATAATTAATCAGACAAAATCAAATTATATTCGAAGAGGTTTTACGAACTTCAAGATTTCTCAAGTATTCACCGAAGTGAGACGAGTTTGACGATAATCGATATAAAAATCTATCCATAACTGGTCAAGGTGTATGAAATAAGAAATTGCACAACCCCCCCCCCCCGTTTTTTTTATTTTTAAATCGAAAACACCATTTCAAGAGGCGATCTTGTGCTCGAAAAAGAATTGCCCGAATCCTTTATCGTGAAAATATGTCTTCCTTTGTGGGGAAAACTTTTATCCAAAGTTTATTTTTATATCGGGCACCGGTCACGTATGAATCGTATCAGTCATTTCGAATGGCCCATCCTTTACATTGTACAAAGACGAGTATAGAACATGTAGGCTATTTGCCAGGGGCTGAGATACGGAGAATGGCGGTAGACCAGACGGGTCCCCAGGTGGATCCGTACGGGTCAATGAAAGGAGCGGTTCTTTGGTAATAGGTAATAGGTAATAGCTCCGACGAGGAATCGACGTCGGTATGCACCGAGCAACCGCAATTCAATAGCAGGATAACTGTTTCTCAGCTCAGGCGCTGGTAGATTTCGTCCTCCAACTTTTGATCTTTTTTCTCTTCAAAGTGTCCGTCAAAGACCAAGAGTCTGTGGACCGATTTTGAACGGTTAGAACAACGCGCAGGATAAAGAGGCGTCGCGACGTTGAGGCAGTTTGGGCACACGCCGTACGGGGACGAAGGAAATTTCGACATAGAAGCATTCCAAGGGGCAGAAGTGCCAACGAAGACGGTGGTTAGGGAAGTGTAGACTCAACCGCAGGCATTTCCTTCATGGACGAGACTCGGACTCCGTCGACCGACCCCGGGGCGTCTTCTAAGCAAATTTTGAATTCCTAGAACGGTATGCTTGGAGCAGAGGGGAAATCTACTGCAAACCTATGGAACTAGGGTCTGGTGAGGATCTTGGCAGCGGTAGTTAGAGACGACGGTCGTTAAATGCCTGAGCTGATAATATGATGGACTTACAGTCTGACAATGTAGTAATAATTGGCTTTTCGATTCTTGGTAGGTAAATGCTGATCGATAGATTAGCGGGTTAGATTTTTAGCTCCGCTAACGCGATTTTAATCTCTAAATTGCAACGAACGTAAACCGTGTGTGCCACGCGAGGCAAAACGAGCTAGAGTCGGGCGGAAGCGAATGAACGAACGAACGAACGAACGAACGAACGAACGAACGGACGAGGAAATGCTAGCTAGCTTCTTGAATATGATTTGCGGCCGAGCGAGTAAGAGTAAGAGTATAAGGAAACCAAGGCGATAGAGAAGCACACACAGCTAGCCTCGAGGGTGCATATAAGCGAGTTGATCGCTAGCTGGCGTTTGTATAACGAGTGCGTGCGATGATACGCATGGAGAGAGAGAGGTTCTCCGCACCCACGCGCACTTTAGCTAAGCGTCAGGGTAATCCAGGTACGACGACTATCTCACGTCAGATCTACAGCGGCTTGCAAATAGAACCGCATCCCATCCCCCGCATGTGTATGTATGTACCTACATACGTAAATATACGCAGTTCATGAATCAGCCTGATAATGAATTCGGTCAACACGTTTCCTACGCACAGCTCAACGATGCGCGAGGTCAGAGCTCCCTTCTTCCTTCCCTCTCTCCATCTCTCCTTCTCCCTCATCTCATCTGTAGCATATTTAACGTACGCATTTGCAAACGTGGAATAAGCGGTTACGCAGCTTTCCCGTTATTGGCAAGCGCTTAAGAACACCTTGACGTGAATACTCCGTATACTGCATACAGTCATTCTGGAAGGTGTTGCAGCTTCTACATGTATAAGCTGCATGTATCGTGTGCCCGAGATTGAAACGGTAAGATTTTCTCACGATGCGTGTGATCGTATAACGACTTGTGCTATGGAGTAAAGAAAAGGAATAAATAGTCGCAGCTCATCTTGGCTGACAAGTCTCTAGCCAGACGTTTAAGAGCGCAGGCTTTAGAATCAACATTAATTTCATACGTATACTTATCACTCGTATACACACACCCGTTAGATTGCGAAGAAGCGCAGCTTGTCAACAGCTGCACACGATAGTATCGGAAGCGAGTATTCCTTACGTGCAATTAAGACGCATATAACTAACAGCCAGGGTCTTCATAGCACGCGTTGCATAACACATGGAGTTTTGTAGAGATGTGGAGATGGGGAGATGGGCAAGGAGTTGACCTTGCAAGGTTTGAAATGATCTTATGAAAATCCACTTCCAGACACGGGCAATCTTTAATATTCAAGGTACGGCTTGACCTGGCCATTTCCCTCGGGAATATTCACTCACCTCTCTGCTTTAAGGTTATTACGAGTAGTCCTCCGCATGCATGTACCAGTGCCACGTACTTATAGCGTGTAGTTACTCCTAGAGAATTTATAATAACACCACTCGAAAGAGGAAGTTTTATAGGGTCTACCGTCTCGGTACAGCGTTCGGTGTGTATTCCGCGAATCCTCTGACAACCTGACCGTCTTTATGAGCGTAAAATAATAACTCTAATTATTTAATAACTACCGGTGATAGAAGTCGAAATTTATCCACACATATAACTGGACTGAAATCATTTCTTCAACGCGTGTTAACCGATGAAATCGCTAATGACAAAGTCAGTAATTGCTGCGATAAACTATACGACGTTATTATTATAGCTACACGATAGGCGTTTCTTGATAGCTCATGTTGGGTATAACATATAGACGGAACCTTCCTAGTAGCAGCGGATCCTTTTCTTGACAATCGGTGAAGTTGATGGATTTTATATCTCTTACAGTTGACGTTTCTGTCCCTCCGTCTCACACGACGGTTCTTGACGACGTACGGTTTTTACCATTGTACGTAGGTACGTCAGTCACTGACTCGGACTCTTCTCTCTTAGCGCGTTTGCTCTCTACAGTTGTAAAATATCAACGTAGGCATCTTGTTCTTCTTTAGTTCAACCATCGTATACGCGTATACACTTCCGGCAGTCTCGATTTCCCCGCAATAGCCATCGGCCTCTTTCTATACATTTACGCATTCTTTCTCATGGATCTACAATGCCTATGGAAGAGTCATCTGCACTGAGGTTTTGTATTAAGAAAATATCATGCCTACGCCAAAGGGGTTAGGTATATTATACATCTATATACATCACTCCAGTGATTTGTGGCTAATTGCGTATTGCCATTAAGTATATCGGTATCTTTACTTCCGCGAAAGCCGGAGGAGGCCGGCCAGGCGCGTTCGTAAACCATTATCGATCCTAGATCATGTCTTCCGGTTGTCAAGCGGTTTTAACAACTTCTTATTCTTCTATTGCTTCCATTATTACTAGTCACAGATTGACTTTTGTTTTTCTGCCATCATTACTACAGAATCATTTCTGATGAATGCTTAAAATTTTCTCTGTGGTATTACCCGATAGCTGCAGCTATAGGAGGCTAAATTGTGCCTGATTAATTATAATTAAACCACTGTTCGGGATCAAGCTTCAGTAAGCAGAGTTTATAGTACCCCCTGATCCGCAATTTACGTGATCATTGATGTTTGCTAGTTTACGATGGGATGGTTGTGCAATTGGGTAAATCGGGATTCCGATCATCATCAGTCGACATTGATCAGAGGGCATCCGAAACGGCTCGGATGATAGGAGGGTATATGGCACCAGGGTATTGACAGTGATTCAGAAAGGGTGGGTATCGCGATAAGGCACAATTTCACTTCGTCCTGTTTTAGGTGTCTCGTATAAATACTGAATAATTCATTTTTCAATATCTCTATCAGAGACGTAAGATATGAGAAAATGACAGTGGTACTTAGATGGGCCAGGAGCCTGATCGATAGCCATATCCTCTATCTGAAAATTACTGGGTAAAAGTCGACCGTCTCATTTCTTGAATGGAAAGTAAAAGTCATAGGCCTTACGTAAAGTAGGCACGTACCTACAGTTCAAGGTTCACCGTTTAACGCAACGTCACGCACGAGAGAGGCAGGTCCTCCGCACGTCACGCTTCTATTATTTGCTTTCGTTTTCTTTCGTTTTCACTTACAGTTCGCGAATAACGAATCATGCATAATTTCAATTCCAATCTTGATATTTCATATAAAATCGAAAACTTCACGTAAGGTATATCCGACAGGAAGCGGGTAACTTTTCGCTTCAACTTCACTAATACAAAGCGTGCCTATACCGGCACTACAGATGTTGGGAATAAGAATAAACTTTAGAAATTACTTCCTGAGTTTAAAAAGTTCGCTCACATTAAGGAAAGTAACACCTTGTATTTATAATACACGTGATGCCTGATAAACAAGTTTTAATTAAAAACTTTACGACGTGTAAAACGACTAGGTAATCTAGGTATCGGTAATAGGGGCAAGGGGCACACAATAGGCCTCATAGATCTAGGCATATATAAATGTGAGTAACTTATTCTCGCTGAGTTTCATTCCAATATTGATTCGAATATGATTGTTACCCGCAGGCATGGGCAATCTAGTTTGTTCCCACTGGTCCGTCAGCCCGCAATAACACCCCATAAATTCTAATTTCCAACAACAGTAAAAGGTTCAAATTGTGGGAAGTCTATCGCGTGTGATATTGTGCACGTTCATACGTAGGTAGGTATGTATGTAACGGTGTTTCGGATTGAAGCGCTAACCCGCAATTACTTTGTTACCCGATGGCCGTAAGAGAACGTAGAAAGTAGTTTTTTGTATGGAAGTTTCACGAAATTAAGACAGTCCTCTATATTCGCTATCATATAGATATATACTGGAGATGAACTGTACGAAACACGCATTTCTGATCCACGCTGCGTCGGAAGAACGAATTTGATTACAGCAAATTACCTAAATACTCCGTGTTTCATTATCCGTAACTGGATAAAAAATATTCATAAATAATTGTTGTCGTTGAGAGATTCGCCTCTAGGGACATGGACAATTACATAGCTGCGTCAGACACTCAAATTGGTCTCAGCGTGTATGAGCGTAACTAGAATAATTACATTGATGAGGCCCGAGCCTTTGAGCTACGCAACGTGTTTGCGAAGTTATAGCCAGGGAAGATTACGTTTGTATCAGAAAGTTTGTGTTTGAAACCCGCCCCCGTTCCAGACCGTCTTACGCGGGAGGTTAATCTAGTTGATGGAAAAATGGAGGCAGCCAAGTGTAAAGTCGAAGGACGACGTAAGCGGCATGTATAGGTACGAGGATGCCGACGAAATAAGAAGAAAAAATCGAAAAAATAAAAGAACAGACCCGAAAGGGAAACGAAAAGAAAGCGAGAAGAAAGGAAGAGGAAAAAGAACAAACATTATCAGCCACTCCGAGCTGTTCAACTCCGAGAGAGGCGCATACGGCGTTTTAACATAGCCCTTGCACTGGACCTACTTGATCTTATAGTCGCGATTTAACCAGCTGCAAATATCTCGGGTGCCAATGTAACGCGGTAGTCTAGGTAATTAACGCCTCGTGTAGATCTTATCACTCGAGAGGTACGCGCAGGGAGTTCATGATGGCCCATGATGGCCCGTGATGTACAGCCTTGCTAGCTTAATGGAATATTATTATCGGTTAGCATCAGCTGCTGGCCAGAGGTGAATTAGCAGAAGGTAGATTTCTAATTGGAATAGACCGATCCAAGGAATAATTCCTCTGGACAAGGAAAGAAACCATTTAGAGGAATTTAAGCTGGCCAAGGAGACGTGCAGCGTCGTAAAAGAACAATCACGTCTGATCACACGGTCCACCTACTCTTCTCCTCTGATCTTCTTGACTATCTGGTTTCTCCTTTGTTCGTTTCCCGGCATTATTTAGTGGTATGCGCAAGCCGGCAAGTACCAAAGAGAAAACCATTTTAGAATGAGGATTTGGTCGTAAAGGAACTACGTTAATCAGGTCAAGAGGCGTTTCAGTTTTCAAAAACCATTACGCTAAATTCGGCGACGAGAAGTTAGCCGACTCCTCTGACAATGAATGCCTAAAGTTCTTCTCTGCTTGGGTTAAAGAGCGTGAAAGATGTTGTTTGAAAAATACGGAGTACACCGGTGTAGAGTATCTTGTGTCGGGCAAAAATTCGTTTCATCCTTTTCACGGAGGGAACGAACTTCGACGGGAATCGGATAGGCTATAGCAGGGAAAAGGATTGGGACATGTCGACTTATTTATTTAGTGACAGCTCCGAAAATTGTGAATCGAATAAATTGAGACGTATGGTGACGCACGGGGGCGCCAGACATACTCGTTTCTCCTAACTCTGTGTGTGTCGCCGTTGAAAGAAAAAAAAAAAAAAAGAAAATAAACAAAAAGAGGAATTACAACAACTCAGGGAGTATCGAAGAGCCAGGGCACCGATCCTCCTTCTCCATTGTACCAATGTAGTATCTTGCCGTACCGAGATCCTCGGAGGACAGGGCAAACACAACGTAGAAACGGCAACAGCCGCCCAAGTTCTGAGACGCGGAGGAATGTCGCTATACCGGGCTGGAGTGTCGTGCCGTAGTAGAATGAAGCGGAGTGAAGTGGAATAAAGCCGAGAGAATAAGAGAGATAAGTACGAAAAGCAGATCTGTCTGCGTAGTATCTGGGAGAGTCTGGCAGAACGAAAACTTTCATCGCATAGCTCTTCTCCGCGTTTCTAAAGATGGTTGAGATTAATCGAAAACAAGAGGAGTTGGAGGCTAAGCGAAGAGTAGGATGGTGAGGCCCGGGCACAGGCGCGACGTAACCCACCTGTTTAATACGTTTTAAATTCGTCGCGACGGCTTTTGTTTCTTCGAAGAACGGTCACGCCTCAAGTTGACATCGGGGACCGCCAGGCGTCGGATGGCATCCGTTTCACGTCCCGGTTGAGGTTACGGACTTCCTTGTGAACGTCGACCCGTAAGGCGCGGCGGCGACCTGGATGTCGACCGTGAGCTGGGGGATGGCTCCCGGCTCCTCTGGATCTCCTCGATACTCCATCGCATTCCGTCACGCTTATTGGTTTCATCAGATTGCTTTGCTTCTATTAGGTGTCTACACGGATAGCACGTTCCCTCAGCCAGCAGCACGTTCTCTAATACCCCGAAGGAACACCAAACAAATGAAATAGCAAGCGCAAGCCCTCTTATATCGCCGCGTCTTCGTGGCTCGATAGTTGCACAATAAGGTGAGCATCCGCCAAGCCAAGAGGAGCCGTACACCATCGCCACCACCACCACCGCCACCACCACCACCATCAGCACACCTTTGTGTACCTACCACAGTGTAGAGTAGCCTATGGATTTCTACAAGTGGGGAAACTGGGAATTGGAAAAATTCACTGACCCGTATATAGGTATATGATATACTATCATGCCAATATTTACACGGATTGTCTGCAAATAATCAGCCGTAACAAGCCTTCAAATGTAATAACCTTCCCCGGTCCGGCTGAGCCGAGCTGAGCTGAGCCGATAAAAGTCCACCTATTCTCGGTCTGTGTATCACATACGTGTATCATCCTATGCGACGCATGTACCGTGTCATGCAGTGGGTTCATCTTACGACAAGGTATTTTTATACAGGTAGGTATACGTATCTGTAAGCGGAGAACGTGGATATACGTATTATAGCTAGTAGATAGGTAGATGGCACAATATCTTATCCATCGTAATAAGTATTTGCGAGAATGGTGGCGGTGGGTATAAAAGAGAAGTGTACAATGGGAAAGAATAGAGATATATGGACGTGCGGTGGTAGATGTGTAGATGCGGTTCTAACCTAAGTGCATATGTGTGTACGTACGTAAGATACATACATGTACATGCCTAGTTGGGAGCACGACAAAGACATTCGCTCGTGTTATTGATCACTGGTCATCCCGAGGGACGAAGTGGAGGAAAGTGTCCATTGTATTGTGGTCAGCAGCCGGAATATTACCGGAACACAGTGTGAGTTTAGGTGGAGCGGTTCTTAGTTCGTTGTTGCCCTATACTGACGATTCTACCCAACTATCCATGAGTGTAACGTAACGCTTTCGTAACAAACTCAATTCTCATACTCTACGCGAGATGGTATGCACTAATGACAATTGTCGAGTTCCATTTTCCTGATTATGGTAGCATTTCACTCTGGCTTCGTGGACGGCGCAAACAAACACCTTTTCTCCTCAGCAAAGCAAGCTTATCGTTCGCTGGTCCATGGCGCGCAACGTCCACTTATGGGAAACGGATTCATAACTCGACGAGACAAGAGAGGGTGTACATTCGGCATCTGGTGCCTGATTAATAAGGAATATCATGAATGGTGCTGAAATTATCTCAACGTATGTGTGAATCATATGAAAACGTTAGTTTCAGAAACCCAGACCTTGATCAGTAGGAAATCTTGTTGAAATGATAAAAGAGTCAGGTTCTAACATCCATTGGGTCCTGAGAGGGCTTTAGTCTCTGGGTTTCAGAAAGCGAGTATACGTCTCGGTATCAATGCGAAAATCGTGAGAGATGAACGTACACGCGTCGTATCGACCGCGAGACGTAAAGGCTTTCGGGATTAAAGGGGTGCGATTCAACACGGGAAGAAATACCTGAGTTTTTACAGGTTCCTGCTAACAGCCCTAGGCCCTCGGCGGAAAAATTCAACCTCCATATTTTTCGTTCACATAATTCCAACACGCAATAGAAAAAGTAAGAAGACGTATTTACTTTGTCATCTCGATCAAGTATCGTAACCATTCGACAATGCCTGCTTGACGCTGAGCTATTATTCAGGAGCTCTTTCAGCCTAGACACGACGGTAGACTGGGGTCCAGATAAACGGTCGAAGCTAGGGGTGTGATGGAAAGTAAAGAGGAAAAGGTAGAGGATGAGCTTTGTTTAACGGTGCGTACTCGTCTGATTCTTATTTACGTTCTTTCGTTCTTTCCGCGTCTGGCTCTCTTAACTTGGCTATCTGCTCGAGTAGACGACCAAGAGACGGTCGGTGGTGGCTTCGACGCGAACGGCTCAAGCCCTGCCACTCAATAGCAGCCCCTTATATTCTCTGTCCCACGAACTCTGGAGGACGTACCTTCCATGTATATGGTTCAGTATAGAGTCTCCTCTTCCCTCGTCATTTTCTGAGCAGCTTTCTCGACTAGAGGCAATAAAAACGCAACGAGATATCTCCGTCCTTGCTCGTGTCTATATTTTCGTTTCATCAATCGGAGGTAGCGCACTAGCTATTGCGAAACAGGGCACTCCGCCCGTAAAAGTGCCAGGAGCAATAGAAGCGATAGGTGTATAGCGAGAGTGCCGGCTTTCGAACGCGGCCCAACATTACGAGGCTACAAGATGTTACGCAGAGGTATTGGCCGGCGGTGATCACCGCGAAAGAGGGAAGATAAAACTGAGTAAATTTAACGTGAGATATAAAAATGAGTACCTCTTTTCACGCAAATTAATTGCGCTAGATGTAGGTGTAGATGAACTGATCGAAAAAACGGGATTTCTGACGTAATGTATTCAACAGCACCTTGTAGGCAGAGGCTAACCTTGACACGGAGTTAGACAAAGCGGCGGACAAACTCCGTTATAATGTTCTTAATTAATCCGAAGTTATTATCCTCAGTTTGGCATTAATTTGAGAAAACCGTGAGGCCGAGGCTCGTGTAATTCCATTGTTTATTTCGTCGTTAAAACAATGTTGGTAAAGAACGAAAAGAGAAGTTTTTAGGTAAAGACGACGCGACGGGAGGTGAGAGAACTTATGATCGCGAAATGAGAAGTCCAACGTTTGTTCTCCGCTTCAGCAGTGGGTGTACGTGAGATTAATCGCTTGAACTTTTCTGTCCCCGGAAAACAGTTATTGAAACTGGTATTATTTCCGGTAGGTGGAAAGGTGACGTCATATGTAGGTATGTAGTAGGTTCACGTCTCGGACACAATCTTTGATCGCCCAACTCTCGAACAGCTGCGGATAAGTGGCGTAGGCATAGCGTTGTTAAAAAAATATAAAACAAAAAAAAATACGACACGTGACCGTCTCTCCAGCTGATTCTGACATTTTATTCAATTCCTTGAGAGCTGAGGCACCGGTAAAATATATATAAAAAAAAAATACAACCCCCGGCTCGTAAAATGTCACCCAACGGAGGCTGGGAGACCCAGCGAACATCGGCGCTCTTGAATCACACAGTTACACGGGTATATACCTGTGTAAGAGCGTTAAGCGTAGCTCCAGACGATTCCTTAACGCGTCTTATTACCTTTCATTTAAGGCTCTACGAGCGATAACCAACGAATCTAGGAAGCAGAAAAGAAAGAAAAAAATGAGAGTAATGGTTGGAGAACGGAGAATGTTAACCCTATGAAAGGCGAAGGCAAAGGCGAAGGAGAAGGAGAAGGCAAAGGGAAAGGTAAAGACGAGGGCTTTCGGAAATCAACCGAGTAGAAAATTCGGCCGTAGTCAAGATTAGCAGTAAGGAAAATTAAAGTTTTATAAGCCATAAAGGCGCGTGAGACGCGTAATACGGATCTAGGCAGACCCTGCCTTGGCTCGAAACCTTTCGTTCGTCGTTTCGTG
This sequence comes from Tenthredo scrophulariae, assembly GCA_963978835.1. NCBI lineage: Eukaryota > Metazoa > Arthropoda > Insecta > Hymenoptera > Tenthredinidae > Tenthredo > Tenthredo scrophulariae. Next base: position 16,607,544 of record OZ022230.1, on the reverse strand, counting down.
ATTCGGCTACCATCCAAAAGTCCAAGCCAACCGCTGCCGCATATACATAGACCCCATCCAGGGTTCTGCTAAGAGAATTAGTATCCACCCGGTCATGTGGCGCGTGCTAAAGTGCACTTAGTATTCAGATCAGAGCGAGTCCCTGTCAAAAGTTGGCGGCTGGGTGTGGGCACGGGTAAAATGATTTGCTAGTTTGAAAATAATTCTCGATTCGGCGGACTCGTGTGTATAGGATCTTTTCTTCAAAATTTTTCAAGTCAAAATTTAAAATGACTAAATTCACACTTCCAGATCCGGTTCTCGAGAAATTCTGGCAAAAATGAAAATAAATCGCGGTGCAAAGTCGAGTCGAGAAACCTTTCATTTGGTTTGGGGATTAAAATGAATATCGGATATAGAAATTTCGAGAAAAGCTCATGTCTCGATTTGGCAATACATGGAAAAGCCACGAGTTTAGTCACATCGGTCGGTATTATACTGTAGCAATGACAGCTTGAAGTCAGAGGCTAGATATCTGTGAGAATGAATTGTGAATGTTATGCAGTACCCCGCATGTACAATTTGTAGGAAAATACACTCCCCACGTTCACACGTGTACACGTATGTGGGTAATAGAGGACCGTGTATAAGACCCGTAAAGGCTAGCTTGGCAGTAATCCGTTTTGATCCTAAAATATCTGGAGCATGAATTGTGGCCCACGGTATCGCGCACAGCTCAAGATATAATGCAACGATAAATTAGCATGCTAACGAGGGAACTGTGCTGCTGCTGTTACTGCTACTGGACCCACAAGTTTTTCCGCCACTGCCAATCGGGCAGAATATTGTCTGGCAACGGACTGCACGCTCAGTTGGAGGCTGTAGCTACGGATCCGCGGTGTTGAATCGCGTCTACATGGTAAATCGTGAGGTTCTTGACTTTGCCGAGTATCGTCGCGGTTCGGTATTACCGCGGGTAGTGGATTACGTTCAAAGATCAAGGGGTCCCCGTCCTCTCTTCTGTTGTAGCGGTGCTTTGGCACTATCCATGCGAGAACGAAAGGAGCTACAGGGAGGATGTCAAGACAGAGTTCGCCCTCTTCCACGGCCGATCACTAGCTCCCCAGCTATCCTAGGGCTAAAAGTTGTTCGAAACTTTCTAATGTATGTGAGATACTTCGCTCCGCTACGTAGGTACCTACTACCCAACGTCCGTTCGTTGTTCTATGACCGCGCTTGGTCCGTGTCGTGGCCTCTGCGATCGCGCCCTGAGACCGCGACGACGATCAGTGTGGATCCCAACACGCCTACGATTACAGCTTTCGTTCTATACCGAATCGGGTTTGCACCACAACATGGACCTTGATTCGCGCAGTTATACTCAAGATTTTCTCGCTCAAGGGGTCTAGCAGTTTGCGTAATCAAATTTGTTTCACCGAACCGGGCGCTTCGTACATTTACCTTAAAAATTCTACTCTACTGATCGAAATTTTTGAGTAGCCATTACTTCCTTTATCGAAATAGATTTGTGACATTTTATGATGATTATCGTAGATGAATCGATTCAGCATTCATCGAATGAATTCTATAATCGCAGTAGTAAAATGCGCGATCGTTAGTCGCGTAGAAAAAGACTTGGTGAGGTACTTACACGGATTTCATAGCTAAACGCTATTTTAAAGAGCACGAATCAGTCACGGGTACTTACCTGAAACAAAAGAGAGAACAGTTAAGCATGGGGAAATGTTACATTGTATTTTTTTACTCAGAGTCCACAACGGATTGTTGGCAAACAAAGATTCGTAATTAGTTGTCTGGATTTAATAGCGTGGATCAAATAGGGAAAAATATAGTGTTCATATGTGTGTATAAGGCTTACTTTCAGTGGGATAAAGGCAGTCGCGAAAGGCCGCGAAGCAATTTGTTGCCAAAGTATTCGAATGGTTTATTTTTTCAAGGAATTATATAATCGAGCATTCTGTTGATATTTCACACGCTTATATGAGCTTGTAAATATTTTCCAATCGGAACGGTAAATAGTGGGGAATTCGAGGGTTAAATGAACCAGGAGAGACAGTCGAGCGAGCGAACGGTAGCACGGGAAAAATATTCAGAGTTGGCGCGTAAGACGCGGCGCGCTTTCGGGCAAGTGTCGTCTGTGTCGGCTCGAAGCCTATGTTTGCCAAAGTCGAATCAAGATAAAATCGGAATCACGGTGTTTACTGTAGAGAAATCTACTTTATTCCACCGAAATAATCACAAATTGGCATCTCGAATCGAACGGCTTGCGACCTACGAAAACAAACTCGCGCGAAATGAAATACAGAAACAAGACCTGTACCTATCCTACATGATTTTCGCGCATTTAGCGTAGCTAAGAATAAGAGTCGACAGACTCGCGGCATTGGCGAGCTCTAGAAGAAATCACCGATTTCCGGGAAAAACAGGTATATTCTTACGCAACCGGTTTCAAGTCCTTGTGGCCGCAGTATAGAGTCAAGAGCGTCGGTCACCCCCATCGACGTCCAAATCTAGTAAGCTAAGGCAAATGGAAAATGAACATGTTTACTTCTCCGGACGTCGAAGCCTGTCGTGATACGTGTTACAGCTGTAACCGTGACCATCAGCCATTAGGTGTATTTTATAATCGACGTTGTCCATGAATAAAAAAAACTGCAATAAAACAAACACCTCTTAAACCATTTTGTTTATATTCGTATCATAATAGTTTCCAGGGTTGGTCAGGTCACATCAGTTGTTAGCTAGAAGTATACCTATATTGCACAGATGAATGGTGTATAGTCGATAATCTTGAAATATTTTCCAAACACGGACATAGCTATGCGGCAATCACAATCGTTTACGGCGTAGAAACGAGTTTATGAAATTGGTTTTGAACTGCAGCGTATTGGCGTATATAGCGCCGTTATGCGTCCGAGTATAGGCAATCTACGATCAGCGGTAAAAACTGAATGAAACAGTTTTGAAGATTTGTATTTTTGACCCGCGATAGAGAAATTGCTCGCAATGAAACTTACGCTAGCCGTTATCCATCCTAACTGAGTAGATATACAGTATGGATTTGAAATCTTGCTTTGCTGGGTTGGCTACCCTAATATACCTACACAAGTCACGATTCACTTCTCAGCTCCCGATTTCTGCTAGTCTCTGCTCTCAGATAATATCGAGATTAGGATGTGCTAGCACTCCGGCTTCTCCATCCCTCTCCGCTTTTGCCTTGGCCTTCGCCTTCGCCTACCTCGCCCTCGTATTCTCGGCCTAGTTAATGGAAATTCTGATTGTGCGCGTTTCCTAATCCCAGCAATTTGAGACGTCCGGATCTAATACGCGGTTAGTGATGACCGACTAAAATGAGTAGAGTTCGTGACGCATGGATTGCCTGGCAGTCGGTTCCTGATCCGTATGATCGGTTCCGTCGTCCGAGCTCGTGGTAACGGGTATATACATGCATACATATTGATATATAGAAATTTATTATCACATACACAGATCTCCAAGTATATACTTCCCATGTGTGGAAATTCCTGTCCACCCAAGTGTATGTATGCATGTGCCGACGCCAGGCGTCTCGAGCAGTATTTTTTTTTGTGTCTTTCATCTAGCGCAAATAACTTCTCCACCTCGAGCAGCCTTTTTGTTATACTGTGAGTAGATAGCTGCGGTTGGTTCCCTACTGCGACCGGTGACGTTTCGATAAGGAAGGATAAAAAAAATAAAAATAAAAATAAAAAATCGATGACAAAATAACGTAGCGAACGGACAGGAGGCTATAGCTGTGGCACGAACTGACTGTTGCCGTTTCCGCGTGCTTCTTTCTGTTCACCGACTCGTTTCTGTGCTCCGTCTCTATCGACGAAGCTGCGCGCGGACCTTGTATTATGATAATGTCGTCTTAACAACGATACCGGTTGTAAAGTACTCGCGGATCGGACCAGGGCAGCCCATCGTATTCTACCGGTCGCAGAGGTTACAAGGTGGGGCCATATATAAATGTAACTACACGTAGGTTACCTATGTGTATATGGTGTTCGTGTAGCTGTATAGATAATATAAATGCTAACGGGGAGGTCTAACTTCGACAACGCGTTTAGATTTTGCAAATTATTTTTCTTATAGGGATTTTTCGCCCCGTATATAGATAAAGTACCAAAAAAGATTGAGGCTTTTTTCTTACGATTCCGTTTTTCATGAAAAACTGAAACTTTCTCTTACATATATACTATGTGCAGTCGGACACGTGCTGTGATGTTGTATATAGGTATACGTGTGTGTGTGGGGTAGCTTTCGGTGATTCACCAAAGGAGAAAAACTTTTCGGATATATTTATAGTTACCGCAGTCACCGACCGCGAAGAACAAAGCGCTATTTGTTACAACTAACGCAGTTGCCGTTTCATTGAAAAATGGACGGAGGTGATGTAACGCCGATACGAGGCACGCGTTAGACGGAAGATTTATGTACGCTCGTACCTATTACGTGGCCACATACCTACTACGGAGTTCTGGATCCAGGCATATAGCCATGTTTCGAAAAGGAGATAACAAAACCAGATCCTGTAGGTACACCATATCTACCTTCGCACGTATCCTTAGAATACGCGTCTTCCTCCACATTGTATACCAAAAAAAGGCATTTTCTAAGTCCCAAAAGGATCTTGTCAATGATTTTCTTCAGCCACGGATTCCCTTAGTGACATCTTAACAATCTCGTTAACACTAAAAAAACAAGCGATGCTTGGATTTTCAAATTTTTATCGAAGATTGGTTGTGTTAGAGACCAAATCGTCTACATTTAACGATAAGAGAGATTTATCATTCCAAGATCGTAATGGTTTACGAAAAATCTGTCACTCCCTAAAAAATACCTTTTCTCGATATATGAACCCCCTGAACTTTGCACACTTGGCACAAATTGGAAGCCTCTTACGAGATAAAAATGACAAGAACGTTTAGGCTCTCCTGGCTGACTGATTTATTGATATATTTATATTTCTGTCGGCGTTCTCCGCAGATGCGTTTATTTTCTTTTCGTTCCCTTTCCTTTCTTTTCTTTTCTTTTCTTTTCTTTCCTTCTCTTTTCTTTAGTCGAGGGAGGAAGTCAGGTATTCCTCAGGGAACGAATGATCGGGTTGCTACGATCTAGATCCATCATTATTTATTCGCAAGCTCCCACCGAAGCGCCGCTGACACTTAGCTTAGCTCCGACCGGTCGAGAGCATACCCACATATCCCAGTCTCCATGGGAGCAAGTCGTCGCCCGACCTGCGTTACACCGTAACCTCGGTTGTACATCGAGAAGTTCTGGTATCTGGATAGCGGTGCACTGCACCCGCATCCGTGTATACAACGCAGTGTATGCATGTGTGTTTGTTCGGCGTACCTTCGTGTAAACGGAGGTCATATATGGCTGAGGGCGGAGCACAGTTTCAATATTGAACCAGGAAATAATTCTCGGATACAAGGTAACCGCATTACCTCGTCTCCGGTGAGCTAGCTGCCCCGCACCTCGGAGTAGCATAGCATAGACAACGAATACTAATTTGGGATGTAAACTTAGTGGCTAGTAAGTAAGCGGTGAATGGGCGTTAAGCGGTGTAGGTAGGTACTGTTGATCTACTGGAATGACAACGTCCTCTCGTTATTCTAACTGAAAAAAAATTCTACGAGCTTCAATGTAATACGTATACATACAGGGTGGACGATTAAAAAGTTTGTAAAATATGTATACGAAGACAAAATTACTGTCAAAAAAATTGGCCACTTTCAAGAAAGACGCCATTGTTCGAATGACACTGCGGACGCTTTACTAAAAAGAAATCAGTTCTGTAATGACTGAAAATGAGACTGTATGGATATACTCTTTGAATTGGAACACCCTATATGTGCGTATAGACGAAAGTAGGCAAGCGTAGCCACTACCGATATCGTGTTTTCTGACTGGCTCATAATTACGACTATATGCTCTAACGGTTGGTTGCCATGGGCCCCTAAACGGCTGTTGGCATGTTGATGGCCAGTGCCTAATGTGAAAGATTGAAAGGCATTTTGTATATTTTGACTAAAAGCAAGTTATATACTAGTATCTCAAAATAAGTGAGAGATAAACTCTGACGTCTACATAGAAAGCGTCGATCCTTTCCCAGCCATGATACAATTATACTGAATTATCGATCCAACCCCTAGCTCTGCTCTTCATTTTCGAAATTCATCCTGATTCAATTACTCTCCACGACGCGATGAGTAACTTGAGATCATACTGCTCCCAGATGAGAGAGTGTCTAATTGTTACCGATACAACTCTACGTTATAATGTAACGTATCTTAGGTTGCTTGTGTGGTTAAACTGAACTTCGCAAATATCGAGGCGAAACACTAGAGTTCAAGAGGTATCATCCTTGAACTTGATATATTCCTTCGTAGACAGAGGGTAGAGAAGCTTGTCAGGCATGTCGGTTGCTCCATGTTATCCATTATATCTCGGTGCAGCTTTGGTACTCGTGATAATAAGCACGTCAGTAAATTTAGTCGTTAGTTGGTGAGATGGGGTGGATAGCTGGGATGCGTCAAGGTAGCCTTTCAGGCGATAGCATAAGCTACAGCGCTTCTACCGCACAAGATGAATCATTGAAAATGCAGCACGCCTGTAAGATTCGCGAGGGTTTGTGCGTGTGCACGAACGCTAATGGCACATATGTGTGCGTGTATATTAGAAGACAAGCGTAGAAGTAGGAGAACTACGAAGATGGTGATAGTCGAGAAAGAAAAGCACGGTGGCATTGGGAAGCTAGCAGCATCCAAAGGCGAGGGTGGAAGGCTGGAGGGACGAAGCTGGTTTATGGAGGGGATTTAGATGCGAACGGTTCCAGGCATTGTTCGATATAAGACACGACTTCATTAAGCATTCAAGTAATGTTCAAACATTGTACATTGAATTGTACTTGCCCCGCTTCGGTGCAGTGCAGTGCAGTGCAGTGCGGCGCTGCGGTATACAATGAGAATATCGTCTTGGAAGTCGTGATGCAGCAATATCGAATAATGTATAACTATATCACAAGGGAAAGAGCTGGGAGGACACTATGAGGGTGCAGAAGCGGCCGGAATACAGCGGGCGGGAAGTTCACTCTGATCAAGACGGGAAGAGGAAAGAGACCGCCCTCTCTCTCTCTCTCTCTCTCTATCCAGAAGAGAGTATTTCCTGGCAATGACTACAAAAAGTCATTCGATTGCAAGCGACAAAGGATGGAACTCTCCTTGATGACTGCACTACTAATGGTGGAAAATTTGACCAAAGAGTTGCCTCACATTGCTATAAAAGGAAATTGGCAATGCTAGGAGTGATGCTGCGCTTTTAGAGTCAAAAGCATGTAAAGCAGCTGCTTTTTGGTAGTCTAGACGGTGGCTGAACCAGCTGTGTTAGCTGGTCGTAGTGTGGGTCGAGATAACTCGATACATCCCATCTATATGACGGCGCGCTTGGAATACATCACCATATAAGTAAAACCGTGGAATCTGGGATCACCGACAGCCCGAATCATGTTAGTCAGGGCCTCGGGCTATGCCTCAGGCTCGAAAGGGAGGTGAGACACGTCGAAGTCGCCTAGACTTTATTGAGGCAAGTTTGTAGACCCGCCTCTAGGATCAGGAGCATCCACGTGGCAGTCACTCAATCTGGCATATCGAACTATCCTCTCAGCTTCGTTCATTGACTGTTGCTATTTCAGAGGTTCAAAGAGGCCAGTGAGTCAGGTAAAGTCTGGGAAGAAGGATACGCGAAGGAAGGAAGGGATAGAGAGGCTAGGCCTAGCTGACCTAGCCGGATGATAAGCGAGGTTGGCTGTCGCTGCACACGGTACCCACGATAAACTTACAGGGTAATTAGTTTTTATCCGACAAGATCGTAGTGCGCGTTAATGAATCAGGAGATGCGTGAGAACCCGTCTAAATCGAAGCGCTAAATGCATTCCGGGTAATTGGAGGCGCGTCCGCCTCGTTTAACCGTGGTTTTGCAAGCGCCCACGTAATATCTGTCTGGCGAAGAATTGTGACTGCAATTTCGCGGCTAGCGGGGAAGTAGAATGCCGGGAATAATGTAAAAAATATTACTCAAACGACCAGGGTGCCTACGTGAAACCGGCCCCGTTTATACCTCGAGAATTGTTGCCATCATTTTTCGTTGTGAAAAGACGACGGACAAATTTCGCGAATATCGAGATCTCGTAACGATGTTGTCACGTGTCCGTCGGAAACGAAGCCCGCGGAAAATTTGACAACGAAGCTGATTCTCCCTGTCCTCTTGCGCCTCCAGAAACAGAAGCAGTCTAACGGCATCCCGGAATTCTCCCTAGGGAATGCCTTGGCGCGGGCTGCTTGCTTATTAGAGATAATGGCGCCTCACCCCATCTAGTCAGGCTCTCATTCCACCCAGGCCTTTCCTGGCCAATAACGAGGGCCTAATTTATTAACGTCGCACAATAATACCATTATACGTATATATTTATTCATTTATTTATTTATGTGCTCGTTTTGGAGGGTAACAAAAAATGAATGAGAGAAAAGAAAGATCGAAAATAAAATGTTCCGTATATACTTGAGAACGGTGAAGTAATACCTCAGGCCCGAATGCGAGCGTGACATTTTAAAATTACATGTAATTATAATTACTAATTGAGACTGCGCAACACCCCGAGTACCTGTTACCGTCGAGTGGATCTCTCACGGTTCACAAGAATCCATTCCTTCATGAGTTGTCGTTTTAAAAATATACTGAAACCTTTCAATCTACGATAGGGTAACAACCTATGATGTGATGTAGTTTATTTCAGCCTGGAGATTAGCCTAGGGACTAAATTTCATCCCCGAATCGTTACTCCTGTGTGATCGACTCTCACAGCTCGCAAAATTCTATACCAGGTTAAAAAATCGGTATTGTTTCACCCGATATCTCGGATACATCGCAAGTTCAATGGGCCGTAGCAAGTACCAATGTGCATTCATATATACAAGCGGATTGACGTGAGTGGAAAATGCAACCCGTCAGAGGTGGATATTGAAGCATACCTATGCTGGAGGCAGGAGGCAGGATGAGGAAATATCTGGTGTTAGATTCGCGACGAAGTTTTCGCAAACCCGAATCACGGGGACCCGGGTGGGAAAGGTCATGGTGAAGCAGCTCAGGCCGTTCGTGCGCGATGCGTCGTTCCGCTTCCGTCGACGTAAGGCAGGGGAACGTACGCCAGGCCGATTCCGTGGGAACGGAACAGTGTTCAAGATTGAGAGCGGCGGGGGCGGTGCGAGTCAACTCGCTGACTACCGTGTTTTCATTGCGCGTCACTGAAACAGCTACTCGCGGAAACTTGGGCAACTACCTACTTTGCTCTAAAGTCAATTTCACCTGGGTTATGCCGTTTTCATTTTACTCGGTAACAAGCAACTCCGCTGTTACCGTATTCTCTCAGAATTGCTAATAACGTAGTACTACTTCTTTCGAATTGGGCAAACAATGAAAGATAAAAAGAAGAAAAAAAAAAATAAAAAAATTGCTGAAAACGAGATAAAATAAAATTAGAAGAACAATGGGAGAAAAGCAGAGGGTGTAGGCGAGAGGCGTCCTTCGCCCAGCCACGCGCCAATTCCCATTTAAATGAGTGGGAGGGTTGATGATTTTACGGTCTTGCAGTTCTTGAAATCTGTTATAAACGTCTATATAAGCGGGGGATCGGTTGACGTGCCTCCGGCCGGCCGACCTGCATCAGACTTTTCTTTTACTCTAACGGCACCATAGTAGTTCCTATAGCAGTTCAAAGTCGTACCTACTGCTCCGTTGCGGTAACATTCGTTATTTGTCTACCGTTCCGTAGTAATCTCAAAGGCAGAAGCTAGGATATATTTTTTCCGGCTTTCGGCTAAGCTCCTGAATTTGACAGCCATGAGAAAAGCCTCCCGCAGACTCGCGTAATTAATAGTTCTAGCCTGCATATATATATAGACATCATGTTCTGGGTTGATGTAGGAGTTTATTTACCCACAGGTTGGTAAAATACTACCATTTCTATAACATACTCCAATTACTGTCATTCCGCGAATGTTCAATGTTCGGCCGCTAAACTCTGTCCTCGAATTCGAATTAAGCCAACGAAAGCGACTAGGGAATAAGAGGAAGGGTAACCAGAAGCAATCACACGACTGGGTTGGTTCACGTGGATCTTATGTAAGGCGTTCTATTCTGTTCGCAGTGTATATCATCAATATGTAAATAAATCTAAATTATTTGTGTAGAGATAGGTATACGTATATGTATGCTGAGAGTACAGTCAGTAAGAAATAATCAGTTGTTTAAGAAATCTGTTTCTTCAGATGAATAGACTTGTTATTAATAATTGGCATTGCCATATATATGTATGTATACGTTTGGCGTTTACGTTATAACGAAGAATAATAGGGATTATTAATATGGGAAAATTGTCATTTCACATTACCATTGGCATTAGAATATTAAAGAATAAGGAAACAGAGTCACCAAGGAGTTATTGCTTCCACATACTGTCACTTTATATGGGAAGAATACAAATTGAGGCTTCCGTAATACGAGCCCAGCATACGGACCCCGCCACTTCTTGTGAGTTAAATTCGTGCGACTCGGAGACGACAGTGACTAATGCTTTGTGACTGAAATCATGTTTTAACAACGAAGAACCATTTATTTAACAATACGCTCAACAAAACCCGCTGTGAAATTTTCATTTTATTTTATTTGCATTCGCTGCAAGTTGTACGGAAGTAGATACTATACAAGTATACGTATACAGCACCAAACTAAATTCATAATTAAGATCACGTTTTCCTAATACATATATACCAAAAGCTCTGCAGTCTGCTGCGCTTGCCTTGAAAGCTATGAAAATTTTTTCTTATCCATATTTTTTTTCGGAAAGTGAAGATTTATACATTTTTTTTTTCTGTATACGTCACGTGGTATACGGGGGTGGAATACGAAATGTGAGGTGAAAAAAATATTTGGAAAAGAACCTTATCCCACCCACCCAACGCAGACACAGATCGCTGATTGTACAGAGGCGTAAGAAAAATTGATATTCACGGTATTAAATGTTGCGAAACAGTACGCGAATACGGAACGAAGTGAAATATTTATTTCACGCAGAAATCGTAACTCGTATTCCGCGTTTGGAGCCTCTTTCGTATAGGTGGATATTAGGTAAATGTATTTGTGTCAATAATTGAATAGTCTAACGGAATAACTCGGTTAGAGAAGTGTTTCCTTTAGGTGCAAGAACTACCTTATTGGTTTAAGAGTTTTCGCCTGCGCCTCGGTGACAAACGCGGTAACCACTCTACTCTGTATAGAAAATAAATTACATTCGGATAAAGTGACAACGCGTCTACCATTTACCGCAACGTGTCTCTTATAGCTCCGTACTCGTTTGAACGTCGCATTTATCCAGCGGAGCTTGCGAGCGAGCAAGGAAGTGAGGCTAGTGACTCGCTGCGATACTAGCTGAGAAATCCGATTACCTATACCCACCGAATCTGGTTTTCGCCGCAGCGTCGCGTCGCGTCGGCGAAGACATCCTTGAAGACAGGTCGCGTCTAATTAAGCGCCTCGCTTCTGATAATATACGTTTATACCACAGTGAGAATTCTACGGTCAACCGGCTTCGTAACCGGCCCAAGTTTTACAATCGTTGTAAAAATTCTATCAATATTATCGCCTTTAATTCCGGTCACACGGTGAACTCATATAATAAGTTGACTGTAAGGAATGCTCGCAGGGATACAAGTTATTCATACATAGATACATCCATCCGCTGGATGAACGGTGATCGTAAAAACTAGCTGAATGCGCTTAGAGGAATATCCATCTCTATAATCAACCCATACCCACATATCTACCCACGTATAGGTAGTTAGAAATATAGTTTGGAACAGGCGTAGATTTCCGGTCCATGGATAGGTGCTAGTCGAGCGACCGATATTAGGATACTCAGGGGAATATTGGGAGTTTATAGAGGGCTGCAGGCACGCCACGTAGTCGATTCTGTTGAAGGTAAACTTGGCCAGGATACCCTCGGTGCTTTTCCTGTATATTGCATCGGTTCACTAGCAACAAAGGAAACGGTCTAAAAGTATAAACAGCGAGGAGAAACGAATGCGAGGTGAGAATGGCAAGCGCGATTGTTGACAGAATTGCTCGGGAAATTGGCTACAAAGAGGGAAAAAGCACAGGCGACAAACCTGCACTGTTATTGCCTCACAGAGTTTATAACTTCTATGACAAAGACGGGATTTACAATCAGTGAAATTTCACGCGCTGGACCATATAATTCGAAAATTATCGATCTTGTCACTCCCGCGCCATCGGAGACTGCAATTGCACCGGGGACAAATAATGTGTACATTATAAATTCGACGTTCTATGGGTGAATCTACGCTACCTACGAACAGGAATATATCCGGTTCAGCTGACTGAGTTTAACTGGGAGTTCAGGGACTCCCCGAGTCTCGGGGACTCGCTGGGTCGGTCCCTACGGTCTGGACTATTTCCTTGGTATTAATACCACTGCCTAGTAAATCACACCTCTAATAAAAACCAAGGAAAGGAAACCGACCCGCGCGCCACACTATAAATCCAACGGTTACGTTTTCACTCCGCGCGAGAAGGACGCGGTGAAGGCGAGCGAGCTGCGAGCTGCGAGGCGGGGCGACCCGGTAGCCCGCACTTTTCCCAAAGTCCTTGAAAGCCTCTTAAATTATGAATAGCCAAGCGCGAAAGGCTGATTAACATCCTGCGGTGGTCCTGGTGGTAGTATTGTTCCACGGACTTTCTTCAGACAACGCGGTGATATTCAAACTCTATATGAAAATCTCGACACGATTCGGCGCGAGTGAGAAAATCGCTGACAAGTAGCAATTAGTTACGTCATCCCATCCAATTGGCAATTTTCAATCTAAGAAAATTTCATTTCCTTATCTTAATCCAAGGTAGCTAAACTTCCGATAGGTATAATATATCATCTCCTATGCATCCGTGTTTATCGGATGATATGCGAGTATGTGAATATCGCAGGATCTTTTCCGACACGCCCTGAATCATTTGTCGATTAACTTACATGCCGACGGTGTTAAAGTGTTCACCTGATCCGATTAATGGGCTCTCTGATTCCAACGGGCGTTACCTACAACGTTCTTATTGAATTATTAAAGGTGGTATCAACCAGTACTTAGCGTTTACGTTGTAGTTCAATCTGCATTAATATCTTCCAGTTCTTGTGGCTATAGACGACTGCACGTACCTCGAAGACTCGAGCCCTATAACCGATCGAAACTCTAACGTGACCGGGTATGGTATACATGTGTAGATGTACATACCTTGCCTCACGTGACTCTTGCTCTAATGAACCGAGGCATAATATAACTCTGGCATCTCATCTTCGCATCTATCTCATTTGCTTCAGTTCGTTATATTGTCTGAAGTTTAAGTACCCGTGCAGGTATACGTATACCTATACCATACTTACATATATTCCCGTTCGATAATTGCATATAACAATGTACGAATGAAACTCTATTCTGTATTTACCTACCCTCACGGTAGACATAAGCCAGTGGAATGTTTCAACTCGCCGTTTGCCATTGAGCCTGTTTGCATACGATTAGGCTCGCGTGACTTATAACACCACAGCTGGTTTCCCGCTTCCGAGTACATTCTGGCTATCGTGTTTATACCTGTATCCTTACAAATGGTCTCTGTTTTACTTTCATTTGACAAAACGTTTCGTGTTTGGTTAAGAAGGATTTTTAAATACCTAGCCTGGAATATTCAGCGGAGGCGTGATACCGGATTATGTTTTCTTTAATTCGGAATATTTTTCGTTCGTTAGTGAAAGATGAGATGTCAGAAAACAATAGGTTATATCTAGATGGCTTTAGTGCGTATCACGGGGCCAGGATGATTAAGAAAAGAAGAAGAAAAGTATAGAGATATATATGTATATGCAAAGAATGGACAGAAATTGCGTCTTTCCTCGACAATGCCGAGGAAAGTATAATCACGTGGATTATTATAGCGTAGCCAGGGTACCTACTACCAAGAGAGGAAAACTTATCTCCTTCAATGGCGTACCCATTTACTGTTGGCAATTGGGCGTCTTGGTTACATTGCGTCATTTAATATCTTGAGATAATAATAAAAAACGAAAAGAAAAAAGATCGCAAATTAAAGTGATAGAACCAAGCACCGACGCCCATCCTCGAGCGCAATATCTGCTAGCTAACGATAATCCAATATCGTTTTGAAACCGATCCTACCACTTCTTTAGATTACACTAGCTGCACGCGGCGTGCCATGCCACCTGCAATAGACTTTTTTCTCTATTCCTTGTAAGTAAACCGACGTAGGTATACCTACACCAGCGTACCTTGAAATCCTGACGGTTTTTACAGAGAAAACTCCGGACAAGAAAAGTTTCGTACAAGAAAGTAGCGCGCGATATTTTCTCGACAGAGATTTCGAAGGGGCTCACGTGCAGATACTCATATCTTCTACTTGCGCAACTGAATCACCATCCCTGTGTACAGAAGATGAATAAACGCACACATAAGGACTAATATCTGGTACAAGTAGAGACGAAAAAAGAATACCCAGCGCTGTAGTACATATATAAGAATGAAATACAGTACGGTATTACAAGAATTGCTATCAATCATACGGAAGGACAGTCGCCCCTAGCTACCGGTCAGTTCGTTACCATCCACCACCGGTATGGGAAAATAATTATTATGAGTAATGACTGTGCCTGGTGAACTCACGGTCCATGAGGCGTGGAGAGTAAGCCCACCCGCGACGTCTTTCTCGAGGAGTCGGTAGTCGTCGTGTCATGCTAGTCGTGATCTATACCGATACTTTGAGTCCGCCATTCCCGTGACCGATTCAATTAATTTTCAATTAAACCGTGAGAATTAATCGATCCAAATATCATAGCTATGCCTAATTTGAAAGACCGAAGGTCTCTTGCAGGGAAAATATCCTTCGGATAAAGTTTGAGAAAAATATATTTATAACCTCAGAGTTGAAATGAAGATTCATTTTTGTGTGAAAATGGGAGTAAACTTGCCGAAATAAAGCTGACTATCATCTACGTTGCTTTAGTGATGGTAACGCCGTGGGAGTGGGAAAGGAGATACATTTTCCATGACACGTGGTGTAAAGGGTAGGTTGCGCAAATGGAAACTCTGAAGCAAACGATGTACTATGTACCCACTTATATCGTACCTGTCGCACGTCTAGCTATATTCCTGTAATATTTCCTGTAGCTGTTTAGGAGAATAAAAGTTGTTTATTTTCATGAAAAGATATATAGTGGCAGGAGATAACTCGTCCCATTGGGTGAACTCTACGAAGAGAATTTTAACGTCAGACTGCAATCTTTATGCACGAGTTGAGTAGTTTAGAGCTGTTTTACTTCCATCAAGTTATTTTATCAAAATGTGTACCTTCACCTGCAAACTTTAGTGAGATATTTAAATCGCGATAGCGTTCCTTCAGAACTTCAGAGGGGTACTTACTCGTTTATGAACAAGTTACGGAAGCTTTTCAAGTACGTATTATTAAAGGGTGACACTCGGATATTTTTCATCAATATTAATTACAACAGTCCTTCTACTTCGGGAGATAAACAAGGCGCTTATCTCATTTTTCAACAAGTTCTTGCACGTGAAAGCTTTACACAAAGTGAAATTTAAGTGGAAGATGATGTAGTGAAGGTAACAGTACACGTCACCTCTGTCAGAAAATTAACACAACTCGAAAATCAGTAGGTACTGTTAGCTGTTAATCGGCATAATTTGTGACTGTGCGTTTCGAATTCATCTCAGCTCATGTTATTCGTATTTCGCTATTGTGGGCGTGAAGAATCCCATGGGCATTAATAATTGATTGACTTGTATACGGCTAGGGAATGACAGTTGCGTGTCATACTTTGAAAGGAGTCTCAGTTACGATTAGCCCGCTTTCAAGACCAGTAGGCTTCCAGCAGTGAACCCATCGTCCATCTTCAGGACAAGGAGTAGGTACTGTAACGAAATAATCTGCCGTCAGTCAAAAGTGTCAAGTACCTACCAACCCGTGTATCACGATTAGCTTCTGGTGTAACCGGGGTCCGAATTGACGTTAATACATTTCATTTTCAAGAGATTATATGCCATTAAGAAGTCTTGCAGCGAAGATGAGGCACTTTGACACCTTGAGATAAGCGATATTGACTCGGCAAATCATATTTTAAAAGAGATTACAAATCTATACGATTTTTTATGCGTCTATCATCAGAGCCACGCCTGATCGGTTCGAGTTTCTTGCTGGCTGACGTCATTTTGAATTAGCGGTTCCGCGAGTTGTAAGACCGACGCGACGTAACCTTGCGGCTAAAATCCAACGGTGATAAGGCACGACGAGGTGCAATCACCCAGATAACGGAACAATACAGCTTCCACAGACGATTGTGGCTTTTCACCGGTTGCACCCGGACGTAATAGAATTATTGCCACAAAGTGGCAATTATCAACGCGAGGAGCATGTTCGCTCTTGCACGCACAGCCCCTTCGGCCCATCTATCTGTCTTCTTCTCGCCTTTTCGACGCGCACGTAAGGTATAATGGTGATCGTTAGGCTCTGCCACCTGTGAAAATGTATTGTAGTACTGGAGCGTGGTTCCGGTGTGACAAGTAGGTGAGTGGGTAATTGAACGGTTGACAGTTGCTGTCTCATATCTCAAATCTCAGGAACGAAAGGACATCGTCACGGCGTGAAAATGGTAACAAAGTAGCGTGGACTTATACGCCACGTTGCCCGGTATCTAGTCTCTCAACTCTAGTGTAAGCTGGTTATAACCGAACTTTTGCGAAGGACTAAAATCTGGACGTTTGATTTTCAACGAGTGCACCACGAGGGAGAACGCGGGAATAGAGCTGAGCGTAAATTTTTTTTCCCACTTCATCAAAAAAGACTCCCGATCGCGGGGCAGTACCTCTATGGAAATTCAAATCGACGAAGAATCTGCATATAAATCCGCGATCCACAAGTGGAATGCAGTGCGCGGTAAATAATATATACACATATATTCAAGTCTGCATGTATGCGATGGTAGTTTATGTTTTTTTAAATGATGAAACATCCGTTCGTCTAGTAAGACATGCACGCGCACCTACTTATAGGTATACGTATATTAAACGTTACTCAAAGGTTTTGAATTTTCTACACCTGTACTCGATTACTGCAAATGTATAGATGATGGGGATTTCTTCAGAAACGTTCTACCGCAAAGTGCACAGCGCAGATTAAGCATGCGAGGATTCAGATAGAATATACTTAACGTTCTGCCACCCCGTGACAAGATCTTTAATCACGATTTAGCGACGAGGCACTACACGCCAACCATTGTACAGTGGTGAGCGATAAGAATAGTTCTAGGCGAGGCAGGCAGGCGGACAGGCATCAGAGGTTTTGGTATACGTATAGGCGTCCTTGTGGCAGGGTGGCAACGCGAAAGGGGGACCGGTTCATCAATCTTCCGCGACACTCCAAGGAGGTCCTGCATAATGCGACTAAAGTTTAATTACCGCGTTACTTCGGCGCTATCCCTAACTCTTGGTGTGAGGAGGCACGGATCCATCACCGTACGACAGGCAGTTCACGTTACCTAAACGCAAATACCTTAGGCCTAGAGTAGTATACGGTATAGTGTGGTTGGATACAAGTAGGCAATGGTTGTAGACGGCTCATGCATGCATACGTACCACTGTTTCTGTATCTGCAACCGGGGGAAGTGGTGTTTGTTAGCGAATGACGCGAGTCATACCTCTCCGGTAACAGTATCCGTATTCCGGCTATAGAAGGCAGTAGTACCCACTTAGAGACACGAGGTAGCCAGACATAAACCAGTTTCCTGCTTATCCGAATGCCATTTTCCTGGCCATCGTACTGTCGCGCGCGAACCAACGCAGAACTACCTACCATTGCCCATTAACCGACGCTTCGACTCTTCTCTACAAACGAACGATTCCTGTGACGACTATTCTCACATGCCAGTTATAAGACCCGGTATGCCTGTTAGTCCTCGTCAATCAGGTAACTTCGTGGGGGCTGCTCAGTGGTGAAAAAAATACCACTGTCTTTCGATCGGTCTTACCCAACGCGAGTTTGGATCAAAACTTTATGTGATAATGAAACACTGTCAGAGTTAATGATTGAAGCGATCGACGTTGAATTTGTAAATACATAGTTAGTTTCGCACAAGTTAACAGTAGAATGATTGTTCTGGATAAAGGCGGTGACGCATTGCATAGCCTTTACCGTCCAGGTTCTTGTTTCGAAGGAACGGAATAGGTGAGCGGATAGGGAGAAGAGAGAACTACTTTTTGCCCTCGGGGGTAACGCGACCCAGGTCAAGGATCGTTATCTACTCTGGGGAACCAATAAGAATGAGCATATCGGCTAATTAGCGATTAAAACAAAAGAAGTTCGCGTGGAATCAGCACGAAGAACAGTTTGCCGTTTCGTGATAGGTTTTAGTTGAATTCTAAGGTGGCGTGGCCGCGCAGATCTCCAACCGCGATTGCAGGACTGTCATTGCGATTGGGTATAAGAACGTCTCTGCGACCCGTTACTTTGCCATGTGACGCGTCGGCACCTGGTGTGCTAAACCTAAAGAGAGAAAGATGGAGAGGTGAACGAAGAAAGAGTGAAAAGGTAGCGGTTGGCGGAGGTACATCCGTCTGCACGTATTCAAAGACGCCGCGCGTCGCGTCGGTTGTCGCCGCTACGGCCAGGTCGCCGTGTTCACACGTGCGTGTACCATCTTCCTCGCTCTCTATTGCAGAGTCACAACATCTTCTCTCGTCGATCGTCGATCGTCGATCCTCGATCCTCGATCCTCGATCCTCGATCGCGAGATCTTGGTACGTGGCTTTATGCACGCGTGTAGCTTGTCGGTACATCGATGCGCATGCATATACCACACATATACACAGATATGCATCTGCGAGTCTAATATTTCTGCAAACGTGTCGAGTACACGGTCATATCCAAGCATTCCGTTCCCTTGCAAGAAAAACAATCAACATTTTAACGGGCTTTCAGTTAAAGCGAATCGTGCGAAGAAGTTACGTGCGATAGCTAAGGTCCTCCCTGAAAGACTAGGTTGGTTAATTCTTCCCATGCCACTGTGCTTTTTATTTTACCTCGAGCACGTACAGTCATTGTTAAATTCTGATGTTATATGACGTGTGCGTGTGCGCATGTGTGTGTGGCCGAGGGCTAACCAAAGCGTTTCGAGCTCAGATCGTTGAAAGGAAAAATGTAGAGAATACAGATTTTATCACGAAAAGCTCTTAATACGAAGCTAATGCCACGTGATACTGCAAAAATTGGAAGGCTACTACGATGAAACGCAAAAATATCCACGGATAATCGATATCTTTTGCCATTGTCGGTCCATCTCATACCAGCTACCGCTATACGGTGAGCTACCGATAGCTACAGAAACTCACGCGCTTCTTCGTCGGTCGTTATGGCGAAAGAATGTTCACGCCTTCTTACGAGAGCACGAGTTCTCAACCGTATCCGTTATGGCAACGTCTTTGTTTCGCCTCACCTGGCCTCATCCAGAAATACTGTACTAAGTGCTAAGCTTTTGATTGGTTCCGGCATGGTGTGTTGAAATCAGTCTGATTAGTTGTCCATCAATATGAGGTGACGCGGTTGTCAAATCACTTTTTGTTTCGTCAAGTTAGGTGGAGGCAGTGGCAAAAAAAAGTAACACTCGTTGACAGACACACTTTAAACTGTCAATTTTGTATTTTGCAAATCTTCGACTTTCGCTATCGGTCCGACATATGAAAGTGAACTCTGATACAGTGTCACCTAGCCTACAGTTATGTCCAGTTAGTGAGATAGTGTTGAGTAGAAGCTGGTGACAGAGTTCTGGGAAAACTGGCCTAGTAAAATATTTGCCGAAGGTCCTGCGCGCAGTCCGATGTTTCTATAGATCACAATCGTTGTCCCAATATTTGCTCGACCCAACGATAGTTATATAGGTTCACACGCACGAACACAAACTTGCATAATTCACGGCTGAACTGGGCTTCGATGGTCGAGGAAGGTTGGTGGTGAGCGATAATGAGCGTACCCAGGGTGCTTCGTTAGTCCCTCAATAGCGTTCAGCCTTCTTCCGACCTTCCCACGAGTCGCGAGGGTGGTGGGACAAGGATAGATAGGAAAAGGAAGCGGACGGGTACGGGGTGAAATTTCAGGTGGGAACCGGCTTCCACCGATAAGGCGAAATCCACGAGATATAAACTCTGTAACGAACGACCTTTTCCTTTGTTCTTTTCCAGATAAGACCGTAGTTCGAGGGTTGGCCTGACAATGAGCAGCAGTCCAGTTTGCCGGATGGTGACTCTCCAGTCGATTTTAGGTGTGTTTATACTCATACTCGGGTTTGCTGCATCGGCGGACGATGCTTCCGTCGTATCTGCGTCGGCAGAACCATCCGGAATCTCTGGTCCCGATTATACGGGTCCGTCTGCAGGTTCAGACGAATGTGACCCGGAGATGGTTGGCTTCGAGCTGGTCACCGGTTGGGTTTACACGGCTCCCGCCAACATGCTAGACTCCATACCCGGGACGTTGATGCTCACCGACTGCCTTGAGACATGTCAAGCGAACGATTCCTGCCAAGCAGTCAACTATGAAACGGGTCTCTGCGTGCTGTTCAGTTCGAACGCGGATAATAATCCAGGTAAGATTAAATTGGAACGGATTCCCTGAATACGTGAAGCCATCGTTAGACATTTCGTCATTTAACCGTCGTGGTCTATCCCGAGTATCCGGTGTCTACGCAGAATGCCCGGTCGACGTATAGGCGTGAGATTAACAAATTTTTCGAAGCGGCAACTCGAACACTAAGTAACGGTGTATGATAGCGGCCAGGACGCCATTACCAATAGCTACTGTATATGGATAGCTATACTATAGTGTACCAATTAATAGATCTTTCCTTGATATTATTATCATTAAAATCGTTATTATTACTGTTATGATTGTTCCACGGTAGAGGAGTATTAGATTTAATTCTTAATCGCCAGGCTCGCGTGCGCACCGTGGTATACCCACATGCTACCGCGTTACGAATCGCTTAGTATATGCACTTTCTGACGTCGAGCTGTGACGTGATGCGAGGCGGTAAGTCGACCATCAACTGTACACGTGAGAGGATGTAATTATAAGAGATTGAATTCAGACGGGTCTTTCGTTCGCGTGTTCAAAGGCAGCTATATCAAACACACCTAATACCTCTGAGATGATAGCGTTTATCGCCCATCTCTTCTCTTTGCCTGGGACTCTTTCATTCCATTATTTCTATCTAAGGATAAGCTATTCCATTATCAGTTTGTGGCTGGTGAAATAAGACAAACCGGGTATTGATAAAGATCGACGAAGCTCAATTTGGAGCCGGTGAGCCCTTTGCTCTTTCTCTTACTTTTCCACCAGGAATAACGCGCTTTAACTCGTGATACTAAACGCTGACAAGTAAACCCCACGCTTTTCAATTCCGTTGAATATAATCCCGCGAGTAAAATTCAAGACTGATAATTCGAATCGAATATCTACTACTTAAACTCACACTAGCCAGAAATAAGTCATCAGTATCTTATGCATTGTTAGAGGGTGTGCCTGCTGCCGGGCTACCTTCTTGTGTATGAATAATGGATGTAGGTATAAGTAAGTGTAACGAGAAACGCACTAATTGAATCTTCCGGGGTGTAATTAATATAAACTATCCGTCCAAGGCACCTCACGAAGTAGAAACATTAATTAAACACTAATATAATACGCCGGGCTAAAGTATGATATTGGTATTTTTCTTTCGCGTCAGAATTTAACTCGACGTTGAACGAATTCTGAACTAAAAGTGAACCGGTCATAGCCACTGCGTGTGAGTGAGGCTTCTGCAAAATTTGTGTATCTTTTTATCCACTGATTTCCGTTCGTTTTCTGTGATCATTTTGTATTTAATGACGAATCGCGAAACTCTCGGTTATTCAGAACTTTTGTATCCGTTAGCGTTCTCGTGCGCTTCTATGAAATCCGTTACGCGGTTCGACTCGCTCGTCTTTCGATGAACAGTCAGTCAGAGCGAATGACCTTCGTTTAACCGTTTGTCATAACGCCGGGCGAAAGAGGTCACTCACGCGCCAGTTCCTCTAATACTTCTATTCCGGACCAACGAGCATTTTCTCGTAGTAGATATACAGTGACGAATGTGCATATAGATGGTGAGCTAAGATCGATCGTTTTTCTCAAATACTTTAGCTTGAATAATGGAATTAGTAGCGGTTATCGTTTGATAACTTTATTCCGTAATTTCTTTGCAAAGGTATTCCTTCCGTTTCTTTATCGTTACAATTTGTCATACATCAGACCTTTGGACGAGATGGTTTTGGAGAGAAAAACATAACATCTGAGTTGTGGGAATAGAAACAGTATCGAAATCGACGTGCCGATGGACACAGGTCAAGATACAGAGAAAGGGATTCTCAGAGATAAGTCATTTCTTGATTCCACGTGTTGTCATGTCATGTTCATCCCGCAACACTGCCAACCTTACGATCGGTTATTCACCGTCCATGCTTCAGGTAACGGGGCATCGCCGCATACCAACGATACAGCGGACTGCACTTGACCATAATACCACATACCGCACTAATGCATAATAACGATTTCCATATAAAATGCATAAAGTCGTTATACACGGATACGATTTATACTTTAATAAGGAACATTAACGTCTTTGTATACACGTACGAGCCGTACGAAGAACGAGCTCTGAGTTATTCATATCTCTCAGCTTTTTTCAACTCGTACAACTCGAAACTCGAAGAACTTGGATATGCGGATATACGAAATTGGAAATTGCAAGTTCCTCATTAAATTTCCATATTTTTCGCACTTTCGGTTATTGGAGTGATTCGTATGAATAAAATGAAGGCATAGTCCGGATATCAAAGTTCCAACAGCGCCGCAGAGTGTAGCGGACCGGAATGAGAAGATATATAGAAATAGAGACTTTCTAGAGACAAAGAGATTGGGAAATCTTGGAGAAAACTGGTGACTGACACGTATCTTTGCGGTTTGGGGAAGGAATGCGAGCATCGAAATAACCGCGACAGCACACTGCCAGCCAGTGTGACAAATTACACATAATTCACAAGTCAATTTCACACATGGCTGTCCAGTCGGTCGGTCGGTCGGTCGGTCGGTTGGTCGGTCAGCCGTCCAGCTCCGGCGATTGAGCGACCAGTGGGCCGCGAGACCAAGCCAGGTTTCACGTGGTGGTCAGTTTAATCCACTTAACAACGGCGTTGTTACCCGTTCTATGTCCTCCCCTCCCCTTCTCTTCTCTTCCCTTCCATTCCCTACCATTCTCTTCCATTCCTCGGCCAGTCGCCTTCCCTTCAGAGCTTGGTCTCGGGGTTTCGAGGTCTTTGGTGCGCCACACACCGCATCAAGGCATCCTGCGTCTGCCACGAATGCCATTGAATACGAAACCCTTCCACACATTCACACACCTGTACTTACATCCATCCACGAATAGAAGGAGAACACACGGGTTCGCGGCCCCGCGCGCGCTTCGATTCCAAATAGCCGTGGGAAATGGCATAGCGCGTTGTCTCGAGAATACTTAACGCGAACGAACGATCAAAGCACTTCCCTGGGTGCAGATGTGTATATGGCTCACTCACTCGCACGCCGAACCCGAACACGATCACCTACCCGCAAACCGCAGCCGAAAGTCATTCACGATTTTCTTCTCTCTTTACGCACGCCCGCACCCACTCGTAGATGCGTGAACATTGCACAGAGATTTTTACAACGCGTAATATGGCTATTGCAAGACTTAGTCTATTACTCTTCAATTATGATAGGGTTGAATTTCAAATTTTGCACACGTAGTCCAAGCACGCCTCCATCATATAAACAGAAAAATGTACAAATCGATAGCAAAAAACCCTTCAAAAACTCTTCGTTCATCATCAAATTTTGCATACGTAGTCAAAGCAAGCCTCCATCATATAAACAGAAAAATGTACAAATCGATAGCAAAAAACCCTTCAAAAACTCTTCGTTCATCTGATAGCAGTTCGTTTTTTGAACAGTCAAACATCGAACGATGATCCAAATCTAATTTCAGTCAGAAATTTACAATGATTTAATTTCGCAACTGGAACATAAAAAACCAATGGTTGTGCGGTGTCATCGGATTTTTCTTCATACTTCATGCGAATATCTGCATGTGATTGCTTCTGCATTGGAGCGAGTTATTAAAGGCTAGTTGGGTAAAATAGTCTGTGTATGACCTAGCCGTGTACATATACACTTTTAAAATGTCACCTGGTGTGAGTTTGATGAAAAATGTTGTGCGAGTATTGTGCGCATGTATAGAAGGAAACAAAAGCGTACGATTACAGACGTGTGAGAGATACGCAACTAGCTTATTACAGTCGGCTGCGTGTCACGTAATCAGAGTCCTAGTTGGACTCGTTGAGGAACGTGGCCCACGGCAATCCTCGGCACGTTCGTCATTTCCACAAATCAGCTGTACGCGATACTCGGTTTGACCCGTCACAGGTAGAAAAATCATCTCCACAGAATGCGAGCCTGAGATATTTCGTGGCTGTTGTGAAGATCCAGCAGCCAGACAGCCATAAGGCTTATACCGACCCGAACGAGTCACGTTCCACATTTGGAAGAAGTAGCACTGCCACCGACCGGAATAATCGTGACGGTGAATTATTTCCCGTTACAAAATCGAACCGGTATTTGTATTGAGACCCAACTATATCACATCGGGACGACGACTTGTGTCGACACACCCGCCATTGACCTCGGCCGATTGTGGAACTGGAGAATGAGTGGATGAAAAAACAACATGTCCAGAGTGCAATTCCGCCTGGATGTCTCATCAGCTGACAGAATCAATCGCGGTGGACAATCCCCCGTTGAATTGTACGCTCTAATCTTATATCGGCATGGTTCGGCACGTGACAATCGGGGAGCGGGATGGTAGAGAATTTGTTATAATGATTACCAGTCATAGTGTAATTGAATATCGAGACTCGCGGTTAAATGACGAACTATAGTGTACCCATAGTGGAACCAGATAGTTTTTGCGCTTATCTTCACGGCGAACAAGTGGCAGACGTGACGGGCGAACAGCTCCCATTATTCGTGGACTGACAGAACTAATTGCATTGTCCCATCTGAGTGTATCGTAAATCGGTACGCACGCGAGCTTAATCTGGCGTATCGTCGTCGAAAGGATCGCGACGTACGTTCAATAGAGCCTTTGTGTGGCAAAAAAAATTGATGTTGAAGTTTTATTATTTCAATTTTTTTATTCTTTTCCCATCGTTATGAAAAGGTTTCAGGAATGATTTCAGAAAACAATATTGTATAATATATAATTGACGATATAGGTTCGTAACTCCGAAGCGTTTTCTCTTTTCAACAATCTCATCAGTTTAGGTAAATTTTTTAATTCTTGGTTGCGGAAAACGGATACAACATCTGTCGATTGTAATTAGACAATTTTAACGAACCTATCTATGTGGAGGTACAAAGCATGGCTATGTGCATTCAAGTTGTCAGATATTGACGCTGCAATTTTGACGTCAAAGAGAATCGAGGGATCCACTTTGTCGATGGGTCTTGACCGAGATTCAGTTCTGTATAAGTATAGGTGTATATGTAGGTACTGTATACGTGGGCTCGGCTTGTCGTCCCAGAAATTCCGATGATCGTAACGCGAAACAGGTTGCTGCTGCCGATGATATCACGAATCGTTTATTTCATCTTGGTTTAATATTATGAAGCCTGTAATGCTACTTGGTAACATCTCAGCCTCCTGAAGGCTATTACCACTTGATGTTGTATCAATTACTTAATATCATAAATATCCCATTATTTAAGTAACGAAAATAGATTACAGCTAAGAGTAATTTCGGTGCTGAACGAATTGATTTATTTCGTTACCATAATCGTTTTACGGTCTAGGTACCCGTTCATTGGATCAATCCTACTACCAGAGGATAGATATGCTCTGTAAAAGTTGAAACGCTAATGTCGGAATTCCACTTCGATATTTCGTGTCACTAAGCAATTAGCTCCTTGGCGTTTAACGGTATAATCTATCTCATGATTATGTTGATTGCGTTAGTTGATTCAAGTGCAGTTTGTTGCTTTTAACTTATTTCTTTATTTTAGTCATATATTCATACATATTTTCATCCACAGTTTTACCTGCTCGTTTATACATACGATGAAATGAAAGGGTTTGCGAAGCTATGTGGTGAGTCAAGTAAACGGAGGAAATAGGGCGGTGAACCAGTACACCAGTTTTTCTTTTTTTCTCTTTTATTTTCTTTGACGTTGGGTACGGTTCCCAGTTTCTCACATAAGGAACGTATATCGTGAGATGGATACGTAGCCGGGTGACTTTTCCGACCTAAAAACACCCCGAACGACGTATGTAGCTGGCGCAATAAAACCAGCCGGAAGAATCCTTATACTTTTCACATTCGGTCATTTTACACACCGGGTTTTTAAATCTCCGTAAAGAAAGAAGATGTTAGTTCCTTATTTTTGTATTTCTTTATCATCCCGCACGTATGTACCAATAGATCGATATTGACGTTAAGATATATTGGAACGATGAAAATTCGTTTCTTAAATTCCCTAAAGGCAAGGAGCTAATGGCTAGCTGACCTTTATCTGACAAGTAACGGGTGAAGTTAGGGTTGAACAAACTTTTTACCCTGCAGAGATAATATCCTTGGTTAATTAATAACACCCCGTGGAAAACGCGCATGTGCTACACGATACTTATTCAATTAATAACAGGACGTGACCACGTACGTGTCTGTACAGAATAATTTCAAGAGTCCGTGACAAATTATAATTTCGAAAATATGATCAACTAATGTTACCACTATACACCGTATCGAATTAACCGGTAATACCTACACTTCGACGCATAGGAATTCATCACATCATTCACTATAATTTCATAAATCTTAAGCATAACATTGATTATACGTATACGTACAACGATCACCCAAACAGGCCACTTAAAATGTCTACATAAAAGAGCTGGGTTTTTCTTTCCTCAAGCTTCTGTAATTGTAATTTCTATCTAATGCTAGTTCACACAAGGTCGATCCTAGGCTAAAATGATGTTACATTTTTTTATCGTCCATTAAATTATACGGAATAGTTCCGTAGACAGAGCCAAACGCTTAATGTTAAATGGGTTTCTGTATGCCGTGTAGCGAATCGCATGGAATTAAGATGGTAATGTTTGTTGTTCTTCGCGTTTCAACGTGCGATAATTATATTTCATCCCTTTGTGACACAGGTGCGCTGTCCCAATCCCAGTTCCCGGTGTTTACAATCTACGCCCAGAAGAGCTGTTTGGGTGTTAAACCGTGCGAGAGAGCTTGGTGCATCGACAGGGTGCAAGGATATCGTCTTCAGGGCCACACGAGACGCAGCACCACCGCATCATCGCGTCAGCATTGCCTGGAGCTTTGTCTCGGAGAGAGAGAATTCCTCTGCCGGTAAGTGGTCTTGGGTATTGCGTAAATAATAATTTATAGGTCAGTGATCGTTGCGTATTAAGGAAACTGGTAAGTCAGTTTCTTTGAGGAGTCGGCGTACGGTTACTCTCGCGTCAAGATATGAAAGGATGATTAGCGATATTTTTCTGGTTACTTTCAACGAACAAACACCGAGACAAACGGCCGGACGTGAAACGTGGGGCGGTGAAAAGGCTATAAAATTAATCTCCGTTTCATCTGGTCGAGTTTAACGCCACGTGGCTGATATTTAGAAAAATTTCACTACAAAAGTGAAAAATTACGCAACGTTATGACGAGAACGGTGATCAAGGGTGCATAAACTGCGAAATAAATTACACTTTACAAATCTAATGAATTTTTAATTTATGAGCCACGAGCCGCACGAGCCACGAGCCACGAGCCACGAGCCACTGGCCTGGTGTCGTTGTCCCCGAATCTTCATTTGTCAACGCTCACAGGAGTTGAGAATTTTTTAAAACTTTTTCCGCGACTATACCTATATACCCACTCCATTGTACAGGGTTAATAATAAACGAGAAGAAATGAAACTTTGAGGGAGACCCCGCGATCTGGATGCGAATTGGCGAAAAGAAAAATAGCTTGTGTAATGACCAAAGTTGAAGCGAGTTCATGGAGAATTGCCTGGATCAAAGCGCAAATTTTATGGCATGCTACACCGTTGGCGAAAACTAAAATCCCCCCGGGGACCTATAGGTCAAAATCGCACGTGAAATTGCAGATAAATCCCTAGAGGGGCTGACGTTACGTTCGTGACGTTTGTTGCCGAACGGTTACATCGAAGCTTTATCTATTCTACCCTCATTTTCGATCATAGTTTTTCTGTTGAAAAATATACATATTATGTCGCTCCCAGTCATTATGAACGAAATTTTCAGATTTAATACAGAGATTCAAAATCGACGCCACGCGGTGATTCAGAGCGCAAAAAGACTCGCCAAAAGTCAATATTTCGGATGGTTAAGAAGACATTAGAATTGACGAGCTATAATTTATCATAAGTGAATGAAGTTTGGATTTTCATAATGGGAGCAAAAAAATCGTACCACCATGGGAATGTTTCAACTGTATCAAAAGTCTGTTTGATATTTCGGCATCTCGATCGTTAGGTCTTATAACAATTTGAGATTTTTTCTAGAATATAATTTGATGATATAAGAAATTCTCTGAATTCCGTGCGCTCGGAAGGCTTCAACTCGACTTTGAGGCATTCAACGCGGCTTCACCGCGTTCATTTTTCCTCCTTTGGAGGTAGTCTCGAACATTATGACCCTAATATGGGGGAATAATCATTATAGGATTTTCCCACCATCCGTTGAATCAAGAAGCGGTAATAAAACGGCTTTCGGTCAGTTTATTTTATCCTTCATAATAGATGTTTCGCGTGGACGTTTATTATACACTATCCGTAAGCAGCAGGGTGCGTGTGCGAAGATTAGATGGAATTAGAATTAAATAGGGAACGCAGGAAGCGCTAAAGTGGCGTTGTACAAGGAAGTCGGAGAACAAGGAAGCACCCGGGGCTCTAGACAACCGAGGGTTTAGTTGGCGGGCTGAACGTTGCAGAACTGCATGAAGAACTGGTGGAAAACGCGATAGCGACTAATCCGCACAGCAACAGGAGGCATTCCACGATAGAAACCGGAAGTAGAAACGGAAAACTGTCCCCACATTAAACTGCAGAGATGAGACTGCTGAGGGGTCAGGAAAAGGTGAGCACAGTCACGAATCCGGCATCACGTGGTAGAGATAATCAAGTTCCTCGATTACCTGACAATGCATGCGTGCGACTGCGAAGCTGGTGCCTTAAACACGGAACAACGAGCGAAGGATTCAACTTGCAGAAGCTTAGACCGTGCAGTTCGCATTAACATTCTATGGGAACGGGATCTTCTTCGAACCCGATTCACTCTATACCAGCGGCTAGGCTGTACATACGCTTCCCTCTTACTCCTCACTGTGTTTCTGCAACGTTTGCTGTTTACCGGGACCGCTCTTAGCAGAGATGCTTCTTGTTCTTCATACAGCCTTGCGGTTTCCACCCAGGAACCCATTGGCTCTGTCTTCCTGTTCCTTCTTGGATGTCTAGGTACTGAGGTCTGCGATAACAGTTTCCTACGTTACTCCTTAGACGAATAAGGCGGCACGGCACGTTGTTGTTAGACGTGATCCTCTTCGGCTTGGCGTGCACTTTTATGACGCTAAATTAGTCTAGCGAACTATTATGTCATTTTCTAGGCGTGTACCAGTCACCGAAAGGGTTTACGAGCATGCAACAGATTTTTATTACGCGCAGGCCCGGGACGAGCGTAGGATAGGTACTTACTTAGGTCCTATACCGAGCTACTTTATTGCGCCTGCGAAACAGGCACTCCAGTATAGAGAACAACGAGAAGTCAGTACTCTGCAAAGATTTATTTAGCCTTGTATCCTGAACAGTTAAAAGATTCGCTAAGGCACGATTTAATATCAGACAACGCTCTAACGACGTAGATCAGCTATATACTCCCTGGATTGATATTAGATCGTACGGGGGTTTCGTAATTATGGAAGCAGTTAGCTACGGTCAACCAGCTGAATTAAGCTATAGGAAAATAGTTATAAATATTAATACAGTTAGACCGGCACGGGTGCTTCTGCCACGACCTCTTCAAAGACATTCAATTTCACCGTAACAAATCGATTAGAGAATTTCGTCGACAAATAGATGGATAAGTAAGTAGTGATAAAAAGAACTTGTTTATTACTGAACTATGTTAAGAAAGCATAGTTGAGGACCTCGCTCGAAGCAGGAGAAATCGGCTTGAAAGTAACCATAAAAGTTACTTCGATTTGAAGTTTTAGAATTTTGTTCCGAATTCGAATTTTAGATTTTCAAACGTATATGTTCATCATACAAATAGACTGGCGTAATTTGCCTTTAGCGATGATGCGTTTTATTCAAATCTGTGGTTTTAATGTCAATAATTTAACAGACGAAAGTTTCTCAGTAAGAATATATAATTCAGAACACTTTGATGATTGGTGCAATGCATTTGGATTTTTTGTTTCTTATATCAACGTGCAAGAATTGTTTGCACGCATAGGTCAATGGCTGCTAACCATCCAAGGAAGTTGATTTGGGAAATGAGAAAAAAAAAATGAACTCGCGTTCTGAGATTCAAATGGCAGTTATATAGTTCGAAGATCAAAGATCAGGAGTAGGAATATCCTATACCCTTGCCATTGGTTCAACTCGTTTTTGCCGTTATATCAACTGTATTGAAGTCTGCCATTTTTGCAAGTAAAAAATGAAAAAAAAGTAGAGGCATTTTCGAAGGTAACCGTTACCATTGGATTGTGATATTCCAACGTACTATCCGAATTGTGGTAAACTGTACAAGCGTTTGTGGTTGAACGGTTGTTAGATGTACAACGTTACGTCGTTTCTATTCCCAATTCAGCATTTAATGAAAGTTAGGTATAACCAAATTCAGTATTGATAAACTTTTTTCTATATGGCTTTAATTTTATCACAAAAAAACTGGCGAAGGTTTGTCTCCTGGAGAACCTTGACTGCATATCTAATCCCGAATATTTTTCTGATTATACTTGAAAACCACCATTAAAAAATTCATCTTAAGAAAAATCCTCGTGTTATTTTTTTTTTCATAAATTACTGATACGCTGATCGCGCTGTGAGGGAATTTTCTATAGACTCAGTCTTCTTCTGTAAATTGATCGTTCCTCGAAACTTCTTCAAATTTGAAAAGAACATTCTATTTTGATTTAATTTCGGGTCAAATCAATTGCATTAGGTAAATTTAATTTTTGAATACGGAAATCTTTCATTTCAATTACACTTTCTTGCAAACGTTGCGAAACGACAATAGAAGACTGACCTTATCCTTAGATATTACTGGTTTCCCACGGGATAACATAATTTCAGTATATTACCTGAAATTTAAAAGAACTTCCGCTAAACGATGCGTCCAGTGCCCAGCGACAGTCACATCTTCTTCGGTGAATTAAATCTGTATGTAATTTGCGAAGTGAATAAAATCTGAAATAATTTCTAATCATGCGTTAAATCCCCGATTAATCAGATGTGAAAAAATACCGATTTAGTAGAATATTCATCCGAAGCGTACGATCGATTTGAAGAAAAATGTATTTCCGAGGTGTATATACCTACCTCTTAAACGTAACCCCCGTCCCTATTCCTTTCCTTTCCTTTCGAAGTAATAAGTTTATTGTGTTAAAGTTATACCATAGTTATGCTTCAATCAATTACAATAATGTAATATAATCATCGCAAGGTCCCGCGGCGCGAAGCAATATAATGAGGTCTCTAATGAGAGGGTAGAACACGGGATAGGCATACCTTCGTATACATACTTAGGTACATCATGCCGTCTGAATTCGTCTATATCTATACCTATATCTGTATACATCTATACATCCATACATCTATACTATAGGTACATAGGTATATGGGTATATAGATAACTACATGTACCTATACGTCCGCGAATACATGTATATATAGACTAACTCAGAGATATAACTGCGAGACGCGAGACCGAGGTAATGGTGGTGCTGGGTCGACCGCGTGCGCGGATAAGAGCGGCGCCGAAGCGAAAATTATCTGTATGTCACGCGAACGAAGGCAAACCCTCTGCGCAAATGCGTATACGGATGATCCGATAGTAGGTACGGTTGCGGTCGTGCGTGCACGATCGCAAGATCGGAGGGTTATATTCTAATCGTCCGAGGACGATTACTCCGCTAATTTCTTACTAATTCGTAATTATGCAGTACTTATCCTTGGATACTGGCCAGATACAAACTCGATTTGTTGAAATTAACCGATTAGTACGTATAACGCCGGCGAATAAAAGACAGCGAAGACACGCACTCGACGTATTCATTTACGTTTTTCTTAAACTCAGCTTATAAGATCCTTCGACTAGATGCGCTCTAATCCGATACCTTTTGTTATGGAAACTGTCAATTATCATTTCTCCCGCAGGGTGCCTATACACCTACGTAGATACGGTATTCACTTTCGCCACGGGCCAGAGGGGATTTAACGTGTTAATTTAAATCCCCACAGTCAGCACAGGGAGTTAACACCCCGCATGCCTTTTCCCTCAACTGAAAAAGGCTCCGACTCGGTGATACAGTTGTGTATGTGTGTTTTCCTCTTTCATCTCCGCTCTTTTTATTTTTTGTTTTATGCTTTAAACCGATAGAAAATATATCGGCTCTTGTATTTGGGGAAAACATTACGAAAGAAAAAGAGAAAACTCTTCGAGTGAAATATTTATACCTTATTCTTACACATCTCTGAACATATTTCTATACCTAGTTGCAAGGCGGATATCGGCTGCTCGCGAGATCAACCACTGGTCACTGAGTTACGTAACTCGTGTCGGTACCTCGCGTGTAGGAAGTTCAGTGAGCATAATGAAATCATGGAGTATAGGTTGGATCTAGGGAGGAGAGCAGAGATCAGCAAGTCTAGAGTTATAGCGGAGGATCGAGGATGTGGACTCATCCTTTCCACCCTTTTTCCCCCTTCATTCCACTCTTCCGAATCGTTGGTTCATTAAGCGTTTAGACGCCCGACTATACATGGTATGGTAGGGTAGGTATGGTGTATGGGCAGAGACTCAGGTGAACGTACCGCGAGCGAAGGGTACAGCGCTTCTTCGTGGTCGAAAGTTCCCCGCAGAAGGGAAGGGGTTAATAGGTGGGGCAAATGGGAAAAGGGTGAGGGCGGTGGAGGGTAGCTCACAGAATGGATAGGGTGTTCGCGTGGGCGGCTCGCCGCGAAAAGGTTTTAGCGCCGCCAAGCACAAAGTAATCAATCACCCAGGGAGTTGTTTAATCCTCGGCAATAACTTATGCACCGTTGTATCGTCGGCCCCTGGCACGTTGACTTTGCGACTTGTCTTCTAACTTCGTCGATAATCTTGGAACCATAGATTTCCACGCGGTGTATAACCAAACCCACGACGCTTGATATTTAAAAGAAAAGCAATGGAGGATGTCCGGCGATACCTCCTGAGCTTTATCAAATTCAGGAATGAAAAGCATCACCACGCTTGGACCGAAGCAACATATCTGCCCGTTTGCGAAATGTTTAAAAAATTTCAGAAAATTTTTTATATCTTTGAAATACGTTTTTCTAACGCGAGGTTTAACCGCTTTGAACTTTTCCCTCGGGGTTATATTATGCGTTCTCGTTTATGGAATGGTCTTCGTCGTGCCAGTTTCTGCGACTAACTCGACATTCCTTGTACATAACGCGGTGTAGAATTTTCATTCTCGGAACGTGAACTCCTTGGGTATCATTAATTTTTTTTTTTTTTTTTTTTTGGTAATAAATGATTTTCGCGAATAATGTTTATCAAATTTCCACCTTTGTACCACCTTTGTCACCATCACGACTGGATTCGGTACGTCAAAAGTTACGAGAACGTTACCTCTCAGAATATAACGAAAAGTTACGCGTTTGAGGCCTCTGCGTTCTACCTGAGGGACTCTTACACATATACTACCAAATTTCTATCCACTTTTTCGAGATGGGTATATATTTCGACAATTAATTATATCGCGGTTGACATTTTGGTAAAGATATAACATTCGGATACAATATTTGATACAAAAAACTCGCGACTCCCGAATTCTGGAAGGTCTGGCCATTACTCGGCGTGTCCTCCTCCGAGAAGTCTGTTCCCAGTTTCGTTTAAGAGAAACTAACTCGTCGCTCGTAGGGCATAAATATTCACTTTCGTCGAAGGCGTTGCCCCTGCTAGCAATCAATTTGAGAGAACGACAGTAGAAGCGGCAGCACACGAAATTTGTAGCGAACCGTGCAGGAGGGTCGACGTACGTGACACTGGTAAAGAGGGAAAACGCTAGAAGAACAAAAGCGAAAAAAACTAGCGAGGGAGAAAAGGCGACACAAAAAGACAGAGAGAGAGAGAAAGAGAGCGGGCGAGAAGAGGAAAAAAATAGAGAGTGAGGAGAGGCAAAGAGTATGGAGACAGGCATCGGCCGATCGAACCGATTTATCACCGACGAGATGCAATCGGACTCGCTCTCCTTCGCCGCTGGCGCTCGACTGTCGATAATGCCGAACGGATCACGATCCGATCCTCGGTATCCGCAGCGTCTTACTGCCTACGCCATCTTGTTCCTATATACTATGCACCAGATGCATACCTAATAAAGTAGCCAAAGGCAGATGGAGTGTTCTTGCAGCGATTTGAAAAGGTATGTTAAGAGATAGATCCGGATGAAGTGCATGGCCCACCCGATAACGGGGCCACGGTTTGATGGACGTAGATTCCTTGGATCATGGGAGTTACCGATGAATTAAGAACAAAGCTACCCGGAAGTAGCACCGATCATGATCAATCAAACGAGGAAAAAGCTCTAACGGCACAGCCATGGCATGGCAACGCGGCGTTGAGTAGTTCGAGTAATTTACTACGTGGCAAGAACTGATTCGTTCGTTCTACTTTCCGAAAAGTGATATCAAGACCAATACTTACTCCATATAGTTCTGCGATGGATTCTAGTCTGTCTTTAGTTTTCTAACCTTATAGGGATCAGCTATTTGCCGCGTTAGTTATTTCGACTATTTGTTATCCGATGAATTTCATACTAGGGAAGACCTCTGACGATGATATTAATATTATCTTTGGTATTGAGACCCGGAGGCCGCCAAAGCAAACACGGTGTGGTTTAAGCCATACATTGTGACTATACGCGCGTATGTTTATGCACAAACACTAACATATATGCTTTATAGACACACATATGCCTGTGGTATCGTTATAACCGCAGAAAGAATGGCGGCAAATGGCGAGAAGGAAATGCTAGCGGATTCAAACAGTACGACGACGCTGGGGTGTGTAACAATCCGGCGAATGCCACGCGGTGTACACTGCCGGGTTCGACGCTCCGTTCTTCAGCTACGATCTTTACAAGGCATAGCATTGCACGGCAAAGAGAGGAGGCGAGGCGAGGGACGGTATCGCGAGGCGAGGCGATCTTCGTTTGATGTAAAAGTGCAAAAACAACTGCGGTTTCGTCAGGTAAAAGAGAGAAGAGTTCCCCGTCTTGTGGCGGAAGTAGCTATGGTACCAACAACAACATCAACAGCAACACCGGCCGCAAGCCACTCACTAGGGTTACCAAGCTGTACACCTACCACGAGCCGAACACCAAACGAGTTGGCAAACTGTTACCCGCATCGCTATACATATAGCTCAGTCTTTGACCAGGTAGCTGTGCAAAAAGAGTTGGGGGCGTACCGGTTGCTGGAACTCTTTGAAATTTTGTCCGAATTCTGAAATCCTGCAGGGAATATTTCTCGAGAGTCACCTCCTCGGCATCCGCGAGATGACCGCCGTGACGATAAAGAAGATTAGAAATTATAGAGGATCACGGAGTAAGGAGAAAACTGGATGGTGTGTGTGGCCGTGGATCCATATTGACGAAGTCGAGGACGTCACACACCCGACGATATTAATTCCCGACACCTCGCCACTTGAGTGCTCGTTATACCCGGTAGAAAATGGAAACACCTGGGGCGACACGACCCGTGCGTCGTGTGTTACTGGCTAAGGCCCCGGGCTAATTTCACCTGATCGATAAAGCAAACAAATTTCTGCCACTCTTGGGGCGAGAAATATGTCTTCGATGCTACGCGGCCTCCTCGTTTTTTGACTTTATTTTAAACGCTAAATGAGAATTCAGTTTGTCTTTAGGTTTACGTAGGGAATTCGTATGGCACGAAAACGTACGAAAATTTTATAAAGATTCTCCGATGTTTCAACCAATCTGAGGATTACACATTTCTTTCATTCATACAGTTGAAAATGATCGATGAAATCTTAGTTGAATCTTTTACGTTATGAGGGCTGTAGTTGCTACGGTGATATTACATAAACGAAAAGAGTGTGGGTGAGATTCCTTTCTCAAAGATATAATGTTTCACTAGCTTGTTTTACGTAGTGTTCTGCACAAACAGTGAACTTTTATACCTATGTGGGAGAAAAACTTGCTAATGATTGGCTATAGTACCGTGAAACTGTACCTCCTAGACAATAGATTACCTACTAGATATATGAGCTAATGGATTGATTCAGTTTCTTTTTTCTGCCACCGTCCCGCTACCTTTTCGACTTTCGTCTCAATTAACTCGATGTATTTTTCCTATTGTCATTTTTTCGCGATTATACCCCCAGGACTCAGGAGATTATATTCCGACATATATACGTATAGGTAAATGCTATCACTCTGATATTAGGCAATACGCGCAGCCATCCAAGAATCGACAAGGATTCGTAACCCTATGCACTAAATTCAAAGTTATTATATCAGGTATCAGGATTTTCATTCCTTCCTCTATAAAACTACATAAATGAAGAAGGTGTATCTTTTACTTGCAAAAATATAATGAACCTTGGCTAAAACTGTTTGAATTTTTCATCCCTTCTAAAGAGGTTGCATTAGCGACGGTCGGGCAGCAGTTTCGAGCTGTTCCAATGGTGTCTCGAATTCTTCTCTGCAAGCTGTTCTCAGAGGCGAAAAACCTCTGGGAATTTTATCACCGAGTATGAAGGGGTGCACTTAGCCACGCTCGGCAAAGCGGTACATAAATCGATAAATTTTCAGCAGACGTGAAATCTCTGAGAAGATTGGGCTATTCGTTATAAAAATATATATATACATATATCTCTATATATATATAATATGTTATCTCCCGGGGATAATTATATCGCAATTAGTAATTAGTTATAGAGTAAACCTCTAAGCAGCGTTAATTTTATAGTCACGTATTCGATGCGATATTTTGCTGTCAATAGTGATATAGGGACTCGGAGTAGCCTTAGGGTATGGCAGTGTAATTATATCCCCGCACTCTTTTAATCTATCGGCATTCTCGCGGCTCTGTTTGTTTCTCGTTCGAAAGAACCACACACGCACACCAGCGAAAGAGATGTCAGCCTTAGCTATAGTGATATACAACACAATACTTTGACGTATCCAATTATTAGTTATTATCTTTATATATCGACCGGGCCGAGCCGTCCACTAAATTACTCATCATTTTAAACAGTAATTGATAGGTCTTTCGATTGTTATTTTTTGCCAGAAGGCTGGCGAATCTTTGACTCCCCTCGTATTATTTCCACGATCGGCAATCTTCATCATTTTCGCGGAATGAAACGGCCTATCGATTTTCAATTCTAGCACACTTTATACCCAACACTTGAATCAACAGATGCCACTGTGTCAGAAGAGAAAAGCAAGGGTATCAGATTTTGGAGGGATCCTTAAGCCTCCTTCGATCCTTTTTGTTTCTTTTTCGAGTAGATTTCGACTAAGCGCCAACGCATGGAACGCGCGCGAGGCATCGGCATTTTCGCATAATAATTCGGAAAAATTACGTGAATTATATGGCTGAAAGTATTGAACTTGAATGATGCGGATCGTAAAACTGATAGCGAGTCTTCAAAGTACATTATAAATCAGAGAGAATTCTCAAGGAATTCATTGCCAGCTTTAACACGTTTGGAAACTCAATGTTTTCGAAAGATTATTTGAAAATAATAAATCTCTGACTTAGTCTCAAGGGATAAAGTCAAACCATAGAAGAATGCGCTGCTACAAGATTATTCAAGGGATCATCCAGGTCGGATAATAGGAAGTCGTTGGGAGCTACGGTTGAGTTCGTTACAGTATTCGATATGGGCATACGCGTATAACTAAATGT
The DNA here is from genome assembly GCA_963978835.1 of Tenthredo scrophulariae. Lineage (NCBI taxonomy): Eukaryota > Metazoa > Arthropoda > Insecta > Hymenoptera > Tenthredinidae > Tenthredo > Tenthredo scrophulariae. Next base: position 16,569,045 of record OZ022230.1, on the reverse strand, counting down.
CACTATATGACACCGCGCGAGTGCTATCCAGATTGCAAGGTATCGTATGGATTATAGATATACTGGGTATAGGCCGGGGTGGTACCATGGGGGTCTGCATGGGTGATAAATTCTCTCCTATTATAATAGAGAATCCTACCACGGAGGCGGTAGCAAAACTTTACACAAGACGATAGAGTGAGTTACGAGTTAGGTCTGCGCCGCGATAACGGATGTGCGTGGCATTGCGTAACGCAGAATGTCACCAACCTTAGCAACCGCAGCAAGTAAGGAAGATTACTATGTGCTTAGCCGGCGAGACAGGTCCTCCCGCAAGCCGTCAGATCCTTGCTACCGCATGTTTATATCCAGGTATTGTGTGTTGCGGCGTTTCCGTACAACGCCGTCAAAGAACGATGCTGCAGAAGCAAGAACAGTCAGGAGAGTTGGACAGCCAGCATGGATCGTCGGCTCAAATAACTTGGGAATAATGCGGAGATTGGGGACCAAGTTAGCGCTTTCCGAGGACGGACAATATATCGTTGGTTAGCCATTACGGAGCACCATTAGATAGCCGGCACGTCCAGATAACGAGCATTAGTCGGCGTGCAACGGGCGGGTTAACTCCGAACGGGCCGCGTACCGATCGTACCTCGTCTACCATAACGCAGCTGTACTTTGCCGTGCTTTGCCGTACTTATTGCCCGGACGAAGGCAGGCGGACGCCGAGCGTCGCGGGCCGTCCTTAGCGATGGATGATTCCTTCGTAATCGTAGGGCCTCATCTCGAGTTCTGCAACTTGAAACAACTCGCCATCGTCGCCTTGGACAGCAAACTCCGTGCATATATATATATATATATATATAGTCAATTTTATTTCATTGCTAATAAAAAAAATTGAAAAAACCTATACATCTACCTATATATATCAGTGATGAAATTTCGCGCGCACTGTCCGCGTTCATTCAACGGTGAATTCATAAGTACCTATACCAATAATCAGTATTGGTAATTAATTAATTATTATTCCGGTATCGAGATCATTGCAAACAATTATTACAGCGTACACGAACCGTTTTTTTTTTTATCCTCCAGTTATCCGGTAAATACCGATGTACCATACACGAATCGTTATACTGTTTCATTTATATTTGCCGAATATTAGCTGTGGATTGTCAATAGCCTGCTCAGAGTTTTTGAACATCACGCACACGAACCTATCACGATGCCCCCACTTTGGATATTCCACATTTTAGAAAAAAAAAAAAAAAAACTGCAGAAATTCAAACGAGAACGTCAAATCTGACGTACAAGTGAGCTGTTTCATGACAAAGACAGGTTTCTGGGTTGTTTTGTTATCAGAAATAAAAAAAATCGATGTTTTCAATCGAAAAATTATAACTTTTCACGTAGAAATGTACCTATCGACGCTAATGAGACGGTAGAAAAGGCCGTTTGATGAAATCTGAAAGTTTCACAGGGAAACTCCAAAAGCTCCAAACTTTCACGGAGTTATGATAACAATCCGAGATTTTGCGGTAATAAAGCCTTCTTTTTGCTGGTTCAATCGCATGTCCTGCACATTCTTATTGGCAAAGAGCACTGCTGCCCAGAGTGAATCCTTCGTAGCGAATCGAAGGTAAAGCATAAAGAGATAAGCACGATCGTTTCGCCCTCTTTTCTTTCCTGTATTCACTGTGTAGTGCGTCTCTAGGTATCTAGTATACAAGTATAATCCAAGGCGGGTAAATGTTGCAGCCGCGCCTGCCACGCGTTCGTATCATCGGATGGGTATACCCTGGCTGATAGCAGCACCGTTTTCTCAGATTATATTTACATAATTCCCTCGCCTAGGACCTATAGATGGAACTTGAAAGGAGTCTTTCTGTTGCTTGTTGAAAGTAGACGCACCGTAGGTATGCCTAAACCTGGGCATAGACGATTTGATTTGCTTCTCTCGAATAGTTGGATGAAGCGCGACGTTACCGCGTCGTACGTAGTTCTATTATATCGCCCAGCCTTTCCCAGGTACATATTATACACACGTACACACACACATGGGTATGAATACACCATATCACAACGATGCAAGTGGGATAGGCCGCATATTAGGGCGCATACTGCCACCGGTTGACTCTTGGCTTATATTGTCGGTTATTCTGGGTTATTCCGTGGGTTATTATGGGTTATACCAGCCACTCTTGCCGGGAGGCACTTCAATTTTTAGTTGGCCTTCACTTCCGAGAAAGACGTGCTTTATAATATCGGAGCTTAGGAAATTCGTCGGGTGAAAACAAATTCCGAGTTCAAAATAGCGACCGCTATTGTATATTGGCTCACGATCTGGCTCGTGTGCACAGAAAATATCGATAATGTGCGAGTAAGCCGAAAATTATAGATATGTGAAAGTGGAAAATAATCCTCACGCTTTCTGGGTTTGAAATTTTTCTCTCTTTTATTATTACTCTCACTATCACTCTCTCCTTCTCTCTCTCTCTCTCTCTCTCTCTCTCTCTCTCGCTGTCGTTTCCTAGGTTTCTTCACGCTTTGCATATATGCAAATCTAGCGATACAGTCAATTAATTGACAATCAGCAACCGTATCGACCTGCTATTCGCGACAGATACAATTAATTAGCGCAATGCCTACTAATTAAATTAGTGGACTGGTGAGACTAAATGACCAACGTACTTATCGTCAGCTGTATATAAGTAATTGATTGCAACGCCGTAGGAGTGACGGTCTGGAAATCGTTGGGCTAGAAATCTTTTCGCTTTATTTCTCTGCAAAATGGGATTCGATCAGCCAAATAGCGAGTGCTGATTTAGGCCATTCGAACCACCCACATAGTCCGGCTCGAGACAGTTATCGAACACTAAGTGTGCGGATCGTTACGTTAGTCCGTGGTTCGGTATAAATGGACAGCAAGGTCCATTGAAGCAAAAGAACCTCGGGGATAGGTACATCCTTTACGATATTTCACTCTCTCCGTTCTTTTCATCCCAAACTCTTCCATACCCCACGGAACTGTGATGTGTCCAATCGACGAACTGAGAACAGAGAGACGAGGCGGACGAAATAATGATATGGAAATCACAGGATCGGAAACGGAAAGGCCCTGTGGGGTGTTCAGAGATGAGAAAAATGCTCAATTAAAGTCTCAGTTTCACAGACAGGTGGAGGATGCTGGCTTGTCATCAAAGTTTTAGCGATCGTAAAGTACCGTGGTATACATATAGCCGAGACTGTGGTTTAAAATCACTCATTCTCCAACAAAAAATTGACTATGAGGTGAAACTGGTCCTGCTATAAACGGGCATTGAGTCAGTGTAGTATCTCAAAGTGATATTAAGCTGGGAATCAATTTTCCAATTAGTGATTCTTGAAGATTAGTAGATGACTGGGTATTCTACGATATGTTGTACTAGAATTCGTGTACATACAGGAAGTTACAAATGATGATTCCACGGAGCACCTTTGAGCTAACGGGTTTCAAGATTACACGGTGTAATCGAACCTTGTACCATGCAACTTATTTTCTAATAAAAAAACACGGTAAATTCTACGATTCTGCGCTGGCTATTCATGCAATGTAATCAAATCCTCTTTTTTCCTTGTATAGCAGGGCTTATACTGCCTTGCTCGTGTTTATAGCTGACAATATATATTCTAGGAATGGTCTCAGATTCCTCGGTAAAGTTCTCCGTCACATTAAAAACATCGTATACACTTTTATTAGATTTCTTACAACAAAATTAAACAATAATATTGCTCCGTGATTTGAAACTTTGAGGATTTCCTTCATCGACGAATACCCTGTGCGCAAATATCGCTGGTTCATGATTGACTCTTCAGAAAATCTATCTCGTTGAATTCTGATCGAAATTGTAGACGCAATCATTGAATTATTACTGGGAATTACAAGTTGGGAAATGCTCTGTTCTCGTACCGAGGTTGCGGCGTCGACGCGCGGTTATGTATTGGCACATGCACGTAATTGTAGCCATTTATCGAGGGGATAGAGGGTGGCTCCTGGTTCTGGCGTCTGTCGACTGGCTCCTACGAATCCTAGTATAGCTGCCGATGGTGGACTGGAAAGTGTCTATCGTAGACTTGCACTCGGCGGGCGTCTAGCCCAGACAGAGCTGCGGCTGAGCGAGCAATACATCATAGAATTGCGTGGACGATGTATGTACCTACGTGTCATGTACGTCATGTACGTCTATGTGAAATAATACATGAATCATATGATACCATAAGAAAAAGGCACCACTAAAACCACGAAAAATTTCAGCAAAAGTATGACCCCAGGGTGTTGCACGAGAAGCAGCCTTACATGCAAAATATGGAATTGCAGGGTCAGAGAATACGATGTTTGGCTGCAGGGGGTAGAACCGCATACTGACAGGTAGCAATGCAAAATGGAAAAACGAATTGAACAAAGATTTTCTCAGGGCTACACTTTGGCTTTCCCGAAAGTGACACGAGGAAATATCCTTGTATACATCACTAGATCCTGCATGCATTCGTACTCTGCTTCTGTGGGATCGAGTTGAAGTTTTGAATTTTTTGAATCCCGGACGGTAAAAATTCCGTATTTTAATATTACCGACACACAGTTTCCAGAAAGGCTTGACCCGAAATTTTACATAGCCGATTTAAACTTTGACACGAAGAACGTCGAAGGTTGAAAATTCCAAAAGCTGAAGAACCGACAAGCCAAACCTCCGAAATTTGAAATTCACGCATGTATTCATTCAGTGTCTGATAACTCTGGTTGTATTAATCGTATCGAAACCAATGAGTGGTCAAATCAATCGCTTCGAGATGTTCTTGTCGGAAAAAAACCGTTCAAAAATCCTATCAACTACCTATGAGATCAAAGTCATCAATTGAAGTAGATAAAACGGGTTTGCGTAAAGAGGGTCACATGCTGAGAAGTCTGGAGTTTTGGAACTTTGAGCTGTCTGCATTCTGACCCTGTTGAATTTTAACCCTCCAAACTCAAACTTTTCTGGGAATTCGAAATCGTCTCAAAAGAATTCGTGATTTCGACCGTTTGGAACTTTTGAAATTCGGAACTTCAACCCAGTCCGAGTCTGATGTCGGCCATTTTAGATTCATTATTAATTCGTTTTGTTTTTTTTAACAAAAGAATTACAGGGTAAACAGTGTTTCGGATTTAAAAAATTACTTTTCAACACTAAAATGGCTAAGTTATGAATCACTCGAAGCACGTAGTGCATTATCGTACTTTTCAGACAGGCATATCCTCTTTAATATCGAACATATGTACTTTGGGGACGGTGTAACACGCTTGGGAGACAAAACTACAGTTCAGTAGATTTATCTGGAGTTTGTTTGATATCGTTATGACTCTTAGTGTGATAAAAAATAGTCAACTATACGAATTGGAAAAAAAAAAGAATAACTGAAGACCCAATTTACGCGTTCGAAAAAAATTGCAGCATTCGAAAAAAAAAAAAAATCTGTGCTTCATCAGCCGTGAAGACATTCCTTGGGGACTGTGTATTATCGATTCTCCCATTCTTCTTTACTGCCAGTTTCGTATAATTCAATCTCGCACCCCTATCCACCAGATTGTTGAAGCTCGCGAGTCTACTGTTAATTGGGCTTTAGGTTTTAGTTTGATGTTGACTTTGAGATCGATAGACATGTAGGGACTACCGCTATCCTTATCCGCACGTAAGGGTTAGAATTTTGTGCCAAACTACAACGCCTCGAGTCTCGTTTAGCGAAAAGATAAGATTATCGCTAGATCATTGTTTCAAACTAGAAAGTCGATTTACAAGACTCGATGCACGAAGTCGACTTAATCAAACTTGATAGCAAATATAGGTATGCATAATTTTTAAATTTTCCTAACAATGAACGAGACTGGACCAGTTCCGAAGAGTTTATATAATGCTGTACCGAATGAGATTGAAGATTGGAGATTTGACGCACGTTTGAATCCGCAGGGTAAGAAGTTGTTTTAGCCATCCTGGAATAAGCTAAGAAAATATTAATTTAAAACTTTAATTGACTTCCCAACTCGAGATAACAGCTTTTCTTTAAAACTTTCATAGTTTTTGGTAACCGAGTTAATAGTTAATTATAAGGTCGGTCTGCCGAGTATTTGCCTGTTATCATCGGATCTTTTTTCTTTTTTTTTTCATTTCCTATTTTTTTTTTTTCTTTCTTCAAACGCGTCAATAATTCTCGCGTCAGATATATTTATATACCTATATATAAATTTATTTTATCAGTCTTTTTACCACGCGATCTTTACTATAATGGCACGCTGTTACGGATCGCTAATTGAGGCTCATTATCCAGGTCTATAACAGGTTCCATAATGTACGCTACGTTTCTTATTTTATATCCTACTGCAAACATGTTTTACCAACTAGTACACATAAATCAAGATGTAAAGGTAGAATACACTGGTACGAAGTTCAACGCGGCGCTATTTGTGCGAATCTTTACCTCGATATTTTCGCACATAAAATAATTGTACCTGTACCATTCATCATCATTAATCAAATTATTTGGATCATTCAACGAGTTTTTATAATTCGATTTCTTTTCAATATTCGCAACTTTCTTTGAAAATGATTCAATCAATTCGTCAAACCGCAAAGGGGCGATAATCGCGTGGAAAATACTTATCCCTTGCTGGATGCCCGGTAATTTGTCTAGACCGATGACCATCACCTGTTACTTCACTCTTCTTAGCCAAGAATTACACCTCTGGTGTTTGCCTCGGCACGAAGGTTTCTTACGCTTTCGACTTGAGATTTGCGTAGATATTTCGTACCTATACTGGGACTTATCTGCCTCAGGAAATGTGAACTTGACATCATATAGTTTTCTCGCAATGATCATACGTCTACGCGAGTACGTGTAGAGATTCAGGGTGAAAATTACCAAGCTTATTTCTCCCGTTACTCACTGTGCCAAGGAGCTAATATCATGGGTATCGTATTCTCTATCTTGGAATAATTTTCATTACATTTCACTTGACGCCACAAGGCATATCGCTCCAAGGTGTTCGAAAATTTGCATACCAAGATTTCGGAGCAATTGTCATTGCAGATGACTAGATAAATTCCGTTTTTGCTATTCTCAACTCAACCTGACTGAATCGACTTGGCAATGGTCGTAAAATGTTTAGAAATTTTTAATTAGACAGGAAGGAATAACTCGTAACTCGTAACTCGTAAGTCTCGATGCGTGAATTTCTGAACTCCTTGTACAGGCATACGTATGTTTACGGTAAAGTGCTCAGTGGCACGTTTCGTTTCTTGCATATAGCGGTGGATCAGACATAGCAGTATACGGGTACATATACCTGGATGAGAAAATTGAAATAATTGAGATTCATTCGAGAAGTGAACGCGCCGTGATGCCACTTGTAATTCTTTCCCACTCCCTCGTTGATCGACTGCCTCCTTTTTGTCCCATCATTTGCTGGAAATAGCTCGGAAAAATACGAGACCGAGTAGCTGGTACACCACTGCTCGGACAAAGTTAACTTTGCGTTTAACATCTGCCCGCGAAGGTTAAAATTTCCCCTGGGGTTTATTTCAAGTTAGCTACGGGTGAGTGTCTTTTGTCCAATGGAAGAGGGCGAATCAAGAAGCAATAAGGGCAGCCCTCCTTGACGTGGAATTGTCAACGGTCCGATTAGTTGACCGAAAATTAAGATAAGAATCGTGAATTCGAGGAAAAGCCGGGCTCAGAGTCAGACTCTCTCGGAGAAAACCAACTAGGGGAAAAAGGTACTATACCAAAGGTGCTCGGCCACTGACAGAGGGAAAGAATAAAGGGAAAGGAACGGAGAATCGTCGTCGTCGTCCATCATATTTGGTCGAGTAACCAATAAGGTGGCTAATTCGGGCTGGCTCTACTGCTGAATCTAACGCTTCATTGACTCTGGTTGACGTATGACGGAGACGAATTCAGTGCTTCGACGTATCACTCTTATTCGGGAGCTTTGCCCAGCTTTTACGCGGACGGAAAATAAGTATTGCACACATGTCGGAATACCTTATAATGATATCGGTATGACGCAGAATATTCGGTATGCCAAAGCAATTGAATTTTTCATTATTTATTCAAGTATCGGCGATTCTGAACTTGGTGTATCCGCATCTGGTCCTATACGAGGTTCGAGTATCTCTGGGGTGAATCGAGTGGTGCTAGTTGCAGCTTTTACGCCATGGCACTTCGCCGTGTTGTCGGAAAGAACGGATAATGAGCCTATAGACGTTCTGAAGCAGGTGTAGTGGTTAGGTACACCACTTTGGAGATTTCATTAACTTTGGTTGGGCGAGGCGTGGCTTTGAAAAGTCCCTTTCAACGCGTTGGATCCGAAATGGTCTTGATAATGGGTATCCAAGTAAAAGTCGATAGCAGGAGGTGGCTGCGGCGGTAGCTGTGTGTATTTCGGAAGTATGCCCTAAAATTTAAGACAACATTAGCGGAAGTTGTGTGATTTTAAAATTTACCAGACAAGAATCTCTCGATATTGAAATCATAGCAGCGGCCATGAATATTATTCAGGACTTAAAGTAATATAAGGAATATAATCCCAAATCGATGGAGCTTGATAGAATAAATTTCCCCATCCCGGTACCGGGGCTCAGTGTACGAAAATTTCCGTTAATAATAACGATAGGGATCTACGCTCGCGCGAATACATTTATAAAAGCATAATTATGGCTAAATCGTTTACGCAGAGTTGCGTTTAAAACGTAAAGAGAACAACCCGTAATGCCACGTACAGGCACGGCATCAGCTTGTGCGTTCGTGTTCTGTAATTGTACCTGCAGTGGGTGCACTAAAAACGGTATAGATTCGCTTAAAACGCTCTGGGAATGTGTTTTTTCATCCGTAGCTTGCTGGAAGTGATAGCTAGCCTAGCTGGCGGGTGACGGAGTCTCGTATCTCTCTTTATCGTATAAGCCAGACAGTTGGGAGTATGCCTCACAATTCTCAGCTATAGGCAATCTATCAATTCTTCTTAGCATCACGTACGTAAGGATGACTAGAAAAAGAGTTACGCTTTAAATGAGATTAGCGGTACAAGGTGGGCTCACGTTATTCGATAACAAATTCAATTACCCTCGAGAGACGTACAGCGAGTTTGGCTTCCTGAATAGGACCAGAACTTATACGGGGAGCCGGGAATCGATGATAAAAACTTGTACAGCATAAAATTAGAATCAAGATTAATCACACGTAAGATGGTGAGGTCCGCGGATGGTCGAGCACCTATTATGTCATTTTATTTTTATTATTTGGTCACGCGCTGGTGTTGTACCGCGCTTGGACTGAGCCACTACGCCATAGAGTAAATGGAAAAGGTGGAGTCCAAAATCACGCTTTATATAAGACGGACAAAGGAACGAACGAACCGAAGAGCTAACGCGAGTTCTAAACCGAGTTCAGGGCATTCGCAGAAGTGAATTACGTTAACAAAGCATCACGCGAAATACCCCTGACATACGTATGTGTTTCATTTTCGACTTTACCTCGTAGTCCGCGATTGAAACTTTCAATTGGAACGAATCTACATCAAAGAAATAATTGACATGTTTCAGATCCGCGAATTACGAGAACTCTACGAAGACATGCGAGCTTTCCGAAATGGACCGTCTGACCGTTGCTGGTTCGAGCTCTTTCCACGTAGCAAACGGCGTCGACTACTTAGAAAACCACTGTGTAGACGAACCGATGAAACTTTGCGAATTCAAGAAACTTAGCGGACGTATATTGAAGACGGTGGACTCTGTTTACCAGGACGTAGGATCGGCCGATGAATGTCGCGAACTTTGCCTCAATTCACCCTTCCGTTGTCACTCCTATGACTACGGTGATACCGGGGACATGGTGTGCCGCCTAAGTCATCACTCTCGAGCAACACTCACAGACATCCAGGTAAGTCCTCGCTTAACACGTAATATCAAGGTTTGCTTCGCCGATTAACTCTTCGAGGGTATATATGGGGTACTCCACGTCAAACCAGCAAGCCCAAGACCCTCACTATTTCAGATTGACTTAATTATCATATATGATACTTGTTAGGGTTCAAAATGATCAAATTCATTCTTTCAATTTTTTATTATTTATCATACCTTCACAATGAGGAAAAAAAAAATTTATTGAAAATTACCAAAAAAATCATACGCACTCTGTGATTACCTAGAAACATTCTCCATCAAAGATCAAAGTGGAACTACGATGAACGACCGAGACAAAAAATGAATTGTTGAAAATTAGAAAAATCACGCCTGAACCATATGTATATCCTACGTTGAAATAATAAACTAATGACGTGTAGTACATACACTGGATGGCGCATTCGTATGCTGTGCATGGCCTCGGTGTGTCAAGAATACACAAACCGGTTAACGCCGTTTTGAAAGCCCCCAGAACGGTGCTGGACTTTAAAAAGAGATATATACTGTACGAACCAATTATAGATTATAATGAAAGTAATTCTGGACTGAATGGGTGGAAGAAAAACCGTTCATAAACAAGACGTTGAAATGAATTTCAGAATTGTTAGAAAATTTTTCAAATCCTCGTTAAATTACGTTGAGTGAATACGTGTCTTGAATTTCACGGTTCCATTCAGTTTGTTTACCAAAAAGTTGAATTTCATATTTCCACTGTACATAGAGAATGCACAAAATAATCAACCGCACCTGTGGAATCGGAGTTAGCTTAAACTCGTTAACAGACTTGTTGTTACTACGAAAGGCTTTTCCGCACTCTTACCCAGTGCGATACACACCCTGTTACATTAGTCATTCGGCCGGTAAATTTTTTACAGCTTTGTCAATTACAAAAAGAAGAAGAAAAAGATTACCCATTCTGAATCTCGCCATCCAATGTACCGTATGTTATATGCGTCAGGATGGTCAGGATTTCGATATATGTTATTACACGCGTTGTTTTTTGTGCAGGAACCTTATCTTGACATACCCGAAGGATCGACATACGAGCTGAGCTCTTGCTACAACGTAACGATAGATTGTCAAGCCGGTCAAATGGTGGCCCACATCCAAACCAGCAAACTTTTCAACGGTAAAGTGTACGCGAAGGGTTCACCGAATTCTTGTGTCCAAGATGTGCAGTCGAATCTGGAGTTTGAATTACGTATGGAGTACGACGACCTAGAGTGCAACGTTCGCCAACAAGGTCTTGGGAGATACATGAACGACATTGTTATCCAGCACCACGACACCATAGTGACTAGTTCAGATTTAGGACTCGCCATAACATGCCAATACGACCTGACCAACAAGACAGTATCGAATGAGGTAGACCTGGGCGTTCATGGCGAGATCACTCCGGCTCTTTCGGAGGAGGTGATCGTTGACTCACCGAATGTCGCGATGAAGATTACCGATCGCAGCGGAAACGACGTTGTACCTTCCGCCGAGGTCGGAGACCCGTTGGCTCTCAAGTTCCAGATACTGAACCCCAACAGCCCGTACGAGATCTTTGTCCGCGAGTTAGTTGCGATGGACGGCGTAGACTCCAGTGAGATCGTGCTCATCGACGCGCGTGGATGCCCCACCGATCACCTCATCATGGGGCCCCTCTACAAGTCGGCCAACTCTGGCAAGGTAGGCGTACCTGAGACATTATTCCTTTGCGTGGGACGTTGCATCCGATATGCAACCGGACAGGCGAATCGATCGATCGTTTCTTGAGAAGTATGAAAATTCCAATTTCTGCGGTCGCTTCAGGGTTCGAATAGGAGAGTAGGCATCCGTAAGATGCAGTGTTGGAAGAAAAATGTAGCCGCAAGTGAATCCGACCAATTATCGATGGCTGTACATTTTTGAATTCCTTCTCTAAATGGCGAAAATCCTCGAGTTTCAAAAATTGATGCAAAGGATTCACTGACCGAATTTCAGCCTCGTATATCAAGCCGTTCTTGAGTTATAATGCAGAAAGTAGAGCAAAATAAAACTCAATAAATCGTATTCTAAAGATTCGGGGGGGGGGGGGGGGGGGGGGGGGGGGTGCATTTCGTTTCGTGAATTTCCACCTCTCGTATGGCTGGAAATTTTCTTAAAGAATAAAGTTCTCAGGGGATGAAAAATGTTTCGACGGTTCCTAGCCGCTTTGATTTCATCGGCTATAATTATGCCGCAAATTGGAAATGACCTGCGCATGGGTTGAGCTGAGAGTAAATACAGTGAATACGTAATGCGGCATTCAGGTACTAGGAATGCGGTGATTAAAAATAAAAACCTGACTGACTATTTGCGGTAACGTATTGTTCTAACAAATTTACGAGTTCAGAGCGACCACGTGGAAGGTAAATTCTGTTGGTAAATTATCTTGAAAAAATTGTACAGTATTTGAGTAGCCCAAAGGCAGGTTTAGGTATTTTTTTAACTCACTTTCTTCACTTTCATCTCAATTTAATTACGAAAGAGATGAGAGCAGGCGGTACGGTACGTGTTTGTAAAGGTTTCGGAATAAAACTCAAAACCTAAGGTAAGAATGTTTGAATTCCTGGAAATTCGGAATAAAATTCGTTGCCGCGATGGCAGGCAGTTTTCCGGGGACGTTGGAAAAAGTTGAATAAATGCTAGAAGTATAGCTCTGCTATTGATTATCACGAAACTTGACAGCTAGTGCCTACAGCCTTATTATTTCAAGATAGAAATTCTAGCTCCTTTGTCGCTCCCGGCAAAGGTACGAGAATTGCGGCAGAAAATTTAATAGAAAGAAATAAGTTGAGGTAAATGAGAATGAAATGAAAGAAGAGGAAAGAAAAGAAACGGTATGCATAATCTATCCTATCGCGTAGCAGCGCCCAATGAAAGTCGACGAGAAACGAGCAGAGTTGTACATTCTCGTTAGCGGCTTCGCGTTCCACGTCATTTACTACAAAGAACACCACAATATTGCTTTATTAGAAAGTAATAACCAGGCGCCCGGCAAACAAAGAGAAAATTTATAACCGTAATGAGAAGATTACCGAAGCAATCGTTCTTGACTCGCCAGACATTTTGCGAATTGAAAATTCGCTCTTATCATTCCGCGAGTTGTGCGATATTTCAACGGTTCATCGAACTTCTGAAACCGTGATTTCTTAGTGTTTCTTTTAATTGCCTAACCGGAAGACCAATCGAATCGTTGGTTATTTCGCTCGTGAAATCAGCCCAGTTTTATTTATCAATGCATGAAGCCTTGGAGACTATCGCAGCTCCTCTGGTTTGAATTTGGCAAAAGTTTTACCGGGTATGTGTGTCACGTCTGGCGTAGAGCTCCCATTTTACAACCGGTTTGAATGAAATTGGAAACATTTCTCAGCCTTGCGTGTATCTTGGCTGAGTTTAAAAGTGGACAGAACCGAGTAGAGGGTTCAAAAGTTAGTAGCGTGTAATGAAAACGGACGTGTCCACAAATTCGCGTGGGTATTGCGGCAGCTCTGGAACCAAGAGAGACCGAGCTAGGACTGAGAAAAACGAGTTTCGTAAGTGAGTAATATCGTTTACGGCAAAGGCTAAGGTGATTCCCAAGATGCTCCGAGATGTTTCTTCTTATTACCGAATTGGGTTTGTTTCCCGATCCGCGAACAATTCTGCTTGAAATTAGCTAAAAATATTGAAAATTGGCGCTTATCATTAATCGTTCGGAAATTGCGAGTGGTGGATGAAATTTTAACCGCTCGTTAATAATTTTAAGCTATAGGTTTACCGATTTATTAGAAAGAACGTATTTTCACGAGTAGAAACGACTCGAGTTAAATACCGTATAAACTCGCGGATAAATATTATTTGAAAGCCTCCGTTACCCGCTCGACTAATTGGGCTGCACTTTGTGTTCGCGAAAAGTACACGTTTTATAGATATACACCAGCCACGTATGTGTCAGCCTATTAAACTCCCCCGCGGAATTCGGATTGCGCGCCAAATAACTTTGCGTAATTATTTCCCACTTCGGACACACAAGCAAAACTTCACCCACATTCACAAATGGGAACCAAATTTCTGATACAGTTATCCAATTGATTGCGGAACCGTTTTACCGATTTGGAATTATCAATGCGATTCGCGAGATCGAGAGACCCGTGAAAAAAGGAACAAATCTCAGCGCTTGGAAAAATGCTGATTGAATTATTATAGAAACAGTGTCGATGCGGGACGATTTCAATTCATGATAACTTGTTCCTGGTAAGATGCAAGGAGCTAACAACTTCTCTTCGTATTGGCGTAAATCAAATGATTGAATCATTGAAAAGAAGAGCCTGGATATGTATAAAATGAAATTCTATGAATTAGTTTCATTCCGAAATCGAGTGTATTCGATGAGTTCTATCAAAAAGAACAGACTTCATTTGACACAAGGTCACTCTAAAGATTGGAAAGTACGAAGATAATTGTCTTTTCGTATGTCCCGGCATCATAAATCTACAACTAACGATTTGTTTCAGATTCTGCTATCCCACTTCGACGCTTTCAAATTTCCGAGTTCTGAGGTGGTGCAATTCCGCGCTTTGGTAACTCCGTGCATACCAAGTTGTCCACCGGTGCAATGTGACCAGGAAGAATCAACGGGTGATCTGCGTTCCGTAATCTCATACGGTCGTCGTCGTCGTCGTGCAGTTTCTCAGTCGCGAGATGATCTCCTGGTCGTTCAGTCGATCCAGATAACGGATAAGTTCGGATTTGAGCGTGACGGTAAAACGGGTAACGCGACAGCAACCAAGGACACGATCTTCGTAGAATCTGAGTCTTCAGCCGGTGCAGTGTGCATCAATTTGGGCGAAGCGATTGTCGCCGGAACGGTCTTCCTCGTCGCTCAAATAGCCATTATCGCAGCATGGACCTTTACCTGGCAGCGACGTCGACAAATTCTAAAACACCAGGAGGCACTTTCGGTCTCTGTCTCAGTGCCAGGCATGCACACGGGTATTCCCGGGCGTGCAGACAGTCTCTGTAAGTTGTACGACGCTGGTTTTTCACGCCGATTCTAAACGGTGACCAGAATTCGGTCTGCCATTGATTACTAAAATCATATTATATAGTGACTGCTTTTGACCGAGGACGCGAATATCATTTTGTACTTGGATATCGAGACTTGCAACAGTAATTAGCGGGATAGTAACGCGTTCGGATATATTATTACGGTGAGTAGAAGTAATTTTGTTCGAATGGGACGACACGGATTGTCCCCTTCGAACAAAGCGGCAATCGTAAATAATTTACGTTCACTCTTCGTTCCTGAGTAATTTACTCGCGAATGGACAATGCGCGTTGTAATACCACGAAACAAGATCACTTTTGGCCGTATACTGAATTGGAGCGAGTTACAGAGAACCTCAATAAACGGGTCCACTTCCCTTCCTGATACAACGTATCTTCACTGCTGCTACATCGTCGAATTTAATCCAACGTTCACTGCTCTTCAAACATCCTAATTAGTAGCAAAAAAAAAGAAAAAAAAAAAAAAACAAAACAAATACACAACTGAATAAACCTAAAACGAAACAATGAATTCCTGGAAAGGCCAGTGCTGAAAGTATAAATGAGCGTAGCCGCAGTGAAAATCCTGAAAATCCTGAAAATCCTGAAAACTCGAAATTCCTATTTCCTTGTATCGCTTGGGGCTCACAAAGAAGAAGCGGGCAGTGAGAGTTCATCAATGAGTTTCCCCTTTAACTCAAATGTTTGTTGCGTACAAAAGCACATAGGTATAGAGGTTGGAGATATGGGTACGTCGACACGCATTCACGGGTCTGACGTCAGAGGTGATGGGGGTCGAGGTGTATTTGCAACGTACCACAGATTCTAATTAGCATTGGGAATCAAGCGTGATTATGCAGATGTCGGTAGAGTGGGATATCAAGGGAGTGGCAGAGTATAGAACACCTAGGGTTCTACCGGAGGGTGCATGCGCGTTAAGGGGCGGGCGCATAAGGTTAATTGCCTCTTGTGGCGGCATCTCCTCTGCCTGAGCCAAACACGCGAGGTGGTTAGATCCCCATGGGGTCAAGGGAGGGAGAGAGAGAGATAGAGAAAAGAGAGAGATAGGGAGAGAGAGATCCACCCCACTGGAGCAGTTGGATCGTATCAAGGATATCCCAGTCCGCCGAACCGTCTCTGTACCACTTTGAGCTTCACCGTGTGACCCCCGCGTACTCTTACGATTCGACCTTAGCCACCTCGCTACCACGCCAACCATATAAATCTGAACTCGCTCCAATGTAAGTGCTACCGCGTACTTGCCATTACTCAGCTGCAACAACAACTTGGACTTTCACACCTTTAACTTTCAGCTGAAAGTATATAACTATGTATAATTCTTGTTGTCGTTGTTGTGTTTGTTTTCGGAGTATCGTTCGCAATTGCGGTATCAAAATTTGACGGAATTTCTCGCTAGCATGTACATTATACATACATGACATGATCAGAGAATACGATCATTTTATAGTATTTAATTTCAACGATGTTTAAAGATAAGGTTTATATTTCGCTAAAGCTGAGGTATCACGTATCCAGCCTACTGCTTATTATGGTGAGAGGGTAGTGCCAATTATACGAGTTTGGCGGAAGACTATCTTGCCAAACACGTGTAATCAGTCTATGCGCTGCAAATTTACGTATGTACATGTATTACATACATGTACTATTAACCTGCGTACCCTGTTGTATTTTTATTATTATCATTATTAATATTATTATTTTTCACATGACACAGGTATGTATTGTCTGCAATATGAATAGTACACGTGTTTGTTACGCCCACTGCCTATCAATATCATACGCGGGGCGTATAATTCACGTAATATCACTTTTCATCGACTTGATCGAACCACGTTTATATTTTTTTAATTTTTTTAATTTTTTTTTTTTTTTCTCCACAAACGTTTGGTCCAAATCAATGGAAACTGTTTGTAATATTGTGCTATCGTCATTATTATGTTATTAATACAATTAATATTATTGAAAATTATATTATACACTCTATCATATATGTCATTTATATCATTATAATATTAATATTATTATAGATTTTTCATTTTTTTTTTTTATATATATTTTTTTTTATACTATAATTATTACTTATTAATATTCACGTTACGATGATAACTGTATTGAATATATATTATAAAGGTGAAACAAGACACGCGTACGAGAAAACCGATGCAGTCACTCGTGCAAGGTTAGAGTTCGTCTCGTCGCAGATGGTGAACGTGAGAGTGACGTTAAGAGTAAGAGTAATAGTGAACGAGCGGACGAGTAGATGTGGGTTAGGTAGAGATGAAGAGAAAATAAGGAAGAGGAGAAGAAGAAGAATAAAAAAAAAAAAAATGAAATAGAAATAGGAAAGTAAAGGAGTTGAAGCAGAAGAAGAAGAAGAAGAGTAGAAAAGACGACGAGTAGAGAGAGAGACGAAAGTATAATATTAGGCTCGAGGACGACCGCTTTTCCTCAAATTGGACTTCGTGGCGTCAGTTTGCATGAATACTTCTTTGTGCGAATCTTTTCAAAATGAGTGTTTTTTGAGCAGTCTCTTTTTCTATACATAGATATTATACATAGAGAAAGTAACTGCCAAATGCCTGAATGTAGACGTCGGTGCTTGTCCTCGAGCCTGAGGTGCGCGCCTAGCTGTCCAAGTTCGTGGAGGCTTGGAATACGCCCGAGTCTGCTCTGTACCCTGACAAGCTTGTATTTTTTTTTTTTCTCTCTCTCCTCCTTTCAACCTCCCTTTTAGTCCCTGCCACCAGTCTGCCGTCTCCCGTCAACCTTTTCCCTCCGACTCTAGGGAAGCCACTTTCCGTGTAACTCCACCAGATTAAACTATTTTAATCATCTCAACAGCCGTCACGTACAGAGCCGACCCGGCGACCGAGCGTCCATATCGTGCCGCACCAAGTACTGCTTATTTATTTTTATATCACGTGCGTTGTTTTTCACCATCGCGTATTACACGATGACAATATACACTACACGATGCATTGCGATATATATATAAATATACTATATATTATATGTATTAAATTAAGGGTAATTCTATGAATAATTTTCGTAACATTTCATTTGTGTGTGTTGACTTTTTTTTTATTTTTCATTTTTTTCTGTTTTATACTTACCGAGTTTGCTTACTGAAACGAATTTTACGTACGTGTCCATTACCAGGTCATTGTACGTACATACATATATATAAGTACACGCTATAATGTGGTAAAGCGAAATAAACTCATTTTCTAACGAACGTTATCGTCGCCTTATTATGTGTTTCTCAAACCTAAACCCTCATCCCTGCAGGTTTCATCCGACAACCATAACCATATAACTATAATCCCGTTTCACCGCGTTCTAGACGGTCATATATCGCATGAGCGCCAGCTTTTCCACGTTGGGGGAAATCCACTCGGAAAAGCTGGATTTTTATAACCCAATGTATACCTATAAGGACGAGGGAAATAAAATACCAGAGAACTATACCATCCTGTAAAGACGAGATCAGAGAGACTCGTATCAAATTTTATATAGGTATATGTAATTGGCTGGACTAAGGTCGCGTCTCGCTAGTGCCTACACAATTAATGAACTTTCCACGATTACATCGGTCCGAGTACGACGATCCATTTCCACTTCGTCTGCGGACGAATCAATTTCTAACCGAAGACCGTTTCAATGCTCCTTTTTCGAAGTGGTAGCGGTAGTAGTCAGGATAGGAAGTGTGTTTCCAGCAGTTGGACAAGGGAAGAGAGCCAGAGACTGAATAGGAGTAAAAGAGAAGAAGCGACGAGGACGTGGAGGAAGAGGAAGAGGAAGAGGAAGAGGATGATTCGCAGGTTCCTGGTTCACGGCAATATCAACAGGAGGAGAAAATATCACTAGAGTTTGCCGAGTGGCTGAGTACCTCCACCACAAGGTTATCGACCCAACTAAGCGAACGCTATAGTTGCTTAACGTCAAAGATTTGATAGGTTCCTAGTTTTTCTGGAGATTGCTGCAATGGTGACGAGGCAATGACTAGCTGCCGACATCGGATGACTTCGAAGACTGCACCAACGTCCTTCGGCATACGCCAAGCGACCCTGTCCTCTTATGCGACCTCCTAGACTCGAATAGCACTCGGTATAGTCGCGATATTCTAGCCCGCAATTTACCTCGGAGAATAACGCGCCCGCTATTATTACTTGCTCATCTAGGTAGGTGGGTACATACTCTGCCTTAGTAGGTGTGAGGGTGTAATAGTGGTTGAGTTCACACTGATAATCGTGGTTACTCGCGGTTGGATAGAAAAATATTTATGATTAAGGCACTTACAGTGTAGAGAGGAAGCTAAGCAGCCGCAGGAAAACTAAGCTGTAGGTATAGTAGCCGAGTAACCGAGTGCATCGTTATTATTTCATAGATAAATATCTCTCGTTTTTCTATTTGTCGGTGAGAAAAGAAAAATTTCAACGAACAGCTATTGAATTCTATGGTATAGAACAACGTTTTAACGTGTCGATTCCAGCTCTAAGCATCGGAAGTATATTGGGTGTGGAATATTGACAGGTTTCAAGAGGTAATTTGAGAGACAGTTTTTCAATGATCAACCTTTATTGCACAAGTTCGCGTGGTCCTTTGAAGTATAATGAATTAAAAGTTCGGAATTCTCTGCCATCGGCTTTCATAGTTTAATGAAACTAGCTAATGAAAGTGGGTTGATGAGAAATTCTTTCTGGACACACCGGAACTTTGATAATATGTACCCACTTTTAAGTGAGAACGAAGTAAACGTAGAGCTAAAAGTTTAAATCTTGATGAATGTTGCGCCGATCCTCATTCGTTCACCTATCTTGTCGCAGAAAACGGAAAGTAAGAATACGCGATTCTCTTCGACGTGGAACTAGCTGAAAGATAGTAATTCAGAAACTATTCCATTCCTCACCCAAAGTTGTTTGCATCCATCTTGAAGATGAATAAATTTTCAAATCTAGCTGCTGCGGATCTTCCACTTTAGCAGATGGCGTAGTTGACGATGCTTAGAAAACGCTCTATGAGTGAGATTATTAGACAGTGCATTACTCGGTTCAACTCGCCACCACTCAAGCATAGTTCTCAGAACGTGCCAAGGAGCTATGTCGCGTGCAATGTGGCGTACAGATGCAACGACACTCTAATGTCAACCACCAACGAAGTCTTCGTCTGAAAATAGGACATGTACGAATAGGTGTCTACACCGTGTATGGGGATGTAGCAGTGACATTTGATGGGACAATGCGGGGCTCAGCGAAGCCTCTGTACCCATATAATACATTCGTCCCTAACTTGAGGAGGTGGATGGTTTATGTGCACTACTATACAGGTAGGTATAGAAACATGAGATTTGCTTAGTGATTTGCGTTTTGCCGTATGATTGAAAATTGGATTTATTAGACCGAATTTCCCCACGGACTGTGACATCGCGCGGTCATTATTCACTCAACGTCGGGCACCGTGGAAGGCCAGAGAGAAGGTCTTAGGTGTAATGCGGAGCCATTTATCAAAAGGCAAACCCGCACGATCGACAGTTCCCCGGGGCTTTAGGGTAGGGTGCCAAATTCCGCGTCTCCTCCTGACCACCAGGCCCGTCTATCCAAAGGCAATTATACATTTATTAACCCTCCCAATATCGATCGACTATTTCTGCTCCAAGGAGTCTGCAGGCTTGACTCTCGACGATGGCTCACTTTCTGACACTCTTCTTTCTAGCCTAATGACGGAATCGGATTGAGCATTGGGTGAACCAAGCATTCGCCGCTATTTGAGATGAGCGTGAAAGGAGGTGGTCTGTAGTTCAGGATCAGGACCCGCATTCCCAGGGGGTAAATGCTTCCTTGAACTCTGGTTCGATTTGTAGGTACTGCGGGTGTATCGCCACCCAAAAGCGAACGAGCAACATATCTCTTTTCTCCGCATCTGTTTCCAAGGACCGTATGTCTTTCTGTATACGCTTTCGGGGGCGAGTGTTTCTCGAGTAGGTATATCGATTTTAGCTTGGGAGAAAAAAATCCTGAACCATGGCAAAGGAATTAGCGACAGAGATGGCGCGCCACGATTCTATTTTCAGTAAAGAGCGAGGTAGTCCTTTGTTGAGCCATACCGCACCAGCCTCGATATCAGAGACCGCGATTTTTACTTCTTCCTCCTCGCGCAGGGAGAGATAAGCGAAGTAAATAATAACCACCCTGTCCTCTTTTTCTCCTGCTTTTCAGTAGCACACCACCCAAGTGCCTCGCAGCTTTCTTAGTATTTTCCACCCAACTGGGAGCCTGTCTCCTTTGAACTTGACGCTGATAAACACACAGCTGGGAGCGCGGAGCAAACTCTGGTGATTTTACGCTCAAACCCGGCCGAAATGAAATTGCTCTCGTACCCGAACGACAACTTTAAACACCGATTCAAACTCGGCTCGTTTGCGAAGCGGATTGTAAATCGAGCAGATCCGCAGTTTAATAAGTTTACGTACCCGTACCTAGCAAACTATACATATACTTATACACCGGCAGCTTCCGTCGTACCTGTACTTTTAATCTTGCCCGATCTACCGTCGCGCATGTCGTCAGGGTGGAAGCTGCCTCGATCGAAAACAATAGCGGATGCACCAGGATAACAAGGATAACCAGGATAAAGGATGCTTTTCACGCGCAACGCCGCGAGGTCAGGGTTTGTCTCTTTTATACTTGCATCATCGAAATAATCTACCTTCAAGATCTAAATGTCGCAGCTATAGTCATCTAGAATCCATTGTTTCGCCAGCCGAGTCGCGTTTACCACACATGTAGCTATACCTATTGATACGGTTGGAATACCTACGCGGTGTTCTCGCTCGAGCGGGACTCTTTTCCACCTCCAGGTCACCGCATTCAACGCCTTTTTGCGCCTTAGAATCCGTATTCCGACCCCCAACGACTAATCCCAACTTGTATACTCCAATTTTGAGTGGCCCAAGGTATGCCTCATTCCAAAAATACGATGAAGAATTGAATCGGAAAACGAGGGCGCTTTTCGAAAATGACAAGATATGAATAAAAGTTGTTAATTTGTTGAATTCCAGTCTTTATTTTGGGCCTTCAGGGTGGGCTAGCACCTATTCACAGCTATTTTTGATTTCTAGCTGAATAATAGAACTCGCAACAAACACAGAAGGCTGTAGGGTCCGCTTTATTCGGCACCTATACCGAGAAGTTTCGCCTTCGGAAACTTGAAAATCTGAAGTTTGGCGCGGAAGCACCGAAATTAGAGAGTCCAATGAGAAGATCAAATCACGCGTATCTGAGTAAAAGCTTTGATTGATTCGTATTCCAGCTTTAGCGGGTGGTTGGGCATACCTGAAGCGTAATATGGACTACCTTTATAAATTTTGACAACTGTACGCGGTGTCGACACTTACTTCTATTCAGTAATTTGGAACAAAAGCGCCTCAAGCCTTCCGCTTTCAAAGCTGAATTATAACGCAATAGCGATACTTACAATCGTTGAAACGTGAAACGATTATTTCTTAACTCAGAATAAGCCCCCATCAAAAGAAAGCCTCCTCATTCTCTTTTAATACAGCTTCATGAGATTATACAAAAATTAAATCATTTTTGGGTCACTTCACGCGAACCGTACGAGTCTTCGATCTCAGGCTTTTCTATACTTGGGAGCATTTCTTTCGATAAAGTTAGATGGATCACATTTTGACAAAAATCGACCCCGAAATGATACCAGCTAAATTTAAACATCAGATTTTTTACAGTGCAGACTATCAGGGAAGACTTCTCGGATTGCTCCGGATATTGTAGCGTCCAATTCACCGAGTACCAGGGGTTTTGAATGTCAGTAAAGTCTTCTTGCCTCTTTCAAGAATTTTGGGCGCGTTAAGAGATGAGATATTTCCGAGAGTACACGTAGTTTCGCAACTTTCTTTTCAACATTTTTGATGAAATACATTTATTTTTAGAGGGCATCTCGAATGACATTAAATAATTGTACCCTTACAAGAAAAAATTTGATGAAAGTATACATGTTCTCCTGGGTGAGATTGGAGAAAAAAGTTTATCACCTATACACGGATCACTCTAATGGAGGCGGTGAATAAAATTAATTTGACTTGCATTGTCTGGATGAAAAAGTGTCGAAAGAAATCGAGATAATAGTGAACCGAGAGCAGAGGATCTTCGTCATTCTTTGAGAGCCAGTTATTATATATAGCCATTGAACATCTCGAGTCGTGCTCTCACGCTCAGACGTAGTTTTTTTTTTTTTTTTCTTTTCTTTCTAAATGCCTTATAAAACTCACCGCAGTTACAAAACACGAGCTCAAGAACCCGTGCATGTGTGCGGTACTAAAAATTCAATATGGCCAAGTAACGTCGCCTATTTACTCGAGAGTGGAAAAAGGTGGAATTATTTATTAGGGTAAGATAAATCTGGGCATGTTAGCTGAATGCAAAATTTAAAGAGGCAGGTCCGCCGATCGTTTCTACGCCGGTATAACGATCATTAGTGGCCTAAGCTTTTATTAGGGGATAGATGACAATATGTTACAGGAGCGGTTCTCCTCCGCAGATGATTTCCCGTGGGATTCTGGATCCCACCCCATCCAGTCAGTCGAGTAACTTTCCAACGTTAGCTACCACTTTTTCTTTTTACCCGCACTGATCTCGAAGAGTAGGATATTAACCGAACTAAAATTCTGAACGTAGATGCAAAGTTGTAGGACGCCTTCCAAAATATATTACTCGCAGAGTATAAAAAGTTCTCCAATCACGTATATATATCCATGGATCAAGTTTTATCTCGGACGTAAATATTATTCCCAAATGGAATTCAAATTAATATATATCCTCACCCACGATCCAGACTTCATAATATCAAGCTACACATTATCAAACTTTGATTAATAGTGACGTCGTTTGGGTTTGAGAACTGCGTTACTTCATCAAAGAAGAATACAGAAAATAATATAAAAAAATCTACAGCCATCGATTCCGGCTTCTAACGTGCTGATGATCTGGTCTTGTAGGATAAAGCGAAACAACCTCCCAAATCTAAGCTAGCCGAATCGAGTATAATTCCTACGAGAGTAACCAAGCACTTTCGAGGGTCTGCCACACTTAACACCCTCTCAAATGCTCTCAAACGACGGCGAGATTGTATCGCCCAGGGAAATACCCTCCTACGTATACGCGTGCGAGTGTGTGTAGATATATGGATGCACGCGTGCATATGTTCCGCGATATCTGATGGCCTGTACATTTTATGAACGTCTTTCATCCTGATGTTTGCCGTTTTTCTCGTCATCTTTCAATTACAATCGTGATTCGAGTCTCCGGGACAAATTGGTGTCACAGAAAACGAAACCGAACAATTCATTTCTATTCCCGATGTTTTTTCGCTTTTTGGAAAAATCCCAAAGGATCTTCGAGGCGATTTATTTGTTTTGAAAAATTCTAAGTCCTCTGTTTCCGCGCTTTGAATTTTCTCTCTTCCTTTTTCGACCACTACTGTAGACGTAGGTAGGTACAGTTTTCTCTAAGTGATTTACACCACTCTCTGTTCGAGTCAGTATTTTACCTATTCCACTTCCTGCGCTTTGGTAATAGTTGGTAGACGCCGGGTTAGCCAAGCCAGAGAACCGCAGTCGAGTCGGTTTTCGGGTAATTTTTTCTCACTGGTGTCAACCCTATTTAACGTCAGGATTGTCCTGTTCCGAAATCAGGTTATCCTACGCAGAAACCTCTTTGGCATTTTCGAGAAAAAAGTCAAGAGAATAGCGAAATTTTAGTGGTTTGAAAGAACATGTGACTATGAAGCCCGAATTTTTTCAGATACTGCGGGGTTTGAACAAACATTCGGTATATTTTTTTCAGAGTTTGTATTTTTCGATTCATCCCTCTGCCGTCCCATCCATCTCTTAAATTATTATTATTGTTTTTTTTTTTTTTACATGTTTGGTTGCTACGGCTCTAATGATATATTTCGCGGATCAGAGATTCGATATTTCGTGCCAATTATACGAGCGAGAATATCAGGTCGAAAATAGGAAAATTACGGTATTTTAATTGAATGAAAAAACAAATCAACAGCGCGGAGATTGTACACAATAAATTCAAATTAGAGAATTTTTAAGCTTCAGAAAACTCGAGCGATGTTGATGTAAAAATTGAACGCTGTTGCCCATTGAAAAAGCACAGCGTTAAAAAAGCATTTGATAATAAAAAACAAAGGGAAAAATGAAAAAAATAAAGAGGGAAAAACTCACAATCGTTTCGCACAATTTCTCGAACACGTATATATATACTGCAGTATTGTAGGTATACCGATGACAGTCGCTGTGAAAATAGAACATATCCACTGCAGAACGAAATATCAGTTGAAAAATTACGAAGCCACATTCCTCGAAATGCAATAATATGGGCAATATTTCATCCCATGATAATATTTCGGCTCGTTCAAATGGGAATCGACGATGAGTCAAATATGGACGATCTAATTGGCCCATATCGAGCGTTCGATCACAAACGCGTACCTGCCATATGACAATTGCAGTGACTGTAGAATAGAGTTATAGTTTGCATATCGGAGAAGGTTACGGTTACAATAAATGAGTTGTATGAATAAAAGAAGTAAAGAAAAGGTCTGAAAATTGGAAAAAAAATGTCTGAGAATTTCTGGCCTAGGTAGGTTGCAAAATGAAAATGAAAATTATGGTGTTTTTCGCAAGGATCTCGATGAAAATTTGCCGTTTTAAAAACTGTACAATGCCAGTCATACTTACATCGGTGTAATCCAAGTGCACATAATTCCTCGCCGTTTGCGTAAAACAAAATTATTACTCTGCATACATACCAATGCAAAGCTCGTAAGCCTTGTCTCCTTTATTTGGATTACGCCGTTCTAAAACGTGTTTTTCCACGATGGTCCCTTTAAAGCACATAAATAATCGGGGGCATAAAAATTGTTCGTAGAGAATTTTCGCCACTCGGCAACAACTGCCAGAAAATGCTTTATACCTTTTTTACCCCATACTCCTCTTTTTTGATACGAATCTACGTCCATTTGAAACGAGCGACCCTTTACGTAGCGACCACCAATAACAGCATAACGACACAGAGCCAAATGGTTGAACCATTACCGTGCCAATATTACCTGTTCGACTGAATTATTGTGGCCAGCGTGCGAAATGTCTACCATCATCGATATTGAATCAGAGGAGTCTGGGGAAAAAAAATATATATATACATAGCGTGAACCGATCGCGCGCACAAAGTCCTAATTTTGCGTGGTTGTATTCAATATATAAATGCAGCCCGATGATTGCGATCGTTTCTATATATTTCCACTGCAACTGCAGCAACCGTCTGCCATACTATTCCTTTCTTTATAGTTATTTGAAGTTATTTTCATTTTATTCATATGCCGTTAATTTTTATTATCACTCAACGTACTCCACAGGTCCACGTTTCATTATTCATTGAATTTTTCATACCGATCGCGAGTCTTGGTTTCACGTACGTAACGAGCCTCCGGAAATTAAAGACGAAAAAAAAAAATCTAACCGGTTACAATTTTTGTTCAGCGAGGATTTGATGACCGCAAGTGAATCGTCACCCACGCGTGAAAACGCCTCCTCTATATTATTCAGTTGAAACTTTTCGAATAAACTAAAACTGCAGTCTTGATAACGATCAGATATTACCGAAATATCGTTGATTCATTTTTTTTTTTTTACGGGAAGTTCTTGCAGCGTTGACTTTGTGCATTTTATTTAATTAAAATTGTCATCCCCCCGCTCAACGATGAACATTCTTCTTATTTTCTTCTTTTTTTTTTTTTTTTTTCTTTTTGGGAACTGTTAAAAGCTATCGTTCAGGAAATACGATTACGCAGATAATATGAAAATGAAGACTATCCAAGGTATTCGTATACATATAACTTAGCCCGCTAGCCCCTGCCTAGCGAGTTTAAAAATCAATAAGCTCCTTACCGCCGCGACAAAAGTTGGTGCTAAATTGGAAATCGATATTTCAATTCATTTCACGATTAATTAATTAAAGCTTGTCGTGAAGAGAAGAGAAGTAAGGCTTGTCCAAGGATTTTACCCCTGACTTTTACTTTTTCGAACGGAATGATATTTTCAGCGTATCTTAAGGAGTATAGCAATCCACGTGTGATAATTCCAACGCCATATATGAATGCAGAAAAATTTACAGTCAAAGTCTGTATTGCCACATAGAACATTGAATCTTGGCGTTGGGAGTAATCTGAAGTTGGTAACTAACTAACTCGAAGTGAAAAATAAAAAGAAAAAAAAAAGTTTTCCTCGTTGGCAGGGAGTCCGTAGTAGAGGTAGATTTCGGAACGATTTCCTACCCACTTCGGGTAGCGTAATTTATTGGAAACGATTTGTGGCAATTGATCCTGGGATCGGGAACAAAAAGAACAATTTTACTTACCGTCGAAATCGATCGCCGCAACCAAACCAAAGTTGTAACTACCCGGAGTAAATTCAGCTGGAATTACTTCCGATCAGCTTGATAATTTCCCTCGGCCAGAAAACATGTTCGAGTTCTTGTTCGCCAGACCGATGTCGACATTACTAACCTTTGGTCAACCTCATCGTCGAAACTTTATGGTCAAACGAAAAGGGCCACCCAAAGCTGGACCCATCATTCAAGATCGCATATGTATATTATTTCTATCCATATATTTGATTGAGCACACGTTCGCTTTCATCAATTTTATTACTTTCATTATTGATCTATTCTTTATTTTATCTGTAAGCTGATACTCGGCTTGAAATATACTATGAGACAAGTATATGCATATACGCAGAGGGAATTCGCCTGGAGGTTCTGGTGCAGTCGGTTGATCAGCCTCTTGGCTCGGCTGTCACGACGTACTACTATATTAATGTTATTTGCGTTTATCGGACGCAACGCCGCGTCGACCTTGTTCTTCATCATCATGTCACTTTGACAGATGTGAAAAAAAAAAAGAAGAAAAATACTATAAAAAAGACT
Organism: Tenthredo scrophulariae; assembly: GCA_963978835.1. Classification (NCBI taxonomy): domain Eukaryota; kingdom Metazoa; phylum Arthropoda; class Insecta; order Hymenoptera; family Tenthredinidae; genus Tenthredo; species Tenthredo scrophulariae. Next base: position 16,541,033 of record OZ022230.1, on the reverse strand, counting down.
CACTACTTATTAAAACTTTTCTTTACCCTCCGCGCGGTCCATTATAATTGAATCAGTTGAGTACCTACTGCGGAATGAGTCCAAGTCGCTATTCTCCTCCCTCGTACTTTTCGTACTCCCAGACTCGCGTTTCGTCTGGAACGGAGACCAAGTGACCGAGGAATTTCGCTTTTTGCATAATTACTAGTCAACGCGAATTAACTCGGCTCATATCAACCGTTCGAGCATAATCCAGCTCCTTATTTCGTCTACAAAGCCTCTGGTTGAAGCTTGGGAATGTCTGTTTAAAAAATTAGGTATAGGTACCTACCTATCTACCCCTCAACAAGGAGGTGTCCTCTTTCGTTCTTGGTATAACTTTTCAAGCCCGTTCGAATTCGCTCGATTAGCTTTACGAGCGCCCAGGACATTGTTCGATCAGTTCGTGGGTGTGGATGCCGTTTCACCACAAACGTGTGCTACTTGCGTCTACCATCCTATAGAGTAATTCTTACCGCTGATGATCGTTTCTGGAATAAAGTGGCGCGGAGGAAACGAGTGTGTACTGCACCCGTATATTACCGGAGTATGATGGCTTCTGTTTAATTAAGTTCCCATGCCGGTTATTACCAGGCTATACAATATTTTTATACGACGTCAGAGTAAATAGTACGAGATTCCCACCCCCGTATCTACCTTCGCGTTATTCGTTGCCTGATGCGATTGTTATTACCTCGCAAGTAATCACGTTTCACATTACCAATCCGTCCCTCAACCGTTCGTTTAACCATCTCACGGAAAAGAAATATGCATCAAATACCACCACACGTATGGGGAAATTGTTTTGGCGTATTGTGGTGGCGATTGGACGTCTGCCGGAAGACTATCTACCACATTGTTCATCAATTGGGTGATAATCGTTTTGTCCTATAATTTGGTTGCACCATGGGTCGTCGGTTATCTAGGCATATCGTGATAGCGGATTAAACGAGGCAATTTCATGGGATAATTAATCATTCGATAATATGTCGAGTACGATCTCATCAATAGGTTCGAAGCTTAATCGTAAGCTTGGTAAATACCATTTGATATCTATATCCAGCGTGATGATAATCAGAGGCCATGATTAGTACCGACGAACTTATCGGATTGAGACGCTGACGATAAGTCGAGGTAAGAAATTAACTGGATCGAATTCAAGTGACTGAAATCCTTTTGACATTATCCTATTACAACGGGGTAGGTATTTAATCAGATTTCCAAGAATTCTCGGTATCTACGAGTTATCTGAGATTGAGAAGAATCACGATGTGGAAGAAACGAGCGGTGCTTGAATGCCAGAGAGGAAAAACCGTCGTAAGAAATCATCAAAAGATATAGACTCTCAAATTCAATGTTGACTCTCGTCACGGAGATCCGCTATTGATGATTCATGATCAGAATACATCCTACCTCGAGGTAATTGGATCAATAACGCGGTAGGCACTTGTTTGAATTTTCTTTTATGATTAGGTAATATTTTTTAGTGCCAGTATCGAGATCCCGAATTTTGTCCTGGCGGGTAATATGAAAACACAAAGACGGAGTTCAAAGGAAGTTATTTTACTCCTACGTATCATTATCCGTGATACATCAGAGCGGCCATAAAATCCGTTTTATACTTAAAAAGTATTCCTGGGATGCATGACATGTGTCAAAGACAAAAACAAAATCAATGGACGAAAGGATCCGCAGCTTCTTTATCGATTTGAAAACCTTTCTCGATGTGGTTTTCCATTTTGAATGATGTGTTTCTTGTCGGAATTCGACCACCCTGTATACACGCGGGAGATACATACATCTATGGCCCTCATAGAACGGTGAAGTGAAGTAAGTTTCACCCGGGACGGGAAGCTGCAATCACGAGTGGCTTCCTCTCCGCAAAGCGGGAGTGTGACTTCGAGAAACTCGATTACGGAGTATGACTCACGCCGCATTTGCCATTAAATCGTAATATTATACTAATCAACCGGCGCAGTTTGAGAATATCTCAGTGGTAACTGCAGGTGCTACAAGACTGCAGGATTGCCGGTACAATGGCGCGGTTTTAACCGAGTTCTATATTCGTCGCGGTTTACGTATGGGGAAAACTTCTGCGTGGAGGTTTAGAATCCCGAAATCCTAAAATCTACTCCTAAAATATATAACCTCAACCGATAAGGGAGGTCAATGTGTGAAACACACACGCGTAAATTCGACGTAGCAAGGCCATCCACCCTGCGAAAGGGTTAAAACCCTCCCGCTTCTATTGGCCTTTCCGGATTACGCACGAAATCAAGCGGGTTTCGCGCGAACGCCGGAAATGCCAGGGGTGCCGGAATTTGGGGATTTTGAAAGCGCGTCGCGAGGAATTCTATCGATTACGATTAATCTTCGAACGTGAGGGAAAATTAGCACTAATCTATGCTGAATGCGGTGGTCACATACCGGCGCTCGATTCACGTAGTAGAAAATGATTTATTTTTTATTAAATCAATTTCATCACACCGTCGTACCACAAGGGACTTATACCAGGTTCTCAAATCCTGACGATCTGGCGTACCTACTATAAACGTCAGCACATTCGCGTCGATTGACGCATGCTGCAGCTGTTGACGTTTATGAAAAGGGATTTAGACCGATATCATTTTGCGGCGTGGTGGAAGGGCACCGGGAAAACATAGTCTGCAGACGGCAATTTCCGGTGTGTTAATAAAATAATCTTCTAGCTCAGTCGTTTTAGCTTATAGCGCATCCAGGATTCGAAGCGAGGGACAAATTTTCGATTACATAACACTTTCGAGTATAAATTAAACCAATAAACGAATTGGGATAAAGAATATTGCGAAGGTATGGTGGCGGCGTTAGCGAGCTATGGGAAGATGTCGAACACAAAACCCCACTCAGTTGGGACAATGAAAAACAAATCAATTTAGAGTTGAAAATATAACCGGGGCGCTTCTAATTTCCGATTTAATTAACAACTCGCGACGGGTTTGTTCTGGGTTATAGAGTTGGCGGTGGGAGTAGTCGAGACTGTGGGGGTTAAGGCGGGGGAAGAATGGTGAATTAAACGAGTCCTGGGGAACGGAACTCGACGAAGTACGCGAATAAGACGACGACGAAGAAACGATTAGTAAACAAACTTGAGAGACCGGAATCCCCACGCGGCCCCTCGCAACTCCTTTCGCCTCGGATTGCCATCCGCCACCCTCTACTGCTCAGGCAAAACTTTCTCATACGCCTGCAGGACCAGCCCGGGTGTTAGCTATTGACTATTAATGAAATTAATTGCAATTTAATGGAAATTTACTCGCCTATGGAAATTTTTCTTTTATTCAACCGGTAAGTGACCGGAGATATGCCTGAACCTGAAATGCAATCGAAATCGGAATCGAAATTTGAATTCAATTAAAAATAGTATGTGGCATACAACCATAAAGTAATGTGGGAGGCTTTTAAGGGCTCGGAAGTCTGTATGAAGCGTGAAAACGGAACTGACATTCGGTCACCCGTGCCCTGGGGTATAATTTTGGCCAGAAATTTAACAACGGAATACTGGTAGACGGGGTACAAATCCTACGGATGAGTCGAGATCCAGTAGCGTGTTGTAGAGCACGTCCAGGAGCTAGGCGGCTCTTCCGGCAGGTTTTCAGAGCCGGAAATTCCCAACTTTGTCGGAGCTAAGCCATTTACACCCACACAGAGAAGGAACGAGGCGATGAACACCATATCTGTCAACTCGAGTAGCGATTCAAAGATCTGCAAGCTCTCAAAGCAGCAGGATGTCGCGAGGAGGAAAAAAAGGAAGAAAAAAAAAGTCAACTACAAGTTTACCTAATACTGGCAGGGTCTTATTTATTTTCGGTAAATATACTTCAAAGAAGCCTGAACTGACGAGACTGGAGACGAAAGGACAAGTATAAATTGAAAAAGTTTTCGAGTTGAAAATAATCACGAATTTTATAAGGCTATACTCGAAAAAAACATTTTACCGTTCCGCAACTATATCTGGCAACTTCTTCCTGAATTCGTTCCCTAGAATATATATACCTCGAAATAACTTGTTTTATGGAAAAAATACATGACTGTCCCTATCCCTATCCTATCCTCGACGAGGCCTAAAGTTAGCTTCTTTGAAATTTGTAAGTTTTTCTGTGTGCAATAGGTTTAAAAATATTTCGTGGAGTGAGCCCCTTGTGATTTGACTGAAAATAAGAAACCGCAGTTCGTGAGAATCAATGAGTGGAATCGAGATGGAGAATAAATCAGGATTATTGACCATTTTCAGTTTATGAGTCAACTTCTTTACTCAGCTATTAGATCACAGATGGATATAGAAAAGAGGGTGACGTTTCCCTCGGTTCCAAAAGGCCGTTCATTCAAGCGAGATGAATTTTTTTTTCTCTTCAACTTCTTCAAACAACGGTCATCCTCTCAAAGTGGAAGTAGCTGTTAACGAACTTAGCCAAAAAGTACAAAAGCTTTCTTGAAGCAACGGAGTCAACGAAGCGCGACGAAGTCAACTGTGACAACTTACTGTAACAGGGACCTAAAATATTTTCTCGGCTTTCCCGAGGGGAAGGAAGAGGAAAATAAGGGACTAAGGGATGGCGTGGAAAAGCTGAGGAAGCAAAATAAAGTAGAGAGGATTTTTTCTTCCTTTTTCATCAGCATTTTGCTCATACCATATATATTATGTATATTAAAGCTACTTACATAAACCAGCGATTGGGGCTGCATAATTTCCCTTCAAATTAAATGCATCGATTGCCTTGTTGTTCACGATCATTTGGCAATGCGTTTTTGAAACATTTTTTTTTTTCATATTTTCGGTGCTATAAACCAGCCACATCTCTTTTTTCTTCTTTGAACATAAATTAATACACAATAAAACGAGCCCTTTGTTCATTGTCACAAATCCCCGTGGTTTTGGTGTTGCTGTAACTGGCGTGCTGCGTGTATCCATTATATCGAAGTATTGTGTACTCGTCTCCAGTTTGACACTTTTCAAAACGCTTCTGATTGTGGTTCAAATTTGAGTGAGTATTGTTCAACCCCAAAGTCTAGCAGGGCGATAACAGATCCATACATATTGCATCTCGATATTTTCCCACGCCAATAACCTGGCTGCTCTAGTTCAAAACAGCAAATCTTGAATAGGGACGAAAAATTGCCGTCAATTGCTGCGAAAAGGATTTTCAATGATTGGCAGCTTTTTCGAAAGGGATCTGTCGTTCGCCATCAGTCGAACATGAAACAGGGGTTGAAATATACCAAACTCTGAATTGGCAGATTATTTGCACACCTACTATTTTGACATGTGAGACAGCCAAGTCAAATATTGGATTCGTAGCAAATTTCGTTTGGGAGATATGAAACCGCAACTTTTCTTCCGATAAAATCGCGATGAATCCGTAAATATGGATTTTTCTCTGTTTTAATGACAGGAACCATTGCAAGTATGTACATACATCACTCGGTGTAAATGTTTCCTATGTAAAATTGGAGAGATATATTTCGAACCTTGCTATAAGTTTTCAGGGTGGTAGATGACGGATGTGAAAAATTATTCACAGTGAAAGGCACGTTTCATAGTTACACTATCGGAATGATTGATTTTGAAAAAGTGTTTTCAGCCCACCCTATTTGGGTAGGATTTTGAGTTTAATCAGAGTATCCTGAAATGCGTAATTCACAGTTGTAACACTGACGTTAATTTTTATCAAAAGCTAAATGGGTTGCGGGTTAAAGTTATCGGAATTTTACTTCTTGAAAGTGTATTTTCCTCAAGATTTCAAGGGGCAGAATCGAAAGAAAGAGAAGTATCTAGAAAGAGAACAAAGCCCGTGAAGAATGCATTACTTTGCTGGCGATCGGGTATCGAAAAATGTGAGCCAAGGGAAAGAGGAAAAAACGAAAAAAAAAAAACAAAAACAAAATAAAAAAGAAAAAAGATGCGAAGGATAAGGCGTGGAGAATCAAGCGTCTACGTGGATCTCCTTGCTCTCCGCACATAATCATAACAAACTGTTTTCTCCTCGAATTCTCCTCGGCACTCTTTTATCTCAGGCGATCATTCCGCGAATCTATATTGGCACGGACAGAGTTCTTGTTCTGATCCTTCGCCGTGGAATATCGACCGGTTGGATTTGCTAGCGACTTATTTATTGCATACAAATTGAATAGAACGGCCAGTAATCCCGAGGCATAAGAAAATAAAATAGATATAAAAAAAAGAAGGAAAACGATAAAGAAAAAAAAAACAAAAAAAAAAAATCTAGAATTCCACGTGAGTTACGGTTTCGAAAACAAACAGATTCTGAGATTGACGTTGATCGAATTGCCCCTGATCCTTGCCACGAATTTGGCAAATCACGTTGGATTAGCTGACTGCTAACAGAAAGAAGAAACCAATTACTCAGGCCGTTCAATGACGTTCTGTCAATATAGAAGCGTAGCAAATTCACTGGCACGGAATATTCAACTTCATTTCTATACATTAGGCAGTCAACCTTGGGTTCCCCCGTTTGTTCAGCTCGATAACTGAAACTTAAGTTCCGGACGTCATATCTACTGACAATGAGTTATCTAGCCATTGGAGAATTAATACTCGGAGGGTTTGTTCAGGTATTTCCGTCCGAGACGAAGTTCAACCGAAGCAAATAGAAAAGGTGTGAATGGGTGATTCAAGATCGGGAAAATAATTTGCTTGATGCTTTTTTATTCAATTCGTAAATTGACATCGATTAAAATACATTCGCATTGATCTTTTTTATTGCTTCTAAAAAAAAAAAAAAAATTTCACCGGTATTAGGTACCTCTCGCCCCGGGATATTTGATTTTTCCTCGGTCTCCCCTACGCATACGATTTATCGCCTGGGTGCGCTAGTATTTTTATAATTCAAATAATATATGGTTTTTTGCGTGAATATTACATCGATATTCATCAATCATGTATCATAATCGACTGATTATTTTTTTTTTTTTTTTTTTTTTTTTTCCAGCTTAAAAACGGTAAATTTTCAATTCTTCACTCCTGTCGAACGCCTAGGTATACTATACTCAACTACATTGAGGAATAAACAGCTGCCTTACGGTATCGATTCAATGAGGCTAAAATTATTCACACCTCCCATAAACTGTATTCATTATCGTGCCAATTTCAATAAACAATCTTACAATCCTGTTTTTTTTTTCTCATTTTTTTTTTTTTCATTTTTATCAAAGTAACCAGCCGAGTATACACACACCTATCGATGTGTCTACTCAAGATCTCCACAGTCGAGACGAAGTCTGGCTATGTGGGAGATTTCAGTGGATAAAAAAAATGGCAGTTAATTAATTAGAAGATGCAATCATCTTCTGTAATTATGATTGACGCCCACGAATTATAAATTAACGACGCGTAATGTTACTGCGACAACACTATAACAGCTCGAGAGTTGAAATTGTGGCTAAAATGTTGCGAAAAAAATGTGATCGTGGAATGAGAGAAAATTGAAAAAAAAAAATAAAAAATGTTGCGGCAGGAAGTGCATCGCGTGACGATCGATCGGTGGCGTAAGAATAAAGAATGAAAGAAATCGGTCGAGGCAACTGCTGTTTCTTGATTAAGCGTCTTGTGGCGTGTTGATGAAAATTCGAAACGTCACGGAGAACCGGCGAGAGAGCCATGAAACAGGATAGCGGTTGATAAAAACTACGGACCGGATTGTCTTCTGTCGATCTGCAATGAAGTGTAAGAACCAGAGTCGAGCCACGGACTGCACGTATGTATAAGAAATTTGATTCGACGGTGATTCTATTGTGAAAATTGCCTCGATGTAGAAATTAAATGCGTCTACGAAAGCGCCTCGGATTACCAACTGGAACCAGAGCGTCGCGACGATCTGGTATAAAAGAGGAGTAGTTCGTCATACGGTGAACCAAGATCGTTTCTACTTTGTCAATCTGTCTTCCAACTGCGCGTCGTGGACTTCCATTACTGTAATCCGTTTCCACCGGTTCGCTACTAGCATGGTTTTAGCCATCGTGCAGAGTGTTGCACGTATACCTATATACACACACACACACGTGCATACATACATACATGCATGTTCACGTGGGAGAGCATTCGATCGCAGCTTCAGACGACCGCTGGAAGCTCTCTTGGATAGTACCTATCTCACCTATCTTCATTCGTATAGAGCAGAAAAATAAAGAGCGGTCAAATATCCATTTCGTCAAGTTTTTCGAACCCTTATGAGTATCACAGCCGGCAATCAGCACAGTATGGAGGAAATGGTGAGCCCCGAAATTGGCCGTAACATACCGCGTCCGCGGTCAAATTATACACGACTGCAGGATATTTAAATATTTTTATCGTATCATATACACAATGGGAGTCGAGATATATGTAGGTATCCATATTTGCCTGGATAGGAGTGCAGAGGTATTGTTGAAGCGTGAAATGTGCCACGTTGCAATTTCTGGGGTGGTCATTTGTGCAAGGTATGGTGATTTCTAGAGAGGTAATAAAATATTGAACAACACAACGCAACACAACAAACAAACGAGCAAATGAACGAACAAGAATAGCTGTAGGTACAAAGAAGGTAGAAAGATGTGAGCGAGAGTCTTTTGCGAGATAATAGCTTGGCAATAATAAGATTGCTGAATGGTAGCCACAACGAGGGTGCAGTAAGGAATGATAGATAGTCTCAGCTAGCCAGTAATCGCCAGAGGCTTAACATGGGAGCTCGTTATTATTGCACACTTAGGCACATCAATACGTGATTGCTTTATAACGCAGGATGGCTATAGGATGGCAGGTTCTATTGTCATATCGCGAATAAGTCTTTGAAATTAATAATCCTGACTCCAAGAAGCAATTCCTCGTTAGCGTACAACATATGCATAATTATTAGCAGCACTAATCCAGTAAGGATGGCGGAGGGACAATGTGTGATAAGTAAAGTTCTAAATTGACCACTTCGAGTTTGCAACCAGATTCGTTGCAACTGTCCGGTAATGGAATCAACTGGATTTAACTTGGCCCCTCTTTTTGATTGCAGGGATTAAATTTTGACGTGATTACGTGACTGCCCTGGTGCCAATGGAAAATAAAAATCGTCGAATCAATAGATTGTGAACAACGATCAGAAATAACAATTGAATCCGTTATATAATGAAAGTCAATTAAAAAGGCTGTCTTTTGCACGGAATGGTATAATTGGTTTTTAAATACAATATCAATAAGAAATAATGGACGGCGCATCATTCGGTGAGGATATTTCTTTGTCCTGAGTTTTTTGAAGACCTTGTGATCATCAATTTTTCTTCATTACTGAAACTGCAGCGAGACCGACACTGCTTTTAGAATCTTCGGAGAAGGTTGAAAAGGCGGATGTATGCGTAAACTGGTTACAGAATTGTGCATAATAAATTGAACTAACCGACAAACGGAGATCTCACTGGCGCGAAAGCTCAATAATACAGAATCAAGCAATGCCCAGTTTATTATTGTCTTTTGCATAATTGAAATAAACGAGGGGCTTACACACACACATGGTGGGTTTCGCGTTCGTTGGATAATAATGGTTTCCTGGAAATGGGGAATTATCATTAGTTCCCTGCCACATCAAAGCTCGGATGGGAACATATTCGATTTCCTAACGCCTATATACCGACACCGTACCAAAATTAGTAACGAATCTTCAGAGATGACGTGTCGGTATATAATTGCAACGAAGATGGATCGCCTGTGCGAGAATCGATCGAGCGATAAATTATAATCGGAAATCTCTGTATCTTTGTAGATTTCATCGGTGTATTTGCTGATACCGATCCACTCGCGACCCACGCAGAAGGCATAAGGTGACGGTTAATTAACTACCCTCGGTAAAATATTTCCGGTTTCGTTTTTCACCGAGGCGATCCCGCGAAAGTGGATAAAACTCTGCTAATAAGATTCCGCCCATTTATACACCGGATAGTCTTACCACGTGCAAATATTTGTCATTAATTACCAGGAGTAATTATACGGATCAAAATAACGGCCATAAACCAGGTAATAAGCCTGGTCCTGCAGATGGTATATGCGAATCGGCTTGCATAATAACGAACCGGGAGTGTGTAGGCGCCGAGTAGAAAGCAGTAAAAACATGCATCTATTTCCATATAACAGGTTTATATATTACGCCGTCACTAGCAGGGTACAGTTACATTTGAATATGGCCACCCTGTTCGCCCTGAAGTGAGATCAAAATCATTGCAGCCCCTCGTCCACCGCGAATTTCGTTTCCTCATTTTCGTGCAGAAAAAAATGAAAGATCCTCAAACGAGGTTCCAAACGTACAATAAGTGATGAAACTGAACGATACAGAAATACTCACAACCCCAAGAACCGGGTGTAATATATCGCCGGAAATGGACTGCCGTTCATTTTCTGGAAATTGGTGACTCGCGCGAAGATCCGATGCGACAAATGTGAAACGATTATGCTATCAATCGACCGTTCAGCTATGTTTTACTGACTGTGTTACAGCTCCACCGATCTGGTACCAATAATCTAAGTAATTCGAGATTGCTCCCTGTGAGAAAGTGGGAGAGGGTGGTTCTCTGGGACTTTTTACCATCCTTCGATCCATGTTGAATAGATAATCATATTTGCTAGCCATTCCGCGGAAAATACACTTTGTGGTGCCGTTGACAAAGCTGGTGACGGTAATATTGGCTACAGATGCGATAGAAGCTCAGGCCAAAGAGCTGCGATTATCGAAACGATATTAGAGAGATACTCAGGGTGGAGAATCGTTAATTACAATTAGTTTGGTGGAATAGGTATTTGTTTCGATTGCATTATCGAACCCGAATACAGCCCCTGGTTACGGGTATCGCTGCAACGTGTGTCTGCTTCATTGTGATGACTACCACCTCGTAATGTAATCGGTATTGTGATTGGAATAACATAAATTTCAGAGCATAATGATTATAGTACCGTTTCATGCTCATTGTTGAACGTGACCAAACGCATTTAATCATCAATGCCTGCTTGTGCGTTTGTATAAAATCTTGATCAACTGACGGACAGTGTTTCGACTACTCTTATCGGACTTTTTAATCACTTTATCCAGCTTTTGGACAAGAGGATGAAATCTTTGAGAACAACTTCTCCCGCCCTGAATGGAAATCAAGTTCGCTTTATAACCGCCTAATGATCTTCAACGCGGATTAAAGCGAAATTTGTGGCGAGGGTGTGATATATCTTCTGTGTCAAGAGATCGGCTTACAGCAAATAGAGCGTCTCGTTCGCGACTCTAGCCCCGGGCCACGTGCGCGTGTTCCACACAAGAGATAGTAACTACATAGACTCAGTTCCGCCCAGTTGCACCCAGTTGGATCCCGCAGCTAACGATGCTTCCGGAAGTCGAAAGACTGACTGTAAATTGCATAATCTTGCGGGCGGTGGACGACGGATGGTCAGCACCGCGCCGTTGCAGCTTCTCTTGGCATGATATATGTATATTCACGGAGACTCACCTAAGCCTAACAATGACAGCATGACAGCGTAAGATTTCCTCTCTCCTCCATGCCTCCCATGGCAAAGAGACCGAAGAACTTCGCATCTTGGTGTGGCCTTGCAATGGCCTCTCTCTTTCTCTCTCTTTCGCTCTCAGTATCTCTCCTCGGGCATATCTGGTTGCGGGTTCCATTGCAATACGGCAGTTCGTAGTACGAGGACGAGACATTGGCCTATACCACGCTCGACCTTGCCCGTTCGTTACTCTTGCATGCCTCTTATATGCATCGTGGCATCTTATAGTTAGCGCGCGATATAGAAGCTCGGCACGGCCCTCGCGTGAGCTTGTAGCTATACCGTACTAGGTATGCTACGGAGGCTGGATATATCTCACAAAGCGTAGAAGGGCACGCGTACCTGTAGTAGGCGTGCATATAGATATATATCTAAACGCAGGTTATCTAGACGCGATGTGGCTATATAGCCGCATGGCTGTATCACGACAGTGCTCTTATCTCCTCATCATTATCTTAATCGTTATCTCGATCGCCTGCCGTCTCACAGCGTTCTCTTCGATCTTCTTCTTCCTCTTCTTCTTCTTCTTCTTCTCTTCCTCTGCTGCTACTTCTACTTCTACTTATTCTTATTCTTATTCTTATTCTGCTTCCACTTTCTCAGCACAATTTGCGCGCTATGGATATAGCTATTCGGATTATAACAAAGCAATTGAAGCCCGGATGGGAATCTCGTTTTAATTTTCTCAGACCCATTTTCGAAAGATTAAAAACGCGGAGGCAGAATTTCGCTAAGAGCGAGAGCGAGAGCCAAAGAGGGGTCGAAATACTGTGGAGATACTTTCACACCTCAGATATTCTCGCTGTACAATGTTACGAAAGAAAATGTATCGAAATAAGTTAAATTTACAATTCAGAACGTTTTGAATATTATAAGCTTCAAATTTCAGATTTTCATTTGCCCGTTTACATTAGCGCAGCCCCGATCATAGGTCGAAGAAATGAAAGGTAAAATTTGCGGAGTATTTCGATGATCCATCCCTTTGCTTAGATAGACTCTATAATCTGACCAATTAATTGTCGAAAGCGAACGTGTAATGGAATCGAAATTGCACGAGTTTCAGAACTTACTTCCGGCTTTCCTTCAAATCCTCAGACCCCATTCATTTCGATGCTTCTTCTTCCAACGATCGAGTGAGACTAAGTTTGAAAATTGCTGCAGTTCTTCCAAAATATATATTGCAAAAAATAATTGGGACGGTACCTGGCGCACCCGGAGTATGGCGATAGATCAGTCGAAAATTATTAGGGACTTTTAAAGCCCATGTCAAAAATGATATATTGAATTTCCCTGCATGCATTCATGTCCATAAGTCCACATTGAACTGTCAATTAGGATGAGGATATTTAAAGAAGAACTTATTAGCATTGAGTTTATCATTGCCATGTGAACCCATCCATGACCTATGACAAAATGCCATGACGATGACGAGTGGCTACAGGTATGCTGCTGAAGACGTTGGCAATCAATCAAGCGGTCTGAATTTTTTAATTTTCACGCAACATTATCAGTCTCCTGTGATCACAACGCGAGTTGAATACCCGCAGCGCTGGCTCAACAAGAAACACCCTCGATTCGTGCATCCCGGAAATGATTGGATCGCGTCTTGTTTCCTGAAGCCTAACTCAACCCCGTGTCAAATTACAAATCAATATCTCAATCACTCGGAGATATATCGCGCAAAGAGATGGATGGCAAGAGAGACATTGACTAGATGTCTTTACACGGTGCATTGAACCTGGCCCGTGGTAAATGTATAAAGTGTATGGTATATGTTATACACATGTATGTCTTTTGAACAACGTCAGTATTGTTGTAATTTTTTTCAACTGCCAAAAAATGAATGTGAACGATTGTAGCTATAAGGCGAGTAAGTTTTTACGTTTAATTAGTTCTTACCGCTAGCTCGTGCGGAGAATTGGGTCAGAAGGGTAACGATGTGAGAACGATTGGTTTTTCCAAGAAAACAATTTTTGTTCGAATAAGAGGGAAGGAGAGAAGAGTGCAGAGTCGTTTGTAAAATAATCTCGAAACTGTCAAATCGAGTTTTTTGACGACCGCGTGGATAACAGAGTATCACTCAAGTCATTGTATATGGTGCCCATGGTCTCAGTCACGAAGTTGGTTACGCCCACAGCAACAACGTGCGAGTGGGTACCTGATTTATTCAAATTGTAGAAAATAAGTTATCGTTTTTCAAACGAAAGAAGATCCTGGTCGGTGGGTATAAGAGCAAGTGCACCGTCGTCGTAAATTAACTTCGAAGTTTATACCTCTAGTCTGTCCAGGAAGTTAAGGTCACCGTCGTCAACGCGGAAAGCTCCATCCGCACGAGGATCAGCGAGGTCACTGATCTCATGGGTGCGATAAAGCCCCGGCGTTATATCAATGGGGAAAAGAAAAAAAAAACCGAACAACATACAAAAAGAGGTAAAACAAAAAAAAAAAGAATTAAATCGAAGTGAAATAATAAAAGAAGACAGAAAACAAATTGAAACAAAAATGGAAATAAAAAAAAAAAAATCACCTGCACTGAATCGCGGGGCGCAATTTTAAAAACCAATTTTCGCATTCAGCGCTTCTGCAGATGCCTCGCTGAATATTTAAAATCGTACACGAAACTGCAATAGACTTGATGTACACACCTATACGGGCTTCGTCGACAAATGCAAAAATTTTGTTTCCTCTTGTTTCATCGTTTAAAAATGTTCAACGTTACTTACGTGTACGATATACGGCGATACGTGTACCCTACCCTGGCGCTTTTATGCTTTCAGATTGAGCAGAGCTTTTTTCCTATTTTTTTTTCTTTTTTTTTTATTTTTATTATTTTTCACCCCAGACACATCTTGTGGCAGATTGTTGCTGTCGTTGGTATACGGAAAAGGATACATAATTCGTTTCTCATTCATACCCTCGTTTTGTATAGCTAGACTGGTAAATGCAAAATCTTGACAGTTTTTCGTTGGCAAAATGAAGTGCCCGCCTACCTTGGCATACGGAGAGTACTCTCGTCTCTAGAGACGGAAAAAGGTTTCATTTGACTTTCCCTAGTCGTTTCAACCTCCGGCAGTAGACGTATTTGCGTTATATCATCAGTCAGTTTTAATACAAAAATAACTAAAAGTAATAGAAACCGGAATTTCCGCAAGTTCCTGTGAACATTATAATTAACTAGTTACCTGTTCCACTCTGCAATCAGCGTGATTGAATTTCGAATATTCAGATACCCTTTTTGGTGTGGATACTGATTGATTCGTTCAACCACTCAGCAATTCAAATTTATTAGATAATATTTTTGATGACACTTGCATTCGCGATACTATAGCCAAGCTTCAATCAACATACCAACGTGAAAATATGTCGTGAATCAATTAAATTCGATCGGCGCGATTGATCCCTTTGATCTTTGTTAATGATAAAGTTTTGATAAACGAATAACGCAACCGGTTGATCACTCTGATTCATTCAACTGCATATACGTAGTTGAGAAAACGACTTTGGCTCATGATCAGCGTTTCCTCAACGACATACAGACGACTATTTTGACTTGGATAAATTTTCTGACATTACCTGTGTCTATCGCGGTACTTTATCACTCGGAAGCACCCTGCACTTTACGGAATATTGAACGCGGGTTCACATGTATTCATAGGTGTACATACATGCCCATAGACGTATGTGGACATGCTATATCTACAGAGAACATTTCCTAGAGCGAAGTAGGTAGGTAGGTAGGTAGGTACCCCGGATAATTGCTGTTGAATAAATTACCGTAATTGCTGTTACTAGTGTAATTTTATCACTACAGTAGCTATAAGAGTTTCATCATTAAATTGAACAAATCATCGAGTAGATTTTAATAATTAATTGCGTGTCGTATCGAGAACGTGATGAGCAATATCGCAAACCCAGACAGCTGTAACGAATACCTAATAGTGGAATCGCATTTTGAATTAATGCTTCTATACCGTACATACGCGATCCATGACGTGGAAATAACCAGAGTAGACAGGTATAATGTACATGTTTACCACGAACAAAGACAGATCCTATAGAACGTAGGTACTACCCACGAGTAGGCAACCTAGTAAATAACAAACGCCCAAACAATATCCTTCAAACCCATGAAATGAACAAACTTCGCTTTCTCAGCTGTCTTAGGTGCAGATATTTCGCCTGCGATTAAATCGTTACGATCTAACGCTAGACATCCTCAGGGGGAATAAATGACACTTCAAATATCACCACTGGACAGAATCTGGGCTGACGAACCGAACAAGAGTTGTTGTTTATTCAAGGAGGAATGAAATGAGGTGAAATGATAATATTAGATCGTCATTATCATAATTGTTGTCATTATTGTTACTGTTTTATGTATCATAGAAGGCGCATCATTTCACCATAAGAATACAATGGATGAGGTGGTACGTAGTGCTCGGTAGTCGATACACTTTATGCGAGGCGCCAGGCGATATATTAACGCGTAACTTAGAGTCGAGAACAATGGCGCAGTCACGCAGGTAACCAAGCCGAGGTGGTTTGCCTCTGAGAACATGGGTAAAGGCGTCGTTTGAAAAGTTTTACAAGAATTTTCGCACGCAATGTGAAGTCTATAAGTCGAAAGTTAGAACGAGTAGGGAACGAGCGCCGACGTTTATTCGCATAAATATAAATCGTGTGTGAAAGTTGAAAAAAAAAAAAAAATAAAATAAAAATAAAAAACGAATTCATTCGCACAGTGAATCCGACACGCAATCGTTTGGCCCTTGCTTCAATTTAACTAGGAAAACCTCTGGATCTTAAGAAACAACGATCATGTTATAGTAATGTAATGAAATTATGAAAATAATTAGACACGAAATGAGAAATTGAAGTAAAAAAATTGTACTACAGAAATTGAATGCTAATAAGTTATACCTAGGGTACTAAAGCATAGTTAAGTATCCGAGGGGTTATAACTTATGTCATAAAGAGGTGAAAAGTTATCTCTTAACGCGGCAATAAAAATTTCTTTTCTTATTTTCTTTTTCTACTTATTACTTTCAGTTTAATCCATTGCACTACAAATGACTTGGCATATTATCGTTAACCACCCGCAAAATGTGCTTCCTGATTTATTCTCCATGTACATATATAACGAGGACAAATTTTTTGACCTTATCTACCAGTATGAGATATTTAGAGATGATCAAATAAGGGCTGTAGCCTCGACACATGGCAATAGAATTTCGGCATTTTTGTATTTCATTCTATCATTGATGAAGGTGGTTTCGATGAATCTAAAAAAAAAATGATGAAAGTTTATTGGACAAAGGTATACATATACTAGTTGAAGTGTATTCTACAGAACTTTACCTGATACCATCAACCGTTTGGAAAGACGTAAAGCCGCGATTGTAATGTGACGTAAAAAATGTAATTGCAGCATGACGGTAATGGATAGATGCTTCATTATGGTATTCATTTCATTTGTTGAAGTACCTCTACTCGGCACTGTTACTTGCAGAAATCCAGCTCTTGAAACCCCCCCTCAAGATCATGCTGTAATTACTCATTAACAATGAATAAGAATTTGACGTTGATGCCGTAACGTGAATCGAAAGGCAAGTTACATGCCGTAGTTGGCAAGTAAGTTGTAGTACGTATAAAGCATCTAGTTATAACTTCCCTACAATATAAATCTCGTATAACATCGTGGAAATTGGTATAACGATCGAATTCGAGAGATTGCATGATCAATTCTCCCATTTCTCACGCGAATGATGTGAATAACTGCAGTAGTAAGTCACTTGTTACCAATTAATGCAACGAGTTATAGAAATTGTTAGTATTACCAGCCGGTAAATATGGACAATAGGAATTGGACTGCGGTTGGGACTATTATCAACTACTCGTGATTATATGACTGAATATGAGGTTCGTACTTTCTGCTGTTAATTGGCACCGACAAACTTTGGTAAGGTAATATTTGATATCAGAGAAGGTAGATACGGGATATTGACGTCACTGTCACCCGGTTTGATAACAACGTGTATACGATATAACAACTTCCTGTGTCTATCAAAACAGACCTATGCTTATACTCGGTACCATCAACACGCAATGTTAGATCAACCCATAAGCTCGGGTGTGTCGCTGACGAAATAACTTGCTAATTATCATTACGTGGTAGATTTTATATGAAACTTTCAACGAAACATCTAGCTAATTATTGATCACATATGTTGTACGTTTATAATTACTCGTTATACGCTCTGTATATAATACTTTATATCTATATACACGTGCCGCCTCTGCTGGGGATCCAGTTCCCTTGGTATCGCAAAAGTAGATTGATAATTAAGACAATGAACTACGCCGTTTTCCGTCTTGCATCATTAGCACGACATAAAACGGAACTCGTATTCCTCTCTGAGTTTTTATTGATAATTGCTATAACCATTACGTATATAGGTATATAATATATATCCTCGACCCTCGAAAACGTAATCGAAAACTGTATGAAGCAAAACGAAAAAAAAAAGAGAAAAAAAAACCTATATTAATGAAGGGAATTTGAAATTGTGTTACGTAATCCGTTTTTTTTTTCTTTTTTTTTTTTTTTAGCAAAAAGAGTTTGGTCGTTTTTTTTTTTACTAGTATATCAATGAGCTTAATATATTTTCAGTCACGATTGTTACTGATAGCGGCAGTAGTTCGTGGTTAGACGTATAGAGGATACAGTAAAGTGTTTGCATCACTTTGGCTCGTCGGCGCGTGGCATCGTAAATATAACGCTGTCTCTCGGCTCCTGCGGCGCCCCAGGGCGTCGAAGGGTGACTTGGAAAGTAAAGGGACGGCGGCGATGCGTGACCTACGCAGTTAAGCTTCGATACATTGATAGCGAGCGATACCTACTCGCGGTTGTTTAGATTTGATGAGAATAAAGGAATGAAGAAATAGCAATACTCAAAGCTTACGTTTCATATTTAGTTTGTTTTTTTTTCTCTTTTTCGAGTCTGCATTAGTAATCGAACCTTACACACAGCAGGAGCCAACGTGGCACCAGTTTATAACCCAGAATACATTGACGGTTGGCCGCGGGAACTCCGAACTTTGACCCTCATATACAACGTGGACTAGCAATATTTTTCGAACCGATGAGGATATCGTAAAACTCGCACGAGTATATTAACGATGAGTTAGAGGAACGGTTTCTGGACATCTGATCGTTCCGACATCAGTCTTTCAAACGCTAGACAAAATCAGGGTATGGGATAAGCTAGCATGGAAGAACCGATCCCATAACGCAGGAGAACTCGGATCAGGAGAGTTCATCTCAATTTCATGAATCAAATTTTGTCTTTCCTAAGTCCTGTGAATTTCGGTTGAAAATCAGTTCCCCGTCTTCACTGGTTCAGAAGTAGTTGCCTGGTCTCGATTTCGGGCAGCGGCTTGTATCTATACACACATTCATACACCGCCGTTCATATACCAATACACAGGCAACATCCCTTGGTCCTGAGGGACTAGAGCATCTATTACAGCGTCGGGACGTCTTTCAGCCGTGGTATCGGGCCTTAACCAGTTGGTTCTCAAGTTCTTGCAGTGGCCATATAGAGTGGCACTGGTAATATAGCGGAGATATTTCAGTCGAAGGACTGTCTGGACGCATAGACTGTGAAAACCGGGAAAACTCTGTCCCTGATGAGCGGTGAGGAACAATTGTTCAGCCGACGTATGGTATTATCGTACATGGAAACGAGTTTTTAAGGGCCTATGGAAAAACCTTACCTGACTAGTCTCATCCTCGTTATAAACTCGAAGGTGTGATGCTGCGATGGCTTCGAACAGGTGTTTCGCGTCCAATTCTTGGGTGATTTCGCAGTCGAGAAAACCCCGACCAAAGGATATATACCTACGCTTGCGGTGTTCTTACGCATGGGTAGTTAGAACAATTGTTACCGACGCGATTACAGACAACGAAGTACAAGATATATAATTCTGTTCAGGTATTGGACGGTGGTTGAGGCAGGTTGCAAGAAGCGTGAAATACCAAGTTGGTCCGTTGTTCCATAGAAGAAAGGAAATGCACACTAGGAAGCAGGAAGTGGCGCCGAAGTAATTGCTGTGTCTTACGACTGGCAGCGGTGAGAAAAAACATTTCTCTTATAGGTATACGTTATAGCTTTCCGAATATAACCACGATGTGTCTCGTAAAGGGGCATATGATACAAGGTAAAGAAAATTTTTAATGGCTTTCATCGTTTTCGCTTCTGCAGTTACTTTATAAATATATATTTCATGCTCTATGAGAGATCTATGTATATTATAAACCTACCTACGCCGTGATGAGAGATGAAAATTTCACTTGCAGACGAGTTTCCATGTTTTATACACAGAATCGTACTTTTATTGCACTATACATGAACTTAAATCATGTTATTAGTTCCTCTAATTCTCTTTTTTGACCATGATTCAGCTCGTTGTACCTCCGGCTATTCGTATAACGTAAAAATTATCTGAATCCATTGAAACGTACTGAAATTGTCTAAAAGTTAATTTGTAATCAAGCGATTGTCGGTAAAGGTAGTTATTTTAATAGGCAATAGCATTGTCTCTAATAGAGTAATATTGTCCTTTGAGCGGAATTTAAGCGCAGCTCTTAAACCGAATAAGAAGAGAGCAACAGTTCAATTACCCGGCCAAGACTTCCACAGCAAGTTACCCGTGTTCGTTAGTATATAGGTATAGCACAGTCGTTCTGTACAGTGAACCTAATAAATATGCAATTCAACACGGTAAAACAGCGAGCTAATGCACGATAGGGTCATTGCACACCATACCGTCAAATTGTACAAGCTTGTTTTCCTTAATTACCTCGCTCGCTAAAGTAAATATTCCTACCCAGGCTGCACGTTTCGGACTTAAACAGGTCCTACTTTTCTAGTATCGAATTTATAAGCAGAAAAATCGTAGAAGCTTTGGAACTCCGTTAACGAAGTTGTACTCGAAGCTGATCAAGCACTGGATGCCATATTCCAAAATCATTACACGTCTCAGATTCTAACTAGTTACGTTCTCGGTATGCGTACCTATACGGGCTAACAATTATTCGATTATTATTACTACAGAATCCCGGGTCAATTATATTCTACGGCTAATTATATTTTACAATCACATAGGTATATGGCATTCCGTTGAGGATGAAGCACCGATCCATCTGTGTAGAATAGAAATCAGGGAAGAAAAGAAAGAGAAAAAAAATATGGCAAAAAGTTGCGTCTGATTCAGGGTAAGATTTTGTCATCACAATCACATTTTTTCGTTTGTGTTGTCAACTTGTAACTTTAATCTGCCTCAACGATATGAAATACCAATTTCTGTTTGTCACCAAACTTTTTCACCAATTTATGAAAAAATTTTGTCTAGATAACTTTTCGATATATATGAACAAATACGAGTATCGTATTTTATCGAAACAACCGGGGGCAGTACGGATGTTGAAAATCTAGTGTGGCCATTACACGCAACGCCTGATGCTATATGAAACTTTGATGAAAAACTTTACTTTCTAACTCCAATGACAGGATAGATATATAATATATATATCTATAATCGATTGTATTTCTTGCGAAGTTAACAACCCGGTGCTGTGAATAGATGCGCGAATGATACTCCCTCGCATATTCACATATGCACATACGTATGTTGTAGAAAATTTTTCATATGGTCAAGAGTGGGTATCTTTAATGCCTCTACTAATGCAAACCGTGTCGAATTAAGGATTCAGTCTGTGGCAACTACAGGCCAGGATGCATGAGTGAC
Source organism: Tenthredo scrophulariae (assembly GCA_963978835.1). Taxonomy (NCBI): domain Eukaryota; kingdom Metazoa; phylum Arthropoda; class Insecta; order Hymenoptera; family Tenthredinidae; genus Tenthredo; species Tenthredo scrophulariae. The sequence goes on along the minus strand of OZ022230.1, from coordinate 16,519,648 downwards.
CGCATATATGCGAGCTGGCTGCTTGAGGTTATTACTTATTAGAGAGAAAAACGTAGACGACTTTCAGACGGTAGTATAGAGAAGATCAGAGAGAGAGAGAGAGAGTGAAAATCAGCCGGAGGGGTGAGTCGACCTTTTTCTATTGAATTTTATTTATTTTATTTCTTTGATTTTATTTTATTTTTTGTGCCAAAGAATGAGCGTGCAGCAATGGTGCGGCCGAGGCACAGGTGTCGATTGATTGCTTCAAATTATACACATCAGTAGCGAACGATATTATATAGAATCTATTCGCGATGGTACGAACTATAGATCATTACCATTCCCCCGTGTGTTGGATATCTGTCATTTGCGTAACCCATGTCCCCCATCCACCCCGTGGCAAGTAGCTACGATAATCAACCCAGGCACATACGGGGTGTCCCTAAGTTATATAGAAGAATAAATCATCTTATGGAGATGAAAAAATTATGCTCTGCACGTTTTGATAGCATTAACTTGAATTGATTCTTTGAAGTCTCAGCTGTCTTGTCTAATTTTTTTGAAAAAAATAAAATGAAAAAAGCGGAAACGTGTACACTGTTTCATTGAAACGGATGAGACAGTATATGGTGCAATTTATACCTTTATCGAGTATATAGGATGATGACGTTGGAGGTTTTATCAATTTTCCCCAGTCTTTTATATCTACTTGTAAAGGTAATGTTTATTCATGAAATATATGTAGATTCTATAGGAATATGAGGAGATCGGTTAAAAGATGTTTTATCATTACCATATCGCAGGTGAAATCGAAAAACCTCGAATAAGATAGAAAAACGTATCCAAAGAGTGCCTATAGCTGGAAACGATGTAGATTTCTGAATTATTCATCTCTCGCAAGATCAGTGACTGAAATATAATTCAGGATCTGAAAATTTCCATTCCTATAATATTGATAGAGAAAAAGAAAGAAAGAAAGAAAGAAATATCTTATGAATGGTGAACTATAATTTTCTATTGAGAAACAGCATTAGTATTCTTTCACGTTACTGTATATTTCTGACATGAACCGATTTGGGGAAATTTTTAGAAAATATTTCCTCCACTCACTCTTTTTCCCTCTGCCCGATTCTTAGTCATATTAAAGCGCTTTGTGTTATAAGGAATGATTTGAACTGCCGAAAGCAGTCAGCGATTTAACGAACAAAGGTCTTAGCATGGGATGCGTTGCCCTCTATGTAAATCGAATTTATTGGTATATAGACGCTTAGTCACGTGCCAAGATCAGGTGTTTCGAGAATCAGCCAGAACTTGTGGAAGGCGCGTTGTGCGGACTAATTATCTGATAACTTGAATCTCTCGCGGCCTGTCGCACACGAGACAAGTCCCGTTTGCTGAATAGCGTTACGGAGATCGGTCACGTAACTAGGTAAATGCGACAGGGCAAATATTCATCTTGCATGAGTAAGCGCGTTGAAGGTGTACGTAGGTACCCAAGGCCCAGAGAAATCTCGAATAATTTTGAAATCCAGTAGTGAACGTTGGCAGGTAAAGTTTCACGACGAAGCTAGCTGCGGTAGTTGTTAGGTACGACGTTGGAAACTCGTTTAATTCCAACTTGGCCATATATGTTCCAATGATACACGCATATTATATATATATTTATCTATATATATGTACATATGAATGCACAGCGTAGGTATAACGTGGGTGTAGTTGAACTAGGTGTCCGCAGTTGAAATTTATTTTCTCAAGTATTTCACTTGCTGTTGAAAGTAGAGTGAAAAATGTTTCGCACGAAAATTGTATGGCTAGAGGGCTTAGCACGTGATATTTAAACGTTAATCCGATTTCATTCGCTTATAACTCAGAAAAAAAGAAACCGTATGTTTACCTTGGTAGCAACCCTGCAGTTGCCCATGGCTTTGGCAAATCGTTTCGTATTTCGGAAATTCAGATAAAACCAACGAAATCGTAAGATAGGCTGACTATAAGGAAGCTGATCGTGTGTTCGTTCGAATTTCGGAATGGTTTGTCTTCAAATTATGCGATTTGTTGGTGATCGCACTTCGCACATACTCAGTACTAAATTCAATGATATACCTATATTCCGATTTTGTCGTTGTGATCATTTAGATGTTATAATATTGGATGATCACTGCTATCTATAATTGAACTTCATATTGGTATTAGATGAGGATCCTTTAGTGAGAGACAATTTTGTAAATTAGCTTCACTTGAATTATAAATGAAAAGGTGAGGCGCACGCTATGCTGTGTTACTGTTGCGAAGTTGTAATGAATCATTAGAAATGAGCTTACCGTGGACTAATTGAGGATCCGACTCGACGCCTCGCTGCAATGGGAACTCTGGCTTATTAGATTCTGAGTACCTATCAAAGAAAGACATATACGTGAAGGGTTTACTCAGTACTTTTAATTATAACTTTATTTGACTTTCAGATTTTCAACCTGATGAAACGAACCACTTTGGTCTTAATCTCGTCAATTTTTTTCCCCATAAAATGCCCATCATATTACGGAATACTACATCGCGAAATAGAAAGGTTCTTTTTGCCTTGAACACGCCCGGGCACTTATGCACCCTCACGAGGCTGCCGCATTATTTTCTCCTATGAAAGCGAAAAACCTTTAGATAATCATATTCGAAGCTTTTGTGAACAACCCTAAGGTTACATTCGGATGCGAAATAGAGGGCAATGCCATAGCATGGATTAATTATGCACTTAATTCGTGATATGACAAGAAATGGTACTAGATCCACAACTAGTGCTGTTACCCCGTCTTATATCTTCGCACAACATCCGTGGGTACTCTATATGCACATATATACAGTCGCATGTAGGGGATGCCTGCAGAGTAGTATTAGAGAGCCGGAATTCGAGATTCAGGAGTCGGTAGCAGACGCAGACCCTTGCCAATCCTCGACGCGGTCTGGTGACACAACTGACACCTCGTAATACCAGGTCTTGGATGGTTGCCAGTTTGCGTAAGAACTGCACATCCGGCGCACACCCTGCACACTAAACAACCTGCACCTCGATCTGTTTGGTATTTGCGAGGTACGGTTCAACCGTACCGTTACTAGATACCCGTGCTGTCTGCTCGTGTATCGTCTGACTTCCAGCCCTTCCGTGTGCGAGTGGAAACTAACCCTCGACTGATTCTTGAAGATTAAGGGGTTGGAGCGGAGCATCAGAATCCGCGAAGTTCTTTTCATAGTTTTTTTTTTTTTTTTTCTGCAAGAGGCTCGACACCCGCTAATTCTAGAGTCCATCGCACCCTTTATCCTTTACTGACGCACGCCGGAGGCAACGAAGCGAGGAAAGCTCTGGACCGAGGGCGATAAAGTGATTATAGAACACGATACGCGCCGAGTAAATTATTAATTTTTTAATAAATCTTCGAGCAGCTCAGCCCATGCTGTGGCCAGTAATATCAAGGAATATCGACCGCTCAGCATCCACGAGACTCACTCGATGTGACGTATCTACTTTAAGAGGGTTGAATTGACTTTTTTAGGAGGTGTATTTCGAAAAGTAAAAATTAAACTCACCAAAATTTTGATGGGCTCTTAACTTCATGATCAAACTTTCGGGTCATTGAACTTATAATCTTTGGCCAGTTTCAAGAAATAGTTGATTTTACGGGGTGAATTTGTACTGGATGATATCAAAGGAATGAAAAATGGCGATTTTTGTTTTTTGAAAATCGATAATTTTTTGAGAATGGAATGAGGTTGGAAAAGTCGTGTAAGCGCAGACGTGCGCGTATACCTACGTGGACTTTAGAGTAACAGAAATGAACGGCTTACCTCGAAGGGTCAGAGCTGCCGAGTCATGCCCGCCGAGGGAGATCGCTGGACACGGTTTTTCAATCTACTAAGCCTTTTGGCAGGGCTAAGGTAGAAGAAAACGCGGATCGACGAGCTGAGAAAAGGAGCAGATATTTCCAACGGGTGGTTTGGGAAAAAAAGGTAAATCAGAACCTCGACAGAAGATGCGAACTGACTCGGAGATGGCGTGCATAAATTAATCTAATGGCAAGCCACCCGGGCCATAAAGAGATAGCGATAGTGTGGCGCAGCATTTCTTTAGTAATGAAAAAATGACACAAATGAACGTAACACGAGTCGCATATAACAACAACAAGAGAATAAACGAGAACGGCTACTCGTTTCAGGGTTCGATAAAGCCTATCTACTACCGGTTCGCAAATGAGAGGAGAAGAAATTAGCTCTAGTTAAAACTACGAAGTATGAAAAGTCCTGTGAACAAAAAGAAATAAAATTCCGATAAGGTACCAAGTTACGGATACGCGTTCCAGCATCCACTGGCATACCGGCATCTCGCTCTGCCACACGTAGCTATACGTACATGGGACAGATAATATCTTTGGTACACGAGCCGGCACACCCGCATAGTTCCGTAGTGTCCTATCCTCTCGTAGGCTACACCAGCTTCTCCATGGTTCAGTGCTTCCCGCTGCTGCCAGCGATGGTGGTGGCCGATAGAATTTTATTTTCCATCATCCTTCGTCCATTGCTATTGCACACTTTCGCTTCGCTCTTTAGCCGCGCAATATAGGTATCAATAGTTGCTGCAGAAAACTTGAACCGTAAAAGAGTAGGTAGGTATCGATAAATATCGGCAATCGCACTACGTGCTACAGCTTGTGGGCGAATCATATAAGATTTCCCTAGCTCGGGTCTGTTGGAAATCGGCAAGTGTTTAAACCGCGTAAGAGGAGACGGGATAGAAAATGAAGTAGGAATCCCTGAAAAATGGGAGAAAGAGACTAGCAGTGGCCGTCCGAAAACGGAAATGACTCTTTGAGAGCACTTACGGGCGCGCGCGGCGAGCGAAGGCGAAATTACTCGGGCGAACGATTACTGAAACGTAGTGACCAAATTTAACGAGGTAGCGGGTCAGGCTTCCATCAATTATTTCGCATCAGAAAAGCGGCGGAAGTGTCTTGAAGCGAACGGTACGGGTGCTAAAACTGAGTTAAATAAAGGATAGATCGAAAACCCGAGCGATTTTAAATAACCCGCGTGCCCAGACCATTGAACTTTTAACAGAAAACATTTAACCGAGTGAAATTTTTCTGCAGGTAGAACAAACATTCCTCAAAATGTTGCCAGCTAAAAAGAATACAAGAAATTCACAGAAACATTATATCACTCCACATTTTTACGACGTGTAGGTACGTAGATTCAAACGAAGTTAATTTTCGCAAAACTACGTTTTTTGCTAACGACTTGCACAGTAACTCGCGAACCGTTGATTCTAGAGGACTGAAATTTCCACAAGACCTCAATATGTGTTCGTTCGCTAACACTGTAAACTACGAGCGATAATGATGGAATTGGGTATGTAACGGATTCAACGGCTAGAGCAACATCATTTTTTTTTTCTTTCCCAATTTGAGGAAGAATAACTTTTTGTGCATCTAGCTTTGCCAGGTTTCTCTTCGCTGTTGAAAAGCCTGCTCTACTGCGTAATCATATCAACATAAGTTCTTACAGAGCTACGGGGATGCTTTTTGCAGATCGCTCATTCGGCCAGCAGGATACAGGCCACCGAGTACCGCACATAATTTAACAGCGAATAGCAGTGTTTTTTGGTTAAATATTTTATAGAATTTTTGAAAAATCATAATTTGAAAATGGAAAAAAAGTAAGAAGACGCTGCTTGGATTTCTGTTTGCAATATCGAGAGAATATTCAAAATTATTGCGAATTTCGTGAAAACTGAAACTAAAACTATATTTGTCAATTTTACAGGACCAAAGGAACGCCTTGGCGATCTTCGTCCTTCTCGGTTTGAACTCGAAAAGTGTTTGAGCACGAAATTTGTCAATTCGTGCTGAAAAAAATTCTGTAAAGAGTTCCGTAGGTATGGGGTAATGATTCCATAAAGTATAAAACGGAGGAGCGCAACGAGGATGTAAAATATTTGCGTTAACGCAGTCAGCCTTATTCTACCCTTAAATTCGTATCCCCCATCCCTTGGTCTGTAGAATTTTAATATTTTCTTATTTTTCCGAGATTTAAACGAAGAAATGTAACATTGCGTAACTTCAATTTGATTCTTCGACGGCAATACCCTGAAATGTTTCTCGCATCAGCTCCAGTTTGGGTTCGTTTGGTTTTGCTGAAACTTCGTTGGGGTCGGGGTCTCGGGACCGGGTGCAGGGTCGACCGATCTCTCGCGGACTGGCCACCATATTGTCCGAAGCTCTTTATTGACACAGGGAAAGAGCTGCGCCGACTGACCGCTTTGGCAGGTCGCTGTGTGATACATATACAGTTTCTCTAACAAATCCCAAAACGATCGTTACAGCTTAGCGTCGCCCCGACCGACAGCGCAAACAATCGAGGTGAAATATAGTTGAGGCGGTAACATTACACGTTCGTATACGTATACATCGCATGTATATATATATATGTATATATATAAATTCACATAATACGGAAGGAAACAGTGCGGGAGTGTGATATTCCCCTGGAACGGCCTGCGGGACAAACAAAGAAACGGGTGACCAAACAAACGAGCTACTTTTTCTCAACACCACGTACACATACCTACCTTCGTTGGACCCAATTAAATCCCACGTCGTCAAATAACCGGCTATGAACCGGCGAGGTATTAATTTCCGAATGTAAACTTGGTTGACTTTAGAGCTCGTATATAGAGAGTTCATGAGCGACGCCGTTTACGTAACACATTTTTATCACCTAGTGGTCGTAAAAAAAGATAAATTTCTCCAAATATTCACACAGAAAAATCGGACATGTGTCGTTGTTTTATGATATGAGGGGTACGTTTGAGTATGTGGTGCGATATGCGTTGATTGTCTATCACTGCTGCTGATTAACACGGGTGAAAAAAAGAAGAGACCAGTACGAAGAATTATTGTGGAGTGGGAAAGTGACGGAAGATAGTGTGCCGCGAGGTGAAATGGTGGCATAAAAAAGGATGAGTTTTAAATCGATGTCATTACTCGAACCTTTCTTTTAACAAGTAGAATGAAAGCCGTGGCAAGTTTCTTTTGGGTTGGCAGGTGAAAAAAAGTTGAACAAAGTTACAAAGGGAGAGTGATGTAATTAATGGAGTTAGACCAAGAAGGAGATAGTGATTTGAGCAAGATCTTTTATCACGGTAATCTCACTGTGGTGTAAAAGATGAATTACCCTGAATTAAATGCGAGCTTAAGATATTCATCTTCCTGCTTGTAGACTCACCGGTATAATGATACGAATTGATTAGAATAATTGCAAAGATACCGTGCAGCCTATATACCTATGTGCCTGCCTACCTTATAGCCTTACTTACTACACTTAATAAGACTACGTTGAATTTATATTCTCAAGACTTTCCATTACAGTCATTTTTAATCCCTTAGTACGCTTTTTCTTTCATCTTTATTGCAGAATAGGTATATTACTATCGGGCGAAGAAACGATTCGAAAAATTCATGTTTAAATATCTTTCAGCTACTCAAAATTTAAGTCCTTTAGTCAGTATATCCATCCGTCAAATAACTTTCAAAGGAGTGAATCGATTTTGATAAAATTTCTTGCGCAGCTGATACCTCAAACAATTTATAGATCCAGTATTGAATTTGAGAAAAAGCGGAGGAAGGCTTTGGGACGGGGAGGCGAACATATGGTATAAAGGAAATATTATTATCTCGTCTACCGTTTGTGCGATTTGCATGAAATTTACTTATTTGTATACTTTTCGTCTAAAGGTAGGAAAATTTTAAAATAAATTTCAGGGAGGACCCGCAGTTTGAAATTTCATCATGGATGAATGTTTGAAAGTGTTTTTATTTTTATATTTTTTTCTTTAAACGCGTGTCAAACGTGTTTTATATTCTTGTATATTGCGATACGCATTTTATTGTCACATTAAACGAAAGAAGAATCGTGTCTAGTGAAATTTTGAGAAGCGTTTCCCTCGGTTAAACATCGAATAAAACTTTGACTGTGAGTAAATATTCCTTCAATTTGTTTCATGTATTTATATACGCGCGTAAAACGAGATACGAACCCGACTTCAAGAAAGTGGGACGCCGTTGCGTCTTTGAAGGTTTTCCTATTGCGATTAAAACGAGTACGAAGTTATACGCTGGCAAGCTCTCCTCGTTAAGGATGAGTAAAGAAATCAAGCGAAGAGGAGCCCAAGATTCGTTTAGCTCGGTATCTATTCAGTAAAACGGGTACCACGTTGTCACGACTCCTTCTGTCCCGTAATAACTAAGACCAGGCAATTCGCGCGATAGAATCTACGGTGTCGAGTGGTAGCTGTATAACTTACGGAGTGAATAACGTACCGATTATAGAATTCACGAAGCACGTGATTTATCAACCATTGAAACTCAATGCTAAGACTTTGCCCTCTAATTCATACAATCTTTCGCTTATCGCTGTAGCAAATACAAACTCGAATCACGCGCCATCTTGATTTATATCAAGATTTCTAGTTTTTTTTTTTCCAACAACCGTAAACAGTGCTCAAGCCAAGTCTAACTCACAAGCTAATAACTCCCGATCATAGGAATCAAAATAGTACATTGACCGAACGTGTCCTCAAATCTTGCGAACTACAACCCCTGGTTGCTCTTCGTCGAAGTGGGATTCTTGTGTTACACCTCTGCTAATGAGATGGAATGAATTATGGTTGTGCTTAAGTTTCAAGCCTCTAGTAGTTCATCACTTTTAATAATTTTAGTCGCAAGACCTGAAACTCATGTGGTGAACATGGAAAGGTGTCTGGCAACCTTTGTTGGTGATCCTTTACACTGACTGCTGTCTGGAGTTTAAGAAAGAAACTAGTGTGAGATCACTGTTCAACAAAATGTATGAAATCGTGAAAATGATGGATCATTCAGTGGAGGATATACTCGGCAATTCTTCTTCTTCTTCTTCTTCTTCTTGAAATGTATAAGACCACTCACTCCAAAGTATGATACAGACGAGTGGCACATTGTTCCATGCATGTAAACCAATCTTGCATGGAGCAGTGCACTCAATTCTTGATTAGACGAATCTTTACTGGATTGAGTAATGGTATTTTTCCGAAGCCAAGGTTCGGGTTCAGCGATTCGAAATCTAGGGCAGTTAAATAGTCCCGTTCTGCACCCGCAAGAAATGAATCAGCTCTCTGACGGATAATCCGAATGCCTTCATGTGATCGGAATTAAGTCACTTCCACTGGTTTCAGATGAAATTTTTCTCAGAAATCTTTTGTTAATCAAGAGATTCCGGGGTGAAAACCTTATTTCCCGATAATCATCAGAAGAATAAAACGGAGGGTACGTGAAACCATATACCTACCTACTAGACGAGACAAATAGCTGGGCGCAAAAAAACAGGGATATGGACTTGGGTATAAATTAGGATCTGTGTGGCTCTGCCTTACCTTCCATCTGGCCTTTTTGCGGGGGAAAAACGCTCCGGAAATTCGATAAGGTGCCGAGGCCATTGCCAAGTTGAAAATAAAGCCGTCAGCTAGCCGTCAAACAACGCCACAATTCACGCTTAACATCCCCCTCCGTCGAATCATCCCTCAGCTCTCTGCACCGAAGCGTTCTAATTAATAGTAATTAAATACATTTGGTAATCGGGGGTGGATGGGTGCAGAACGAGTTGAGGGATAAAACAGATCGCATCGTCACGCATCGACAGCGTTGATACCGACGTCGAAGTGCAGGGGGAAACATTGACGGCTTTAAATTACATTTGGTGCGTTGACTGTGGGCCAAAGGAAGGGTGCAGGGGGATTGTTACGTATACATCAAAGCGTTTTGTTGGGTGGGTGTGAACCTCCGTGCTAACAAACCGACGACGAAACGACACCTACGTAGCCATTTCAGGATCGAAACGAAACTGAGGACACACATCATGCAGAGTATGTCGTTTGTTGTGCACAAAGCGAATGTTTGCGTAAACTGTTATGGAACAACCCCTTCGGAGCACACCGTTACTCTAATGACCATGACGCTTCTTGGGGTTGAGCCTAATAGCCTCAGGTCACACTAATGTACCCCTAACACAATTTTTTGGGCAACTTTATACCGTAACGATTTCTTCAATATTCTCAAATCTCAAATGAGCTAGAATAGTTTGAGCTAAAGAACTTGAAATTTGTGGGGTAAGGAGGTTTTTGAACACCTCAATATCCGAAATATAATTAAAACGCTCATCACAGATATTGGCTTTCTGTATCCAAACTTTTCTAGCTCATTTGTAAATGTATAAATACCCTTTTATCAAATACAAAGAAATATGAAATAATCATTTAGTGAATTGTGAATGTATACTGCGAAAAAGTTATGTCGATGGTCGAAGCTGGGAAAACGCCAATATATATCTATTCAAAACAGCAAAATATCAGTTGCGTATCGAGCTGATATTTGTTCCGATCAAACTTGTTGTTTTCATTCTAATTGACGCAAATATGTATTTGTTTGCGAAAGCCAATATTTCGTTGTTTTAACTAGAATCGGCGTTTCCCCGACCGTGAGCGTCGACTGTTTGGTTTCACCAGAATTTTTTTTTTCCTTTGTACATAGATATGTATGGGGTTGTAGTTGTAACTGCTTTTTTCAAATGTTCAACAAATGTATCAAACGGCTGAAGTTTGATACCCGGTAATTGTTTTGTAATGAAATGAGTTGCTTACTGCTGAAAGTACTTTCGAATTGAATCCATTTCGCAGCAAAAATTGGTCCAACAATAATTGAGATACACTGCAATGAAATTCCAAACTGCTGTCCCTCGCACACTTGCCTTTTTCAATTGTTTGGTATTTGGACGAAAAATTATCTCCAAGCCGTGGAAAATATCGGCAGCTATATAAATTTCATAAAAATAAAACTACGAGCGGTTCATTTTTCGTCTCGTAAATTTTACCTCCCTAAACCACAAGTACGATATCGCTTAAATTTTATACCAGATCTATGAAATATTCAAGGTATCTGGGTTTCAAATTTTATCAAAATCGGTTCACTATTCCGTAAGTTATTCGACTGATGGACAGTCGCACATCACATGCGACTGAATATTAGGCATGGGTGTCCCACTTGCTGAGAACACGAAAATTAGCGATTCGGAAATCGAGGTCTTTACTGTATTTCATGTCTTCTAATACACGCTTTAATAATATAGTTCTTGTGTATCCCGAGGGCAAGCTTTAGTTATTACACCCTTTAATCCGAAAACGTGGAATATTTCGTCGGGAAATGTGGCTATTGAATTAAACAATATCCAAGTAAAATAATTTCGGTGGTTAATATCCATATTTTACCATACATTTGAGGATTCGGCTTATGATCTTTCCTCGGAAATATAATCGTATTGTCCCAACAGTTGGCGTTGGCGAGGAATTGCGAAACTGAAACAAATATCCCAGAATTGTTGCTCTATTGAACTTGGGGACCTGATGTATACCGAGCTATTGAATTAAACGCGATTCAATTCGATAATGTAGAAATTGTTTCTATTACAAACTGTTATTACCGGTACTCGACGTTCGCGCGGAAACACCTCGGCCATATTTCTCTATCGATTTAAACGGCGTTGATGAATTGTCGAGACCTTCTAAGGCTGACCCCAGTCGAATAGGTTGGAGTAAAAGTTGATAAAAAAAAAACCAGCCCTTGCAAAAACCAACTTGGGGATTTTTTTTTTTTTTTGACATAAATAGGTTGAGCAAAGCGTCATTTTTCACACAGCAAGTTTTCACTCTCACACAGAGCAGTAATTTCAACTTACCTTACAAGCTCCGCGGTGTATAACGAGTTACACTTAATTATAGCCGCAGATTTCGTAAAGCTTGAGGGTCGTTGAAATTAGTTAGGCTACGGCTACGGTACGGATTGCATTAGTTTCCCCAGTAAACATTTCCTCGGTAATACCCAAGGGTCTGCTTTCCTTGGCTATTCTATAAAGATGTGTACATGGTACGATGCCAGTGCAAGTAACTGGCCTTGTATAAACAGGTCATTCCAGTAACCGTACCAGTCAACTAACATTGTTCAAGTGAGTCGCTTGTCTTCCAACTTTTTTGCCACGCGACCTTCTGCCAATCAGAAATAAAAACCATATCGTCGTATCAAGCGAACTGAACGGAGTGAAACGTCAACAGTTTTACTGCAGGGCTAGGTCTACATCAAGAAACAGCGAATTGTTCATGAAACTTTCATGAAAAGATTTTCAGTCTGTCGTCCCTTTTCATCACAGCCAACATTAATAAGTGTAAAACTTCCGCAGCTTTTATTTCCACTATAGCGAGACTGCAGGCATTCCAGTTGATTAGCAGACCACTCGCATACTCGGGCATATACACGCCTTTGAAGAACGAAGCTGAATGCTTATATTGGCTATCATTCCCAGGAAAACGAGAAAACTAATCATCTTCAATTGGTTGAATCGATTTCTCGGATATTTTGGCTAAAATTTTTTCACGTTAGAAAAAAATTCGAAATTCCTATTATAGGAGGTATTGAATAATCTCTTCCCGAGGGTTGCGATTCTTGACGCGTTCACGAGCGGAAGGGTTATTCCAGACGAGGTAGTCCGTACACCCTTCTACATCCAACCTCAAATGATACGACGCGTGATGCTCATACTGCGTATTTTAAATGCTTTCATTTCCGTTGTACAGTCGGTTATTTGGTAGGCTACGTGAGTTTGGAAAACACAGAACAAAGAATGTATGATAGGTATACAGAGACTCGACGGCGTACCTTTTTCAAACTCAGTGCGAGAGCCTGCGACTCGAGACAAATGTAAGCGTGTACTTGAAGCGCGCGCGGTTGCGTCAACAGTGTATACAACAAAAGCGAACGTCAAAGCCGGGACAGACTCTGTTGCTCGCGGATACTTCCGTCACCAACTCTTCAGGAAGAATGTGGAAAAAAATTCCACAGCTAAAACTTGATTTTCGCTGCTTTGACACGGAAAGGACGAATAGCATGCACGATTCCACCAAAGTCAAAAGCAGAAACGTTCCACCATCCTGGACTGGGAAATCTCAATTTGCATAGAAATCAGAGTCGGGCGTAGTCATTTAACAAAATACAAAATTACCTCAGTTGCGGTGTGCCAGAGGGTTTGCCGAGGCAGCGGCAAGGGATGATACCGGGGTGGATCACTACCGAAGTCGGAACGCGTTGAAAGCTGGTGAAACTTCGCGGAGGTAAGCGATTCGCATTTTCAAAACCGACTGCAGTGCAACTCCAGGATATAATCGTAACCACGAACAAGGTATGCACATGGGATATATAGTATAGATATAGCATATATGCATACCGCGAGGAATACAAGCCCGTAGTGAATTTCGATAGAAACTTTGCGAGGGTTGAAATACAAACGCAGCAACTTTTGCACATCGATGGAATTCTATATTTCAACTTCCCGAAATATCGATCAGCAATTTTCACGAGTATCAGTTGCAACTAGCGATAAGCACTTTTCGCGAAAGATAAACTAACCACTGATGATGTGAATTTAATCCTCTAATCGGTAACGAATCGCAGTATATATTGATACCGTGCGATATGAACATTCGCACGTTCGTATTATTTCGGTGCATACCTAATGTTGCAGGTTCGTTACGCCGATTCTCAGTTGCTTTGGATAAGGTTCAGGAGTGCGTCATATGCGTGCAGGCGCGATGTAGAGACTTCGAGATGAAATGAAGTCCCGCGCGTGAAGGGGCGCGTAAAAAATAAGCGGAGCTCTTACAAAAGTAGCAGCAGTGTTTCGCATGGAGCTAGAGCAAGTCTTCACATTATTACATATCTTTTTGAAATTAACGCGAGCGCGTGTTACTTCGCATTGCGAGCCACCCATCTATGTTGCATGGTTGCGTGGTAGAGCAGAGCAGAAGAAAAAAGCGAAAAATAAACGAGGCATTCGCGATTCCAGACGACGCGACGCCGGTGTATAATTATGGCGAGAGGGAAGAAGCGAACTAGACTAAACTCGCGTTAATAAGAAATTTCATAGGTGGAGGAAAAAGCACCAATTCGTTTAGCTTAAGATATGATACGTCATTAACGTCGGAATTCAGAGCGGAACGTGTGATGGTCCGCAAGTAATGAGAGAAAAATTCGACACTTGATAATTAGCGAAATCTTCGGAACGATGCGAATTGCAATAACGATCTGTACGTAGGAAAATTACAGGCATAAGATCAAACCAACTCATTAGATCCACCGCAAGAACCATACAGTCGAGAAGACTTGCATTACTATCATGATCGGAATCGAATCGGAACAGCGCGAGGCAGAGCATAAGCGATCGTAAGATCGATTAATATCTATCTCTTGATCGTTCGGAACTCGAAAGTTTCGCCGGTGACTGCACGGGTGACAGTGCTTTCAGGGTTGCGGGTTTCATGGCGTCGCGTCGTGGCGCGGCAGCTGGGTCGTGTTATCCTTTCCCAAAGTTTCCACATTAGGGTTCCTCGCGTATGGTAGAGTTTGTCTAGATTAGATTAGATTAGGTATATGGATTTCGTCGCTTGGTTCCCTTAAGATATTTCAGATTCCGTATAGTTCGGTACTACTTTGCCTACTGCAGCATGCAAACCAACTTCCAATCATGGCTGCACGCAGCTGGAGCTTCACTAAACTTGGTACATATCCGCACACGGCATCGGGAATAGTATTCCTGCCGTTACCTGGTTACTCGCTTTTGCCAGGGATATCGAGAGTTCCGTGCTCGTGCCACGCTCGAACTTATCCCGATGGAACCTATCTAATCTCATGCATACACTAACGCTAGTTATGTTTACACAAAGTTATGGCCTTCTCCTCTATAGTTAGAGCCAGTGCAGTGCACTCGATAAAAAATGAAGAGCAAGCACAAGCGCATGCATGCGCTCGAAATTTCACTGCGAATGTGTGTCTTTCAGTATAATTCAAGGATTAGAATTTCGTCCAACTCATCGGGAAGGAGGATACAAGTTAATTGAGAACGCCGAAGGCAGCTAGGATACAAAGGAGGGATTATTATATGCATTTATAACGAACGAGATCGTAAGGATAATTTTTAACTAAATTTCGGCAGAAACCCATAATAATCAAACGAGGATAGGTTGTCACTCAACGCGCTAATTAATGAAGCAAAATCTGTTTAATATCAAGATTAAGCACACCGACGTGAAGTTTTGGGTAATACGTGAGCACAAATACGAAAGCGAACGTCTATAGTAGCTACATCACGCTAATGGAGAAAACTTGAGACTCAGGGAATCCCGGAAGCCCGAAGCCCGCTATAAGCACAATTTTGAATATCTGCCTCACAGGTTCGGTTTGCAACCCCGCGTTGATACTGTAACCAGATCCAGCCTGAAATTTGGTTAAACAGATACCTTCGGAGAATGAGTCTAAAAATTTGAATTGCTTTTTAGAGATCAACGCGAGCTTTGCACTCGAAAATTTTGGTTTACACCTGGTTTGAAATGAATTGAAAATAATTCAAAGATTATTCAAATATTTCACGAAGAGTCGTGCATTAGATTTCGAGAGTGGTTGACCCTACGATTCCATATGGATTTATCTCCGAATCTCATGCATATAGCCACCCAGAAGTGTTGGTACGAAGGTTGGTATATGTACTGAAGAGCATCACGTAGAGATTTTCATGCGACGAAAGATGAGGATCGACGTGATGAAGCGTGGTCGTTTTAACGTCAGGAACACGTTCCGCGTTCTAGGTAATATCCTACATTCACAAAACCATTTCGTCCAATCAATATTAGTAGCATAAAACCACGTTTCCCCGTTTAAGCGAATGGGTACGGAGATATATATCCGTACCCCAGGCGTATAACTGCAGGGATCGTACCGTACGAAACAGGAATACTGTACATTTTCACAAGGTGCCCTGGGTCTTCGTGCTAGGAAATTCCAGAGAAGCGTAATAATTCTCTGATCTCAAAATTATTACGAGGCGGGTTATTTCCTGACGTTTAATTAATTTTCTGTAATTAGTTTGATAGCGGGTAGTCAAGTGTAGAACGCATAGTTAAGTAGAACCCAAAAACAATTATTAATAAGTAATAACCCATCCGTTTTTAACGCTCATATATTATCGATACTACATAAATAGTCAGAGATAACAGTATAAACATCGAATTCGCCGGTGAACATATTAAATATTTATTCACAAAAACCGATATGCACTTTATGCACTTTATGCACTTTATGCAGTAATAAAGCTGATCACTGAATTTCATTATCGCTAATGTTGTGTTAGTGGATTTGCAGTGTGCAAATCCCACAGTTAACAGAAAAAAAAAAAAAAAAAAAACAGTATCGCGTGATGATGGAGTAGAACTCGCTTAATCAGTCCAGAGTATAAATGTTAATCAAGACACAAAGAAAAAAAAGGGAATAAAGAGAATTAAAAGTCTCGAAAAAGCCTCGAAATGAGATAGAAAAGAATCTTAATTCGTCCCTAGCGAAAAGGGTAGCTATTAGCAAACATGTCCGCAGCCCCCCGACAATCTACTACCAAACAAAGCTTCGAGTAGCTCTGGTGTTTTTATCAATCAAGTTTTTTTGGAGAAATACAATTAGGCTGGATTGCCCTGAAACGTCTAATTTCATTTGCCGTCCACCGTCTTACCCTTATTCTCCTTTATTCCCAGGGAACATCTTACCTATGCCTATAACATATATTTCCACAGATTCTAAGGTCTGGGATCAATAGCCGATCGAGTCACACCCAGTTCACAAAAGTGATAACCCCGATTTTCAGGAATGATTTTTTACGGACCAAAAATGAGCAAAAACTTCAAATGAAAATTGTAACAGATCGGCTTCTTCCGCGGCTTCTGCAAATTTTGTTTATTACCAATATGAAAAAAAACGTTATTTATTCTGTTACTTTTTTTGAAGTAAACGTTTCAATCAATGTCGTCGACTTTTGGTGGAAAAAAATAAACAAATAATATTCTAACTGTGACGAAGAATTCCAGTACAGCCATAGCAATATTTGTAAGGTTCGTTGAATCCGACGACACGTCGGGTATCGATTTGCCATTAAGTTTCAATACGGTTCACAGTAATCAAAAACGGATTGAAACCCATATACTTGGACGATATTCTGTCCATGTAATATCATCATTAAATCGAAATAGTTGCACATATAGAATTTCATTGATACTGATTCATTTCATACTGTCATCTCAGCGATAAAAAAATCTTGCTAAAAGTTCGTGTAATAGTTATAAGATAATGACCAAATAAAACTAAAGCTAAATATAAAATTAATTAAAATGAAAAACAATCGGAGTTATGTAAGTCTTTAATAAGTTATAAACTATACAGAGTGTTGAAATAAAACGGAATACCTAGAAATGTATTCAGTTTATTCATGAGATGTCCCAATTACGTTAATAGGCAGTAGAGCAAGATCAGCAAATCTTACTCCTTGGCAGCCTGACGATCCTCATTGCATTGATATTAATAGATGCGTTTCGCATAGTTATATAAGCTGTTTGTCCTCGGTACTAAATTATTTATTATTTACATAATCTGGTTGTAAACTCCGCATTATAGTCTGTCACTGACTAGATAGACTAAAGAGGATATATTGAAAAGACGGAGTTGTTTCTGCTTGTGCATTTCCGGATTTTCGCTAAATTTTAAGGTTCAAAGTAACGGAGTTCTCATTCGGCATAAGTGTACGACTGAATTCATGTTTGGCCGTCCTGTATCCTGTCTTGTGAAGGGAAACTATAGATCGACGATCAGTCAGAATCTGGGATAAAATGTTCCAAACTTAAAAAAAAAAAGTCCTTCTAGATGGGGCGAGAGCGGAATTGTGGTGAATCGGAACAACACGAGGGAGTAAGTCTTCTTCACGTCGAGTTTGCTGTTTGGCTTTATTCGTAAGACGACAATGACAAATGACTATGGGGGGCCGTTCTTCCGTGCCCGAGATCAGAGTACAGTTGGAGAACAATGGAGTCACTATTAAACGGAAACATAAATTGGCACGGGGTTAATTTCATAGCTGGTACAGTTGCTCCTGTTTAATACAATAAGACATTCCCAGTCGCGCGGGCACAACGCCTTTCTAAATTAAATTAAATGCAAGCACCGGTAAACGCTGTGGAATAGATATTACCTCATACCTCGTTTCCTACTTTATACCTGCTTTGTTCAAGAGCTCAAATTTTCTGCCATAAAATACGGCGGTAAAATCGCCGAGCTCTCTGTTTGTCTTATACTTAAATCTCTGTGCTGAGAAGCTTTCGATTAGGCCAGTCTCAGTGCAGGAGGAGATTACCGTGATATTTTTTCATATTCCTGGTGCAAAAGTATAAATGAATATAAGGGCAAAGGGAGAGAAGCTTCCGGATGGGATCCACGAAGATGAGCAGTTAGCTAAGAATTCCTATGGATCGTTGCTCCACATTGCATAGCCGCGACTAGTTATCAGTCGGACAAAGCTCAGTAGCAATGAATTTCTTGGTGAGTTTCTAATCTAGCCTCAAAGTACACGGCAGGTGCTCTTCAACGAGTGTAATTGAGTACTCCGTCTAGTTTCTGCTGATTTAACGATCGATTTTCCTCCAACGATTAAAGATAAGTACACAGCATTGACGAGTTAAGTACACTTTGGGTTTGAAAACGCTGATTAGACACGAGTCGTACTTCACCGGGACAGTGAAGTGGAAACTGGAAGGTAGGTATATGCAAAAAGTATGAAGGAACTCGGGCAAAAAGTAAGAAGATTAAAGACGGCTTAAGACGACGCCGATGAACCGGACGAGGGCCATTCGTGAGAACCATTGCACCTTTCAAACAAGTAAGTTGTAATATCGAACATTCGTAGCCAGCCCTACATAACTAGGGTTTTACCCGAAAGGGGTCAGCGATGATTTCCATTTGACGAATAAAATTGTATCAGATTCAGTTCACCAGGCACAACGCGTTATCAAAGCGAAAGGTTTTTTTCTCGCCAGGGAATTTCGATCGAAGATCAAATGACCCAATATTCGAAGGTTCGGTTACTCGAAAGTGCCTCGAAGAAATGATTCTTTGTTGGATGAGCAGCATCAGCTCAGTGACCACACGAAGATCTCCCCGGGCCAGAGTGAAACCGTGTAACCGGATCGATGCCATTGTCGTCAACCATTTGCTCTGGCCGTGTTACCGAAGGATATCTTTCCTAGAGCACGGTTCGTGTTACAATTATTTCGCACGGCCTTTACGTTTCGTCGGGTTATCAGTAGCCCCCACATTCGACCCTCTGGTGTCCATGGGGGCTTACGCGCCTAGCTGTCGCCGTATCTTGTTCCGATCTTTCTCTTGCCCTTCGTCCGCCCTTTACGAAGCTCAACAGAGTAAGAGAGGTACCACGAAGTGATACCATAGGGCGATCCTTTACTTTGTCGTAATCACAAATAGGTAACATAAGGTAAGATGGGACGAGATGGAACTTTACTTGGAAATCATTTTTCCATTCATAAATAAAGAAATTCGGAAAGATGACACCCTGTACGCTTCGACGGAACAAAATTCATCAGTGACACATCATGTTTTTGAAAAATTAACACATCACAAACATGAATGACACATGGGATTTTACCAACCCCCTTGCTGATCAGCCGGGATATGACCCAGTTTTCTGGTCATGTGTAAGTGCATTGATTGTCGTTCACTCGAGTTGCACTCAGGTGCGTTGGGCCTTTGACTAGTACAGTCGACATGTCATTAACATTCACCTTCAGGCTCTAATTACGTTGTGGGTTGACGCGAGTTTTAGATTTTTTGCAATTTTTTTTCACGCCAAAGAGCGGATGCATCGCAATGCCCGAATCATTTTGGCCCAGAAAGTCATTGGGGTGATATGAAGGGCGAATGGGAAAATGGGTAGGGGGTTTTAAAGAGAAAATTCTACGCTTCAGGTTATCGTGATTGTCGGTTTAACGACTCGTTGTATAAATAATACACGACTCTAGAATCAACAAGTTGATTGAGTTCTTCATACAATCTACCTGTATGTGGTGATTAATTATTGTTGACTGTAATCAGCAATCCTACTATAGTTACTGCTACAGACATGCGATGTCTTGCTCCGCCTTATCCCACGTGAATTATAAATTCCTTTTGTGAAATATAAAGGAGATGTTGCATTCAGAGTTAGCTGAGCTTATGATCAGGGTCCGGGAAACACCTGCAGACTCTCAATCTCGAGAATCGAATCGCTTCGCGTTGTCCAACGACCCTGGGGAGAGAATACCTGTTTTCAATAGCCAGTTTGTACCTCCGGTATCTTGAAGTGGCACCGCGTCCTCATCATCCGACCAAAATGGACCCCTCACGGAGTACCAAGTTCGATCACAGATTCAGGCTCTGTGCCACTTCCGGCAATAAGGTCGTCGGTACCACTACTTCAACTACCCCAACTACCCCGACCACCACCATCACCACCAGCACCACTGGGATCGCCGGGAGAACTGGTGCTAGCAGACCGCATACCTACCACCGTTTGCATCACACGGAATTGTGTATAGTCGTCTACCAACAGAATGTAAGCCGTCATTTGGAGATTGGCTTTTGTCGCCAACCAGCCAATTGACAATCACACACCGTGGTAACATAACGAGCAAAATGAGATTCACTCTTGTTGAGAAAAAGTCATTTCTTTTTTTCTCTTCCATTCAACGTTGCCTCCCTCTGAACCCCTTGGGCAAAGTATGAAGAAGGGTATAAAGATCGGAAAGGAAGAGAGTAAAAGAGATATATAGAGCCAGTAGGTATAGGCGTTGAGGAATTCTATCCATATTCGTCCCCTTCGTTATCGGACAAACGATTAAGAAGACGTGTGTGTGGCTTCGACGGTTCCATTTGAGAAAGATACTTTTCGCGCGAACACAATATCCGCGGCTCTACGTGACTCCAATAAGGAAACTTCGGACTTTCAAGCCGGCAAAATATTGGCCCTCTTGCTATTTCGATAACTGTGCCTCGTGCGTTGTTGTCTCGTATCTTGCCACAGGCTGACGACACGGGCTCAAGAGGTATTAAAACTTTGAAACGTGCCCACGTCCCCCACGATCTCTCGTCACGCCTTTGCCCTCGGAAAACACTGTCTCCAGTATGAAAAAAAAAAAAAAGAATGTATAAGAAATACAATTGACCCTGCAGACGAAAGGGTGAGTTCACCGTAAATGACTACCAGAGACACGTACCGCGTCGCAAGGTTTGTATTATCGCAGGAGTTATCAAACTTTTGTCTTTTCTCCTTTTCTTTTCTTTTTTACTATCTTTTTTTTTCTTATTTTATTTTTCCTCATCCTTTCTAACCATCTGAGAAATTCTACCGTCGAATCGTACAGTTTACGGTGCTACGTCGCTCTTCGCTACGCATTTCGACAAGTAATATATGACACGTGCGCATGGGATCGGGATATCTGCGCAGTTTGAAACCTTCGGATAACCCGTCTTGACCCTGGGATGACCATAGGACACTTAGGGAGGCCGTAAGGTCGGAGAAGGCTACGCGAGTCTCCGGATCTGGACTCTCACATCCCGTGTCGAAGAGCTTCTCCGTGAATTTAGACCGACGACCAAGGTTCTGCAGGGGAGGGTGAGGGGTTTGAATTCGTCCTACGTAGTTCAACCGACAGGAGGTACCGCGGAGGTCGGATATCGGAGGTCGAAGGTCGACCCGAAGCGACGACTATCCATTGGACAAGCAGCTCCCTGGAGTGCGTTTCGTGGGCTCGAGGTGGAGGTGATCATCTACATAATGTAATCAGCTTCGGCTACAATTTGCCTTGAAAATTGGTCGGACCTTACTCACCCTGTACGATATAAGCCCTTAACAGATGGATAAACGGTTTACTTTGTAGACATTGACTGAATGAATGAAAGCCTTGAGGAACACAGCTAATTAAGCAGGACCTTTCTAGTATAAATTGAACGTTTGTCATACGCATGCATATAATTGATAATAGTGAAAATTGGAACGATAAACCGAATTAGTCACTTCGTTTGAGACAGCGTGGTTGTAATTGTGCCGAGCTTGCTGAATCCAGGCTACTTGAGAGAGGGAAACTCCGAAGGGAGTAGACATTTGTCGGGGTAGAGTTCAACACGTAAGTATTTGAGTGAGTCTTTGGTCGTAATTTTGACCAAGTTCAACGTTTTAGTTCCACGTGGGATTAATATACTTCTCGCGCGTCTCTATAATTAACAATTCTATCGTAGCAGCGGTTTAATCGTGTTCAACTTGGTGAAAACTTTGTATGCGGTATAAATATGAACTTTAGATATCGAAGCGAACAAATATCGAGTTATCAGGGTGCTTTTTCGAGTATGAAAGCCGATCATAGGTGTAGCCACATCGTTGGAGAGAAGTAAAAAGAAATTTAATGCAATTTTGATAAAAAATTATAACACAGGTTGTGTACAGTATGAAGGAGCGGAAAAGCTCTTCAGGATTTTTTCGTATCGAATGAAAAATTCAATTCGCAAACCGAGTCGCGTTTATAAAATTCTTTTTACTTGCACCAGGCCAGCTGCCGCAGCACGGAAATGTTTAATCCCTTTGATGTGGATGGAGTTATCGAATTTTTCCTCCTGAGAATCAATCAGTTTCGTTTGAAACAACCAACCGCGAAGCATCGCTTCCGCATAAAACTCGCGTAGAATTCCAGTATTTCATGAAAATACGATATGGTATTAATCGCGATCGATAAAAAAGATATATGGCATTTCCGGGACGCTCAGAGTGAGTTGATAACTTGAACGGATAATTCTGGCAAGGGTCACTCCCGTGACACTTTCCTGAAAATGTGAGGCTATCAAAAATAACGCTAGGAGAATCGCTAAAATGACTTTGCCGAGAAAAAAAAAAAGAAAAAGAAAAAGAAATCGAAAAAAAGGAACCAAAACCTCATCCAGTTTGCAGGAAAACGACGGCTGTGATGTTGCACATGGTTATACCAATTTCCAACGATCATATTTTTACTAAACTTGTCTCCATGCCTGAAAATTTAACCACGATGAAAGTTATGCGAACATTCCGCCCTGCAGCTTTGCAGAGGTTATACGCGTGCAGATTGCCAAGTTTGCTGCTCACCCGTCGTACTAGGTACGAGGGTATGTCTTTTGTTTACATTATTTTTTATTAGACGCCCAGAAAACCAGGAGATCTTTATTATTCAGAGGCGTCTGATGAATAATCATTTCTCCCTTGTAAACGAATATATTTCTTCATACCGTAGATATATATAGGTACTGCAGGTGGTAATAAATTGTGCTCGGGGGATGGGGGTTTAAATTCATAATTTTTCCCTAAGTTCTCGATATTAAGTCTTTGATCGCTGTTTGAATTTTGACAATCCAACAGTTGGAAATTCTTGATGTCAGAAGCAAATGGAAAAAAAAACAAATGGAAAAAAAATAAAATGAAATAAAAATAACTCAACAGACTGCAAAGCCCAGATTTGAATATTCAAATGCCTACTCCTGCCGCGAGTACTCAAAGAACGTCAAGTTTTCGTATTCTAAAATCCGAGTATTCGAATACCGGTGTTATTATTACCATTATGATTACTTGAATTTTGCTTTGGAAATGAGTAATTCCGAATTCCAATTAAAAATGCGTCCCCGGCGCACGTAGAGTTGCAGAAAGTTTGGAGAGTTTGTAAATTTGATGATAAAAAGCTCACTAGGCACTCAAATTGGGTAGTATTTGTCCAATTGTGTTCCTTCCGTACTAACCAATTGCCGATCTTTAGACCTTGCTAATTGAATCTTCAACGTTCTTAGAAGAAGAAAAAGAAAAAAAAAACCAAAGATGAGGACAGGCTAGCTCTCCCGTCGTGACACATCGAATCGGTAATATGAAACCCCAAGCACATAGAGACAATGATGTGCGTGACAAGTTACAATGGTCTTCAAAGTACTCGGCATTCGCACTTTGCAGGGACTGAATCAATATGGGTGCGGATAGCATGCGCATTGCAACATCGGACTTCGTAAACTGATGTATTAAATTTAGACCGAATGCTAAAATCCAAATGGCATTTGTGCAAACAGATATTATGATATATACCCGATTGTTTATCGCGGTCTACGTTGCAGTTATGAAGTACTTCGATCGAAAACTTGGCTTCAGTTACATTTGCCGACCAGCCCACACGTGGAAAGTTCTTCCCACACCCTGCAGTGTACCTATTGAAAGCTCTGCATCACCCTGCATCTAGAACTAGGCCAGATCCTGTTTCAAGCCAGACTCCATTAGACGCTGAATGCCTACACACTGTCTTAACGTACCTACTCCGTCGACGCGCTGTTTCTAGCCATGGAGAATTCTGTAGCACCGAGTGTCGTTGGGATTTAATTGATTCGGTAGAAACTAATTTCGTCCGCCACCATTACGTAACTTAGAAGTCCGGGATACGTTCTAGGCCGCTCGCTTTACTTCTCTTCTCAAACTGGGTATACATACAGCCTCATATTCATACTCGCATGTGTACACCCCTATACATAAGCGCGTATATCATCCTACTAGTCGATACATCGAGCCGAAGATTGCCAGCCCTTCCCACCTTTGCTTCCACTTCCACCCTCTTCGATTTTATAATGGTAACGAGAACCGAACCAACGCCTTCTCGTTCACCGCCCTGTCATTCGACACTCTAACGAGGTTCCTAACAGATTTTGATCGGACAGAAACGGTAGGGAGATCCAAGATGCTCGTTCTTAAACGTGGTTATGGTGATGCGGAGATTCCACTTCTACTTCCACTTCCACTTCCACTGCAAACTCGAGGATCCCAGAGCGAACGAGCCAATGCCATTTCGTATCGATTATTTCAGAGAGTGCGATCCGAGGAAAGTAACATTTCAAAGTAGACATCGGACTTGCAAAGACGGGCTTACGTTGGCGGAAGAACGGGTTGGCATACTTACTTTTAGCATCTACAGTACCAAGGCGTCAAAGACACGAAAATGGCATATCGATGATACATAAGACAGCTCAACTACTCCACTGAAAAATTCTAAGGGCCGATTTACTCGAACGATAAATTGTAGCTTAGCGTGGTTCGAAATTTCCCGTTATCTACACCCTGGTGCAAGTTGCGGTGGTTTTTGAGCGTTGTTAGTATAGTAGAGAGCGCGTGCCTGATAACATTGAACAAATGCACACGATTCGCACATAGATGTGCGAATAGAAGCGGATGGGGAGAAAGAGGAGGATGGACGGAGAGAAGCGGAGATAAATGTGGAACTCCACTAATTGCGGCGAAACCGGGAGACGGAACGCGGTCGGAGAATAGCGGTGCAAATGAATTAAATGCATTTTTCAAACGAGCTAGCAGTTTTGATTACCCAAGCTAGATTTTTTCAGCTGCGGTGCAGGGTTTCGTCTGTTTTCTCGGAGCTACTAGCTTCGGCGAGAAAATATAGTCAAATCGATACCGCTTTGTTCAGAACCTCTTCGAGGGAGTCTTCCAAACCCTTCAGGGGACTCCCACTTAGGCAACACCCGAGGTGTTCCCCGGAGTGAGGACGAGTGGGCTGAGCTTACTCGCAGACAATGTCTGAAGGTCTCGAAAACGCGACGATTCAAGCAAACTAAATTTTCTCAACAAGTTAGAAGCACTGGCATCATATTATAGAATGAGGGGTAGAGCGCGCGCTGGCTTCTATATAACTTGGATTTGTCATTGCTTTACCAAAGTCAAGGTTACCCAACATCGCATGCTCATAAGAATCGATAAAATCATGATACAAATACTGCGAACGAATTCGAAAGCGTGTCTCAGAATTATTACGGTATCAAAAATTTGTATCAACATGCTTCGGAAGACACATATCAATGTTCAAGGGTTGTTCTTCAACTTGCGGTGGATCGTGTCTGGCTGTGTACACGTATACCGGTGTACAGGGCATATACCGTGAGGTTACGTGGAAAGAGCTGGTTCCAAGCGCGCAGGCGCTGATTTATTCGAATATTCCAGGGCCGCCAATTCCAAAATTGCCACAAATATCCCTAGAATCCGTCTGCTATTTGTTTACGATTGTTGTCAGATACAAATGCGGCTAGACCGTGGCAGGAATAGGTTATGTTGGTTATGAATCTAGCAGACGACAGAACTGGGGATATTACTGAAAACTTGGTGGAGTTACTAGCGCGATTCTACCGGCCAACGATATTCGAATAAATCAACGCCTGCGCGCTTGGAACCAGCTCATTCCACGTAACCTCACGGTATATGCTATCTCGAAAGAGTTTTCGACTAACTCAGACTCTTCAGTACATACCAGCAAATCGAAGAAGCTATAAGTACGGGAAGGATGAATATGGTTAGTTATAAGTACGGTTTTCTTCTTTCATCGAAGTATTTCACGATCAGTTTGACCTTGTTAGGTTTTATCGGATGAAATTCATGGTCAAAATCTTTTCTCGTAACGTAACCGAACAACTATGTATACATCAAACGTACTATTGGATTCGAAAATCTGTCATTAATATTTTCATAAATGCATGTAATAATGATTTATTTTATAATTCCAGTTGACACTAATGACTGTCTTTATAATGCTCTCCTTTGCCACCGGTATGAGGTATCGCATTTTTAACGATTTCCCATATAATTTTTTCTTGTGACTTGTACAATAGAAATAAGACATGATTGGTGGTTTGTCAAAGTGCTATTGCAATCCTGGTATGAAACGTTGAGGAATTTGATAAAAATTGTCGTAAGTATTGTACTTGTAGAATATACTCGAACGTTAATTTATTTTTTGTAGAATTTCCTGATTGCCATCAAATTTCCGGTGGCTAAATTGTTACGGAACGTCCTACACACGCGCTTACACACGCACATGCACATACACAATATTATGTAATTAGGATCCCGAAATGAAAGTCCATTAATTTCGACCCTCGAACGCGTACCATTTGCCCCTTAATCCGATGATTCCAAGGATATGGACGAGCGGTCGTTCTCCCTGCAGCTTTTAGGCACCTGCCATATGGATCGACTAATCTCGAACTATTCTGTTCATACCTTGTCAGACATATATACACATAGTACGTAGGTGTAATACTCTAGCGCTAGGAAATCGTCTATGGCAAGTATCGGAGTGGTCACATAATTTCGACCGGTTAAACCGATCAAAGTGAATAGGTTTGTAGCTTGGGAATCGATATCACAAGGAACCAGCTGTCAGATCGGATATTCTTGGTCTCCCGTTAACACAGAGTCCATAAGCACACGTTTCCAGGGATTATATGCGGTCTTATTAATCTGTTTTGGTAAAGCTCGAGGTACGATGATTGTTCGCCTAAGGCTAAACAAACTGCAGCGTACGTACCGAGGTTCTATAACCGACGTGTTTAGATACAGCAGCGCATAGTTTATGTTCGCAAAACAGGAGAATTGGTTGAATTCGACGAAGTTACGCGCGGATAGACGGAGCGGACAAGCCCAATACCGCGATAGGTTCTCTAATTAAATACCGACTGACATTGCCCACTGAGGGCGACATTAGCTGTGCTCAATCGATTGAAATTCAAATTCACCCAAACTAACACGAACGATTCTCTCGTCGACGGGTTTCATTGGACGACGATTACGAGTTGCTTACGGTGTAATTGAAAATGTAAAATAAACCTTCGGAAATCAAGAATCGGACTGCTTCAGGAATAATTTAACAATCGGTTCATTCGGTTTCATCAGTTAATCGAATTTTCAAAGAAATGGTAAACAACGAACCCTCCGATTCTGCTCTCTGAAAGGGTTTCAAAGCCAAGCCAACATTCGGTTATACGAATTCCCACCAGTTATAGCTACTGCATTTATCAGGGTTGAAAATAGCCGGTATACTGATTCGCCATTGGAAATTAAAGACTCCCTCTTTCAACTGGAACCGAATTTCGAGATTCATAAAATTTTTTATATTCTATAGAAAAATAATACTTTTTTTTTTCCTCATTTCGCGAAGAGAGATATGTGGAATTAATAATAATTATACCTTGTGGGAATGGCGGAAATATCGTTGGCGTATAGAAACCCCTAGCAAGAACGTATATATCAGGGTCTAATTTAGAGAACCCATCGCAAATCGATTGATAGCACACTGGCGGGAAATTCTTGAGTGCTACTGGGCGTAACGGAGCCAAACGTTGGCGAGTTTGTCTGCGCGCGTAAATGGGCCAATGGTGGTATAACATAGATACTAGACCCGAATGTTGGTAATAATTAATGGGTCTTGCAGCGGGCCGGGTGTGTAAACGGCTCCATTACAATCCCTGTACTTCATTACAAAGCGCACCTCGACGGTTGGCGCCAGCCTGTATCACAGCCGCACGCACATCTAGGTAGATAGGTATGACAAGTGCGCCCGTCTCTCAAGCGACTGGTATAACAACATTCGACGACAACCTAGTACCATGGTACCCACGTACCTGGTATGAGTAAGTAACATGACAGGATATTTCAAAAGAATGTAATTAATAGACACCTAGCGGCATCTAACGGACATGCCAGGGTACACAGCCAACAGATCAGAACAAACAAAGCTTGATTTATAACAGGGTATTAATTCAAAGATGATCATTTGTCAACGGTCAGAAATGTTCCATCTACTAATCATTTTTACCTACACAACATCATTTTATTCTTACTTGTACCAGTTCGACGTGTAACTAGTGTTTTACAAGTAGGTACACAACCTACGGTCATATTTCAATCATTGATATTGCAGGATTGGTTCATTTGTGCTTTATGCTGTTCGACCAAGGTATTGGATATACAAAAGCGACCTGCGACGCAAGTGTTTTATAGATCAGGGGATAAGAGCTGTTCAAAATTTTTCAACCCATGTTAGTGCACGAAGGCAGCTAGGTCCTTTTCCCATTTTATCTATGTACCAGCTCCGTCGACTAAGGGTACGAAGGAATAACCCCGATTCGTCCAGGACTTCTATTGTGGCTTTTGTCCGAGCTGCCTATTAAGCTAGCACTCATTACTCAATTTCTCATATACGTAAGAAACTGATGAGGTTTTGTGCGCAATTTTTGTTAACAAAGTGAGTTTGTGACTCGTCGAAGCGCAGCTATTATGTATTGACCAAACGGGCCGAGGTATTCCGCAAATCAGTATCTTACTAGCGAATCCAATTTGTCGACTGTGTCTATCGCGGTTTCCTTTTAGTTGGGTCATTGAACGAGCGTGCGATCCTTCGCTGTCCTCAGTATACCGGTGAACGTTTCGGACACAGACCCTGTAGAGTGAAAACGACTTAACCACCAGAGAGAAAGAGGAGAATAAAAGGGCAGGGAATGAATAATTATGCAGGTTAGGGAGGACACACGTAGACACCTATAGAGCCGAGGGCAATACGCAATTAATACGATGTGGCGGTCGCAAACAATCCGGTATATCGATATCTGCCCTGCAGCTCTAGGGGCGTTATCGCATCAGGGCAACGTAGAATGACGGGGTAACTGCCAGCTGGTTTGGTCGGGTCGTATTTGATGTACGACGGAGCAATCCGTACGACTGTCGCCCGGTTCTACTGCGATGGGGAATTGGCAAGGGTGATTCCGAAGCTGGGGGACGACGGCAAGTGGCTGGAAGCCCCCGAGGAGTTCGAAATGAGGTTAATTTCGGAAACCTCGACGACAACCTTCGTCACAGTTTCCTGGTGTTACTCCTGCCTGCCTACCTTCACCCTTTCCCGCTCTCTCTATCTCTCCATCGCCATTCGTCCGTCGTCGTTTAGCTTTTGGCTTTTGAGTTTCACGTCACGCAGCGCGTATCCCGTAAGTCGTTAAGTTTTAGTTTACGAGAATTAAGGAATATAATGAAGTAGCAATGAGAGCAAGCCTGGGAGGCAAGACATAGTCTAAGGTGATTCTCCGCGCGAATTACTCTCACCCTTTATAGCGGTTCCGCGCCGCACCATCCCGTCGAGGACACGAACCAGGGGGTGGCAAGTTCCTCGATGACACGTGACGACGACGCATCCTTTGGGCGCCAGGGACTTTCGGCATCTAATCGAAGTTCCTCGTCACCCGTTTCCGCTAACGGCAGTAGTTTCTACGGCTCTCCCGCGGTCCCGCTTCTCTTGCCGCGTCTAAACGAAGTTAGTACCACCCTCAATTTCACTACCAACTCTTACACTATACCGAAGTCAAATACATACAGGTCTAGGTATACCTTTGTATAGGGTACTAAAACAAAGATGAACGCAGTCGGCAGTAGTGTCAAACAGGGAAACTTACTTATTCGCTTTCTACGTACCTATACATAGGTATAACGACACTTACATACATATATACATACAATGAACTTTCTGAGAGCTAACGCGCTCCGAATGTCTCCAGCACCAGATATTAGCTTTGATTTCACGTTTTCGCGCCGAGATTTTCCACGGGCAAACAAGTCGAGGCTTTTGACGTAATCGATTATGGTATCTCCGCGGGTTTATACCTGGGGGAATTTGCGGCTTGACGCGACTTATTGGCGTCGCGTTAAGACAGTGAAAAAAATCAACACCCTCGTAGCTGCCGAGTTCTCGGTTTATAAACTAGATATGAAATTTTATTACCTCCCGGATTATCGCGGCTCTTCTACACTTTTTGGCAAAAAAAGAAAAAAAAAAAAATGAATTGCGAAACTGAGGGATTCCCTCACTCCTAAGTCTTGGGCTATGACTTAGACTCGGTTTATGGATAGTAACGAGATACGGAGGGTTGCGATTTCTACAAGACCTGTGCGCGCCAAAACTACCTTCCAACACTTGGCTGGGGCTGTGATATTATGCCAAATAACGCTATAATACCCATAAGAGATCCCGAACTGTGAGTAACTATATTGCTTACTTTTATGGCCTTGGAACCCGCCTCTCTTTGCCTCTTGCTTCTTTCCACCCTTCTATATCAAGGCCCCGACCTACCCACCAGTGTTATGTTAGCTCCCGCCGAAATAAGTAGAAACCGCAATTTCGTCTGGTACCAGCGGAAAAGTTTTGCTCTATGAAATCTGCAGAGACGAGGTTCGCCTGTGGTGCGACGGCACGCGCGCCTATATTAGCCCCAGCGACAAAGCCTCGTCCGCCATATTGTCCGTCTCTTCCCAAAGGCGGATTTCGACCTTTTCCAGACGGCGCCCTACGGTTAAGATGCGATTCGCGTAACGTTTTCAGACCGTTTACTGACGCAGACGAATGTCCGCCCATTGCCAGACTGACGCCACTCTCGGCACCCCAATTTGTTGTTCTCTAGACTCTGGCAAAACGGCATGTCAGCCGGATACACGCCGTTCAATGGGGTTCAGGTGCAGCCTATATACCCCTGGCCACGTTCTCTTCACTTTCAGAGTTTCCAGTGCCATGTCGTGACCCAATTCGCCTCTATCTGTGACAGAGAATGTCGGAAGGGACTGACTACCAAATTTCGAGTCTCATTGATGAGGATCATATTTCGACTTTGGTGATAATTAATTCACAAAATGTTCAGCTCTTCTCCTTATCGTTCGGTTTCGTTTCAACGTCACGGTAGGCAAGTGCTAAACGTTCGCCACTTCGTATATGTTGTTCCAAAACCAGGGTAACCGCAATCGGATACATATAGTGTTTAAATGGGCTCCAGGTGCATCATCGCCTTCTCTTCACTTCGAGGTTCCAAAGTTTCATGGCCCAAGTATCTCCTCTTAGCGGTTTCGAAGTTTAGGAGCGAGAGGCATGGAAATAGTTAGTGCTTGGGGCAATGCCTGTCAGGGTGAATAGATAAATACGGGTATAGGGTAGTGGGTGCACCTGGAGCCTAACCTATGACACAGTAATGGGTTGGAGTGGCTCTTAACTTGTCTTTAATAAAACTTGGGTATCATACCTATGGGTACACTATTTCATGGCCTGAAATACTGAGAAGAAAATTAAATTTTTGTTCGGAAAATCTCGTTGCCGCATGTATGCTGCAGCTAAGGTATTTGACGAATATTTATGTACAACGTAGGACGAAGCCCCGATAGGAACTCTACCAAGAATCCAATAAATCGCAGCGAAGCGCACGACATAAAGCGCGGCTCTAAAATAAACCAGAATGTCACTCGATCCTATCATTGTACGCGAGCCGCACATAAATACACGAGTCTTCTGAAATATGGGTTCAAAAATTTTGTGCACGGAAATTCAACAAGCCACATATGTACGACATACACACCTATATATTAGCGACTGGTTCACGTATATTAGAGAATCAAAGATTGGTAAAGATCCTGAGAAGGAAGAAAATCACCTTTTCATACTCGGAGGGAGAAATAGCTCATTGTTAACACGAAGTATTCGTCTTTAAAAATGTATGAATATATTTAACGTCGTCGTAGCTATAGGTGGATGTAAGACGGCTGTTATTCTCGCCGTGGGATTTCAATTCGAGTCTTTCGAAATTTACTTGGCTACGTGAATCGCTTTTGTGACTAGAATTTTCGATCGAAAGCCGTGGGTACAATGTGCCTGACTGGCTCAAGTAGCTCCTTTTCTTTTTGTCTCCGGCCCCCGCGTCTCCGTCTGTTTCGCATTATGCGACAAAGACGAAGAGGGCTAAAGAGGTGCGACGAAACGTGGCCGAGAGGCAAATATATTTGTAGCATTGGACTTTATTCCTAAATTGAAATTCCCTTTCACAACGGATTTGATATTAAATTCAAAACGTAACGCGTACATCTCTCTATCCGCACGATATTTCTGTTGTTAAACGAAGGCTAAGAAACCTCAACCTCGAGGGATGAAACCTGCGGCTCTGAATGGCAAGGATCACCGCATACCCAATTATTAATTTCATAAATTCACCCGTACAGTTGACGGGTGCGGATTCCTGAGTTTCCAGCTTTTCCGCGCCCCAAATTCGCCGATATTCCTTTATTCTCACACCTCTGGCCCCCTGCGGCAGGTTTAATGGATTTAATGGTGTAATGGATATAATTTCCAGCTCTGCTGGCAAATAAATCAATTTCCGGTGTAAAAAAGAAAGAGAGAGAGAGAGAGAGAGAGAGAAAGAATGAAAAAATTTCACGTATAGGAACAAACGAGCGAATCCTCTCGCTTATTGTTAAATCTGCGGGGTCGGGTGTAGGTATAAGGTAGCCATAACTGGCTAGGTATAACATCTATACATTTCTTCCAACTATCTGGGAGTTTCGTGTCTAGATCGATTCTGGAAGAGCTGCAGAACGTCGTCTCATAAATATTTATGAAATTGTTAGAAATCCGCCACTAGCAGCATCGAGATGCTCAGGGTTAACGTATGCGGTAAATAAAGTGACGGAAACACGTGTTACTGAATATTTTGTTGGTGACAATTTTTTGCGAAATCTATTATAAAACGGAGTCGAGTGGGGAAACAAAAATTTACAAATTTTCTGTATTGCCTGGCCGACCTATACCCATCTAACCTCAAGAAAATTTATTCTTAAATTAAATATTTAAAACAGGGACGCCGCCTTACTTTCGTGAGAAATTTCATCGAATAAATACATTTTAACGACACTGTAACGGCGAAATAACGCTTTATTTATATCCGCCTGAATCCTGCCGGACCAAACCCGAACTCAGGTCCTAGTCCGGGTACGTGCGGGTGTGCAGAAGTCGAACCGCTCGCCTCAACCCCAAGGAATAGTTGACCACTTAGAATTGATAGATTGTGACAAGTCCGGCGTTAGAGTAATAACATTATACCCGGACATAATCTTGTCGCCCCAGCTATCTTGGAAGTCAAATTCTTACCGGGTGGGAACGGAATCGAATAAGTCAAGGTTTTGAGTATTCATCAAGCTATGCAATGGAGTCCAGATTCCATGACGATTCAGATGAAAATTCAACCACACAGTCGTATAACGCGAGGTATAATTTGCCACGATGTGTTAATAAGGGAGTTTCCAGAAAGGAAGGGGGACATACCGAGATTTGAAAAGCAGACGCGGAACGATGGCGGTGTAATTCGCCCGGCAGCTGCTCCTGTCCCGATATGCACTGTATTAACGGCATAATATTATGCTGCACCACGTCCTTACATCATACGGCGCAGAGAGAAGAGAAGCGAAGCGAAGCGATGAGAAGAGAAGAGAAGAGAAGAGAAGAGAAGAGAAGATGAGAGAAGATGAGAGGAGAGCAGAGCAGAGCAGAGAAGAGAAGCTTCCCTGTTTCATCTCGTTCTAGCTTGTGGGTATAAGAACGAAGCGAGTATACCGCTGCCAATCCATCTATACGTAGTGAGGTATATCTATACTTTCACAAGTTATGAATTATTAAAAACTCTCGCTATATGCATGTCTAATAACTACTTTGTTACTAGCGCAGGTGGTCCACCGCAATAATTTTCCTCACCGCTCGCTTATACTTTCCAGTCGTTACGTTTCATCCCGACGTGTAGTAAAAAGCATATAGTTGGAGTGCGCAGATAGGACGAAATATCGTACGCGACAAAATGGGTCGATTCAATTTGGTGCAATTATCTGCATCCAACATCAAGCAATACACACTTCGCTTTGTTTCATTTCGTTTGATTAGTTCGTTTTTATTTTTACTTTTTTACTTTTTCATTTTTTATCCTCTTCTCTCTTTTACGAGACCAAATCAATTGGACTTTCATGATCCTGTTCTCCTTTTTTCTTCAGATTCGTACATTTTAATATCGAGAATCTATTATTTTCCGTCAACAATATATTTATATTCGATATCTTCATTTTTATCGGAGTTGACAATAGGCCCAGGGGCAGGGGCAGGGGCGAAGGAATAATAGAGGAGAGGAGAATTGGCGGACTTTATTATTGATATCAGGTTCGAGACTAAGCCGTATTCCTTGACGGTGTAGCCTCGCCAAACTTCAGATACTTACTATTGCCAGATTATCCCCAATATTGAACGATCTATAATATCGATATGCTATGCTTACACAGCATCTACGTTTCTTCCTATTTTTCCTAATATTGATATTACAGATTTTAGCAAACAAAGCTTCACTACAATGTATAGTATACACATACAACTCTGCTTCAGTTTGGTTATTCATTCCAGTACACAGAGTGATCCAAACTCATTGAACCCAGAGAATATATTTCACGTGACGAGTGGTCTGGAGCTATAAGCTTCGGACATAGAGAGCTTTGAGATTCGAAATATACCTACCTATGTCTTTCAATTGACAGGTTGATTATCTCTTTAGAAGATCCGGGCACGTGATACACTGTAACAGAGTCCGTGTTTTTCCTCGATGTAGTAGGATTAATATGCCCTACGTGCTGTACAATCCCACGTACGAGTGATTGAAATGGATCAATTTGACGAATGGCAGATAATAAGAAGAAAAAAGTAAAATAAACAATAAAGAAAAATATTGGAAAGATGGCAAACAGAAATTGGGAGAAAAAGAACGGCTCCATTTCGTTTCGCATGTTTGGTCTCAATTTTCTCGATTTATGTGCCTACAGATATTCATAAATACATACATCTACGTCTGAACACTAGCCCACGAAAATATACAAGCTGATTATATAGCCAGTTCTACAGCAGTAAAATTTTCCATGTCGATTTTAACCGCGAGAGAAAATTATGGAAGAAATGATTTTCGGTATTCTTTTTTTAGATTCGAAAATTTTCCAATTCTATACCCACAAGTTCGATTACGACATTAAACAGAGTTGAAAAAGGATCCTAGCTTGAATCTGTGGAATCTCATTGATCCTATGTCATCCAACTTGAGCCTGATAACACGATATACCCTAATCATGCATATAGGTACACATATGTGGTATGGCCCCTTTGGGGTGACAAGTTTGAAGCGGTGTCCTCAGACCAGCTAAACCATACCCATGCAGATGAATCGACAGACGTTTCCTCTGTTCAAACAATAATCAGAGGAGATCCCGGACTTGTGGTTACGCGAACAGTGGTCAACTGAGTCAACAGATATGTAGACATGATCCTTGTGTCATACCCTAGTCCATCATTTGGAGATCCTGACAGTGCACACACATGCAAGGTAAAGCTCGAGAGGAGGGTGGGTTGACTAGCGTATATGCTACCTTTTACCTACTTTGGAAAAAAAAGGAAACAATAGGGACTCGTATTTTCTGTACGATATTAAATGACGTGCCGTTGAAATCGTCTCAAGATCCACTACATTTTTTATGATGAGTAAAGACCCTGTTTTATGAGGTAGAAACAAGGAAAAAGAAAGAAAGAAAGGAAGAAAAAGAACGAAAGGGCACGTTTAGAGATAAAAATAAATTGCACGTTTTGTACCAAATCTGATTAGGTCATGTTAAACCGTGAAAGTTAGTCTGTGAGATTTTTTTGGTATATTTATTGTTCTGAAAAGAGAATCATCTTATCAAGGCTTTTGTATGTATGCACGTATAATACATAACTATGTATTATACGTATCGCATATAAATGTATGTATAGATATTATATGTATATACGAATTATGGTGAAGGGAAAAGATCGTTTGCGAAAGCATGATTTGTTGAATAGCGAAAGTTGAAGTGAGTTACGAAATTTCTATACCAGCGGTGAAATCGTAACCTTAACCCTCTTAACCGTAAGCCAAAAGCGGCACCAGTCAACGCTTATATGCTTGGCCATTGTCGCCTGAAGAATTTTATCGACCGAACCACTATCTAACAATAAACTGTCAAACCGAAGCAAGTTTTGTCATTATCCATTAACCTAATTAGGTTGGATTCAACGGTATTGGCGCTTTGGCACTTTCCTAACTTGCCGGGGTCTAAGTCGGTATCAAGTTGATGGCAAATAAGTAAACTAGCCGCAGTCAAGCTAGTTACGAAACGTAGCTAATACCATGGTGCATAGATTATGTCGAGGTTGGGATACGCCATGCATAGGTATAATATGTAAGTGTGTACCCAACGTCACCCTCAAGTATCTCAACCTGGTGAGAATGATGCGATAATAATTGTTGACTAACTAATTTCCATAAATAAACGATGGAAGGTGATTCCCTCTCAGTTCCATCTCCACGCAAAGACCTCCTATTTATACATGATAGCTTTTTCGATCATCTTTGCAGAAGATAAGTCAACGATTTCGAATGACTATGATTTTTCTTTTATATTTGTCACAAATACGCGAGGTCTTTCCAAAATTGAAAAGAAAAATCTACTTCGTACACAAAAATAATTTATATACAAGCTGCCCGAATGAATATACCTATATATTATATAGGTATAGTATAATTGTTCAATCCCGCAAATTGCCTTCACTAGGAAGAACCCTTATTATATTTTTTCTCCTTAAAAGCGTTCAAATATTCATTTCGTAAATTGCTGCTTGAGTTAAATTGATGACAATTCAAGACGCTGAATTTTTTACTTAATTTTATAAATTATCTCACTGGCACTACCTAACCCGGTTCTTTTTCACACCAACCAACGTTTCGGAGGCGGGTAGTAAGTGGAAAAGACCTCAGAGGTGACGCGGAGAAATTGTGAGCTAAGGGTGCCCGTTGTACATACCTACGTATATACCTAAATATAACAACACCTACAGTACAGCAACCAAAGTAAATACGTTGGTGGGCCACCTCTACTTCCACCCCCACCTCCACCGCCACATGCAAGCATACATACCGAAGCTAAAAACGCGAGGCTTGCAGTGAAACGAAATGTTTGCACCGGCTATTCATTAGACTGGCCTAGGGCAACCAGCTCTTAAACCATTCAAGATATTTCAGATGTAAACTGTTTCGCGTTTTTATCTCATTCATTCCCTTCCTGAATTACGGGAGCCGGCATTAGGTTTTATTTTTATTCCATGGAGTCGAGCGGATAGTGCGCAGTTTAATTCATTTCGCACCGTGATAAAGGTTGCAGCTGTATTTAGTGTAACTAGAGTTCCTTGTGGGTACACATATATGTATACAGGGTGGCTGTGAATTAAGTAATTTAATTTTAGGGGATGATTGGAGGGGTCTGGCTTGTTACCCAGCCGTTCGAAGAGATGATTTCCGTTGCGGCGTCCGTGAGATACATGCCATTTAGAAGTTGCGATATCGCCTGCGTTTAGGTAGCAAATTATACAGACGCGAGCAGTGGGTTGTATGGTTTCAGGCGTGCACAACCGCTGATGCGAATCACAACACTTTTTCAGTTCAAAAATTACTGGACTACGACACTGACGGACGGAAACAGCATACCGGAGAGTTAACACAGCCTGGGAATGATTTTTGTGATTTTCGAACTGAAAAAGCGTTATGACTTCTTCTGTGGTCGCGTACGCATAAAATCAGACAACCCAGAGGTCGCCTCTGTGTAGTTGGCTGTCTAAATACAGGCGTTATCGTGATTTTTTAAATGACCTGTATCTCACAGACGCCACAACGAAGACCACTATTTCCAACGGCAGGGTACCGAGCTAGACCCCTTCGATCATTCCCTGAAATGAAGGCATTTAGTGCGCGGCCATCTGCTACATATATAAATTCTGCTGCAGGGTTTATTTTCTATGGATACTTCTCGCCGATGGTTTTTGAGAAAAGCTCTCTAAATCGCTATTCATACATAAAAAAAATTTTAACACATATATCCGGTACCTGCCGGAAGTGTTTTCCTGCCGCAAACGCAGCAGCGTGGTGTATATTTGCCCGAGAGTCATTCGAAACCACGTAATCAAACAAACCGACGTACCGTAACAATATACACCCCCCCTGGCCTCCCACCTGTCTCGCGGCGTCGCGTCGCGGCGCCGCGCCGCGCACCACCCATTGTACACTCGGTAGTGGGCAGATGTGCCCTCCTACCCCAACCTTCAATATTGACTCTATATTCCAGTTCAAATTCGCATAGCTCAATATCCCCCGATAGCATGCCACTTTAACGTGCATATAGGGTATATACCTACCTGGCTGTGTACATATCTGGCATCGATACCCATACGTGGACAGATTGTTACACGGAATCGATGCTCGTTAATAACTGAAGTATATGTGGCTAAGGGTGAACCCTACGGGCATCGTGACATGACTATCGTAGGTGACATAACTATTAAACCGATTGAATTCGAATGGTTGCAAAAGTGTAAGAGAAATAAAGAAAGTGCCATTCGTTGGGACAGGGGTAGGGGTAGAGAGAAAATATATGTACGGTAGGAATATATACGGAACGGTTGTGCGATAAGGGAACCAACATAATAGCAACCCCTTCTACGGGCATAGTTAACCGGCTCCATGAAAAATACTAATGGGAAGAGGTCATCGTCGAGGAGAAGTAAATTTTGCAGCTGGATGCTGAACACAAAAGATAAGAGTGGTGGTGGTAGCCATGACGGTGGTTGTGGTGGATGTAATATGTGAACCGCGTTCTATCCCTTCTTCTAACACACCCCAATAGATTCGGATTTGCTTTCAGATGGAAGGCGAGCCTCGAATACGAGAATTTCGACCGATACAGACGGGCACTAGGCCGTTACGTCGCTACAGTGATTTATCTCAATCCCATTGCTCCGACCCTGCAGGGGGTCGATCCTTGACGATAATAACTGGAAGTAACTGAAGATAGTTTCAGAATTACTTCGAGTAACCGGGCTGATTTATTTCCCAGGAGGACCTTTTCGCCCTTAGAAATTCTACAAGAATTTACGAATGCCTCCGATCCTTGGAGAGGACCAACCGAACTACGACACAATATTCTTTCTACGCTTTCACCCTTCGTTTACGTCGGCTGCTCCCTCATCATTCGATTAACCGATACTTTCAGCTCGTTGATGCTGTTATCTGTTACGGAGTTCGTAATAGGATTTCACATTTTTAATCTCCGAGGCGACGGATTTAGGTACGGGATATCGCTTTCACCATTATGACTTTACGGTTATCTAGGTAAGTAGGTATGCTGTTTATATTTATTACCATATCTACAATGTCCCATATAATAAGTAGCCGGATATCTGAACGGATGAAAGAGACATAAACTCCGAAGATAAATTATACAGTATTCAATATCGTCGGCAGGATCGTTTCGTTGTTTCCAAGTTATAACGGGGGTTGCGAATGCCGTTTAAAATTGCACTATAATATATGTAAACCTCGGAAACGTCGACGCCTTTACTTATTCCATAATTAAAATCACAACGAAGTTGAGATTTAATTTGAGTCTCATAATTTTTACCCTGCAACGCTTTTCGACCGTGGTATACGGCAACTCTCGTTGAGATTCCGACCACAGCTGTCATATAAATCTGCACGAATATAATTTTATAATATGAAAAAATTCCGAAGGGATGGCACATAATTTAGGTTCGGACAGAAGGGAGGCTAAATCTTTATCACTTCGCCTTTTTTATTTTATCTACTTTCAAATACGCGCGATATCTAACTTACGGACAAATCTGAAAACCGATACCCAGCATCCCATTAAAATATACCCCAAGTATACAAACTTCTATCATTTTCGGCTGAAACTTTCCAATTGAAATTTTAAACCGTGTAGAAACCCAATATTATAAATTTTCTTGGACTCCGTCGACACAAGTCAACACGCTTATCAATTTCACTCGTCTCATTCCGAAACGAATCCCAAAGAATAGTAACGAGAATCTTCCACTTTTTATAAACGGTAAAAATCAAAATTAAACATAGTTCGTAGTTCGTTGTGCGACGAACGTGTGAATATGTCGCTACCCCAATCTGTCAATCTCTCAATTTTACTTGTTCAATATATCTAATACATTGACGGAGGTTGCAGCTACTTATTGTACATGTTTGTCTGTGGACAGACTGCTCGGATTGGCCGTGGGATAAAGGGACTTCGCGGTGAATCCAGTCTGGGACATTCGCTCGAGCAGCTAGAAATCTGATCGTTGACCAGCGAGGGTCTTTCGGTATCTAGATACCTAAGAACAGAGGAGAAAAAGAAGGTTGGATAAACCGAGCGGTCGAGCTCTGTGGACAGTGATCCGCATAAATGGCAGAAAAATCAGATAAAAGGTACTTGAGTGGCGTCTATCTCGACGTTTCTGTAGGTTAACTTGATCGAGTCGAAATTCAAGAAACTTTCGTTATCCTGAACGAATACTTACTGTTAAAGCTCACCGAGTGTTTCAAGATTCTTTGCATGATCGATGAGAGATTTGAAAAATTGCTCAAGAGATTTAGACATGTCAAGAAACTTCCAAAGTTTTCTTTTAAGCAAAGAGAAACGATGGGTGTATTAGAAAATTATATAAAAAGAAAAGAAAATTTCGTTTCCGCTCTCTCCCAAGCATTTTCTTGGCATTCTCATTTTCAAAATAAATTTGACAAGGTATCTCCGTTATCAAACCCAAATATGTATATTTGAAGTAATTCTTAGTTTCTCATCCCGTTTTGTACTTTTTAGTTCGTCCTTCGAGTGATATACTAAATTTATTCCTTTTTTTTTCAGTTTTCATTTTTTATTTTATTTTCTTTTTCTTCTCCAAAACGGCCTTGCATTTAATCGAAGTTCAATAATGGTTCGCTCGCTTCGTTTGGCATACTATGTATTACATCGAAAGTTTAAGAGACACGAACAGGCTCATAAATCACGTGAGGTTATCAATCAGGTACATTAATCTTGAGGTGAATAAATTTTGAACCAAAATTTTTTATCAATATGATCAGAAAAATCGAGGCCGTTGATTAAACCTCGCATTATTTACCCCTGGACACTGCACGATTATAACCGTTTCGTTCAGGCTACGAGGATATGCATACGCTCGGACCATGTGAAATCAAATTGTGGTAAGTATAACCACAGCTAATTGAACTGTAAGTGAACGATTTGTCAAGTTTATCAATTGTCAATATATTTTCTCCCGACAGTTATTGTACTTTTTTCTCAATACCTGTTTCCACTTCATCGCAAATTGTCTTCCAATTAGTGAAAGGTACATAAAATCGTAGAGTGGGGTCTTCGTTCGTTCGTTCTTCTCTCAAATTACATAAGCAAGTGATTTTTCCTTACAATTTCACAGACTTTTTCGCCATTCATTGAACAGCATTGAATTAAATTTTCATTTGATGATGAGAATTTTTTTTTTTTAGTCACAGATTTTCCAATATTATACTCATTCGAATATTCTTTGTCTAACTCTGATTATAGACAATTGAATTTTTCACATTTTTTCTGCTAAAATGACATAAAACTAAAAAATGAATAACCGAATCTGAAAAGCATCGAGTTTTGGCTAGATCTGGAGTGCAGTGAACAGAAGCGTATATTTTAGAAAGGTACAAGACCGTCTTCACGATTGGGTGTACGTGTATGCATGTGTGGAGCAAAGGTTATTAATTCGGCTCATATATCATAGTTTCTCGGGGTGTATCCTCGGTCCAAGAGCGCAGGGGTGCTCGAGGGTTGAATCTGGGCCCATGGGGTTGAAAGCTGAGCGCATGGAGCAATTGGGATGAGAAGAAGCAGCGGGTGGCCAACCGCTTGTCGGTATTAGAGCCAGGCTGTTTATTAGCCCATTTACGGTTGAGGCCGTTAAGATCGTAACGTAAAGCGCAAAGAAACGCGTTACCTTATTGCTCGGTTGGTCTTGTTGCGCCTAAAAGACGGAAAATTTATGCATTCACTTAGCGGTTTTCACGCGGTTTTATAAACGACGCCACGCGACTCGACGCCAAGAAACCTTGCGGCTACGTTGCACACACACACACACACACATACATATATTAGAAAACAATCCCATAGCTGGAATGAAAGAGAGAAGCAAAAAAAAAAAAAAAAAGAACCGCGAGGAAACGTTTTCCTCGTAAAAAGAAATGCGGAAAATATTTCGATCAGTAGTTTTCTTCAATTCTTGTGCACCTTCGGTGCCACGTGGCTGTATACCCAGGTAAATTCTTAGAAGTAGTCAAAGAAGCTTGTGCCACCAAAGGCGAAGATTATATATACCGACTATCGGGTTTTCCAGTTTCGGTTCAGCTCGTATATATGCGCATGAGACTAGGGCGAGAAATG
Organism: Tenthredo scrophulariae; assembly: GCA_963978835.1. Classification (NCBI taxonomy): domain Eukaryota; kingdom Metazoa; phylum Arthropoda; class Insecta; order Hymenoptera; family Tenthredinidae; genus Tenthredo; species Tenthredo scrophulariae. The sequence goes on along the minus strand of OZ022230.1, from coordinate 16,476,646 downwards.
TGACAGTATCTGGAAAACGAAGGGTGAAGTGATGCCAGTGGGTCTAGGAGCCTTTGAGATGAGAGAATATCCCTGTGTACCCATTGGATAAGATCCCTGTCGCGACGATTAGTCACGAGTCTTCAAAGTAACTACCATGATAAGACTTTGCAGGCTTACCGAGGTGGGAAAAGTTAATCGAGACTTGGATAGGGACAAAGATATTCTCGTGCCCAAAGTAAGGATAGGAATTAACGCGACATGTAAAGTAATAAGTGAGTGAAATTTAATGTTCATTTTAAAAAAAGCGATTGTTCCATGAGGAGGGCCACTTTGGATGCTACATGCAACCCGCTGCTGCAGTTACTGCAGTACGTCGTACCTACGGCACAGAATCCGAATTAACCATTTCCCCAACTAATTGTACCACTTTAGTTAATACAGTCCTAGGAAAGAAAAGAGAATGGTAAGAGAAAATAAAATGAGGAACGAGGATTCTTCTTTTTTTTCTACTTGAAAATAATACAGGTATAGAAGGTATGTACACGTATATACCTCAGAGCTTGATGTGCTCGTGGATTTCACCGCGTATATGAGAGAACTAGCAGCTGGGTTTGTGTGCGGCGAGAGAGAATTTTAAGAACTTTTAACTGAGGGCATTTTCCATTCCCGGAAAATTGTCAGGAGATTAACGCGATAAAACAATACTTTGCTCGCAAGTTACTCTGCAGGAGTAAATCGGGATTGTATAAAACGTTGCCCGAGTGCCGGGAGGAGGAATAAAGTTTGAAGTAAAAAGTTTAAAACAATAGTCGGGATATAAATCACTCGTTGGATATCTTAGAATCGTCTACACTTACAAACCTGGACCTAAACTAGGGTATACATGCATACGTATCTACTACCACGAGATCTTGACGTCTAACGGGCTTACTACACCCATACACCCGAGCTACTCTCAAACCATACCATAATACAGATAATGGAAGAAAAATATTATATTCACGGGGAAGGCCATGAAAACATATTATTATCTGCATAAAAGAGGCTATTTCGTTTGATTTACGTATGTTTATCGGGAAACTCAGCCCTTGTACATATACGGAGATAGAAGAATCGAGGGATTCGTACTGGGATATAGAATACTGCGAGAGGCTGGATAGGGTTGAAAAAAAAAAAAAAAAAAATAATAGAAATAAAATAAAGAAATCGTTCCCAATCCACGTCACCTATGACGCGTTGCATGAGGTACAGATGTACCTCGCAGTTCGTGTTATCTTGAAAGTTCTATGTTCCATAAGTGTCATTGCATATACTCGTAGTGGAATTAACAAGCAATTTCGAGACTCTGGAGAGAGAGAGGATATTCCTGTCTTGGTAGAGACACCGTTCCTGCAGATCCGTATAATTAATCACGTACACACGGTAACTCTAATCAGGAAGTGCAACGCTCGGATGATTTTAGATCCTCTCCTTGAGCCCTGTATCACAGAGAGACTCAAGTTTATGATTAGATCGTTACCCCCGAAATTCTTCAATTCCAATTAAAGTCGAATCAAGTTTTTAAGACGGTCTCGCGCCCCGGCTAACGCCCGGGCAACTTGTACATAGAAATAATCGGCCCGATCTCGTAAGTGTTCGAAAAAGTTTCTACAAACGGTATAACGAGAAAAGGAGTTCACAGTTTCTTGCGCCTTTCTTTCTTTATCTTTTGTCTCATTCCGCTAATCACTTTCTTCGACCGTCACTACGTAAAAAACGATGAAAAATAATGATAACGATAAGTCGGGAATTCTATATACGAAATACCTCGTGCGGTCGTCGACTGATACCTCCGGGACGAAACTTTGAGGGACCAACGATCGGAAAGCCAAGGCATTTTTACGAGATCAAAGGAATTCAGTTAGGTACCAGAGGATTTCCCTTTCCAGAACCTTTGACTCTCTCGATTGTACCTGTCTGACTGATTCCACCTACATACCTACGAGCTTGGCAAATCACGCTTTACAATTTAACATCGGTAGTACCGAGACTACTGAAAGAAACTAACAAAGTATATACACCTATATACCAGATCGGCGCGAAGTAACCGATAAACGTTCAGTCAATTAGCGAAAGCCTCGATCTGTACCTACTCCGTCCGTATAAACGGCGTCGTTTAATCGTCCCTGTTCAAAGGCGATTTATCTAATTATCCCCCCTCTCTTGCTCTGTTTTTACCTTCGATCCTTTTTCCTTTATTTTATTTTGTTTTTTTTTTTATTTTCTTTTTTCATTCGATTTTCTTTTTCTTTTTCAAGTTATCCAACCACCGAGTTGGGTCCGTCTGGTGGTGCAGTTACCGGTCGATACCCCCGACGTCGCCACCCTGGCAAGCCATTTCATCGTAACTATAGCAACGCATTCGCAACGCGAGAATTGCAGACTGCTACTTGGTTCGCTGTACTTTAGAATATAATAAGCGCGAGAGGATCACCTTAAACTTTACACACACAAACGCGTCTTTCATACGAGATATGTGTGCATGCTTAAAAAATAAAACAGACGTAAAATCACCCTTATTCTCTAAAAATCTAGACGGTCGCGATGGGGAGAAAATAAGCGCGCTTGCGCGAATCGCGCGACTATAGCCTCGTGCACCCGTTTACTTCAGCACGCAACTTTTATTGCTAACTACCTTATACGCAGACGATATTAATATTGCGTGATTCCTTGTAATAAAATAGAAACCGAAAGTATTTTCATCATTATTTTTTTTTTTTTTTTTTCTTATTTCATTTTTATTTTCACATTTATCTATGCTGATTAGATTCCAAATTGGATATAGAAAAACGAATCAACTTATCCGATTCCAAAATTTATTTCACGTCTAGTTTTCCCGCTAAAGAATATCGCGTGACGTAATTATTCACCTACAATACAGCCGATCAAACATTACGTTTTTTTGTTACGAAAATGTCTTAAGTTTCAATTTTTCTTCTCCGTAAAATATTTAATTTTACTGAGATAAAATTGACAAGCTTTTAGTACCGTTCAAAATTTTTATCAAATAACTGATATATATCCGTACGTTTAATTCGAATTGCCCTATTTTCTAACAAGACATCTTCTGGATTGGATTTTTTTTTTTTTTTATTTTTATTTTGTTGTAGGATACGGTTTAGATTTCATTGCTGTATCATTGATTTATTCATATAAACAGATAAAATCTCCTTTATACTATACGCTATCGGATTGATCGAGCCGAATATTTCGTTCACGATTCGATTGCGAAATAAAAATTTTCAAAGTATCAAATTTTCGTAAATCCATCCCGCAGAAAATTTGTGCAATAAATAAATTCATGGTTGGAATTGTAACATCGATAAGCAACACTATACTCGTAATAAGGGGGCTTACGGCTATACAAACGGTTTATCGAAAATCGCAAGAAAAATGTATACAATGAGAATAAAGCGTTTCGATTTAAGAAAATCTGCGTCGAATTCTCAGAATTTCATCTTCAAATAAGCCAGAAAAATTCAAATTGAAAAACTGTGATGCGAGGAGTATTATGATTATTCAAGTTTCAAAAAGCTCCTTACGATATAAATTGCAAACTTTTCTATTTCATTTTCGGATATAATTTAAAAAAATTCACCTATGTCTTTTTTCGAATCAGTCCATGCTCAGACATCCTCGTAGTGAAATTTTTTTTTTTATTAATAAAAATAATAAAATTCGATGGGGCCGGTTCGAAGTTCCGAGGTTTCAAAGCTCCGAACGGTCAAATTTCCGAATTTTAATGCAACGAACTCACAGTTTTTAGAAACGGTATTTCACCGAAAGTCTATGTAACCGATTTAAAAAATTCCGAATCGCAACACACCGAAGGTTCAAAATTCCGAAAGCTAAAGATCCGAAAAGTCAAGACTCCGAAAGCTCAAGATCCGAAAGGCCAAATTTCCGAAACTTGAACATCAAGCCGTCGCGCGTCGTTTAGTCGACACGTTCGATCTTTCGGAATTTTGGACTTTCGGGAAATCGGACTTTTGGAGCCTTAAGCTATCTACGTTCTGACCTCTCGGAATTCTAATTTTCTGAGCTTGAGTGTTTCTGAAAATTCGAAATCGTCGGAAATAATTTCGGAAATTTTACCGTTCGGAGCTTTCAGAATTCGGAACTTCGAACCGGCCCCAAATTCGATGATTAGTTAGATATCTATAGCGACTACACGATGGACTAACTCACATCTCTGTACCTGTACACAGATAAGGAATACCTTTGATTGCATTGTTGTGTAATTGGTGCAGAATTCAGTATATGACTGCAAATGTTTGCCCACCCATTATCTATGTCGTTCGCTATTTGACGATGAGAGATAGTTTCACCGTTTCAACGTTACCGAGTGACAAGGTGTAATGGGCAAACAATTTTGTTGGCACATCGTTTAATTGAGGTCTATTAAACGGTGGCCAAGCCTGGCAGTACAGGTATAGAGGAGGTTGGGGCTAAAGTGGATTCCTCTAACGAAGTAAAACTGCAGTTAGTGATAATTCTAAATTGATATTCCGACTGCGTATTAGTTGAAAATGAGAGACGATCTCGTGGGCGAAAACGAGCACATGAAAAAAAAAAAAAAAAAAAAAAAAAAAAATTGGAAAAATCATGATTCTAAAAACATCATTCAGTAATTTCCACCGATTGAGGAGAAAAAGAATAGAGAAAAAAGAATAGAGAAAAAAGAAAGAAAAAAAATGACAAATTTTAGTAGACTTATTTCACCCCGGTTTGGCCCATATATCTACTTGCTACATTGCTGAGGGTTGACAAATAAACGTGATAAGATCGAGTCTGATGTAATATTTGAAAATAGCGATATATCTACTGGTAGCTCGGCCTCCCTATCCTATCCTACCCTCGTTCACTTACAACCCCTTCCCATTATTTTCCTCCCTAATTCCCTCGTCGCCCTTCAAATATTTTCTTCCCTTTAAAAAGTGATCGCAGCCGGTATTCAACGTTTGAGAATATCGCGTTGCGGTCTATATCAACTTCCGAACTTTAAAAGCTAAGAGAATAGAGCGATTTATCTAATCCAACTAGGCTTCGATTGTGAAAAAAAAAAAAAAATAGAACAAAAAAAGCACGAAAATTTAGGAAAATCTCCAGTTGAAGTAATGTCTTTCCCTTTATTAGGTATATGGCTACTCATGGTGGCTAAGGGCGGGTTAGGGTTGGGGTTAGCTAAGCTATCGGTATCTTCTTTCCGCTCTCGGTGAATTAACCCGAAGTCAATTCAGGAAGCACACCCCAGGGTCACGAACTATTCCGGACTCCCGAAGCTTGGCGTTATCGGATTATCCCCGCATACAATAGTTACTCCCTATACCAGACTAGCTGCACGAACATCTTCTTGTTCTTGTTCGTAAATAGGTATACTTTATATATTGAGTGAAGCAAGAATTCGGTATGTATTACCTACCCAAGTAAAGCAGGTGAGTAGGTATAAGTGCAAGTACGAATAAAGTTAAATTTTGCGGTTAATTTGAAATTTTTAACGATAACGCACCTGTACCTTGATTTTCAAATGTCCCACTGCACCCGGTAGGACAAAACCGCGTTGTACAGATGTCGCGAATACTTTGCACAGGGTTGGATTGTAATCGGGGTGGAAGATTGCAGGGGGTTGGAGGAGGTTGAGGGTGGAAAAGGAATGGGAATAAAAATTGCATAACGTAATTATATACCAGAGCGGGTGTAGAGGATGAGGATGAGGAAGAGGAGAAGGAGGAGGAAAAGAAGAAAGAGAAATTACCTCAGCAGGCAGGAAAATTCTGTGAAAAGAGTGACGCGTTGGAACGTGGAACGAGATGTAATATGTAGCGGGTCGCTAGTAGGTATATACGCATTGGCTCACTGTTGCCAGCAAAGATTTAATTATCGTTGGATCAGTCCGTGCGAATTTACCCACCATTGTGTCACGAATGAAGAGCTGCGCTTCGCGGAAGAAATTGCGGTAGTTCGAGGTAGGGAATTCTCGAAATTGCGAGAGCGAGAGACGCGAGTGGAAGTCGAGGGCTCACGGTATCTACGTCAGAGATCCATAAACTAATTCCATTAACTCAGGTCGTCAGATTAATGAATGACGTGCAGCTATGTAGGGATAGACAAGAACGGTAATTACACAAGGCTGCTGCATCAACCAGCATTAGATCCGCACAGGTAAATGAAATTTCTGTCTGTGCGGGAGCAAACACGTTACCCAGGTCAATTCGTCTATCACCACAGGTCAATTCATCTATATACCCATGCATTCCTCAAAATATTTTCGTTTCAGAAATTTTTAACGAATCTTTGAATCGTTTCTGAACAAAAAAAATGTTGAAACGATGGAAGACTTGTGATGCGACTAAATTTGAAAAACTAAAGATAAGTACTAGGGCAACCCTTTCCATCGACCGATACGTGAATCCCGATATCGAGAGCCAGATTCGGGCTTACTCGGATAAAGTGAGAAGTGAGGATTTGCGAGAGGGGAAAACAATGATGGATTTTAAAAAAGGCGTTTGCATTACCAAGCACCTACGTAGGTATAACTGTGAATAGGTTGAAAAACGCGTATGCCGTTATACAGCTCGGAAGATGATAACGTTTTAGTAAGTAGGGTGAGCCTTCGATAAATTCAATACGGCCAGGCTCTCCGGACCGCGGGTGGTAGGTGTGCTTGAATATAAATTTGCTCTTTAGAAATTTTGAGCCAGTGGTACTTTCGGGAGGCTTGAACACGAATTTCGACGAAAGCGATCTTTCCCCATTTCACCGTTTCCCGCAACCCTGTTATTTGTTCTTTTTCCATCGTCCCCAGCGATCGCACTCCTCTCACTTTATCGTAAAGAGGAAAAAAAAAATTGTATGAGCGTCTACTCGAGAGATGACGTACGTAATACTCGGACGCTGAACGGATGTTATCCATGTATTGAATCCAGTGATCTCCGGTTTGCAATTCTCACACAACACAATAAAACGCCGGAAACAAAGACCGACGAAAGTGCGATGGGGACCGAAGAGTCTAGATTAGCAGAAAACTGTTCGATTTAGGAAACTCCGGTTAGTGCGAATACGCCCCGAAGCTAGAGCAGGGGTTCGGATGTAACAGGAAGCTCTGCCTGAGGAGAAGCCATCGGATGATTGGGAAATTGCCTTCGCTTTAGTTTTCGCCAGTGTTAGTCCTCGAGCAAGAGAAGAACCGCAAGCTTCATTTACTCCAACGATGCGATGCGATTCTGGTCAGGGTGAAAATAGTCAGAGTCCGAATCCGGATCCGACTCCGATCATGTACATATGTGAACGATCGAGGGAGGTATTTGTCGTAAGTAGATACTACTTCCAGAAATTAACCCACCAAAACCATAAACCGAAGGGAAACAGCTGCTCAACCGGAGCTTTCGTTGTTGGGTAAAATCGTAACGTATATATATATATATATATATATATAGGATATTCGTTCGCGGTCCTGCAGAGTCCAATTATTGTCTTCGGGAGGGGAACAAAGCTGAATACAAACGGGCGGACAAAGGAATAGGAGAGATAGTCGTTAAAGATTTGACCGAATTTCTGTCGGTCCACGGTCGTGCGGGGGACAGCTAGCCGGACATAAGTTTTTATTGTCAGACAAGAATCGCGGGTAGTAAAAGAATTTTGAATTGGTTTTATTTAAGGGTGGATCTGTGGACAGGAGATTGGCGTCCTGTAGTTGGGCTAACTTTCAGGCCAATAATATCATGTCAATTCTCCAATTAATTAAATTCCTCCGGAAGTTTTATATCAGCATACCAAGAGCAGCTCATTATTAGGAATGAATACCTGGCTCAAAAATCGTGAGTATTAAATGAAAATACTTTAAAATCCAGGCAGTAAATTCTTGGAGATAATATCCGATGAGAATCCGCTGAATAGTCAAGCTAAAGCGCGTCAGAGCGATGAAACTGAAGTTATAAAACGAAATCACTTCCAAGGGTCAGAGAATTCCCGTGTGAAATAATATAGTAATGTGAATAATCTGTTGTTCAAATAACAGCTGCGAAATTTTTCATAAAAATATAAAATAAAAAGAATAAGAAGAAGAAATGCAACGAACGAAATGAAAATATATTTCAAAAACATTTCAGATGGGGACGCAGGGTTATAGTTTTCGTTATAAGGATACAGAAAAGTTGTCGAAGTATCGATGGGCCACAGGTTTCATTTGATATTTTTCAATTCCTGAGAAAAAGAAAATGAAAAAGATAAAGAATATGAAGAAGAATAAGAAGAAGAAGATGGAAAAGAAGGAGAAAAAAATAAAAAATAAAATAAAAAATGAAAAACATCGGAAATACTTTCCTCAACCAGACAGTGGGAAGTTGGAAAGAAAGTTACACGGGGCACGTGATTTAGACGACTGTCAACAGAACTCAACTTTCTTAACGCTGTTAAAAAGAGACGAATATCGAGAACGAAGGAAGCTATAGAGATATATATCAGCTCGATATATACTGGGTAATCTTAAAGTTTTGTCGGTAAAATTATTCAGGAAAAATCTCAGTATAAGAAAGAAAAAAAAAAAAAAACAAAACAAAAATAGATTGTTGTACAACCCCGAATTTTTTTTTTTTTTTTCTCGGATAAAGGAGAAAAGCAATAATCTAAAGATTGGTACCCTGAGCCAGTCTTTTCATCACCCTGTACGTTACGGATATAGATCATATACGATTTGACGTATACGTATGTAAAGAGATACATGGAGTGATGGATACATGTATAGCACGAAACGGGGTTTATTGGCACTTTTAATATCCATCCGTAGCGTCAGGGTTCGTCTTTACCGTTTCACAAAAGAAGTCTGTGCCGACCGGGACCCCGAGAGCCTGAAATTCGACGAACTGTATGAGATGTTACACTCTAGGGACTTTTCACTTTTCCTTTCCTCGGTATAGCAGATAAATAAATCCCACCCCCAAACACGCCACCCGACTTGGCGTGAAAATTGGTGCACGCACGGTCGAAAAGCGTTGGAAAAAAGCTCTGGGAAACATCCCCCTCGTACAGTATACCACCTTGCTCGCGATATTCGTTCTTAAAAGGAACGGGGGAGCGAACATGGAAACCCATTCACAGATATAATGGGTATATTTCAACCTCTCAACAGACAAAATTGTAGGTACATACCTACCTACTCTCGTTTCGATACATATAATTACCAAATTACAAATCTAAACGAGGGTATTTTGAGTACGGGAAACGGTGTGCCAGATATGCTCTCATGATTGTGAGTAGCTCGATCGATCTACGTTGGTTACGCGGAACGGTGAACACCATAGCCAAAAATTGAGTCCATTATCGCCTTACCCAGGCTGGTACCAAAGACGGGGTAGCTTCGTACCCCACTACTATCAATATCCGTTTAACGCCTCGTTTATTTTTCGCGAAGGTGACAAACAAGGGTTCCGTGAAAAATGTTAAATTTAAGGATATCGATACACGAAACCTATTATTGTTTCATTTCTTTCTCGACCTTTTTACCGAGGCATCATCACCCGCGGAACAAATTTGAAAGACTACCCCCACAATGGGCGAATCACAGTATAACTCAACTTATGCAGAATATACATATTCTCGAGAGTTACGAGCTGAATTTTTTCCCCACATACCTATCTGCACGAGCCCACATTTGCTCAACATTTTATTTCGCATATATCGCGAGTAACACCGAACCGTATGAATAGGCCCAATTTTGACCGGGTCAATATTTACTCTAGCCGTATTCCTGTTTTCATTAAAGGAGATAACCGACATTTGGTGAAAATCAAACCACAGAATAGATATATTCGTACCACGTACATGTATATAGATATAAAGATAACATTTCATTATTCAGTTTAAACATCGAATATCTTACACGATATTTTATTTCTCCTATGGTAAAAGAATAGCTACACAAGTATTTCTATAACTAACACGTTATCACTTTTTCCACCTCTAATCTCGTTTTAAATTAATATGCAGTTAGCGAGTGTCTGGCAAAAAAACAAAAAAAAAAAAAAAAAAAAAAAAATTATAATTTGAAGGTGTGTGAACGCCGCGGTAAAAGAAAAGAAAAAAAGGAAGGAAATTATACGGTGGTAAATTAGTATGCCAAGGGATCGAGACCCGCACGTGAAAAATCTAGTCGAAATAATCCCCGGTCACTGGAGAGAATTCTGGGTTTTCTAGAGCAAATTGTGTTGTGTGTTTGATGGAAGAATAATTAAGTATCCGGGAAGGCAGCAGGAGTCTCTAGAGCGAAAACTCGACGGTTTCGGGGTGTATTTTTTATCGATTATACCCCACTCGCAGGTTTACCTAATCTAGATTATTTATCGGCTGAGATAGTTGGCTTCTACCGATCTAAAAACCTGCGAAATTCGACGATCGGACATAGATTACGGAATAGGAGTTCGGAAATTCTCGCCTCCAACTTCCGCAATTAATAAACGCTGTAGTGAAACGCGAAGTATATAATGTGAAATGAAAAAGACACAATAAAATACATAGGGCAAATGAAAATTGGCCATTTTCCGAAAACGACCCAGTTATTAGATTCTATCGAGGCTATAGTAAACCATTGAAGATATTGAGCAACAGAGACGTCAAAAAGCGTATAAAAGTCTCGCAGATTCATCGAGTAGAAGAATTATCTGAAAATGTCCAAGTTATATGTATGGATAGTTTAGAGCTATCCATCTGTCTGTCTAGCTGTCGTTTGTAGCTCCTGCGCGAGGGTTGGGAAACGGTATGGGTTTCGGGGATACAGAGAGGAACATGAACGAAAATAGGGATAGTATAGGAAGAATAGGAGCAAGAAGAGGAAGAAAAGGACCCGCCCCCAAATGTAGCGAAAAAATAATAGTTTCAGGCGGCGCCTGTAAGGCGGACGTTCGGTGACTGTATTTTTCAGCCCGGAACGTCATTAGTTTTACGATAGAGCAGTAAATGTAGATGGGCTTTATAATAGACGGGAAGGTGACGATAAATTTCATATTCTATTGCAAATACATTCCCCTTCCCTTACCGGCCCATTTTCCACCCTTATTTTTCCATCCCCCTCATCATCTCGAGCCCCCTATATTTCCCCCCCATAATTTAATGGGTGTTCGCGAGTCATTCGCGTCCCAATGCGAAATCCACTCAGCCAATCAGATTTTGCGAGAAAAAAAGAAAAATAAGGAGAGAAAGAGAGAAGGAAAAGGAAAAGAAATGGAAAGAAAAAAGTAAAAACGAAGAAGAAGAAGAGAAAAAACGATCTTTCCATCCACACCAACGGAGTGCTTCAATCTTCCTCGACGGAGCCTGGGAGCCAATAAATTTTCTCGCTATTTTCACCCGTTAATCCGTTTTCTCAACGTAGGCAATCTTCCAAAAATCTTATTTGCACCGCGCGTAACTATACACCGAGATGATATACCTATATATATATATATGTATATATACACAGAAAGGTCTATATATCTATATATACGTTATGTACATTATATACATTCCTCTAAGCTCGCTAGCTCGCCTACACTCCGTGAACGTTTGAAATTCTTGCGGAAAGGGCGGAACAACTTTGCGTTAATCCGATTTACAATTTGGTTAAATTTATAAGAAGTTGGACATAATAATATCATAAATAAACGTTGTTAAAGGCCGGGGCGAAGATCGGGGAGGGACACGATCCCGCAGATTATACTTTGAGAAAAGAAAAAATCTCTTTCTATAACTTGACATTCCGCACTTGAACTCCGGGATTATTATAATTTAGGCAATCAGTCCAGCGTTGGTTACGACGAAGATAAAATTGCAACACTTTAAACGATATTATAATTATTCTTTTCTCTATCTCGAATATTAATACCTGGTTCTTGTACGAGATTGAAAAAAATTGATAATTTTACCGGGAAAAAATCTTATCTGTAAAAGTATGAAAATATTAATTAATAAATATCCTACATCCACTCACCCTCAAACGAAGATCACTCACGGTCCAGACTCGGCTTGCGAAGTCATTTGATGCAGCTAAAATCAGACTTCCGGTAGAATCGAAATCCACCGACATGACGCCAGCGTTGCTTCCCACTAGCATACCTTTGCTGTCGCAGGATCCTAGTTCAAAGTTTTCTGGATTAGATCTACGACGAATTTATTTTCTTTATACACTCGGGTGCTCCCTAGTTTGATCATTTTCGGATTTCAATGTTTACATGAAATATACATATACAAAAAAAAAATGTACCTCAAACCCCAGGTTCCTATTTCAATTCCAAGTACCGCTCAAAAGCCTTCGAATTTTCCCATTTTAATAAAACACAGTTTGTGACATTTTGCGGTTAATTTTTTTTCTCCCCATTGCAGTATAGCTCCGAAAAATCTGAAACTTGGCACACTCTTCACCCGTAGTAGTAGATATTCTGTGAAAATTCGACAGATTTTCAACGATATAATTTTCTAAGCTACAGCTCACAAAAAAAATTTCTCATCCCAAAATTGTGATGAACAAAATTTTGTCGTTAAAAATTTGTAAATTTTTCACGGATACCTACTACTATAGGTAAGAGGGGTGCGGAGTTTCAGATTCAGAGAAGCGATAATGCAATAGGAAGTAAAAAATAACCCCGAAGTACTAAAAATTGCCTGTTATTTAAATGGGAAAGTTCAAAGGCTATCCGGGCAGTACTTAGAATTGAGATAGAAGCCTGGGGTTCTGACTAAATTTTTTTGTATATATTTCCAGACGTTTTGGACTATGAGAGCATTGAAATTAAAATACGACCGAACCGAGGAGCACCCTTTCTAAATTTTTGACGGGAAAAATCGAGTCATTCAGAACCAAAGGAGTAAAGTTTCACTCTGAAATTTTTTTGGGAGTTTAGTTTGAATGTTTGACAAAAATTTGTCAAATTTGTCAAAATTCCGCGACTGCAGAATAATATGAGATCAAATTTTGGGGTGAATTAGTGTGGTTCAAGTTTTCTGAATCTATGCCATTCGTCTAAATATCCAGATATCTCTGATTCGTGTAGTAATCAGTTTAGGTAAACACATGTAGGTATATAGATGATTATTTATTTCCGAGGATGTTGACGCAAGATTTTTTGCCAACGAATGATTACGTGAGTGGGTATTGAATATATTAGTGTTACAACGCGATTTTGCAACTTGTTTGCTACTGACAGAATATCTTTTTCCAAGTCTCCGAATTGCGTAGCTGATGCTATTTATAGTATCGTGGAATATAATATATAAGAAGTATCTTGTGCCACACGTATATATAGTATACATCCAAGGCTTTGGGTATTTTTCAATATAAAATCTTAACGACCGCATAGCTGCGGTTCTATAAAATTCGTTTCGAATGTTTGAACCTTGCAGATTGTTACCCGGGGTGAATTTAATGTTAAATATTCTCGTAGTGACGTAAAAGTGTTTAAAGTTAGTCGAGAGTGCCCTAATTGTTCAGCGGTGAGTTGCTCCTGGCGTTTACACGCTGTTTACGAGAATCCCGAAATAACATAAAACTCTTCGCCCTTTTTTCAAGCGTAGTTTCCTGCCGCCACGACCGAGGGCGAACGACAGAAAGAGAGACAGGAAAGAGGAAAAGGAAGAGGGAAGAGGGAGCGGGAGAATTTTACGAATGGAGAAAAATAAAAAATATTTTTTCAAGACCATTCAAACATCCCTCGTAGGTATAAGACTTTTATTACCCGTGCGTACCGCGTTCCTGCAGTAACGTTATCTCCCCACGTTCTGTCCAGACAACAACAAAAAGAGAGAGAGAGAGAAAAGAAGAAAAAAAAAGAACAGAAATAAAAAACTGAACAAAAAATCGATACACCGATAAGGGATGAGACTACGTGACTCTTAATTTGATGCATAAAAAGATCGGAATTTAATTGACCGAATAGTACATTGTGTATCAAGGGCGCAAAGAGCTATATTGCGAGCGTGCAATATGCGGCACGAGCCGAAGGCGAGTGTGCATGCAGCAAGTAGCCTTGCGCCCGTGATGCACGCGATGTTTTCTTAACACCTGCTCTGTAGAAATGCCTCTTTTCAGACCGAGTGAGCGGGCGAAAAACATGATTTTCCGCCCGAGGGCCGAAAAGTCCTGTTTTGCGCCCACTCAAGAGGTCGACGCAAAGGGGCATTTTGCGAGCAGGTGTAAAGAAAATATATTTGACAGTTAAGAAATTTGACTTTTAAAAATATTTTCTGACCACTACATCGAGGGTCAAGCAGACCGTGATTGATGTAGAAAAATTTTCGATTCGAAACAAGAACGAACTTCGTATATCATTATAAAGTAATATTTTACCACCCAGCTGGTGGTGGTGGTCGTGATGCTATGGACTTATAGAGTATGTAGAATTATTTATGCGAATGATGGGCATCAATGGAGTTGAGTGCTTCGTAGAGAATATCGATCATTGAACATTCGAGAATTCGATAAATTATTAAACAGATACAATTTGAGTCCAAAATTTCAGACAAAAATTAGGTAAAATTTTTAAGCAGAGTATCTTACGGTTCCCTCACTTCGTATTACCAGATTTGTAACAACCCTGTCACGGCTCAGTTGAGCCCTGTAATTTTGTCAGCAAACAGATTCACCCACTTAATCTTACGAGTCAAAATGGCTAACGAGTTCTCGCTTATAGGTATAGCTTTGGATATACTCGAACAACAATAACCCTGCAACGAGCCGGCAGTTAGTTACCAAAGTCAGTAATATACGGATGGATCGAATGAAGAATCGGTTCGTTAACCGCAGAATCATTTTGATTTATAATTCGTTGACTCCCGTAACCTCATTACAAATTCTAATAATTCATTCGGTTTAATACCAGTCAACGATTCATAGCTTTATACACATCTACACGAAGAATTATTGCACCCTAGCTATTTATAACGCTATATAGAACCCGCTAACTCTTCCCTATAGCAGCTTCGAGCTCCCGTATTCATCCCAGAATTGACGGTTTATTACTCACCCTTTGATACGTCCCAGAGTTTGACTTTCCTGTCGGCACCTCCGGTGGCCACGAGTCGATCTACAGGAGACCATTTCACCGCATTTACCTCTCCGTCGTGAGCATCCTGAAATTATTTACAACGCTACACACAACTGGCTTAATCACTCGGCCAAACTTTTAATCGTCACTTTACGTACTATGACAACATTTTTGGTCAAATGAAGAAAAAAAAAAAAAAGAAAAAAAAAAGCTATTTGGTTTTTACGTCATACGTACGATCTATATATATATATATATATATATATACACGTGTTATTTGGTAATGAGCTGGTAATGAAATTATTTAATTGAGAATAAAATTATCGTTAACCAACAAAATGAATTCCCATCTTGATTCCTTAATGCTCACTTATTCAGAAGTAATTACTTCCACTTTATCATTACGCGGTATGCTCATTTATTTCCGTTAAAAGTATTATATAAGGTATAATTATCTTAACCAGTCCAACTCAGGTTGGGATTCGCGCTTTTCAACTGTATACTGTATACACATAGAATTTTACCGCGGGTTTGAAAGCGTTGAAAAGATTGAAAAGAAAAATTGGCAAGCACGTTACAGAGAATATTCCCAATGATGCGATAACATTGTTATTATACCTGGACCAAGGAATCTTTCTGATAGCGATTCTTAGCTCTGATATTGTGCTTTACATTTGGCATTTCAGCTGGTTATCGTTACAAGACTCTGTATGTTAAAATTTAATTGCGAATTCAACGTGTTCCTTTATTTCTCTCCCTTTATTTTATTTCTTATTTCTTATTCCTTATTCCTTATTCTTCTCAAAGATAGTATACTAGCACTTATAGTATATCGGAAGGTAAAGAGGCAAATAGGCGTGTCAATTGCGGTCTGTAACTGTCAGATTTTTGCGGTCGATCGTAGAGCCAACGTCAACCACAGTTCGCGATAGCGTAGCCGAGGGAAGACTATAGCGAATGTATATCCACCCAGACACTCTCTCTCTCTCTCTCTTTCTCTGACGCACTCAAAAAATAATCCCAGTTTATTCGACCGTTTGAAAGAACATCAAATCGCGGGGTGATGAGGAGTAGAAAGAGGATGAGCAGCAGGGGGCACGTGATCGAGAAATGAGCCGAACCTGCACGTGGGAACTGACACGTGAAATGAAAGGCTGTTTTCAAAAATAATATCATAAATACTGTTCGACGATAAGCCGGACGAAAAAAAAAGAGAGAAAAAATACCGCAAAACGAAAAAAAAAAAAGAAGAAAAAACGAAAAAAAAAAAATACCACACAATCAATTTCCGCACGGTTGATTCGTGGATAAGATTATACTCTGTATACTCCAGTATTAGAGCAGCGCCACCTGACTGGCAAAGTAAAGCATAGAAATTCTATTTAGAGAAATTGAACGAGAACTATGATTAAATATAGTGCAGAGAAGGATGCCAAAAAGTATCTCGAGTTAAAACCGACTCGCTGCAGTGAAAATGCAATAACGCGAAATATTCATGTATACAAGTAAAAGATCACATAGGTATAGTTTCCACTGTATAAGGGCACACGGAAGGCATAAGTATTTCCTTGGGCTTTTTTTTCTCTTCGATCTTACTTTGTTTTTTCTTTCATTTTTTTATTCCATTTATTTTTGCAACTGTATAACGCAGCTCTTTCAATTTTTAGAAATCTCGTTACTCCTGGGTAATGGGAACGGATAGAAAACAATCTTTAGGATCTGGATCGATATCGCTTTAAAAAGACTAAACAACGGATTTCATCAAGATTTGTTTCGAGGTGATGCAATTTTTTAGCTCCACAACTGAGTTCTTGCCTCAAGGGACGTCTCTCGGCGGATGCCTCATGTGCGTATGTATATATATATATACACTCATGTGGAAAAAAAAAAAAATAATAATAGATACATACTTTCGATCCGAAAGCTTTCCAACTCAGTTTTTCGCATCGCAACGTGTAAAATGTCTATATTGAATCTTTTCGTGTATACTTGTTCGTATGTACAATTAACTCGCGAGAAATTTGATTATTTTTTAATCTACACAGTGACAAAGTTTTTCCAGCACACCTACAGCCTCGTAGTTTTAATTTCGAATGTATCGATCCAAGATCTCACTGATTAATGACCTTTAATATGAATCACTTTCTCCAGAATAGCGAAACAATTATAATCACTCAGTGAATAATTACAATATATAAATAATGCCGAATCCTCGAGGTGAAATTCATTTTCCAATATGTCTACGTCAAGGCGAAATAGTCCTTTAGATAATGGAAAACGATCCCCAACGTTAATTTTTCGCAATTTATGGTCAGTGCAGAAAATGCGTTGTTTTTTTTTTTTTTTTTTATTCTTCCGAACCTGAATCAAACTTCGTTCGCATGTGGTATAGTAGAAAAAAAATAAGGATAAGAAGAATAAGAAACGAAAGAACGAAGAGTTTTACGGACAGGAACGTCAGTAATGCACGATAAAACTTGATTCGGAAGCATCTACTATTTTCGAGGAAAATGGGTTTGGCAATTGGCATGGCGAGTTGAAAATGAAATGTATATCGCTTGGTAAATATACCTACATATACAAGAGAAAAATGTGTAGGCGAATATCTGTATGATCCATTAGAACTTTTTCGCCGTATCTACGCGGTGAAGAAAATGGGGCTTCGTAAGAAAGAGAAAAAAAAGAAAAAAGTAAGAAAAAAAAAAGGAAGTTTTTCAAACATTTCCGAGTGATTTTTATACGAGGGATCACCCACCCCAGTCCTGTAGGATGGGGAGTTGTACAACTAACACGACCGCACATTGTACTACGCGGAAAAAACGCGAATGGGCTAGAGTCTGTAGTGGGTTGAGGGAAAGGGGTCGTCATGAAGATGTTCTGTCAGAGGGATTGAAACATCGAAGACGTCAACTAAAAAGGGTTCTTTTCAGTTCCATTCGAATTTCCATTTGAATTTCCTTTTGTCCCCTGAAATTAAACCGCCCTTCGCCACTTCTATCTTATTCCATTGTTCCCGAGGTATAGCGAGAGCTCATTATTTATTACCTCCGTCACGTTCAATTGGCTGGCTCCGCACGTGGCGCAAAATGGACAAACAAGATTAATTAAAACGAAACGTACCGCTCCAAGTCATCCAAGAAGAAGAAGAAGAAGACGTGCCCAGCTCCGAGCTATCCTATCTGTATCTACTCCGGGCTATTGCACCGTACTGGCGCTAATGAATTGAGTTTTAGCGAAACTGTTCTCGCAAACTTCACAGTGAAATTTCCACGAGCTTTTAAACCCACCTTATTTTTATTCGACATACAAAAGTCTACAGCGTTCATTATACTCTTGAGTTTATTCCGATTACGAACTGTGGTATAGCTGCGACTAAAAAAGCTTTGTAGTTTCTGGATTCGAACTGAATTCATACAGGTTCGAAGATTCAATTGCAAAGATTACATATAATAGAGACACATAATGGGAACTGAATGAAACGTTATGTAATTAATAGAAGACTGACGTTTCCGCGGGTCTCGAATTTCGCGATTCCGGTAGGCCGCTTCCACGCAAGTGAAAAAAATAGAAAAATCTGTTCCAGAATGCTTTGTGGAAGGAATACTCGTTCGAGTCTCGAATTTCCCGGTATTTCATTTCCACGCTTGTTAATTCCAAAGTTAAAGGATTTTCCCTTTACTTACCTACCTACATCCACGATATATTTTCTCGTCTCTTATCTAATTCTGCTCTCTTGTACGTGACGTTTAGGAAATTGAGGACGCTACAGGCGAATGCAGCAAAGCTTACGTTAGTGGGTAATGGATTGTCGCAGTAGAACTTAACAGATTTCAAGAAATTAAGGGGTAATGGAGGAAGCCGAGAAAACCTTACAGACAGCCCTTTCACAACGATAATTTTCCTTTACCTGAAAATGGCAATACTGGACAGAAGCTAGAGCCGAGATCCCCCCCAATTTCTCATTTCGTATTTCCGATACAACTAATCCATGCATGGGTATATTTATTTCTATCCATTGTGTAGGCGTGATTAAATACATATGGGAGATTCCAGCTCAGTTCGACCTTCTTCCAGACCTGACCTCTTCGGATTCGAGTGAAACTTTTTTTTTTTTTTGCTACACTCAAGGTCCAAATTGATACCTCATTTTTTTCAGAATTTTTCGAGTCTTCGTCTCGGCGGCATAAATAGTGGAAATTTACCATCTTATGAAATCCCAGAATTTTTGAACGATGATATCTTGAGATAAGAGAGTCATATCAATAAAAACAAGGTGGTCGAAATATTCGTCTTGAATTCAACTTTCTGAAAAAAAATATTTCGGAATTTTTCGATACCGTCCCGGCCGCTAGAAATTCATTTAAAAGCAAAAAATTGATGTTTCGATGATTCGGGCATTTTTCTTCTTTTTCATTTTTTTTTTTTTTTTCTCTAAAATTCTATGGAGTAAGACAAATTTTTGAGGCAAATAACGAATATGGAGACTTCAATGGTTCAAAAGTTATGATTTTTTCAGTTTCTAAAAATGTGCGAAACTGAGAATTTAAACGACAAATACCCATCTGATCGGCTGTTTCATTTTTTTTTTCAATTCATGGGGTACAGTTCTTCAAATGAGGAGTCAATTCTATTCGAATGAAACGAAAAAAAATGAAACAGCCGATGAGATAGGTATTTGTCGCTGAAAATTCTCAGTTTTGCACACTTTTAGGAACTGAAAAAATCATAACTTCTGAACCATTGACGTCTCCGTCTTCGTTGTGTGCCTCAAAAATTTGTCTTTCTCCATGGAATCTTAGGAAAAATATTAAAAAAAAAAAAAAAAAGCCCGAATCATCGAAACATCAGTTTTTCGCTTTTAAATGAGTTTCTGGCAGCCGGGACGGTATCAAGGAATTCTGAAATATTTTTTTCAAAAAGTTGAATTCAAGACAATTCTATTGACCACCTTGTTTTTATTGATGTCACTCTCCAATCTTAAGATATCGTCGTTGAAGAAATTCTAGGATTTCATAAAATGGCAAATTTCCACTATTTATGCCTCCAAGACGAGGGCTCGAAAAATTCTGAAAAAAATTGGGGTTTCAATTTGGCGCTTGGATGAAACAAAAAAAAAGTTTCACTTGAATCCGAGGGGGTCAGGTCTGGAAAGTGGTCGAGATGAGCTGGAATCCCCCATATACCTATATATTTATACACATATATATTCGCGTATAGATTATGGGTATATATAGATGTAGTATATGATATAAGTGTAAGTAGAATCGTGAGAGAAATACGCGACGTTGGTATACGATAGCGAAAGGACCACTTCGCGCGGTTCTTTATTTGAAATATGAGACTTTTGCGAAGGCCAGTTTGACCGGCCTTTTTGTAACGTCACGTGTTCTAGGGCAAGCCTGGGGATATAGTGTGCAAACTCTTACGAGGGTAGGACATTTGTTGGGTGCGATTCGATGGTTGTTTCATAGGAAGTCCTAAAATGAACGCAGTTCGGACCAACGTTCGAACTTGACTATTCATCAAAGGCCTATACACATGGCTACCCGAGCTACGATATACGGCAGCAGGCGGTCCACTCTCATTTTCTCAAACGAGCGAACGAGAATTGATGAGATTGGGGTATAGTCTTCCGTTTTGTGTTCCGGAAATTCCAAGTCGGACATACAAGAAATTTCACCATTTTCTTACTATATTTCGAGCTACTTGTCTCTTCGCCTTTCTACACTTCGGACAAATGACTAAAACGGCACTAAACCGGACCTAAATTTCCCGAAGTATTACTTCTTCGATTAGGTACAACGACAACGAATGATATTCGGTGAATTTGATTTTTAGATAGGAAATAAATTTTTTCTAAACAACTAGAAAAAAAAAAGTTCTATAAATATTCCCTCGAAATTTCAAAAAGTTTCGATGGAACGATGCGACAACGAATTTTTTTCCGATAAACTCACTCAATCTGTGTAACACGAATGCCACGAAAATCTCGAATAATTTCTAACCGTGTCTCGAGATCCAAGTAATTACGTGTGAAAAAGCGAATCATACCCCTCGTAATTATATCACGTCCAAATCCCTCAAGTTCTCTACTATTTCCTCTTCTCTTACACAATTAAATCCTATTACAACATTCGCAGCTAACCGGTGCACAGGTGAAGACTATAACGTAGTATAAGTGGAAATAAACCACCACTCGACGCCACAGATCATCGCACGCGGCAGCAACCCCGGAAACCCTTATTAGCCGCTGTAGCAATATCTACTCCGAAATAATTCTCGTTTTTATATAGGTATATTCTGGACCAAAATTTTGCGGTTTTAAAAACTGAAAAAGGCTCGTATAAAGATTGAAATGTCACGGTGAAACGTTCGCTTCATTTATTTTTGAGCTTACGCAATCCGGAAAAGTTCCTAAACTATCGTAAAAAATATAATGGATCGAGAATTTGTCAGTATTTTATCGCATAGAATTCAGAAGTCATTCACTGAGTCAGCGGAAATTATTCAACTGCACGTCGATCCACAATCATTTATAGAAAACTCACATTTCTATTCTGAATGGCTTTTCATAGCCACCTCGGTTTTTCAATGATGGAAAAACCTCGCATTTTCCTATTATTTCTATCAAAGCGAATGAACGCTGTCGCGAATAATTCAGTAATTTGTTTGAACCCCTCATCTAATTTTCGTCAGGAATGACGACTCTAGTTTCCGCTCAGGATAATCACTTTATTCAAATTGGTCGCTTTTGCAAAGTCCACAGAAACGAACGCTCTTAAAAATTGATGAGATCAAATTTCGTTTTATCATTTTGTCAAAGATCAAATTCAAGACTTGGTCTGTAGGGAATATTTGAAAGGTATAAGGACAGAGTAAAAGGAATTTCGACCCCACGCATCCGCGAATCATTTAGACGTTTCAAATACGCGAAGGGGTAATCGCAATTCCGAAATTTGGTGTACGCCAGCTGTGTATCAGTTCGAAATAAATCCGCGAAATATAAGTTTTACGAAATTTTTTGAAATTCATAAAAATTTTCACCAACTTTCGTAAAGTCCCTGCTATAAAATCTGACATTCAAATCTTATGAGATCCCACAGAATTTTGTAAAATCTCCGAAGCCCGGCGATGAAGTCTGTGAATTCCCATTAAATATTTGATCTCTTTAATTCCGGTGTAGACAATTTTCCGAAGCGATCAACACCTCGCCCATAATGTATGTACGAAGTAGTATAGGGGTGTAGTACAAACGTAAGATGTATACCGATTATTATTTAAATGGTTTAATGAAGCGCACAAATTTCTTACAATTACATGGTAGATTACATGAAAAGTTAGAATTATTTGACTAGTGAAAAAAAAATACGAAGACGAATTTTCGAATTAATTATCCTTCAAGAAATTTAATTTTCAGCTCAAACTTGTCGGATTTGAAAAATTCTTTACGAGATACTCGTGAATTATCAATCGCAGCTAAAGAAATATAGGGAATTTGAATAAAGCAATAATTTACAATAGTTACAGCGAGATATTTTTTAAGTAGTTTTGGAATTGTTGTAATTATGAAATAAAAAATCTTCTACTATCCGTAAATAAATAATATGTTTGTGAATTGTAATGGCTTGTATGATCGTGTATAGCTAACGAAATACATACATTCACTGTAAGTATATTAACTAGCTCGCATTTGTATCGATGAATTTAAATGAGATGAAGTTGATTATTGTTCTAGCATTATCTTCAAACGTAATTATGTTATAAGCATGCAAACGAATCCGGAATGATCCGGAAGAAAAATATGTATGCAGGGTGGTCCGGTCACATTCGAATTTCGATGCTTCCATGGGCCAAAATGTCTCGAAATATATACAGAAAAAAAAAAATTTTTTTAAGACTCCAGGTTTCTACTTCTATTCTAAGTACTGCCCCAAAGTCTTTGAAGTACTTCGGTATTATTTCTTACTTCCTATCGCATCATCACTTCTCTGAATCTGAAAATCCGCACCCTTTTTACCTATAATAGTAGGTATCCGTGAAAAATTCACAGATTTTTAAGGACAAAATTTTATTCATCACAATTTGGAGATAAGAAATTTTTTTTGGTAAGCTGTAGCTCCGAAAATTATATCGTTGAAAATCTGCCGAATTTTCATGGAATACCTACTACTACGGGTGAGGAGTGTACCAAGTTTCAGATTTTTTGGAGCTATGCTGCAAAGGGGAGAAAAAAAATTAACCGCGAGACGTCACAAACCATGTTTTATTAAAATGGGAAAATTCGAAGGCTTCGGGGCGGTAGTTAGAATTGAAATAGGAACCTGGGGCTTAGCTACATCTTTTGTATATATTTCGAGACCTTCTGGCCCATGAGGGTATTGAAATTAAAAAATGATCGAATTAAGGAGTACCTTAATGTATGTACATGCTTAAGTCAACGTACAAACTTGGAAGAGACTTGGGTGGGCAAAGATGATGTAAGGCCAAGAGGACCCTCCTTCAAGCTTGTTCGATCTGGACTAACGCCACGTGTATCACGCGCAGCATCTTCCAATTCTTTCTGCATTTTAGCTTGTCTTTTTCTGAAAAGAAATCATAAAACACCATAAATATCAATGAATAGCAGCGTTTATGACCAATTCTAAATGAAATGCACATACGTATAGGTAACATAATGACAAAATACATATTTTTATGTTATTTCTGTTAGAATCATAGTGGACGATTAACATGCCGGTCAAACTGGTTGATGTAAGCCTTTGCTCCATGAAATTCTGATTACAAAAGCCTATATGTAATATAGAATACAGAATGAATTGAGTATGCATTATCAATTCACAGGCAGGTCCATAATAATATCCATGAGTGTACAAAGAAAGCCATGAGGCTACTAATCCAAGATGTACCCATGTGCTCGTCTACATTTGGTGTAGGTATGTTATTTCATACTTACAGAAGCAGCAATGAGTAACATGTAGTAGACGAACTCATAGTGATTTTGAGCAAAGCCTTCCACATAAAAGTAAGACTAGTCGAAGCATTTTCAAAGTTTGGGTAAGATTACACTGGTAGATTAGATAAATAGATGTAAATTCATATATGTTACGAATGTTTTTGTATAATTCAATCCAAAATTTCTGAAGGGCTTACCCAACACAAACAATTAAACATCGCATGCATAAATGGATAACAAGGCTGGTAATTTTAAACTCAGGAAGCAGACGATGAGAAATTTAGATGAATGATATGCTGGGACAGAGTTCAAAGTTTAATAATCAAGTTGAAACATGTATTCCCATCACATGAGAGAAAATCCAACTGGTATACTCCTCGAGGTAAATATCTGGAGTATTCTTCATTACGGGATACAACAAGCCAGTCCATTAGGTTCGAAGTGGTCAGTACTCTAGGTGATGGGGTGTTCATTATACTAGTTAGTGAGTGATGCAGAATTTTAATAATGTTTCAGATTTCAATATATTCTCGTTCCTAACTGACGAACTACAGCTAATCAAAGATCTGTATGATGACCTTTTTTGCAGTGCTATAGCACAGTTCTATGAATTGTACTCTCCTAACAAGCTCTTCTCAGACATTTTCACTTCTATATCATAAAAGAATGAAAGAACCGTATGCATACAGACGCAATTCACAGTTCTGACTATTCCTACAGTCACAGGAGTTTGCGAATACAGCTTGGACCACATTACAGGTAGAAGGATATAGTCATGTAAAAATTGAATGAGAATATTGTATGATATGATATCCTTGATTTGGGTGAGCCACCCGATTAGCAATGTCAATCACATAACAACAAGATGCTGGGATGCTGTGAATAACGGAAAACGGTAAGAATAACAAGTTATTTACATCTCTACATTAGTGGGTTTGAGTGTATTTCTATGTGTAACCCTAGTAGCTTCGAAAAGGAAGATGTTTAGAAAACATGAATACATAATGGAAAAAGGAACTACACAAATGAACAAGTAACAAGCCATTATAATGGATAACATACTTTCATTTCACAACAATTCATCGTTACTTTCACTGTGGATAATGGATTGACATGAATATAGCCGATGAGAGTAAAACGAAGGAACTATTGCCTAGAATTTGTTCGATAAAAAGAAAGAGAAATAATTTATTTCGAACTGGGTAGAATTTTTCTAATTATACCGATTGATCATCGATAAAAGTCGAATGGTGCATCCACATTCTGATTATTTATACAAATGATCTATGCATAAAGTAAGTATTTATTTTAGCAAAGCAGCTGATGTCATTATAAACAGGAAAAAGATTGAAAAAAAAGCAGAAACATGATCAATGTCTTCTTTCTGATATTTTCAAACTTACCTAAATTTTGATAGTGTATGCATCAAAAACGCTGTCGGGCTGGTAAAAGCCTCACTGAAAAAAAATCGTCAAGCTGCAATGTGAAGTGGCTAGTGTAGCAAGCCCCCCTATACTTCTACAGCAACGGTATGCGTCAATAAATGTATTCGATGATAATCGAGAAGGTGTCAAATTACATTAGCCATGCTTCACACGAAAATAATTCCATCCATCTATTCGCCTTTTATAAAATAATTTCCTAACATTACCAACCACTACTTTGAACAGTCATTTGTGATTTATTATAGTATTCACCTAATTTTCTTATGCTTGATACTAACTGATGAGGAGACTGACTGTGAAAGTCACATATGGATTATCCGCCATTTGATATATGAATTAACTCGAGCATTCTTTATGGATATTCATTTGAATCTATTGAGATAGTGCAATGATGTTTAGAATTATATACTATAATAGAGAAGAGGGTATAACAGAACAAGCTTTCGACGCTGCACACTATTTCCATACTCATATCTGTGTAATATCTGTTACTCAGCATCGGATAGGCTGCTATCCTGATTTTGTCTGTCACATAACATTTCAGGTGAAATCTGGTAAGCCAACTGCAGATTTCGGTTTCCGTCTTATTTTGCACGAACTATTCATGGTGTAATTGTATTCGTAGAAACCATGAAGCTTTCATGATACTGAATAAAAAAGAATGAAACTTCGAGGATGGACAGCCACTGTTTGATCTGAAATTTTTCAGCAATAATGAAGTTTAGTCAAGTTTATTAAACTAACTGCAACAGCCAAGAAACTCCAAGTCATAAATATTATCCACGCTCTAGAATCAACATAGCTCAGACATGCAATATATGGTACGAGCAAATTCATGTCAAGTGATAACACTTTTGGGATCTTTTTGACCTTGACGTTGTTAGTTCAGTGAAAACTTCCAACACCTGTCCTTCATAGTTTGGGAAAGGCAGCTTTTCAATTATCTAATAATTCCATGCCCCACCCCAACACAAAACAAATCACGGAATACAATTTTATAGTTCCTTATTTTATCAAACATTTTATTGCTCATATAAGCCTGCTGGTGAAGTAGTGAAATAGGCCTTTCATGTACCATAAAAACGACAACTACAAAGTTGAAACATAATTGATAACGTCAAAGTCTGGTGACGTGGAATTAATAATGGGACCACAAAATGAGACTTTCATATATGTGTGTGAGTTATTCATCTACATTCAACAGTGATCTAATTTGGAGCTAAAAACTGAGTATCTATATATTTGGTGTTAATCATTTAGCTAGATTGAGAGACGTGCGTCTCACCGAAGAAAACACAAGCAGGGAAATGATATCAACTTAGAATTACCGTTGGATAGTCGTGTCTGGCAAGTGGAAGAGTATTCAAGTATTACAAGAATGTGTCGAAAGCTTGTTTGAATTTACAGAAATTTTTTAATGGACTGAACACAATTGGAAATACATGCAAAGTTAATTTTTGCTGTTATTATGCAATGGGACTACTACTATGATGAAGGGCTTGTTAACAGTAGCGTAGATTACTACCAGCGATAAAATATTAGCAAATGAATGTACAGATTTGATATTGAACTTGACTCTGTCTGCACTATTCTTTCGGCAATGAAATTCCAAAAAAATAAGTTCTCCATGGTTTTCTTACTTCGACATGATTATAGCTAAATTTTGCATTAGAAATGCTGAAGTGAAAAACAATATATTGATCAACATCCAATGGTTTGTGATCAGAAATAAATTTGGGGATAAATAGTGCACAGCTTTTGTATACTTTGCAAAAGAAGAACAATGAACAAAGAACAATTCAACAAATAACGTACAAACCTTGACAAATGGGACTTACTTTAAAAAGTTGTCATTCTCTTCATTCATCTTGTCCGCATCTTTAGCCTTATATCTGATCAGGCGCTCTACTAGCTGACGATTTTCGTCCTGAAAACGTTTTAGAGTTAAAACAAGGACAACCGCAGAACAAAATTTGAAGAGTTTTTTTTGGGTACATTCTAATTGCTAGAATAAATCATTTTCAATTGCGAACAACAGGATCATGATATGGAACACCATTGCTTCGTATGTGCAATTACGATACACATTCAAGTACTCAAACAATACTCAAGATACAGATCAAAAAACTATTTTAATCTAATCTACTTCGAGCCTTGCTGCAAGTAGAGCACATCATAAAGCGGCACTAAGCATGAGAGTAACAAATTTGCAGATCAATACAATCCAGTTAATATTGGAGATAAGACAACTAATTGGTGCTCTTCAAAATAGTTTTCCACAGAAGCTGAGCTCCAAGCAACCTTCCATAGAAAATAACGATTTCTACTTTTTCACTTGTGTGACTACTTTCTCATTCTATCATTTGCATGACTGATGAATCACTTCACCTCCTAGCCTCATTCAAACATCTATAATCTGATGTTCCTGCTGATCTGTTGCGTTGAGAATGAGTCTTGTTTACTCAGTTTCAGAGTGTAAAAATATCGATGTACCTGAGCTTTCCTAAGCTTGTCCTCAAGGGCGGCAAAGGCAAGCTGCAGAGCTTGATGCTCGTCTTTTAGCATTTGGTTTACATTCTCCAGCTCTCGTTCTCTGTTTACACATCTGGTGATCTCAGCACGTAGTCCAGTATTAACTTCCAAACTTTCTGCAATACTATTCAGAAAAAATTATGGATAAATCGTTACGTAAATCATGTGCAATCAGTTTCTAGTTATAATTAAATATCTGTACATCTCTGCCTCAAGTAAGCTTGAAATTTTCTAGCTGAAAATCTCACTTATAACATAATCAACGCTAGCAATGACGATCGATGACGCAGCTGAGGGAATGAAACCTATTATTGACCCAGTTGTCAATCATTACCTAATCGATTTTGCTTGCAATTCTTTCTTGAGCTCCTGGAGTTTGTTGTTAAGATCTACGATCTGCTGAGTATGTTCTCCTCTTCTTCTATGAAGAGTAGCCAACTCTTCTGCATGAGCAAGAAGCCTAGCTTCAAGAGTAGAGTTACCACTAGTTCCTCCAATAGCTCCAGTCCCACCCTCGGATCTGAGCTTTTCATTAGCTATGGATAATTGATAATTCTCCAATCTAAGCGTGTTCGCACTTTCGAGGAGTCGATTATCTGTTGAATAAGATCACAGAGGCTTTGAAAATTGTTACATATTATAAAACAGAAAGAAGACTTCCGCGGTTCTGTTTTCAACATAAATTACGGATATGTCGATCAACAAGTGTAACGCCTCTTGTTTACTTTTAAAGACAACAATATAGAAATAAATATAAGTAATTATTATTTATAACTCACGGAGGCTAATGAGGTCATAAAAGCAGTAAGTCTCAGATCTATTCCTGTCCCTTAGTTGGGTTATAATGTTTTTTCTCCAATCTGTATCTTCCCCGGTAAGGTGATAATCGGTTGCTTCTCCAGCGGCCATGGTTTGAATGAACTTGTTGGTTTATAGGATGTGGATTAATCGTTCGTTTGATAATATACTTTCAGTTTTATTATAGTATCTCTTAAAGCGAGTAAACTGTAACGAAATCTTATCACAGACCACCTTAACTCTGTCTATAAAAGAGTCGGGAAACTAGCCTTATAATAAAACACTTTTTAAATAAATTTATCTACTTAATGCGTGAATCTAAGGTGATTATTGATACTATTTAACTAGAAATATGCCACCGTAATCACATGACATACCGGTTCATTATCAGATACCTTTTTTCATTCGGAAACTTTGTATCCTAACCTAAAATATTTTCACAAAACACTACACCACCGACGAGACTAACTACCAACACGGTATGTGATATGTATGATACTATGATGTATCTACTACGCACACCGTTCTGAAGCCTGCCGTGATTAGTATAGTCATGCGCACAACGGTAAGATATGTGAATGTCGTGTTGCTGTCGAACTTGTTATCGTCAATACGCCAATTCGCGAGGTTCGAGACCGGAGACGTTATCTGTGTTATTTGTCTATCGTTTAGGTTAGGTTAGTTATCAAAAATCCGAAGTGACAGTTGTGACCGATATTTCGGAAGTGTATAAATACGGGTGACTCTTTCGACGTAGTTGTCGTCACTTTTCTAACCTGATAAATAGCTGTATAACTATTTACTCAACGAGTAACGTGATTATGTCAAAGAAACAGAGGCGCGTTAAGCGCCGAAAGTATTTCTTATCAGACACGTTCTTTAATGTAAAGAGGCTATTATCGAATGGTTCGTTGGCCAAAGTAAACGAGTTTTTAGTTTATCTATACGCACAATTATGTCGTATATTTTTATAACAACTCATAGATTTCAATCTATGATTCACACCACGAAATACCTTAGCAGGTCTTCCAGCATTCAGATAACCGGGTGATAATCAAGGGCGATAATTCCAAACGGATTTATACAAATTCACCAAATTTATCAAACAAAAATGATAAATCTATAGACACTAGCGTTTGTAGAGAGGCTCAAAGGCATTTGAAGAGATTTAGCCACTCCAGAAAAGAAAAGAAACGCATCAGGTTAAAAAAGCGTCGAAAAATATCACCAAGGTTTAAAATCACTCAATTATTATATTTAAACGGTATAAATTTAATAGATAAAACTACAAATCTTCCTACTCCAGAATGTGGAATAAATTAATTCATTGAATGAGTAGATTTTATTCTTGTCATTGACTAATTCAAGATTAGATTGTACAGGGAACTCTGTGGTTATAACACAATCATAGTTTTTTTTTTTTACACGCTCCATTGATAAGGCGATCAAAAAATTTCTGGCGTAGGAGTTGACGAATAGTTAGATTTCATAACTTGTGATTCACCGAATTTCAGCCTGAAAGAAAACAGACGAAAACCTCTGGAAATTCATTCGATTTCATCTGAAAATGATGGAAATCAAAAAACCAATTAATATTATTTTCATTTCAGTAAAAATTCAGATTCTCAAGAGGATAGCGCAAGCTCATCAGGCTCAAGCTCGGACTTACGTAGTAGCTCTCAGCATGTGAATAGACACATATCATCCAGACTTGTTGAATATACTTTTTACTCCATAGTCAATATGGCTGTGGCAATGGATCAGGGTACATCTGCATCAGCGGTATTAATCA
This sequence comes from Tenthredo scrophulariae, assembly GCA_963978835.1. NCBI lineage: Eukaryota > Metazoa > Arthropoda > Insecta > Hymenoptera > Tenthredinidae > Tenthredo > Tenthredo scrophulariae. Next base: position 16,446,097 of record OZ022230.1, on the reverse strand, counting down.
TATGCATTTTGTTTTAGGATTAGTTAGATGTTTTAGAACTCTGTGTTTCAATATGTTGATTTTTTGAAGAAAATTCACCCTTTTCTATGAACGGGAAATAGAAATATTTAAAAAAATACGAGAAACTAAGTTTGTGCTTTACTAATATTTACTCTCAATGTTGTTACAGCTCTGCAGATCGTTTCTGGCTCTGTTCCTAAAGCTTGATGAAAACAGCGTTTATTCAAACTATTTAAACACTTGGGACAAAGCAGGGTAGGTTTTACCCAATCATTTATTACTTGTGCTCTATTAGGGCTTATATAAGACTTAAACTAAAATTTTTTACACTGAATTGAGAAGAATAAGAGGAAATTAATTTCTGCATTGTTAATTAACATGAATTATGTTTTCAATGCATCTTTGAACTACAAATTGACGTCGTAAGAATTAAAAATTTAAAAATCCATCCATTCATAAGCCCTTGGGCAGTAATCAGTGCAGAATTTAATGGAAACAGATTATTGTGATTATATTTCTGTTGATTAAGGCCTATTTCTAGTCGCCCACCTTTCTTTGGTCGGAAAAAGGGGGCAGGGACACATTCGATTATTATCCGAACCCAGGTGTTGAAAACGTAGAAAAAAAAATGCAAGGCGCCAATTGAAATTCAATTCCGAACACATCCGTCCAAATACATGTTCGTTTCATGCAAAAATAGAGAATTCTTATTGTTTTTACGAAATTCGACTGTCAAGTTCCTCGGTGGCCATGATTATGAGAGTCGTCCGCGGAGTTTGGCAAGCCACCACGTTACACAATGCGTCATCACTGACAGCTGACTATTTCGACCACTTTCGTGTGTCGGAGAGATCATGCATTGTGTAACATCGGCTGAACTCGAAATTGACATTTGTATTTCGTAAAAACAATGAGAATTCGCTATTTTCGCATGAAACGGATATGTTTTTCGAGGTATGTGTTTGGAACTTAATTTGAATTGCTGATGTGCATTTTTTTTGCTATTTCGACGCTAGGGCTCGGATAATAATCGAAATGTGTCTCTGCAACGGGATTCTGTAAGTCGTTATGCTGCGTAACGACTTATTTTGATATCGTTACGCCAATCGCAATGACGATCCAGGGGTAAAGCGCAACTCTCATAGGTGTAACGATAATGAAATATGTCGTTATTCTTACAACGAGTTACAGAATCCCATTGCTGCCCCCCTATTTTCTACCAAAGGAGATGGTCGACTAGGGGTGGGCCTCAACTCTATAAATCCTGAACAAAAATTCTCTGATTCCAATCATCTCTGCTTGTTATAGGATTACCCTATGTCCTAAGATTATCAATAAATAACGTGATATATTTCTTTCAGACAAAAGATAATCGTGCTAAAAGGGTACAATCATAAACATCTACAATATCTGGCAAAAGAAGTACGTCACATAGCTATAGAATCCAACACTCTGTACAAAAAGACTGGCCAAGCCCGAGTAATGCTAGTGCTGACTGCTTTTGGCCGAGAAGAAGAGATGGAAGAAGCGTTTGATGATCTATGTTATTTGCATTGATGTTAGAACCACTGAATTGATTCATTTAAACATGTATATCCCGTGTACATGTAATTGCTAATTCCACCACAACGACATTTCACTATTTCATTACTCGTGTAAAGTCTGTGTATCGAATAACTAACAACTACGTAAATAAAAAAAGATTCAAACTCATTTGCGACAGAAATTCTAAATGAAATCTAATCGATGTACTGCTTGACTTGGTTTCTCAAAACAGCCCAAAAAATTATTCCAATCAATATTTTACACCATTTTTATCAACGCAAAGATTTCGTCCTGTTTATTTATGCCCAAATCTTGTAACTGTATCCTGGGACCGCTATTTTTTTTTATAGATTTTGCACCAGAACCAGTTTCCCTAAAATGAGATAATTCTATAAATACTGATATCTATATCATATACGATTTATTATATCTGAATAAAGTTTCTGCACGTTCACATATCATTATTTCGACAGTTAAAATCAAATTTCTCCAGTCGTTAATTCCCTGTTTAGAGTCGATCTCTACCCACACACATGCAGAGATAACGTAATGACGTCAGAAGCGAGGAAATTTCCTCAGCAAGTTTCAACTTGATGTAATTATTTGAAATTATTAAGCATTGACCTATTTCAATTGTCTAGACATTATAAATAGGGGCAGGAGATTAAGTTTTCTCAAATTTAACTTCTCTCTCTACTGCTCGTCTTCATTTCGCAACGAATTCTCATTCCGAAATTGTTTATATTACTGTAACTCAGCTTTGGTCAATTCTGCAATGAAAGCAGACTAGAAAACGTGTACAGTTTCTATTTTTAAATAATTATACGCATCGCGATTTCATTCTTTTTTTGACATATGACGTCAGAACGTCACAGCTGTTTATTTATGGAATTCAACTGCTCTTGTCTCGTTAAATAAAAATAGAAATAACCCAATGCATATCATCAATTACAACCGAAGATTCTTTATTTGAAAAACAATAATACAGATCAGACACAATCTTTGAATTCGCTGTTTTGATATTAGCCGCCAAAAACTCGGCTCGTCGTAATTTATCTGAAAATTTGAATGGCAGGGTACTGTTTAACCCAATAACGAAATAGATTCGTTCCGATAATATCTGGTATATTAAAATGCTGCTGAATCTAACTGAAAAATGAACATTTCTTTGACGATTTTTCTTATTATTAGTCGAAGATAAAAATCCGCATTCGTATTCTACCTATTACGTGAACGTAGCGTTTTCGTAGGTCGAGAAGGCAGTGAGACACGCCCCACCACGCACAGTTCATACGCAGTCCGCTTCCTAGCGTTGAGAACACGGCATCAGCCAGGTTCGGTAGGTTAGCGCAGCCGCCGTAAGGCCGCCGTGTTTTATGCAACCAGTTTTGCGTCGGAGCAACGGGTTGGTGTGGTTGGTGTTGAAAGTTCCCAACCAGCCCTTGTCACAGCTAAGGCGTGTGCTATCTGTCAGTCATTCTATCGAGTAGCATTTCTGTCAAAGCGTTAGTTCACAGCGTGTGTGTCCTCCGGCTTTTCTCTTCATTTATATTCAACGCCGTAGTGATATATATCCGCATTGTGAGATAAAGGCGGTGTTTGCGTGTGCGCGCTCGTACCTTCGTTACAAGTGATCGTAGGAGTTGTGTGCGTGATAAGTGACAGTGAACGTTACGAACGACGGACTAACGTACGTACGAACTAACTAACGAACGAACGACCATAGGACGAGACGCGGCGAGGAGGCAAGGCGAGCCAAACGCCGTAGGCCACTGCTCCGCAGCTACTACCACGCCGCGATATCTACGCGCTCCCTTTACGCCCGGCGAAAACCAAGTCATGGCAGAGGACGAGGTTTTATTCGACGATGTTTACGAGCTCTGTGAAATTATTGGCAAGTGAGTAGATCCGGCAGAATTTCAACGATCTATACCTGTCAAATTATTACAATCACTATATTACGTGGATGGATTTTTATGTCAGTGGATCATCGTCGGCGAGTAGGAAAGAACGAAACCAAGGAAGAAGAGAAAAAAAAAAACAGATCGAATTACTCAACTAGGTAATTCTCATAGCGTAGCTAAAGTGACAGCTACCTCGACGGATCACCTGTTTACACAATGCTTCTCGTTTAGCGAGCAGACGAAATCTTAACGCGTATCATCGAGGGCCCTTTAAAACTCACCTATCCTTGATCAACGGATATTTTTATCAGCTTTAAATCACAACCTAGCTGATTATAAGCTCCGACGTACTACAGACAGCGTGCCTACTGCCTCTTACTAGTCTGGCCATTTTGTACCTACTCAAGTGCGCCAAATTCAATTCTTCGCACCCGATTGTCGTCTATTAGATGTCAAGTTTTCAATTTTAATAGTCAACGCTGTATCAGTATTATCGTTATTAAGATTCGTGAAATGAAAGTGGAGTATTTATCCATGAATAATATCCGTGAAGTTTAGATACATAATTAACGCCTGAGGTATCAACGCTGATCAGTAAAATTCAATATGAATGTATTCAAGACGTAATTATCGATTATTTTGTCCCTAAATATCTCCACCGCAGAGCTATAGGTATATACTATATAAGAGATGTATCAATCTTGAGAGAAGTTAATTTTCCGATTAAGACTGATGCTTTAATCATACGATCATTGAACGCGAATGGTTGAGTGTTATTGGCGGGCCACCTATTCTTCATGAATTAAAATTAAGTGCCCGTTCGTAAGACGTCGAGCTATCCGATGCGACCCGACTCGTCTAGTTAAGTAGTTACTGTACTCATATTGTCTATCAGAATTTACTTCTTCAATATCTCTTTTCTAATACCAATATTTCCTTTGTACTAAGTAATTCGTTTATTGGTTGCGGTTCTCAGCATAAGTCGAGTCGTCAACTATACCGTATATTCTTCCATCCTCGAGGTGCAGTCCAGTAGTAACAGAATTCCATCGAAATAATATACCTATGTTATTAGCAAGTGCAAAAATTTATTTTAATATAGTTCACAGTTTGATGCTATATCACTTGATCCAACGTAAGGCTGTTCAAATCGCACTGAAATTTTCAAATCTTGGTTCATATAGCCGTATGGACCCTACGAAATTGGTCGTTGCCCAGAACCGGGTAGGTAATAAGGCCGGGGACGAGGTTTGGTTCGGGTAACGGGTTACAGTGACGTTCGGTACCTATATACCTATTCGGCGGACACGCGACATTGAATCACTTCCGGATTCCATTGGCAAGTTTACGATGGGTTTGCCAATAAGTTGGGACAACGATCGCGCATCCCAAAATATCATACCTATACATCGCTCGCTTTTTTTTCCTTTAACTGAGATGGATATACACCTAGGTATACAATTCTAAGTTTCGACGTAGTATGGGAAAAAAAACGAATTTCATCTTTTCTTCGAACCTCAACTCTAATATGTTTACGAAAAGAGGTAACTAGGTATACGTTGCTTATTGGAGTTGAGCCAATCACTGCAGCGGAACCAAAACAAAGCACGTATAATTCGCGACAGCGATTTGACCAATTTTCTTGGCCACGATTAAAGACATTATATGACTAGTAGGCTGGTCCTTAATTTGATCATTTTCGAATTTTAATACTCCCTGGGTCAGGAAGTCTCCAAATATGTACAAAAAAAAAAAACAACAATGTAGCCAAAACCCCAGGTTCCTTCCTCAATTTTAAATACCGCCTCAAAGCCTTCGAATTTTCCCACTTGGCTAAAACACGATTTCTGACAATCCGCGGTTAATTTTTTTTTATTCCTATTGCAGTACAGCTCCGAAAAATCTGGAACTTGGTACACTCCTTACCTGTAGTATTAAGTATTTCATGAAAATTCGACAGATTTTCAACTATATAATTTTCGGAGCTACAGCTCACCAAAAAAAATTTCTCATCTCCAAATTGTGATGAATAAAATTTTGTCGTTAAAAATCTGTAAATTTTTCACGGATACCTACTGCTATAGGTAAGAGGGGTGCGGAGTTTTAGATTCAGAGAAGCGATAATGCGATAGGAAGTAAAAAATAACCCCGAAGTACTAAAAATCGTCTGTTATTTAAATGGGAAAGTTCAAAGGCTTTCGGGCAGTACTTAGAATTGAGATAGAAGCCTGGGGTTCTGACTACATTTTTTTGTATATATTTCCAGACGTTCTGGACTATGAGAGCATTGAAATTCGAATACGACCGAATCGAGGAGCACCCTTTCTAAATTTTTAACGGGAAAAATCAAGTCATTATCAGCACCAAAGGAGTAAAGTTTCTTTGAAAATTTTTTTGGGATTATTCTAAGCGATAATGCGATAGGAAGTAAAAAATAACCCGCGAAGTACTAAAAATCGTGTATTATCCACGTAAATATGGAGGTCTTCTCTGATTTTGTATAAAATTACCAGCAAAGTATTTTTGACCATTAGACGCAGAGTTTCTGGTGAGCAAACATTCGATATTTCGTGGCTGCATTTCAATACTTTGGTAATTGGGAAACGTTTTTCGAGCAATTATTTTCAGTCGAATAATAGTCGTTTTTGTATCCCCATGGATCCAGGAAAACATTATTTCATACCCAAGTCACGTTGCTATCACGAAGAGAAATTCCGGTAACTGTATACTCCATACGTTATTTGATATCAAATCTGAACCGAAATAGATACTTTTGGTTCGGTTTAGGTCGAAGTTCAAAGACTAGAAGTATTCTCATTTGAACCATCCATGAAAGTATACGTTCAGGTAATAAAACACCAAAGGTTTTTTCACTCCGAACTAATCAAGGAATGATGGGCTTCCCACGCTAGAATACAGTGAAACACGACCTTTTTTCAATTCATTCGTCAAAGAATTATCAGAGCCACGAAGCTGCAGTCGTTGTATCTGCTTAGGATAATGAATTTGGAAAAGGCTTTATTCTCGATCTGAAAGGGTGAAATTTAAATGTTATGCTTTTATAAATCGGAGTGAACGCGTATAAGGTTACTTCGCGCTCATATATACCTACCCATAAGTACACATGCATAGGGCTAACATTTCGAAGGTATAATTTCGGAGTTATCTAATCAATAGTAAAGTAGAACTGGGCGTATCACACCGCCAGCTGGTGCCCACCACGTGTATGATTAGAATAATAACGCAGCATGCGATCCAACAGTCTATAACATGCTTTGCACTGGACTATCGCTCGCGCAGGTCAGGTTGCATATGGCACAGGCGTGTGCCAGTTGTTTCTTTATCATTCATCGTCGTTGCAAATGTCCTGGGTAGCTTGTAGCAATCATTATACTAGGTATATGCTTAAAACGTACGGCGTATCATGCAACCAACTCGCTGGTATTTATACTACGTTGTACGTATGTGAACGTAAAATACTTTGCATGAAGTAGCTGCGGTAAAGCTCGATATACAGTAGATTATACAGATATGCATATTACACGCAGGTTATACATGCCTACATGCATTATGTATGTATTTAACGATATTATTCACCACAGCTGTAGAATGTTTTTGGTCAAACCGAAGGGCCGTACAATGAATCAATTCACAAAGAATATTCCTAAAATTTTCATTTTTTTTTTCTTGTTAACCGTTAAATTTCCCCCGTTTGACTATATTCTTCCAGGGTTTTCTACTTTTTTTCACAACAGTAAAGATTGAATTCTATTTTCTTTATCCTCGTCTAATTTATGGAATAGCTGAGTCAGAATCGGTTTAAGGATTTATTAGAAAGTTCGTGAAAATGTATAGAGAAACGTTTTGATATCGAAGCAGATCTCGAGTTGTTATACTTAGAAGTGAAGAGCTTTTGCTGGGAGTTCATTCGTCCGATCAAACCTACACACAGGACAGTATAAATAATCAAATTCATTCAGCTTTCTTACGCAAGGAGGTTTTAACTAATGTGTATGCGAGTGGATGATCGAGTTGTTTACTGGTTTTACATAAGCATCGCTAGTCCGCTGATGAGCATATAAAATTTTGCTATCCGATAAATCTTACGTAATAAAATATAACCGATATAGAACTCAGGCTATGTTTTATTCCATGGCTTTGAATTTACGGTGTTGAATTCATGTAACGAGAATTAATTATGACTAATTAATTAAGCTGATGATTACGATATTAGTAATACGAAAGTGTATAGCTTCTAGGTTTCGAATCACCGAGCATTTTACAAGGTATCACTTCATCAGTTTATCCATAATATAACAAAAGTCATTTTATTATTTCTTTGACTGTGCTCATTTTGCAAAAAAAAAAAAAAAAAAATAGAAATCAGTCGAATGGATTATTGCATTTGACGGATTGCACCACCTTCGTATCGATAAATATAAATAGATCGATAATTATATCGCCAGAATCCATTTGTTCTTCGTCAAAAAAACATGCCGATGTTTATTAGGCACGAATGCTGTACCAATTTCTTTGATTCTGTGAATAGTGTGGTATAAACGTGCCACACAAATTAAAGATATTTATTTTCTTACTATAAATAACGGAGTGATTTTCTTTGGAAGTTAATCAGTCAATGCTTCTATCTCTTCTACTAGAAGAGTCCATTTTTTCTACATCAAATTTTTCTGAAATAAACTAAAAATAAGCTCTCGAGGATGTGTGCTCATACGTCGAAGAGTTTAAAATTGTGACCTTGTTTCCAAATTCGTTTACAGAAAAGAGACGATGGGTATAATTAACGCGATACTTTGTTCGCTGCTCGTGTAATCACAGATGAATTTATCCATTCATCGTGAAAAATCTATATCAGCTACGGGGATTGTTCTACCGCTGAGAGCAAGAAAAAGAAAAAAAAAAACAGCTTTTCTGATCGCCGGGAGTGAGGGTGTCGTAAATTATGATTTTCGAAAAGAATAGTTACAGAAACGTGTTCTTTTTCGCACGCGGCATAAAAGAACAAAGGCTTGCCTTCATCCTCGTGTTGATATCTGCTGATAATTGCGTCGTAATTCCACGAAGGCTATAGTATAAACGCCAAAAATCCAGCTGCTCCATGCTTGTCTGACTCCTCAAGTCTTGCTTCAACGAATTCTAGCTTCTCCAGGATTATCTCCAATTAGAGATGATCGACTACCCGGCCCCGTTTTTGGTGCAGAGATTCGCAGGGCGTCGTATTCCATGTCAAAAAGCCTGGAAATATCAGAGAATTTTTTCTACCAGTGAAGAAATTTTGATGTATACAACCAATTTTCTAATGGTCATATTATTTCGTTCGAGATTTCTATGCGATAATAAATACTCAGTCATTGTCAAGATGGTCATTTTGTTAAGGAGAAATTGTCGATGAGAAATGGTAACTTCGATGCATCCGGAAAGTCATAAAAATTACATGAAAAAGCCTGGAATTTTCGGTGCCAGTTTTTAGTAGTCACTCTGAATTTGCTAATCCTTTTTTCATCGCTTTCCTTTTTTCTGCGCTCCCTCATTTCTCCGAAAAATGGGTTTTTACGTTATTCGATAAAAGTGTTAATTCAATACTTTAACAGGAACTAATTGTGCGGATTAATGATCAAAACTTTTGATCGATGGGGGCTTTTCCGGTCTGTGTAATTTTGGTGTAACAAATTTCATCTGAGGTTATTAAAAACGTATTTGTCGAAGTTTAAGCTCGTGTTTCGAGACACCGAAATAATTGACGTATTATGAACGAACTTTTATGCTGTACAATTTTTTTTTTTTTTTTTTCTGAATGTGTTATTCAGGACGGTTAACATATACCTGTATATACGTGCGAAGTCATATCGTGTTCTGTACGAGCATTGTAAGACCTGGCCAACGTGGCGCAAGGCTGATTATTCAGCCTCCAGCAGTTCTTGCTTGGAAATGACAAGGGAACAGAGAAAAGAAACAACATTTTTAAATTAGAAAAGAACTAGAACCTGTATCTAGCTTTCTTCAGTATCTTGCTGTTGCTCGAGGCACTGCAGTACTTCGCATGTGATACATATCTAATAATACACCCCGCCAATTTTCTTATGCAAAATTTTCAAAGTACGAAACTTCAGACAGAAAAAAAAAATGGTTTTTCTATTCGTTCCGAATGCTGATCGAATAATAATCGCCTATATGACCACTAGCGATGATAATAACGAACCTAATCACCATTGATCATACATTTATCACAATCGATACGAAATCACAGTATTATAAGCCGAGATATGTGAGGTAACAAATTTTCAAAAATTATTTCAGCACTGACTGTTCTCGGTATTCAATTTTTATTTCGTTTCAGCGAAGCAGTTCGGTTCAGTTAATTTGTCGTTGAAGTAGATCAGTAGAATACGGTATGTCAGTCAAATCGATAACTATAAATAATTGGTGATAGCTGCAGTAGACGAATTCGCCACGAATATGATTTTCCAAGAAAGAGATGACACTGTGATGGTCAGATATTCATGATTGATACGGTTATCTGTTAAATGGTCCGAAGCCGATCTTTTCTGTAATCGCCGTCCACTTTCAACGGGAACTCTATCAGGGCTCTTAGAATCCCGTTTTTATACTCGATTTGGCTAATTGCGGCCAATCAACGATTTGATTCTTCTGATTGATGATCATCTCTAAATCAAGTTCCAAGATGTACCGGATTATTATCAACATTTCGATGTTGATATGTTTTTAATGTGTCCTATACGGATGTGTAAGGGACATTCCACGCCAACTCGACCTGGCGCGGACCCTCATCATTTTTGATTTCTTTTTTCTTCGAGTATGACGGAAGGGAGGGCAAAAAATGAACGTCTGAATTTTTTCAGATTTTTTGTACCCTCAGTTGCAAAGTTCACTTATTTTCAGGCAGCCATGTATTTGGGGATCCGTTAGTTCTACGAAAAAATCATCCAAATGAAAAAGTTTGCCAATAATATGAGGTGGCGAAAACTCATTTTTTAAGAATTTTTCAATCATTGTGGATGCTGTTTTTTTCGATAAAACAATCTTAATTTGGGATTTCCACTGCGTTAGCCGTTATGGATTTTCGTAAAATTTTCACCATAAATTCTTTGCGGAAATACGAAACTTTTGAGACCATGCCGAAAGTGGTACTAGCTTTGGTTTAAATGCCAGAATTCAATGAATTTCGAATAAACTGAAAATACGAGTGAAGTGGACGCACTGCAAAAATGATTCGAGCTATGTTTGACGTATGGAATGAACGAGGTCTGTGCATTTGTATGGTACCATATATTTCCACATCATGAAACAACTAAACAGAAAAAGAATAAACAAAAAAAAAATGGTGACCAATTGTTATAATATTCATTGAATTCTGGCATCTAAACCAGAGCTAGCACCACTTTCGTCATAGTCTCAAAAGTTTTGTATTTTCGCATAGAATTTATGGTGAAAATTTAACAAAAATCGATAACGGCTAACGCGGTGGAAATGCCAAATTAAGAGTGTTTTATCGAGAAACCAGCATCCACGATGATTGAAAAATTCTTAAAAAATCAGTTTTTATCACCTCATATTATTGGCAAACTTTTCCATTAAGGTGATTTTTTCGTACGACTAACGGATCTCCAAATACATGTCTGCCTGAAAATAAGTCAACTTTTGAACCGGGGGTCCAAAAAATCTGAAAAAATTCGGCCGTTCATCTTTTGCCCTCCCTTCCATCATACTCAAATAAAAAAGAAATCAAAAATGGCGAGGGTCCGCGCCGGGTCGAGTTGGCGTGGAATGCCCCGTAATTAAAAAGAATCTAATGATAGTATTTTAAAATCGCGGGTGGAACTGTAGTGATATCTTTTCCAGGTATAATCGTAATTATTTCCTATGCGGATAATTTCATCGGGATCATAATCGTGGGATATTATTATCACTGGTCGACGGTGGAGTCTGCGTTTCCGCTTTATTGAGTTTTCCAGCATCAGCGAACGCGACATCCTTCGCAGTTCAATAAGCGGAATTTAATAAATCGCTGTTCAAATCTCGGGACAGTCAACAATGTCATTAACGAACCGTGAATTTTTTAGTCATCAGTTTTGTAATTAATGAGGCTGTTTAATCGGTAATAAAATATCTGCTCCTTAATCACCCATGAAAGAGCAATTAGTTTTATTATTTCAATATTATTATTGGGTCATAGTGTAATAAACTTCGCGTTAAACCGACCGGGGGCACTCAACCCTTATCGATCATATTATGTTTTTATCTTCGATCCCCATCTACTCAAGTGCTACTTTAAATTCTGTACAGTTTCAACATCTCATACCGTTACCGGGTCCGATAAGAAGCCATCAAGAGTCTCAAATAAATTTTATTCCTCTACCCCGTACCGCTGTCAAAAATTATCATGCCACTTATCATGGTTCATAATTACACGCGATTTTATATCTCAATAATTCTCGAGGAAAGAGTATTCGAAACTTTGATAAAACTGCATCGTATAAAATCTTGAAAACATTTTACCCTATGTAATAGAAGAAAAAAAAAAAAATCGTTACATCGAGTAGCTATACGAGATTATTTCATTTATCTACATCAAACGTGACACTCAGGCTCTTCGACGTTGAACTAATCAAACGATGGTGAGTTAGATCAACGGATATTAAAAAAAAATTAAAAAAACGGTGAAAGTCTAAAAGTTTATGTAAAATTTAGTGAAGAGTTACTTTTTTTTCAAGTTCTCGATTCGTTTCATGTTTATTAATATTCTTGCTTGCTTATCGCTGATACCGAAAAGTTGAGATTATCAGTATCGCTATTCCTTGGTCAGTCTGTCTGTGTCAGACCCCTTATCAGTCTGATAACTCAAGAACTACGGACATGTTCGTTCAGAAAAATGCACGTCACATTTTGTTATACATATAGTCGACTAGGAAAACTACCCCTATCGATTTTGCTGTTCATCGGAAGTAGCGTGCTTATTTTATTTATTTTTTTCTTCTTTTTTGTTCTTGGTACTTACTAAACTCATACTTGTACTTTATGAGCACGTCACAAACTAAACTTGTTTCTAAGAAGAAAAACAGGAGTGACTTAAAATCTTCGAAGGGTCTTGTGTATGAACTATTATCACGTTATCCTAAAAGCCGCTTATACGAACAGTCGGAAACTTTGCACACATTTTTTTTACGTTTACGAAGGACGATCCCATTACGATTCGAATAACCGGAAGCTACGATCTTGATTCCGTTATCTTCTTCCGGGCCAAATAGTCAGACGATCTTTTCATAGATTTCGTATTTTTTGAAATTTCGGATCATCTTCAGGATTCATAATCCAAATGCAATTCAACATTTTTTCGATCTATACATATTATGCAGGAAAAGAAAAAAATTGGTTATCTCTTTGATATTAATTTCAAGCTGCAACGTTTCTCTTTTATTATGGAAAATTTACGGAAACACGAAGTGGGTCGTAGACCTCATTTACGCGTGTCCAGGCCGGTGCTGGTATATAGCAGTCGCCTTATACAGTTGTTGAAAAAACTTTATATTTCTAAGGTTCGTAGGGAATTTCCTGCCCCGCTTACTTAACCCTCACGATTAGCATAACGTACTTCCGGAATCCCAGAGTTTTCAGGACTCGTTTCTAATGGTAAGTAAGAATATTAAAGAATCCCGAAGAGCACAGTTTGGCCGAGAACGTTACTTTTTTAATTTTCCGTTTCCTTTTTTCTCACACCAAATCGCCGGAAAAAGGGAAAATTAAGGGGGGACTCCGCAGGTTTTGCTGAAAAACCCACGTTTTTGCTCTTGAAATCACGGAAAAACATTCAATCGAAAATTCCTGACAGAAATTTTTAGATTATAATATTATGTGTCTTGAACAAAAATGTCAACCTCCTGCGATGAAAGTGTATGCGCAGGGAGCCTTTCATAGTCTCTTCGCAGTCGCTTCGCAGTCGCTTCGCTGCAAAAGGTTCCCTGCGCATACACTTTCATCGCAGAAGGTTGACATTTTTTTTCAAGACACATAATATTATAATCTAAAAATTGCTGTCAGGAATTTTCGATTGGATGTTTTTCCTTGATTTCACTAGCAAAAACGTGGTTTCTTCAACAAAACCTGCGGAGTCCCCTCTTAAGTATATAAGACAATGAAACGAAATAACCCAGACCTCTAGCCATCCCTTGGTTAATTACCGATATTGATTGAAAATTAGCTTCAAAATTTGACTATATGCGAATATATCGGTCATTTTTGAGGTCATTTCAATATTTAACTGAGATTGCACATCGCTGGGTTACTGCTTCGTACCGTCTGTAATTTATCGTTTTTTTTACAAGTTGATCTCCGCAGTTTTCACGGTGGTTTTCACCATCTGAGCGAGAAACGTGACTTGCATCGTACGAATGAAGAAATCGACTCGCTTAATTGTCCAGCAGTAAATCACAGGATCATAAACGAGACAGGAAAGGGATGTGTGGACTGATCGACGATTTGTTACGAATTTTCACAACAGAAGTTAGTCGATTGTTCTCCGATTTCGTGCGAAAATTTGAGCAAATATTGAGAGATGGAAAATTTCTTAATAAAAGATAATATATTTGCTGTTGTGACGGCGTTTATAAATTTCAACACATACCTGCATTCTCATTTGAAAAAATACAAGTGAAACTATTTTCCTCCAGGCAAAAATTGGCAATGAATTTTTTTTTTTCCAAGAATCCCTATGTGTCTGCTACAAGCCCTGAAAAAGGCCTAATAAATCTGGTACGTATCATGCGATCGACTACTTGGCCTGAGTCCTGATTTCTAGACACTTATATTCGAACAGGCGAAGTCGAAACTAACAAAGATGAACTTTCGTGTAGGACTGCTGCGTGATTTTTACCTGCACATGTGCCTTAGCAAGATTTTATTCCGTGAATGTAGGTATTCACATTCACATTCGTTGGGATGGCTAATTGTTCAAGCTTTCTACTTGGTGCCTTAGGATATCATTAGCTACGCTACTCTTTGTACTTGAGAATAATGACATCATTGAAGCGAGTCAAAAACCTAATCAGCACCGGGGTAATTGGAAATAGAACACTTTGCTACCGTGTTATAGAGACTCACATAATTTATAACCTTAATTATCTGCAAACCGAACACGCTGAGAACAATGGTAACCGTAATACGTACCTTCTGGCTGCAGGTTATAACTCCTTGTCTCTATTTTTTTCCCTTTCTTTCTTTCTTTTTCTTTTCTATATTTCACGGCGTAACCTGAGCACGAAGACACAAAGCCAAGCTTCACCCCAGCCAAGTGCTGGTCGAGATGGATGTCCACTCGCATAGCCATTGAATTCTAAAGGCTTAAGTTCCGTAATAGAACGGCTATACCGAGAGAATCGATAGTAGTGTAGAAATAAAAGTCAGAGACCACCATCCGCTTAACGAAAGATTTACGTTCGGTAATTCCTGTAAGTATATCTAGGCATAATTTATATTGAAACTGAATAGGTTTCTGTATCGACAAATGCTTCATAGGTATGCGCCTACAAGCAGACATTCTCTGTCCTTGAACGTGGCCAGGAATCTTATCAATTCCACCAGACCCCTAAAAGTAACGGTTTCCACGCTCGAGGTAAATTTGTGACCTAGCAAAGGCTCCTGCCAAAGTCCTGCGGCGTTTCGGATCGCCTTTCTTGAGGGTTTCGTGACCCGCAAAATCCTGGAAAGTTTGAGGGTATCCCGAATATTGCTAATCGTAAATCTCAGACGGCAAATCATTGGGGCGTAACCGCAACACGGAACTTTATTCATCCGTTAACTCCTCTCCGCGTTTATAGCACAATACCCACAAAAGTGGGTACCTACCTGCTGCAGTTATGCACCTGAACTAAATTCCTATTCCTAGTCCCCTACCCAAATACGAGATGCCAGAATATGTAGAATTACACGAATATACCACAGAGCATATCGGGATACGGACATCCAGAATCTGCACAACGCCGAATCGGAATAGCCTTTAGCAATATTTCATCGAAATGCGCGGAGCTGCAAAGCCGCAGACTGGGGTAGGTTATTTATTCGCTAGGGGTGCGCTATCAATTCCATTTACAAACTTCGATTCCATGCGACTCTGGGTAGTATACCTCTTATTACTATGCTGGTAGTTAAACGGCTGGTTGTAGTATAACATGGCGGCGATGCACCTACTTCCGGACACAGGCTGTTCATATCAAGTATCAGAGTATGAGACTCTGAATAACTGATCAGAGAAACTCTAATCAGGTCTGATAATTGCGCGACACTTCAGAGGGTGATATTCTATCCGATCCACGTTTGCCTTTTAAGGGGATAAACTGTTTTAATATACAGAGGAATGGGCTCAGGAACAATGACGAGCTGAGAAGAGCTGTAACAAGTCTGATGAAAGGGCTTAACATACCTATAGACCGAGAAAGGAATGGAGAAAGGAAGGAAGGAAGCCCATACCTTGAAGGAAACTGCTTTTGCCAACTGATCGTGAAACATGCAGGGTTTCCGGGAGTGGCTTTGCGGAAGAGGTCGCCTAGTTGATTGACCCAGGGTGAAATACGAGACTAGAGCTGCGGTCGGGTGAAGAGAAGAGAGAAACGACAGGATCAGCCTCGGAAAATTGTGAGCGAAATGAAAGTTCGTAACTTTGTCGAAATAGCAATGGGCGGGGTGGTTAGTTTCCCTGAAAACCCGTCCCATATACCTCCAGCCCGCACCACGAGGACGATAGAACGAGCTGGAGGGTTGATATAACCACGAGGATATTTTCAAGAGAAGAGGAAAAACCGACCAAACCAATTGCGTATTATAGTAACGCTCTTCACCCTGTCGTCACATCTAGCGATCCGTTTCAGCAGAAAATAATTGCCTGATAAATATCACTTTTGGATTTTTCACCGACATTTATCCGATGATATTTGAACTTTTGAAGAGAGCCATATGGGAGTAGTGCGTATCGCAAATTCACACCGAGTCGTTTGAAGAAGAATTTTGTTTGGTACACAGAATTGAACCGGGCAAAGCGAATATATGAACATAGTTGCTGCAGGCGCGGGAAATAAGATTTGGAAATTACGCCTGAAATTATGTACGGGGTTGGGGCGGAGTGCCTCTGCCTCCAGGATTATAAAATGTAAAGAAAAAGTTACAAATATCATTAAAATAATTACTGATATTGTGTCAAATGGGAGAAATGTCACGTTTTCTTTTTTATCGTGTTTATAAATTAATGAACATCACGTACTGTGGATTGCGCGCTCATTAGGCTTCGCGGTTATGCCACTTAATGAGATAGGCTCTTTATCAACAACCTTCAAGATGACCAATATAAATGTTCATGCACGGACGTGAGGGGAGAATTCCAAACCGTTGAGGAGAAAAAAAGGATTTTTTATTCAAGCTACTATGTACACGAAAATTAACTAAAATAGTTCTTGCCCGAACCCATCCGTCTGGAAGGATCGATTACAAAGTTTAAAGCGACCTTCTCTATCATTCATGACAGACGAGGGCGAGTAATAATACATTACGCGGTTGGTTGAGATAAATCTCTAAAAGGGTGGATTAAAATTCAAGAGAAGACAAGGTCGTCTGCTTTTTCCATTCCATCTTGCGCTATCGTAATGGTTGAGTTCGAAGTAGGCTTTTCGATTCGAAAAAATCCTCGTGTCTGATCGTCTTTCCTTATGATAAAAAATCAAATCTGTCTAATTCTAATCATCATGTTATTCTATTTCTTTACAGAGGGCCTTTCAGCGTCGTTCGAAAATGCAATCATCGTCAAACCGGTCAAACTTTCGCTGTAAAAATCGTCGACGTTGCAAAGTTCACATCAAGTCCTGGACTCAGTACTACCGGTAAGTACCTACATAAATTAGCCGAAATTCTGTACCTAATATTTATCTCGAATTATTTTCGTGGAAAAAAATATCAATTCTTTATCATTAATCATCAGCCACTGACCCAATGGCCGTGACAACGACTGTTCGTAACTTTGTCAGAATCCATCAAAGTTGTATATTGCGATTTACGAGGGAAGCTTACGACTCCTCTCCATTTACAGCACTAATCTGTTCATGTCGTGGCAAACAAGCTTTACTCGATATATAGATATCCACGTCAGTTGAGATGTGTACTTACCCGCGAGCTTTATGTTACATCGTTTCTCCTCTTTATCTTTCACCAAGAAATTGCCAAACCATTTTTTTCCACCCAGTTAATTTTATATTAGCCTGGTGTTCGCCATTAGGTTATCGTCGGTATATATAATACATTTTTACTGCCTCCGCGCATTTGCCTTTTCGAATAACTCCGATACTTAATAAAAATTCACAAATCAATTTTAAAACATCTTTTGTCACTTACAGAAGATCTTTTCAAGTACCTTTTTTCGAAACAGTATGTAGCACCGAACGTGGAGTTTGCGCGGATTTTTCATCCACGATTTTGCGAACAAACCGTAGGCCCAATTCGGACGAGATTTTTACAGGAAATAGTTTACTCCGCGATAATTTGTCGACAACCATTTCAGACCTGCAACATATAATTTGCGGTTTCGAAATGGCTGACGGCCAAACTTTACTGAAATTCGCATTTATCGGCATCACCGAATAAAACTAAAAATTTCCAATGTTCTGCTATCTAATTTGCAAAATATTTTGAATGTATGTATTAGGGCGATTCGTTTTGAACGAATATTTTTTTTTTCCAACTCCCCATTGAAAATCTTGTAGTAGACGTCGAAAAAGGAATCCTGTCCAATTTTTAGCTCTTAATTCCAATTCTAAGTACTCGCCTTCGTCTTTTTAAGTTTTCCCATGCTAAAAGCATGTAAACATTACGACTTTTTCTTTGGCCGCGCACAACTCAGCCGCATTTCGATGGATTGTCCTCATCTAAACATCATTTTACAGGGAATTTAGTGTTCTTCAAAAGTGCTTCAGGTAGTTTGGCTGTGGTTTCAACCGCTGCACCTGTGTGAGCCTTCAAAGTCGATTTTATGCATAATTCTTCTTTCTCACCGTGGGCGAATAAACAGTTGGACTTGGATAAAAAAACTTAATGACAATTTTGTAGGAAATTTATTTCTCTACAAAGAAGTCCAATAAGTAAAGTCGCTCAGACCAGTATTTCAAAAGATATAAGGACTTTGATTTTTTTAAATATAAAATTCTAACAAAATGTCAAGTTCAATATTTTCAAATCAATCAAACTATCATGAGTGCTTTTGAAGAACATTAAATTCTCTGTCAAATGAGTCTTGGATGAGAACGATCCATTGAAATGCAGCTGAGTTGTGCGCGGCTAAAGAAAAAGCCGTAATGTTTCCATGCTTTTAGCATGGGAAAACTTAAAAAGACGAGGGCGAGTACTTAGAATTGTAATTAAGAGCTAAAAATTGGACAGGATTCCTTTTTCGATGTCTACTACAAGATTTTTAATGGGGAGTTGAAAAAAAAAAATAGTCGATCCAAAAAAAGCACCCTAGTATGTATGTGCTTTTTTCTATCCATGATCATAGACGAGTCTCAATCGTTCTGATTGAATTTTTTTTTAGAAAATCATGTGATCATTGACAATGCATTGTAATCAGATTTTGAGACTTAGACCCAAGCACCCGGTTTCAATTATATTGTAGACATGCACATTTTGAGGAAATTCGTAAGTTTTGTATTTTGAAAGTTTGAGCAGCTGATCGAGTCGTATGAATGAAATTCTCAACTCATCCTAATCTCGACATGAGTACATGTGCAGCTTTGCGGCATTGAATGCGATCGATTTCCGTTAAACGAACAAATAAGAAAGTAGAAATAATTTGCGACACCATTAATAATTTCACCCGCAATGCGGGCACTCTGTTTTTACGCCACTGAGACGTTCCACCGTGATTTTTTCTGTGAAAGTTACCGCTCGCACACCGCAGGAGTGCAAAAAAGCACGCGATATCATCGCCATAACTTGTTTTTCGCAAAAACACGTAATCCACATAGATGGGCAGATTGAACCACATACGACATCGTCACTCTATACGTGATTAGCGAACTAGAAGATTGTGGAACAGAATTCGCGTGCGAAATGCTAAATTCAAATTTGAATATTCAGAAATCAACAAACCTTTCGGTTGAATCAATTATGCCATCGAATATCGACCACAGCTGGGAGCAAAATTTTGAATGTAAAATTTGCAAGTCTGAGCTGTGCAGACAGTAACTCCTTAAAAAAAAAAAAAAAAAACGCACACATACTTTGCCGTTTTGCGAAATAAACGATCGACGATGGTCGATGCGGGAGCATTATCACTGTTATCGGCGATAATTCCTACACTTTCTTGATTGGACATGAGAAGATCGATCGCAATTAACGCTTTGGAGCTTTATGTGAGAATTTCATTCCTGAATAACCGGAAATTAAGAGTGAGTGAAATACAGCTCTCCAAAGAATCGTGAATTTCTGCGAAAGGCGGAAAATTCGCAAGCTCAAGTTTTTCGGTACCTGGAGGATACCTTCAGGAGAAAATATATACGAGCACAAGGGGAGTTACGAGTGGCATGGGGATTCGGGTGTGGCCTAGCGTGAGAGCTCAGAGCACGGTATATTCGTGACCGTAAGCAGAGCACATACGCGGTGTTTCATTGTGATATTTATGCGCGATTGTCTCTTTCATTGTGAAAAATCCGTGAACAATATATTAACGCGGGTTTTAAATGGCCAAGAGATTCCCGAAGCATAGTTTCCCTTCATTTCGTAGCACCAAACCGAGTAGATAGCGCGAATGAAAAGAATCGAATTTCGCGAATTTCACAACTCGAAAACACACCTTATTCACGCAGTACTGCATCTATGGGGTCTATTCAGCTTTGGATTTATTTCTTAATGAAATTTTTCGTTATTAAATGACGAAGAGTACCATTCGACTTAATTGGACCCAGGATACCAATTAAGGATCCCTTGTCCCCGGATGATCACTATGCGGACCGTATTTTCTGAATATCTCACAGCCTTCCGCTCAACCCTTGTTTTATTTTCGCTCTGGCACGAACAATATAATTTATGTAATTTGGGGATTTCATAATCGAACACTAGCCAATGCATCAAATCCTCAGTCATTTTTGGCACCGTATCAATAAATGAAAAACGATTCGGTGCCGCATGGTGGAAATCAATTAATGGAAAAATATAAAAATTAGACACCTAGTGTATAGGTACGCGTACTGTACGTTCAGTACCATATGAGCGTAATTCTGCTGGCGTGAGGCCACACCCAGAGTCAACATTACTCGCTCCCTGATAAAAGACAATTGGATGAGTTCGGTTAAATTTCTGTAAAAAGATACATGAAACACGGGTTATTCTGACGACAAAATACGCTCATATGTACTTGCATATGAAAGACGCGGGCATTTTATTGATCCGAATCACCGTAATACGCGAAATTACCTCGGGTTTTATCATCGTTGTGCTCAATTTCGGAGCCGATTCAACCGGATGTTCATACTTTCCGTCATTAATCCAGCTACGACTTTTTGGCTGCATAAGTAATTAGTAAGCAAAGTTCAGAACAAGAATTGTGACTCTGTCTTCACGGAGAGTATTGCTCGCAATTATACCCCGTGTGGTATTGTTATTTTGGTAGAGTGCCTAATTCGTCCTCAGAAATCTCCGACCCTCGCGTAACAATACGTAGCTAATTACCATCCGCTAATTAGCGGGCTTCTTTTCATCGCAAAGCTCCAGTTTTTCATGTCGAAGAATTATTCTCGCGACAAGATGCTGCAGTCGTATAGGCATACGGTTATGTGGGTCAAGCTGCACTCGTTAGCGTTCAGCCAATTTCCTAAGGTTCCCCAGCTGATATGTTCCCGGGGGTAAAAAGTACTTCGCATCGATGGAGTATATCTCTGAGGTATTCGATTCGTAAATATTTTTCACATTTAAAAAAATAAATGTTCCAGACTTGAAGCGCGAGGCAACGATATGTCACATGTTGAAACATCCACACATCGTCGAACTACTCGAAACTTACAGTTCCGAGGGAATGCTTTACATGGTTTTCGAATAGTGAGTATAACGATTTTAACAAAAATTTGAAAAAAAAAATCAAATTGCCGAATGTTCGAAATGGGAGGCACGAATTTTACACACAATACAGAATATCTTGTTGAATGTATTGATACACTTCACACGTCATGATTCACGTTAGATGTGAGAATGGTTGACGTCTTACCTATTATCGAATGCTACACACATCGTAGTCGCGGCGTCAAGTGCATTTGACAAAGCCTTGAGATGAATTAAGACCGATCATTTTCCCACCACGAAGTAGGTAGTTGGCTTTATTTGCGACTACCAAATATTAATTCACAACGTTCTATTTCACAGTATGGATGGATCGGACCTCTGCTTCGAAGTCGTTCGTCGTGCAACAGCTGGTTTCGTCTACAGCGAAGCGGTTGCTAGGTCAGAGATTAACTTGCTTCTTACTTATACGTCACAAATACAAACACAAAAACATCGTAGATTTCCTTCAGAATCATTGAAATCCAACCCTGACGTTAAAGAATGAAGAAACATACGTCAGTCTGTTCGATTTTGCGTGAAAATTTAATCTTTTTTACATCTCGCTGCACGGTGACATGCGGTCAGAAATTGAAATTTCATTAGTTTCATCTGCGATGAGCTTTTCTTGAGTACATATCCGGCTTTTGATTATACTCATTGGTTCATATAGGTATAATTCGTAATAATTAACCGTTCAGATTTTATTTTCCCATAATTTTCCGAATCGAGATAAAGCCCAATTATTCAAGTGCCTGCAGGCTGTATCCGAACGATATTTCATTCCGGAATTGATTGAGTCGAAAAATGATTGATTTTCGGATTAATCGGGAAGTGGATAACGCCACGTCACGTGTATTCGACGGTTCATCGTTATTTCTAAATTAGACAAATTCATACCGTGGATATAATTCATCAAAGATAGTCAGCTTCCTAAATTCACTTTGGTTATCCATTCCTTTTTCGCTTCCCTTCAGTGGACAATTTTCTCCTTTCCGTCGTTTGAACTGCCTTCGCATAAAGCCCTGCAGAAGGGAAACTCTTGACAAAAATTTCACCATGCCTGAGATTTTCGGGTTAAAAAACCCGTCAAAATAGAATCGAGATTTCTCGGATGCCCTCAGTCAGTTAATAACAATTCCAATTACTGTTCGAACTGATTATCGGTATACCGATCGAAACAATCCATTCATGAGCGAATCATGTCTTTCCATCTCGAGCTCGTTGCTATCTGTAAAAAAAAAAGTGAAAAAATGTTCTTCGACTTGAACTGCGAGGTGAAATTTTTCCCAAGATCTTTACGCCAAGGTGCGAAGGGTGAAGTTCACTCGGTTGTGCCAAAGTACATAGCGAACCACTGAGCCGATGTAGTACACGTAATTTTTGAAAGAAGAAAAAAAAGAAAAAAAAATCGATTGACACGATATTCTTTAAGTTATAGAAAATTATTTCGTCCTTGCTGTACCCGTTCCCCTTGATCATCGGGCGTATGAAGAAAATCTCAATAAATTTCAACGGTATGTTAATACGAGTTTTTATTTTAGTCACTACATGCGACAGATTCTTGAAGCCCTCCGTTACTGCCACGAGAACGACATCATTCATCGAGATCTGAAGCCGCAGTGCGCGCTTTTAGCAGGTCGTGAAAATTCAGCTCCTGTTAAACTCCGGGGATTTGGTGTCGCGGTTCAATTACCAGCTTCCCAACCAAACGGCGTCGGTACGTGTACAGATTATTTTATAAATTTTAATACCTTTAATACCTACTACATACCTTATTATATAATCATGGCTTATTTACGCAATACGATTATTATCGTGACGAGAGATATACTCACGGTGTTAATTCCAGCTATTCTCTGCTCTCAGTGTAAACTTATCTTCATCTCCTCGATTAAATTCAATATTCGAATGTGAAAATCGTGTCACTTTTAATTTAACTCGAAAAAAAAAAAAAAAAATTCGAGATTTAACTTTTTCTTTTCTGCACTTTCGCGGAGAGTTTCACCCCACGAAATTTGTAAAGACAAATTTTTTTTTCTTTTTTTTCTCTCTCTTATATCTTCAAAGAATATGAAATAAGCAAGTAATATGGGTACGTAATGAAAATTAGGAGCAGAGCCGGAGAAAAATTCACATTCA
This sequence comes from Tenthredo scrophulariae, assembly GCA_963978835.1. Taxonomy (NCBI): domain Eukaryota; kingdom Metazoa; phylum Arthropoda; class Insecta; order Hymenoptera; family Tenthredinidae; genus Tenthredo; species Tenthredo scrophulariae. Next base: position 16,422,410 of record OZ022230.1, on the reverse strand, counting down.
TACTCAAATATCGTATGCGTATATTGGGAGTAGCACCTTATCTCAAGACACGTGATAGATCTAATACAATATGACTTTTCTCGTACTATACTGTGCTTAAATTTCTCTCATAGGTATATTATAATCATATATTACCTGAACATATATACATCAGAGAGGCAAGATTCTTATCGAGTATTTTACTTTATTCTCACCTTTTCTTCCCCAATAATGATTATTTCTCTCGAAATTAGCCTATAGTCAAATAATTTAGCGATACCGAGAGATACGAGATGAGAAATCGCCCGTTTCCTAACCGTAGCTTTATACTCATCCCTCGAATATGAGTGCGTATCAAAGCCTTTCTTCTTTCATCCCTTAAATTTTCCCACGGTTTTCTTTAGCTGACCGGAATACGTCAAAGTTCAAACGACCTGTTGCCCGGACAGCTCTGTCACCTAAAAGTCACGTCTTACTCGCTCCTCTTTTTTCACATCATTTTGAAAGGTTGCTTTTTGCTCGTTTAGTTCTGCTGATCTTTTTCAAAGCCGCATCATTTCGGTATATACGAAAGAGGGTGGGGTAGGCTAGGTTAGGTTAGGGTAGATCGTAAAGCGTTTACCCATATATATATAACGTTAACACAGTAAAGTAATTACGGTGAATAATTTTTCAATCATTAATCAATTTTTTCATCAATCATTTCCCCATGTCTATGTATATGTTAAATCTACATACGTACGTATTGGTTGAGCTTGTTAATGTGAAAGCAAATTAACCGAAGCCTATATACCCTTCGTTTGAATTTTCAACTCACGTTTCCGTTTACACTGACGACGTAACGAGCAACGCGAGCGAGTTTTACTCCATTTCTCTCTCTCCTATGTTTACGCTTTACGTTTCAAAGCTGAGCTTAATTTCACCGAAAGGTTACTGGGTCTGCGTGCAGGATCTGCTTAATTTTCTCAAACCTTACAAACTCCCATGCAGCTATACCATGCCGACGTCGATGGTCGTTCGTATTCCTATACCCTGCAACGACATACCGAGATGTTAGAAAGACCGCAAAACGGTGACGAACCCCGTATAAATCATCATCCTTTTCTTTCTTTTTTTTTTTTTTTTTTTTTTACGATTTTTATAACGAAAAATTGTCTAATCAGATTCGCGAACTAAACGTGGTAGCGGATTATTGTGTCGGGCTTAATAGGGTATATGTATTATGTATATTGTATACGACATTAAATTAAGAAAGTTTACCCCTAATTTAAAGCGTTCTTCAAGTTGGCCAATTATTAAATGGTGCGAAACTGAATGGGCTGAGTAATGGGAGAGAGCCTGAGGCTATTTCCAGTCTTCACCCACGAAAATTGTATAACTCTATTCCCAGACGAATTTTGAAACGCTTTGAATACTGCCTCTCTGATTTAGTGTTGCCACTGTTATCGGTACACTTCAACAGTAACTTAATATTCTATAAATTTGATCGTGTCAGAAATTATAAATGTTTTCATTTCGTTGTTGGATGCTCATCTATATTGCGGTATAAACATTCTGCTTAAATATAATTATGATTACAATCATTATCATCATCATTATCATTGGCAGTCGCATTCGAGATTATTTTCGGTGTTCGATGTGGAGATGTGGAGAATGCAACAGCAGAAATACATATATTCATATATACATACATGTGTATATGTATATAGGTCTCAAAATAATTATTATCGTATATAAAACCCTCCGCTAATTTTCTCATATCATCGCAGCTGCAGTTGTAACACGCAAACCTATAAATATGTTTTTTTATTGTACCTAGATCGATCGATTATCATGTAGCTAATCAATAGATCCAAGTATTTCTTCACCGAACAATTTTCATTCGAATTGATACAAGTTTGAGAATTTTTATCAAAGACTAAAAGATTTTTATCAGCGTGTCAATAATTAATTGATAGAATTTGAAATTCAGACCGGATGTCGAGATCTTGAATAATATTATAGTCTGGGTGAGGGTGGCTTAATTCCTCCTTCGACAAGGCTTGGAAGTTTTCAAATTCCACGAGCCCCACTCTCTCTCTGCTTTTATTCGCGTCCGTTTTATTTCAAAGAGGTAAAATCAAGATTGGAAAGTGACATCGCACGATGCGAGCGTAGAATAAACTTTACCGAACGAAATATCTAAACTTGTTAGACATTTTTGACAAGTTATATAACTTCGCTTATCACGTAGATTCAACTTATTTAATACCGGAGAACATAACTTTGAAATACTTTGAAATAGTTTCACCGAGTCAATTTCTCCGTAACTTATTTTTAAATCGTCGAGGATAAAATTTTTAGATCTTTGACGGATATTCTCAATATTTAGATAGGCAAACATTCCATCTATCGAATTACAGCGTGGCTTATCATTTATTTATTCGTATGAATAGTTCAGTTATTACCGAAATGAAAGAAATTTATTTCTGTTCAAAGTTGCCGTATACAGCTTAGTCGAAATGACAAATGATTGTGGAATTAATATACCCACGATATTCAAAATACAAGATACATATTATGTAAAAAATGCGCTTATCTCGTGAGCCAAGTAGATTTTTTTCAGGAGAGAGAAAGAGCACTTTCTTATCTCCGAAAATTCGTATCAAATCGTTCCAATAAAATTTCGCGTTTAGTCCCCGGTGCACGTCGCAGGATTGAACCTTGCAAAGGAAACTTAAAAAAAGTAACTTCAACCGCGAGAAGGCCTCATTCTGAAATTATTTACGGGTTGAAAGGCAGTGTTCGCGCCGTGGGAATTCAACAAATGTGAAGAAAGTTTCTAAAGTTGAAATTCGGTAATCCAGTATTCTGAAATCGTGAAGACAAGTCTTTCACTAAAAAATCAATTACAAACGTTATTTCTTCGGCTCGGGTCTTCGGGAAATCAAACTCGGGGTGAAGAAAAACAAAATTTTTGAATATGAGAACGAAATTCGAGAAATAAGGCCTGAAATAATGACATTCAATCAGCAACTGCATTTTCCCTATATTTTTTCCGTGAATCGACTGCCTCGAATCAGGCCTTATCGATAGATCAATTTATGATTGTCCACGTGTCTCGCATCCTGCGAAAAAAAGAAGATGAAATTTTTGTGCAAGCCTCAATTTTTGGTAGCCATGAGAGGTTTTGAGAAGTTTTACTGTATGTGAGTCCATCATTCCCTCTTCTATTTCAGTTACACGAATCGCCGACTGCCCATTTTAGACTTTCTCTCATCCGATCGAATCCCCCGTAATTGTCCTGAAATTTGTATCTCTAACGCACAAACGTACCATTCTGGAGAAAGAAACGAAAACAGAAAATCCACCAAAACGTCTTCCGAAATTAATCGACGGATCGGTTTTTGACAAAATAATTTCACCTCCTTACGCTCTCGCCGGATCGGCTCCGTCACTTACTGTAACCCGGTGTATAGATCAATAGCTGTATAATATCATAGGGTGCCGAAAGTGCTTTAAAATGGGCACTCGATGATCTGTGTACATCAAAGGGGTGAGAGGGTAAGTAATATACCCACTTTTACCAAGTCTTTCATCCGCTTTCAACCTTATCTAACAATGAGCTATCGAAGGTGGAGGAGTTGTCGGGTGAAAATTTCATCCCTCTTTTGACACCGAACGCGTGTAACTAAATTTCGTTCGAATTTGTTGGTAAATTTTCATTTTATATGCAATTTTCTTTTTCTTTTTTTTTTTTTTCTTTTTTCATCACAGATGATTATAATTTGTTCAGGAAAGAAATAAAAATAGAAAAAAAAAAATAAAAAAATTGATAATCGAAGTTAAACGTAGAGTTTAACCACCGTGATATAACATTTTTCACGGTAGGTTTGATAACCTGTATTTGGTTTGAATGAATGCAGAGTGTTTCGCGAGCGAGTATCGGCGAAGTCTGAGCCCAAAGGGGCAGCTCTACTTGAAGGCCGACACCGAGGGTAAGCCTGACCTAACCTTAACTCATCGCTTCCCCAGGACCTTGTGCCGTATCGTTACACCCTCGAACTACTATACACTCGTGCTTCCATTCTTCCCTATTCTCCCTTCGCGCATTATGTTCCTTCCTAATATTATAGAACGTCGCTATCGCTTGCCTGCTTGCCTTATACCTCTTGTCTCATCGAATACATTTACGTAACACTTTCAATTTCACTCGCAATAATTCCATCATCATCACCATCATCATCATTCATTTACATATAATATTATAAACTTTATTATTACATCGTCCGTCTTGCCAATACCTAATATTTCGTATAATATTATTTATCATACATATATATATATATATATATATACTATATATATGCTGTAAGCTTTTCGATATTATATTCCTCTTCACTACATACTGAGGATTTGCCAAAAGAAATCGACACTTATTTTTATCGATTTATTATAAAAATCTATAGAATTACATCAAATATGATCAACCTTCCAAAAGGGAAACGCTGTCCTTAGAGTCCAACCAATGAAGTTTTTCGTTTGGGTAACACGTCTCGGAATTCCAAATTCTAAATGTCGAATTATCCACATTTTCACGATATTAGTTGCACACATTTTTCGAATTTCGAATTTCATACGTCAGATTCAGAATCAGCAACAGAAATCCCGTGCTACTTGTTCCGGTCAGGTCATATGGACATTGGCAACATGGTGTAAATTGTAAGGTGTACCGCGCTCCCTTTTTGGGAGATTCACTATTTGATCGAATACTAGATGTTTTCGCGTTTGGAGTTTGAAAAATTGAAGAAAAAAAAACGTCCATTTATTTTGGCACAGCCTATTCTGTACACATATATTTAGTCGCATATATGTATACTTATATAATATTCACGCTGTTGCGCTGCTTAATCTGTAAGAGATAAATCTATACGCTTCGCAACCATACACGGCTTGCAATTACACATGCATAATGGATAATCAACTGTCCAATCACCCATTCACCGCGTGGTTGGAACACATATGCGATAAGCCGCGATGAAGAAGCGGAGCTGAAGGTGCGAACAATGGTCCATTAACGATGAAAATCTCTTACTCACTCATTGTTATACCCGTAGATGTATACATACGTATGCACTCGTGCACTTTTTTTCATTTCTTTTTCACGCACGCATTGTTTTCGCGGAATTTTTCTATCATCCGCGAGATACGTTAGCTGCAGGCTCCTGCGAGTTTTTAAATATATTTTTATAAATGTGCGGTCATACGAATCAGCCAATTTTAAATTTGCCATATCTGAGGTCTGAGGATAGTAGAAAAAAAAAGACCAAAGTTCCTCCTCAAGGTATGAGGAGAAAAAGTTCTAGTATCTTGAAAGCCACAGGTCTATCCGGATCAGATATCTTATGCAGAAACGTGTATCGATAGAATCGACGCTTCATGCCTGGAGCCTGGAGGACCATCTTCGACCTATATATTTAAATGGAAATTGGTCAGGCGTCAAACTCAGATATCAATTACCCGAATCAGCGGGTCAGACTACTACATAGTGTACAGGTTGACAGGATGATTCGATACCGCAGCTTCTCTGTCGGATTGACAGAAGCATCGATCTCAAAGCATTGCTTTAGGATGCGATGGCTAGTCGGAAAGAACCACCTGGATACGAATTCTGGTCAATATTTGGCGTCCCGGACAAAAATTTAATTGATTCATTATATTCACGTACCTAATAATTATCTGCACGTGACAGTCGTTAGATGATCTAACGACAAATGGACTGCAATTTAATGCAGACGACAGGAATTAGCGTCTGCGTAGGTACGATTCGCATATAATATGCTCCTTTAGTTATTCTCTTTTCTCTTAATTCCTTTAATTCGTCGCATTTAAATGCTAATCGGAATCTCTATGATACCTAATTATTATTTTAAAGTGTATTTCTGCATTAGACGAGACGGAGTTGATTAATTACATTAAATTAATTGCATGGAATACGACGTTTTATTAGAGATTCATTTCATTGCTTGACTAGACAAAAATTGATCTCTATAATTGAGCTTGAACTACGTTCGGTCATATGGCCGGAGCTTTTTCGCGATGATTTAAAAGTCTCTATATTTCTTGGACGTCTAGAATTTCAATACCTTCCTTTCAGTCAAGTGTTTAGTTTCATATTTAGTCCTACAGGATGTACGACTGATGATTGATAGATTGATTTCATCGTAATATCTACACATCGGACCTAATTGATCCGGCGAGGATATAGGCGATAATGAATTCTAAGTGACGATCGCCATCGTAATGGGAGTAATTGATGCGTCAATAATTATGTGCATAGATTCGAAACTGTACGCGTCACTGTATAGTAATACATGAGTATATTATTCGGCATAATTGTACTGAAAGATTTGAGGATTATGGAATGTAAAAGACATAAAATATGGTACTTGGCAGAACGCGCAGTTTGAAGTAAAAAATGAATAGGAAATAAAAGTGCAATTCCATTCTGGCATGCTTGTGTAACTTGAATCTAAGTGCATTCTGGCATACATAGATATATACCTATGTATAGTACATGTACTACATCATCCTACTCCGAACACTTAACACCACTCTGTAGAATACGAATCGAAAACGTGACCGATCAAGTATCTTTACCACTTCGTATTCGCGGTGACCATAAAAGCTCAGAGCTAGTGAATATCGTAGAGAATTTATTCCCAGTAAAGGTTACGGGGTTCTTGGGCAAAATGAGAGTAAGAAGAAAATATAGACGTACAGAATAAAAAATAAAATAAAATATAAAACGAGTAAAACGTTTCGGCCGTAACGCAATGCGGCTACTTTAATTTTATATAATCCTATATGTACCTACTCCGGTCTTCCGGATCCTGTAGGTGGTGAGTAGTGAGTACCTGTGGGTAGATACGGGGTTAGCCACTAAATACAGGAGCGTATTTCTCTCCACGTTCGAGAACGCTTCGTTTTCCAATTAATTTCATAAATTTTCAATTTCGCGATATATGAACTCGATAAGTGGTGGGCCGATTTCCATGTGATTCGAAAAAATTAAGGGGATTACAAAGAAACTGTGTAGGTATGCCTTGTGACGTCTGTATGTCATAGTGTTTCTAAGTCGCATTTTTATGCACGTAAAAATGCGATTTCAAAAATTGAGAATCGAGATAACCGGCGTAGATGCAGAAAAAAATCAGACAAACATATTTTTGCCTTATTATTTTGTTAGGACCGACACCTCCGAGCAGCAATTTCCCTTTCGAGGACCTGACAGATGCCGAGGACTCGCTTGTCAGCGACACAGAAGAGAATATCGGTATTCTTAATAATTACACTAATTATTATTACGATCGCAATATGCCGTTAATACGTGTATATATATCTGTACCTATGATATATGATTACACAGTCGCACATATATGCGTACAGTATATAAAAATATTGTTGCGCTGTCGATAAGAGATATCGAAAATAATATTTACTGTTGAAAAATTTTAAAAAGACAAATTATCGTTCTATTAATGTAAAAAAAAAAAATAAAAATTGATACTTTAATTTTTCATATTGATAACGCTTTGATTAACTTATAATTGGCGCAACAATATATAGATATTTAGTATATTGACTCATCGTTGCAGTGCAGCGTTGCGAAAATTAATTATTGTAGCATTTTTTACCGAGTTAGATATTATGTGGTATTTTTTTTTTTTATAAATTTTTCTTTTTTATTTCAGTGCGAATAATTATTAGAAATATATAATCTGCTTCGTCGTAGGGGATATGATAATTATCTCGTTAATTATATCATTTTGTATTATTTCATTTAGTTTTTTAGCCTGAGCTAGATATAACATGAATAGAGTCATTATAAAATCGTGTTTAGGTGGCTGTGACCACGTATATATGTTTCTTGCTTAGATATTATATGCGTAGTTGTAGATAGAAATCACACTTTAGTCTTTAGAGATTTCCTATGTGTTCGTCCGTCCGATGTCCGTCCGTCTTTCTCTTTGTCACGTGCAGAAAATTACAATCTTTCATCTCCCAATATATTTTTCACATGTAATATGTATAATCTAGGGTATATGGTCGTCGCAAATAGGTAGTCGTGATTGTCGAATAATTATTATCATTTTTTTAACCTCTATAGTTTTTTTGGTTATTTTCTCGATGATGAGACGTACGACAATTTTATCCATCATTCGCCTCTGGGATATCATGATTCGAAGATATCTCCGAAATTTTCATCCGTCTGATATATAAATGATAAATTTGCATGAATAATGAACGAATACTTTCTGGTCTGTGAAAATAGCACCGGTATAGAATTACACACTGATATATGCTCCGACGATTATCATAATCAACGGTTTTTTGGTGAATCCGTTTTTTCACTGTATGTAATAATTCACACCGCGGGGAGAGAAGCTTTGTCGCAGTTACCGAAGACACGAAATACCGATTTAGTTTCCTGAGTATTTGCAAGAGTTCGAAGTCAGCTTACACAAAGCAAACATTACGAACGTCGAACAATCGATGTGAGTTCTGTACTCGAAGAACTAGATTGAAATTGCAGATTGATTCCATAAAAATTAATTGCCTTTTGTTTCGCTTCGAACGAATAGAAGAAAGAAGAAAAGAAAAAACTAAAAAATATAGTTAAGCCTGATGCCAACATATCGGCGACACGAATAGCGATATCGACATTTACAGGGTGTTGTGACAGGGATGAACCCTTTGAAGGTAATTTTATATCTAACTCGAGCTAGTTGCGAGCTTTCGTGCGTGTGGGTTAATCGATTGGACAGAAAAAAAACGTTCAAAGTTTTAAAAAACGTCGAAACGAAGCTACGGAAAGAGCCTGAAACAGTAGTCAAAACTGACCGAAAAAGGGGCGAAAACCGATTTAAACAGGAGATGAGAATAGAAAAGGGGAGAATGACGTCTGGGACAAAGAAAGAACGAGTAATCGATTTTAAAGACAAATAGAGCTGCGGTCTCACGGGGGTGTAGAGTTTGCAGATTGAAACAATGCTACACTCCTACATACGTACGTAACCACACAACCAACAAACCAACCAACGAATGTATTTCGCATGTACAACCGAGCTTTCAATAACTTAACAAGTTACCTTGCCTATACTACCGTGTTAGGAACCTTTCCCGCCGATATCAGCGGGGACCTAATTCCTAATTCTCAAGCTTACAATAAGAAGTGAGCACAGTAAGGCAATTTCAGCGTAAACCCAGTTCATCAATATGCCGCGGATTTGATTTTTCGCAAACCTTTCACAAAAGGTTGAAGATTGCATTACGCGTAATGCATTTTTTTTTTTTTTTTTTCTTATGGGTTTAAAGCTGCTTCGTCTCGTTCATTCTGCACATTGACATATGATCAATTCATTATTTGGCAAATGGCAATGGCTGTGTTATATTTTTCTTTGTTCTTACTGCCTTGAATTATACTGTGTGTCTTATTTTCAGTGCTATATAGATATAGAGTTTGAATAGTTGATGATAATATCACGTTATCGCATAACACATGTATGATTATGTGTAGTGCCTGTTCTGGTATTGCTTTTGAAGAATATTTTATCTCCTACCTTGTTCAGCTTAATCGATATAATTCCCCGCTTAAACGCCACCATTTATGTAAATTTTTGTCATTCTCGTGTCTCTGCATTGTTATTAATGTTCAGTGTTCAATTGCCATAATGTAAGCCGCACTTGCATACGTGAATAATTTCATTCAATTATGATCGTTATGACGATGTGCGTAAAGATCATGGAACAGAGTCTGTCGCTTAGTTTATGTTGAAACAGTAGACGTAAAGAGAACAACAGAAAATATAGAAATAAAGAATGAAGATTCTAACCAGGATGCCAGTGTGTGAAAACCTATTGTCTGGAATGATCTCTCGACCGCGTATCTCTCATTGCGTCTTGTTATGCCCATTAAAACAATTATACTTCATTCGTTTCATGACACGCAAAACCATTTGTTTCGTTCATTCTTGCAATTTGAAGCTCTGGAGCCCGGAGTTCATACGAGTCTAGTATTTCACTGTAACGAAACCACCGAGCATGCCAGGAATGATTGAGTACCTAGCTGAAGAAAACAAAAAAAAAACAAAAAAAACCCAATCCCACTTAGATATTTGCACCGAAATCTTAAATCAACATTTTTTTAAACAAAAATTAAATCTGGACTGATTTTACGGACTGATTATTTTCAAGGGCCGCTCTTGATGTCCCGATTTTCATTTTTCGATGGCCTGAAATTTATATAGGGTAGAAATGAGGATGCCGATATCATAGAGGGTGCAAAAGCGACCTGAGTCGAGACAGGTCGTTATTTTCAGCCAGGTATTCGATTAGACCGTACATGCTCAATCGCTCCGATTCTACCGGAATGATTTATCTACGGTTGCTGTTTCACTCAATAAAGTTGCCAACTCATTGGGGGTAGGGAACAGTCAGTATAATTCAACGTCCGCTGAATGGGTTTTCAAGAACACTCGTGCACGAAATAAAGGTATTCGCGAGAGAGAGAACGAGAGATAGAGATAGAAGGAGAAAAAGCGATAAAATTGGGAATTTTGCGAAAATCATAGAGAATTTCAATCTTTTGACTTTTTATTATCATTAAGAGTCTCCCTCTCGCAAGTCCTTTGCATTCATCTCTGTTTACAAAACATCATATATGATTGCCTACTCGGAAATATCTGTGGCAAAAATTTTTTCAATCAATTAGTTCAAAGTCGCACTTACTCGGTTTCTGCAATGGCTACATAAGAAATTAATACTGGGATAGAAATGAATCTAATTTACCTCTCGTTAATCGCATTTGAGAACTGCTACGATACACACCAGCCTGTACATAGAACGTTTAAGATTTCATTCTAGCCGAATCGGGGAAACGGAATTTCCAGTTTAAAAGAGCAACTTCGTTGTTGAAACTGCACACGGACCGGGTGGTGTAAATAATGAACTCAGTATCAACACCGGTTCGCGTAAGTATTATCAAACTCCGAATTCACGTGGAAAGATTAAACAGACTCGCAAAAAATTCAGCATCTGTAGCCGACCGACTTATTTAACAATTTCGCGATTCCTTGCCAAAATCTGGTGCCCACATGTGATCCATGCTCTGTAGAGATTCACAGACAGGAATTCTCAGCAGGAATGAATGAATGCGTTTCACGTCAGCTTGGGCATTAGTTTATGGCAAAATTGAGCCTTTTGAGGCAAGGTGATGATATCGCGGGAACCGTTTGGGTAGTGGCTGAGGGCATGGCCTATCGACCCTTTCTCCGAAACGAAAGTTAGGGGTCACATAGGATTTGGACGAAGATGATCCTACTAGCTCAAAAATTTTCGGAACAGAATACGAATGATACTCTTATCGCTCATATTGTGATCATATCCTTCCATTCTCGATAGTACATGAAAAATTCTTTTTTGCGAGCAGTCTTGAAACGGGTAGGTATACATACGACATTCTATTGGGGGAGTGGGTGCATTGCAAAAAGTTTCTAGGCCGTATTTCCCAAGAGGTTAAAGCATTTCGTATCTTACTGTGCTGTCGTGAATGTAGAACCTGTCGTAAAGAGAGGACCCCTCGGTCCTTAAGATCCTAACTCAAGGCGCGTCGCCTGACTGTGTACGCCTACGTCGATGAATAATTAAAGGATATATGTTCCGAACTTATTTTTCACGCTACTCTTTGTTTTACTTTAGTCTAAAGAAAGAAGAAGAACGAAAAAAAAGGAATTAAAATGAGACTAGCATTGCGAGAACTGAGAAAGTGCATGGCTTTGGTGATCTGTCGATCGAATGATCATTTGATTTTTTTTTTTATTTTTTTTTTTTTTATATACTGCCTGAATTCAACCATTCAATAAATGCAATGAATAAAATTGATTGGACAGCCGCTCCACGTTGTTGTAATCATTCCAATTCTTCCCCTCTGGGTAAGCAGGACGAGTCGGATGTCCGCACTTCATGGCACCAGAAGTTATTCAACGACGACAGTACGGAAAAGCAGGAGATGTCTGGGCCGCCGGTGCTCTTCTTCACATTCTCTTGACCGGAAGCTTGCCTTTCGTTGGCTCCCGCGAACGTTTGCGTGAAGCCATCTGCAGAGGACGTATACAGGTACAGTTACACCCTCGCTAGAGGACATGATAAATAAAATCATGTTCCCATTTTCTTGACGAGAAATGAGAAAGAAATATATGATTTCCAGAAACACGTCATATCCACACTTAGGAGACATCATCATCCAAACTGCATTCACTCTCGAATTCTGACACGCTATTTAGCCAGCCCAGAAAGCAAATGTGTGTGTGCTCTGCACCGTACGTATAAATGTACACGTTATGTTGTAGGACGTGTAAGGAAGAAGGTAGAACCCTAGTCCCTGGTATTATCTCGTCATTTTCCCTTGCAAGGGTCGGGGAGAGACCCAGAGATAAGTCAATTCCAAGCGCCCTTAACATCAACCATCAACCCAACCTCCGATCTTCGTCCCCGGTTCTAACCCCCCCAAAGCAACGTTGTTTCAGCCATTCATTTGCCAATCCTCTTGAAAAATTTCTCCCTTCTAGAGCCGTGCTGGAAACAATTCTACCCCCTAATCCTGCGGTGAAGCGTAGCTGTGTACCTATTATCCTGGACAATCTCGAAAGCTCGCAATTATTCCCAATGCCGAACGGTCTTTCAAATATGTGCATGCATGTATTGGTCTGCGAGATGGATAGATACGTAGATGAACGCCAATTCATACACATAACCACACGTATACATAATTTCTCGTTGTTTCATAAATTTCCGCGGTTTATTCTCATATTTCTCATTCTCTTCTCTCAACTTACCCCACAGTCTTATCCTTATGCTTCTCTTCAGTTTTTTTTTTTACCCACTGCACAGGGTGAACGTTCTTTCTACGGTATTTAATCGATATTGAACATTCACCCTGTCTCACGGTACGTTAGGCATTGTTAAAGCAATAGTGACTTGGATAGAGGGTGGATATACATTACCAGGTACACTTGCAGTAGCTACAAATATATACCTATATAGGTGTATATTGGATTGCACGTAAGAACAATCGACACAAATCAACCAACTGGAGGAATTTTTCAATTGCGCATAAACACACACACACACACACACACACATACACATGCAGGAATACACAATCCTCTTCTTATTTCCACTTAAATATCGACCTGTCGATATAGTGGTAACTTGTTTCGCTATGAGACATTGGCCTATTAATTCTGCATTCATGGACGAATGCCAGTAGACACTTATTTCAACTTTACTTTCCATTTGTCATCGGTTAATACCATTCTACGTCGTATAGTCTTAAGTAAGAGTAAAGTCTAAGACTCAAAGTCTGTCAGAGAAATATTGATGACTGACGATATTCCATATAAATTTACATGGAATTGCCAATGCGTTTAACTGATTTTGGTAAAAGAAACGATATTCTCAATTTCTGAACTTTATTCTTAGAACGATTCATTTCGGCGAGGGGTGAATCAAGCTTGATTAAATTTACAGATGGAGACGCCAATTTGGGACACAATTAGTGAAACCGCCAAGGACCTTCTCAAGAGAATGCTTTCCACAGACGTCAACCACAGGATCACGATTCAGGAAGTTTTGAACCACAAATGGCTCAGGGTGAGTTCATACATTTCTTACCTCACTTCTTACATATCTGAATCAATATTTCACAAAAATTATAAAACTTTGATGAAAATAATTTCATACTGGGTGAAAGAATTTCATTCATCTCCAGCCAATCGTCTCATTTTATTAAACGGAGTTGGGGGTGAGTTCGAATGAAAAAAAAAAAATTGAATTGAGAAAGATACATTAGCAAAATAAATCTCTAAAGAAAGTGACGATCTTGCATTAAATACAACCTGCGGATGATTATTTCTATAGAATTTTAAATACCCCCGTATGTTTTGTGGGCAACAGGACCGTGACAAGGGTGCAGCTCGAGCACATTTAGGAGACACAATAGAAGAACTGAAGAAATTTAACGCAAGACGGAAACTGAAAGACGCCGTAATAGCTGCTGTCTCTTCGCCAAAGTGGAACGCCCACTACCCTGAGACGAATGCCGACAATTTTTCGGACGTCGGTGACGAAGAACTCACTACCACAGGTTAGTCAGATCAACAGATGCCAAAAGTATTATTCATTTACTGTTACGCTCTTACATCCCAACCTGGCAAACTATGGCCAAACTCACGTTCCTAGTTTTAGAAGAAATTTACTGCCACTTGTTAGAGCTGAAACCCCCATTCACGATTTCAAGAAATATTTTATTGCGATTGAATCGAATTGAATTTTCGAATACTTTTACCTAAAATCGAAAGTCACATGGTGAAGAATATCCTTTTCAAATTTGTCGAAGTTTCGACGAAGGATCGGACCTGTACCTTGCGACGAATTACAGAAAATTTTTAATCATTTGGAATTATGTTTCGAAATCCGAGTGATCAGCTTCGAAAAAATTTAGCCAATAGAATATATTTTTTGAAAGAAATTATTTTCGAGGTGAATAAGCCCCTTGTAACTCTTTCTCTTCAATTAAATCAAGCAATTTATTAGCGACTGGTAACCAGCTATTCAAAATGTTCGAAAGTTTCTCAAGGGAACTAAACCTGGGTAATGGATATACGCGGTGAAAAATTTCATCCAATTCGTGAAATGGAATTTAATTAAAATCTTATAAACGTTGAATATTCATATATTATAACTACCGATGCGATGTGAATACGCTCACATATAATTCACGGGTTTTATAAATTTTTAAAATGCATCCGTAAATTATTCCCCCATACCTTGTGGAAAAAAAAGAAAATAATAATAATATGAATCGTTGGTATTACATCTTTCACGAATTTTTTCCACCTCTGGTAAATTCTCTCCAACTCTCTGGAGTTTTGTCGGATTCGCACAATTAAAATTGATAAAAGGGTCAATTCGGATCGTTGAAAAAGTTCGGACTGATTTAAGGGATTTCGCATTTAACTGTACGTCTGCTAAGTTGCCCGAACCTCATCCATCGGACTAATTTTAAGGACATTCTCAATCGTGAAAAGAAAAGGGGAATTCTGAGCTTGTGATTCATCGTTTGATTTCGGGAAATTAAACATCGTCCTTTAATCAGGGGCAGAGTAGGCATACCTAGCTTATTACCGAATGAACTGATCGAGTAACTTCTTAATTTCAGGAGCTGTAGCAGAAATTTTAGACTCATTGGACGACATTGAAATCCTTCAGGAAAGCGCTCGGCTTTCACGTCCCGAGATATTGTCCACCGTTGACGATCTTCCACTCCGAGCGATATTGGAGGTAAGACGACGTCAGGCATCGCAACGGGCGAGACAAGTTCGCCGATGTCTTCGTCGCTTTTTTATTTTCATTGTTTCCTGTTTTTATTACTTCTTTTACAGCACTACGATCGACGACCCAGCGTTCGATCTGAAAAATGAATATGAGTTGATTTTTCTCCTCGAAATAAGAAGCGACAAGAAGAACAAAACGAAAGAGAGCTTTTTTCACAACTTTGGCTTCCAGAGCATCGAAGAAAAAATAAAAAATATATGAACATATCAAGTAAACATTTTTTCACAAGGAAATGAATCATCTTTCCAAAAAAACTGCTGAGGAACTTTCGACCACAATTTTTACGGGGATCAATCCCTCGAGAAATTCGTCACGAATTCTGAATCACCCTGTGTACACATAAGCGTATATCCATTGAATATTGAAATGAATGTAATCAATTAGCAAATTGATCAAACTCGAACGTGCATTAGAGAAAGGTTTCATTACAAATTGGTTGACGATTGGTGTAATCCTGCGGAGTGATTGATTATATTATAGAAGTAAGGTCGATGGAAGAAAATCGGAGTCACGATTTTTACCAATCGAATAAGGGAAATGATAAATGTGAAATTAGAAGTTTTAGTGTATGTTACGTCAATTGGGTTATCGAATGAATTGAAAGAGTTGACTGCTTTCAAATCTGAGGTTGAATAGCATACGATGGTATTGGCAATGAAAAGATACCAATTTGATTGAAGTAACAATACGAACGAGATTCGATTTGAATCTGAGATCTAAGGGTGGAAAAATGGAATAATAATTTTCTTTTTCTTTCACGAGAAACAATTTGAACTGAAAACAGTATTTCTCACGGTATTTTCCTCGTTGCCTTAGAAACCCACGTGATTTCCGAAAATATTAACAAGAATGTGAAGAATTTGGGGCGTCAGTAAAATATTAAAAGGAAAATTTATTCATCGTTGAAGTTCGAATTGATAGAGATATCGCAATTCTTTATGCCCCATTTTACTTCCCATCGCATTATCGCTTCTCTGAATCTGAAACTCCGCACCCTTCTTACCTATAGTAGTAGGTATCCGTGAAAAATTTACAGATTTATACCGACAAAATTTTATTCATCACAATTTGGAGATTAGAAATTTTTTTGGTGAGCTGTAGCTCCGAAAATTATGTCGTTTAAAATCTGTCGAATTTTTATGAAACACCTACTACTACAGGTAAGGAGTGTACCAAGTTTCAGATTTTTCGGAGCTATACTGCAATGGGGAGAAAAAAAATTAATAGCGGAGTGTCGGAAATCGTGTTTTTTCTGAAATGGGGAAATCCGAAGGCTTTGAGGTACTTAGAATCGAGATAGGAACTTGGGATTTTGGCTACATTTTTCTGGCCCATGGGAGCATTGAAATTCGGAAATGATCAAATCAGGGACCACCCTATAGTCGAATTTTCTTCCGATAAAAGCGAACGATCGAATTAAATGAGATAAGGCAATTTTTGCGATCAGTCGAATGTAAAATCCTTTAAATCGATTTTTTTTTTTTTTTAATCCTGCAGCTTCTGCGAGTCTTTCAAACAGACTTTAGTCCTTCTTTCGAACTGCTTTTTGGATGCTATAAGAGTCTCGTAAACGTGGATTTGTTGAAATTGAACTGAAAGCAATATTTTTATCATTAGTAAGGTGATTAGGGGCGAGGATTGATTAGACTAAATCGAACTCACACGTTCATAATTATTTTGGGTCACATTTTCGAATTCTCATTTTTGAGCCACTTATAGTACAGCTACGTGTATATTTCTCAAAAATTTGAGGACTGCTACCTTTCATCCTGAATAATTTACCCTCATCTGATTTTAGTCCGCGTATTATACATTACTTCGCTACTCATATCAAGCGTAGGAGTAAAGACATTTCCATTTTACATGAATTCGCAAGTTTCATGTGCATTAAAATCGCAGAAACTGAGAAAAACGTTGAACTGTGAGACTCCTGAATAATAATAAGCTAAAAAATTTAACAAATTTGTTTTCCTAATTGACGTTTTGCTTCTCTACATTCAAAATCGTCATACCAAGCGATCTATCTAATCACTGCAAAGCTGGTATCGGTTTGTTCCATTGTACAAAAAAAGCAATAAGTTATCAGAACTGCAGTCCAATTCTTCATCTCTTTCATAACTTTCAATTCATGGTATATTATGCATTATTTTTCACCCGGCCCTGATGGAATCTTGCTTGGTTTTTCGTTGACTTCAAATTCGCTTGAAAATAATATAAGCTTTGTTAATCTGCATACGAGTTGAAAGGTTTTTCCGATTTTCGATCAAAAAGAATTTATATTGCAAGGGGTTGATCAAAAGTCAATTGAAATGTTACTAAATCTGCTCGTCTCACTTATGGTACTCGCATTTCATCGAATGGGATATATTATTGTGCCTCAATTAGGGAATTGGATATTTTGATACATTTTTTGGATTTTTTTTTTTTGAAAATCGTGCAACTTTTCACGAGAGTGAAAAGAACGTGAAAATTCGTCTCTGCGGAGTGAAATCTCAATATTTTTTGGAATCAAATTATAAAAAAAGGACGATTTTTAATCTTAAATAGTGAATATCCCCTCGAAATAATTTAGAGAGTGTTAAATAACAAAATTTTGTAATTTATACACTCGTTAATTATTGTAACTTGTTTCCTAGTGTTCTGAGGAATCAGAAACCAAGGCAGTGTCAGGTAAATGGCGAGCAAAAAGCCCGCGTGTTTTTGGGCAATTGGCAGATAGCATAGAGCGAATAATTGGAGAGAATAGTAAGCCCTTGCAGGTGCGATGCGAACAGGGAATATAACCGAACCCGAAATAGTGGTCCTCGCGTAACTGAGATCGAAGTAAAGGTCTAGGTTTTGGGAAAGGAACGGGCGATAAGGGGTAAAGGTAGTTCGTTTATCGTCGATTGGACGTCTTAGGGTTATGAGGGTACTTTGTTGGGGTAGTTGGACCCTCCGAATACCGGGACACGTAGATCTCCGATACGTAGGTCAAGTAATTTCCGCTTTTCCTTTTTCCTCATAGTCGATCTATCTCGCTGTACCTACTGCTGCAGGTTGTCGAAATTGATACAACGAATAAAAATAAATGGCTGCAAAACACATACATTAACAAGTAGCTAAACTCGATTTTAGAAACAGAAAAGCGATGTGATGTGTCGAAGGCATTTTTTTTTTTTTACCTTTTTCGATTATTGTCAGTCTTTTAGTCGAAAGTTTGGTAACAAGTTTTTCGTCAAAGGGTGCAAAATAAGAATACTGAAACTGCCCCCAGCGAATTTTTGGAAAACACTTGGCTTATTGCATCCCTACTAAAAAAAAAAGAAATCCTGACATATTCAGCTTTGTAACGCAATTATTTCCCGAGTAATGTAAAAAAATGTGATTTTCAGTTTTTATCTATTTTTTTTCTTTCAACTTGGATATTTGTGATGGACTCTTGTTGATTTGTTTTTTTTTTTTTTTAATACTCATGGACAAAAAAAACATTGAACGAATAGCTTTTCAAAAATTTCTAAGCAAAACTTGATTGTTAACAAAGAAAAGAGAATTGTATAATGGCCACTTCAATTTGTTCCTTTCGAGGTACAATTATGAAATTTTTACAAAATATTGGGTTTCTAGAAGACAAAAATTTCAAAGAAGGAAGATTAGAGGTTCGAAAGAATTTAGGCGAATTTATATCCAACTTAATTTGGGCGTGAGAATTAAAATATGTTTGATCAATCAAGGAAGTGTGGCAAAAGTAATCGACATTTTTTTCGTGCTCCATATAAACCCATAGAACTTTCAAATTCTGAGCATTGCTTCAATCGACAGTAAGTTTTTGCATTCGATTAACACGCAGAACCTTACATCGTGTTACTAATGTTCATATTAAACTTGACGGAAACAAGCAGTACGTAAGTCTGCCTTGGTGCTCGAGGGCTTTTTGGGTCACTGATTCCAAATCCGAGGTCTAAGTTTGAAAATTAAAAATGGCGGATCCAATCTGAATATTCAAATTATTCGTATAATTATAATAAATAAATAGAGCTAAGCGTTGCTCTTCTAGGAGGTTGATTTTTATTTTCGAAAATTTACAATGTCCAAGAAGGAGGCTGGCTTAAAAATCTGCAATAAAGGTGTTGCGCTTTG
Organism: Tenthredo scrophulariae; assembly: GCA_963978835.1. Taxonomy (NCBI): domain Eukaryota; kingdom Metazoa; phylum Arthropoda; class Insecta; order Hymenoptera; family Tenthredinidae; genus Tenthredo; species Tenthredo scrophulariae. The sequence goes on along the minus strand of OZ022230.1, from coordinate 16,402,877 downwards.
CGAAGCGTTTATTTTTCGCTCGATTATAAATCCGTAAAAACAAATCTAAATCTGATAGTTAATTTTTATTTTATTTTATTTTTTGCCTTGTTTTGCGATTAGCGGGGAAAATCGTCTGTAATTTATTTAAAGTTATTCCCTGCGACATTATAATCCATTATTGCGAGAACTCTATAGATTTTACAAAATCCGGGAGGCTAATCCAGCCGGCAAATTCATAACGTATGGCATTGTGGAACGTAGAAGAAAAAAAAAGAATTTTTAAGCTCCAAGCTGCAACTTCTCTTGGCACAGGTACTCATCCCTATCATAATAACAGTACCACACGAGGTATTGTTGAACGTAAATCTCTATACGTGAATAATATCTATGCAGGTATCTGCCCATGCCTGCATTTGAGTTCACGGAAATATATTTCAATATTTAATAAATAAGGCAGTCGCATTTACCCCGGGGATGACAATTCTGGTATATTTAACTCCTCTCGAATTCTATACTGCAATTATAGTTAGAAACGAATGAAAATTCAATTACATTCGTTTTTTACGATCCAGTTTCGATAGATTATTACTGATTTCAGTCATTACTGTAACGTCGAAAATGCTATAGGTTCATTGCAGCTTTTTAAAGAATACAATGTGATAAGAACTAGCGAATAAATCAATGGAATTACTGGAATTTAGGTAAAGTGGATTAGGAACAAATTTTTTCATTTGTTTACGCGATATTCACACGTCGTCAGTATCATTCTCTCGATTGCTCGTGCTTTTGCCTATGAATGACTTAGAAGAAGGCTTTTCAGACGATATTTGAATATTGGATACCTTCCATTCAGAGCGAGCTGCGAGCTGAGTATAGAAGCAGAAAAAAATGCGGGAATCTTGTCTCATTTTATATCGTAGGGATCGCATCGTGTTTGATGATCGAATTCAATTTCGGAAACAATTTTGCACGGAATTCAGTCCGACAGTACCGAGTAGATTGGTAAATGCCTAGGATCTTTTCTCTCAGTTTCTTCGACAAGCTCCGAATTGGGCACCGAAAGCCTTTCGCCTCCTCATCCAATCTCAAAAATTTAATCTCCAAAAGAACCCAGAAGAAATTTATCATGCGCGAGTTTCGATATCACCGTTTTATCAGCTGTAGTCAATATTGAAATCAGCATGTGGAAACGCACTGTTAAATAAAGTGAGAAGAAGTGAACTGATTCCAAGCGAAATGACAAAAACTTTTTTAACGCTGCGAAATATACAAGCGCGACATCGTTTCGCAGCTCAAGCAAAGTCACACCGCGAAAATCGAGTCCCATGTCAATCGAGTTCAGAAAATTTTATTCTGACAGTGAAATGACTCTTCAAAAGGTACTTGGAGATGTTATAAAGCAATATAAAAGCAATTCGACTGTTCCGTTCTTTCATTTTACCAAATTGCATATATTTTAGCGACTAAGTTCTATGTATACTTGATTATGTGCTCGGATAACTACCAGCGAAAAGAAAGAAGATTAATATATATTCTCCGTGGCTAAAACTAGCCGAAAAAGTATATAGATAAAAAACGTGATTCGGTTAGCCAAATTCTGTGTCATATAAACCGGCATATGACAAAGATGGTTATATTTTTCGAGGAACAGACGAATTCCCATGTCGACATAACGTCGCCATGTCTCAATGGCTCTTTTGACTCTTTTCTCTTATCCGGAATGCTAATAAATTATCCTATTCTTATTTGGAAATCGTTTTTTCCAAACAATTTATAGCGGGTAGCTAAATGAAATTTTTCTTCGAGGTATACAATACTATTTTTAAGACGTACGGCGTTGAATTACTCTGCGACAAATTTGGAAAATAGGATTTTAAAAAATCCTGAATTATGCTGGCAAAAAGCAAGCACTCGCGCATATGACGAAACGACGCATTATCCAGTCTGCAGTAAATCCTCGAAAACCAACCCCATCCAAATTCGTGAATCCGGGCATTTAACTTTTGACAGATCTTGTTCTACCCTATAAAGCCAGTCTTTACGATGAAAGATTTTGTGAATGGTCACCGCGTACGTAGACGTATACAGAGCCCTATACTACGGGTTGGGGTGTATACAACAAGGTTTGCCACGAGGGTGCGAGGTAACGATTTATCCGAAGCGTCCTGGCGCTTGCGCTTTCGTTACGACTAGGGCTGTACGATAAGGGAAGCTTTTCTCTGCGTTGTGTCGTGCCAGAGGGAAGGAATGGGATAAACTGTTGCGCGCCAAATGGGATTTAATCCCTTAAAATTTCTTTCATCCCCCTATAGTACGACGGTTTGCCAACAGAGGCGGGACCCTCAAAATTATATCTAAAAGCTTCGTAGTCGCACCCCGTCGCGTCGCGAGGACGAGCAAGCGCACTACCCCAAAGATGGCGATCAAAATATCGTGACAACGATAAACAATATTTTTTTTTTTCCGACCGCAAAGTTTATCTTCGGTTACAGAACCTATAAAAAATGGAAATCCCCATCATTTGATAAAGAACTGAGACGATTGCATGCATATATGCAGGATAGGTATAGAGAGCGACTAAACATATACAGGGAAATATTGTGCGCGTTGGTATGTCCCGGGAGTGATAGTATCATAGCCAATATGCACCTTTACCAACTCATGTTCATCAATGACGCCGAATTAGCCGGCGATTTGCTTGAAATCGCGGGTCTACTGGTGAGTTTCGTTAATATTCATGCGAATAGTAAGACGGAATGGCACATTGACTGGCGTCGTTGATTTAAATATTCTATCATCCTGCATCCTGCAATGTCGATGTATTTTATTTTTTCTATTCCATGATCCGTCACGTGTACAACGATCGTTCTAACGTGTGCAGGGGTTGTATACTACTACCTATCAATGGTATATAGAACAGCTGATTCGAACCCGAGAAAATTTGTATGAATTAGCCCTTCAGGGGGTATGTGCACCTTTGGAGGAGTTGAAATTAAAAAAAAGAAATTTATTACTCGAGGGCTCTGACAAAATTCAGAAAAATCATCATGTCTGAGGAGGGTTCGACCTTCATTACGCATATTTTACATCATGTATTACTTTCGGTCTGACAGTGGCTATGCTGAAGATAAGAAAATACGAAATGACTCGGTTGTCGTAAAGAATCAAGACCACCGTTGGATCAATCTTGAAATGTTTGGTCCTCAATTGTTCATAGGAGATGCCTCTATGGTATAAACGTAGGGTTTTTTGATATTGCAAGAATTACCTGAGTTATTCAATTTTTACAATTTTTTTTTTCTTAATTTTTAGATTTTTACGATTTTTTTTCCAAGTATCTCAATAAAAAATGGGTTTATCAAGAAATCCTAGGTTCATATCATAGAAGCATCTTCTATGAACAATTGAGGACCAAACATTTCAAGATTGATCCAAGGCTAGTCCTGATTCTTTACGACAACCGAGTCATCGTGTATTTTCTTATCTTCAGCGTAGCCAGTGTCAGACTGAAGGTAATACATGATGTAAAATATGCGTAATGAGGGTCGAACCCTCCTCAGACATCATAATTTCTCTGGATTTTGTCAGAGTCCTCCAGTCGCAAAAAACAATTAATTTCTATTTCGAAATTTCAACTCCTCCAAAGGTGCAATCGAGCTGAAGGAATCGAAGGACCTAGTATTTTACTTTCCATCCAAGGTTTTTTTCCTTTTCTTAAATCATTATAAATCGCGGATAGCGGGGAGTTCTCGTGTCGTTACTCGAGGGACGTAGTCATTCCAGTTGGTCTGGGACAATGAAACTTTACCAATTGAGCACACAAAGTCTATACCACAAGACCGCCGATGTAGTGATATGAAGACTATGGTCATAGGCCGAGAAACTCACTCGAATAACCTCGCGGAAGGTTCCCATCGTCCTTTTGTCTCGGCGCATTAATCTATTTCGAACTTTCATTGACAATGGGTATACCAGTTTGGTTTAGGTATAACTTCTGGTAGTATTTCAATATTTTTTCATTTAGGAATATAAGACATTTAACTATCAGGTATATTCACGCCCGAATCACTCCGGAGAACAGATCTTTGTTTTATCAAGTAGACCGAGGGGATTTTTTACGCTTAAATAATCTCGCGTTAATACACGCTCTTCTATATTCAAGGTACAAGTCTGAGTATTCGAGGGATTTCATTACGAGTAAATAAAGAGAAAAAGTTAAAAGCGTATAATTTCAGATTGAAACCGTGTCATTTACTTGAGAAGTATACTTTCCTTGGGACAATGTATATAATCACCGTCACATTAATCCAAGTAAAAAATATTTCTCATCGCTATAGAAAATCAAATTTTCCGTATTTAATTAGAAAATATTTGCTGAGATACTTATTCGCAGTTTTTTTTTTTTTTTTTCTTCTTCTTTTCCTTTTTTTCCATCGAACCAATTATTCCGATACATGCATTCATGCATCAGTTTTGATAAAACCGTGTTTTCAGTTATGGGAACCAGAAAACAGGGTCCGTGTCTCGCATGCGACCATATTTCAGATTTTTAAGAATGCTATATTGTTATTTTCCCCAATGATGTGTAATCTTCAGAATTATTTTTTCGAAAGAACTGAGATACCGTCTTGAAAGAAAAGAAAAAAAGAAAAAAAACGAGAAAATGGAGGAAAAAAAATCGGGAGGTTAATTGAAGTAACCCCGTCGACGATCGTTGATACCGGCGGCTTTTCGTTGCTATATGTACGCAATATACCCGAAAGCATGTACCTAATTAAACACGTGGCGTTTTTTTTTTTTTCTTTTTTCTTCTTCTTTGTGGTCCTGATAAACGTCAGCCATACTACCTTCCGGGGTTATTTCGTATTGTGTTGACCTTGAATTACATAGTTTATGCCGTTTATTGTCGCGCCCGGAAAGTTTCTCGCGTAATTGGGTTTGCCGAGTTGCCGTCGACGGGTCGGAACCCCTTCCCTGCAGAACCACCGAAGACTAACCCCTGGCTATTATCAGATCGGCACGATGTAATTAATTTGGCAATTTTCCCAGCCGAGTCTTGCCTCGGTGATATATCTGCCTATATAGGTATAACTGTAAAGCCTATAAAGCTCTGAAATGTAGAAAAAAATAAATAAAAATAAAAATAAAATGGAATAAAAAATGATTCGTTCTGAGCTTTTGCCCTTCTTTCTTTCAGCTGTACGATAGAATCTCAAGCAGAGTTCCTACGCCAACAAGGGCGCCCCCCGCAGACGCTGTACAACGCGCTAGAGACGTTGAAGAAGTTCTTCGAGAAGCAGAGCTGTCTGCAATGAGAAATGTCGATAGAGCCGATCTTCGCGAGCTTCGAGATCTTCTGGTTCAGCCGCATCTTAGGGTGAGCAATCATTATTTATTTATTGATTTCTCATTACCAGATTCCTACATTTTTTCGAGTCCATTTAATTATGCGCATATGTTCAGGTTATGCATTTTTCGTAAATATACTATATTGAAATCTGTTTACGTATATCATGCAAAGATTGATATATACGGGAGCTCGGTTCAACTTTTTCAGGCCATAGCATGACGGGCCATATTTTATTTTGCCAATAAGCGAAGGGCCGTATATATTCCAATAAATGTATTGTGTGTAACGGGCAGACGTGTAAAATTCAACAAATGATGAAAAAAGTCGATTACCAACATTGGTAAGATATGGAAAATACTTTTAATCGTAACCTCACTGTTCTTCATTATCGGAATCATCGTTGGAAAAAAATTTATTGAAATTTAACGTTACGTTCGTAGCAGCAGGCTTCGAAAGATATCTTTTTGATGAACTTTCAAGAAACAGTAGAAATAATTCTCGTGCGAAATTCGGATGTTCAAGAAATCACGTCTGTAATTCTTCCCTTCCTAACTAAGAACGTATCTCATTGCAACTCGCATAATTCGAATTGGTATTCTAGCGGTTTACTCCCTGACTAGACTCTAAGTGGATTATTTAAACACCCGAAATTTTGTTCCATTGAATCGAGGTGTGAAAATCCTCTTTAACATTCCATACTCATTTCTGGAATAATTTAGGCAAAGGCTCAGAGACCAGCAGCAACGTCTTCTTCCTTCAATTAAGACGAGACCAGAAGTTGGGTCACACTATTAAATTCCCAATTTTTTGTTAAAGGGGTGAATTCAACGCGCAATACTGCCACTCGCCTAAATGGTGGAATACGTTTTTATTCTTTCCTTGTAACTTGAAATCTAGAAAATTCAACGGTGACGTTATGTCCTTGAGAAAAACCAATCTTCCAAAAAATTCACTATCTCCAAGAAGTTGGGTAGTGTTAGTGTTAGTGTTAAATTGACTCTGCCGGGTAGCCTGGTCTGAATAACGAGACTTGTACGTTGTTTTTCGAAGATTTGACAGAAATTAATGACAACAGGTTTTTTACTTTCAGTTTACTTTTACCTTCCGTTCACCATAATTTCTCGAAGTCGTATTCTTGATTATAAAATCGATCATGCAGTTGAACCGATGTCGAACGACAAAATATCATCGACTTGTAATTGAGAATATCATCTATAAGGCCCTCGTTCCTAAAAATGAACGAAATATTAAAAAGTCACTTGAAAATATGGTCTCGATACTTATTCCGTATGAAAAAAATAATAATCTCCTTACTTTTCCATTACGAATTCAATTCAATCGATTATTGACTATTGCACGTAGTACAAGAGGATCAAATTGGATCAACTAGAGCTTTGAACGACACTATCTTGGACTAAACGATACTTGGTAACCTTTGCACAGCTTTTATTCATGTACCAATCCATTGCGGTCGATAAAATTCCAAAGTCAATATCCATCGAAGGTTTGGTTTCACGTATATCTTGCGGTGTTATCACCATCTTACTATACGTGGCTCGTTCTTCGGGGATTTCTATTCCATCTAATTCTCTGATTCCAATATTACGTGTAATTATTTGAGCTTTCCTGCGCACAACGCCCTACCAAATAGCAAAACATAATGAACGAAGAGCTTAGTCGTACCTACCCTGCACGTTACAACCTTAAGGGATGAAATAATGCGGAAGATGAATGGCTATTGTCGCTATACCTTCTCTGTTAGCAAACTTCGTTCTATGGTATCGGCTTTGACGTGACAAGGAGTATATGTATAGATTCAAGGATTCTGAAAAAACATTTTATCAGACATGAGGCGAGTTTTTTTTTTAAACCTCTGCGTCGACAAGAATTTTACAACATTTTCATCTCAGTTTCGAATTTCTGACACGGTACTTTCACGTCATTTCCATCCTTATGGGTCGAACAATTAAAACGCGTGAGGTAACGACGAAAAGCTCTGACACTCACCTTCGTATCTACTAGAGGGACTACAGAGGGAAGTGCAATTAGACCGGTTAAGGAGAGAGGAAAACTACCCTCTGGGGTTGTCGATATTGCGGAAAGGCTCGGATGAATTTAATAATACAATTTTGCCCTTATTTAATAGCCACTTTCTGGCTATTTGCGCTGTTGGTAGAATAATAGATTCGGGTTTATAATTTCCTGCGGAATGATTCGCGCATGCATTAGCATAAAGGCGATTTTTCGGGAGATGGATATATGTCATTCCTCGGAGTCAGGTTTGGGCAAAAAACATCTCGAAACTTTTGATCGATTACTTTTATACCTTATGTTATTCTCAAAAAGTTTTCGTTGGGAAACGTAATAATTTTTGGTTCAACGTCCAATCTGCATTGCTTGTGAAAACAGAAAAGAAGTAGAAGAAGAAGAAAAAGAGAAGATATAAATGAAATAGAAAGCGAGAAAAATCCAGTGACATACATGAAGCACGTTTTTAATCCAAATACTACAAAGATGGCCACGTGTGAGGAATAATATCGTACCCTCAAGCATAAATAATAAAGGATTACTACTTCCTGTCTCGCATTTTGTTTCTCTCTTGTTTTTTTTTTTTTTTTTTTTTCATTTATTCATTTATTTTTCTTCTTCTGCTACCATTCTCACACGTGTTTTTAGGACGTGACCCCATAAGCTCCTACGTTTCCGTGTAGTACCGGTGGTACCAAGGGAGGGTTCTTGCTCCGGCATGGCAGCCGGTATGCGATATCACAACACCACCACCATTCATCCAAGAATCGTGAGAAAACTGCAGAAAATTCATACCCCGTTGTTTGCTAGTTGGGTTCTTCCTTAAGCCTATTGTCAAGCTATTCCTTCGCTATTTTCCAGCTCGGTGACAAGCCGCACCATATTTTCATCCAGTATAAATTGTGAAATAGATGTCAAATTTATTATCACAAATAAATAGACATGTCTCTGTTCAGGGATGAAATCGGGGTCGAAAAAGTCCCTGAGATTGGTGATAGATCGTCATGAAACTCGTCTTGACACATGGCCGACGAAATTGCATAAGACTTGCGAATACACATCACATTATAAAGATGACCTGACATTCTCACTCGATACGATAGTGGAAACTGAGTCACGAGTCATGACTGCGGAAAGTTTGAAGATGTCGAAGTGAGAAATGATTCATTTTGATCGTAGAGTGGCCTAATGACACCCAGGAAAAAAGTGTCTTGAATCGAGTCAGTTAAGGATTGGTTCAAGTATGAAACTACTTGTTTCAAGTAGTATAGTAATTTCTCCTAATATCATTGATGAATTCAGACTCTCGATAAGTGGAAAATAGTCTCAATTCAAGAAATAAGGCCTCAAGTCACAAACTGAGTGATTCGAACCGGAAAAAGACTTGATTCAGCCAGAAAACCAGCACGTTTCAAGTAGCATGACTAATTGTCCTTCGGAATTCGGATCAAGCAGAGAAAAAAGGTTTGAATCAAGTCGAACCCGACTTGGATTTAGTCGGGATTTCGATTTGACATTTTTGAAACAGGCACGATTCAAGCTGTCCACAGCGACTTGAATTGTGTCGACTCCCGACTTCATTCATCCCGTTTCATATGTCTTTGAAATGAGAAAGAAGGTCCCTTTTTTGAGATACTACCCTATGTATCACGCTTACGGTTCGTCTCACAATTTCTCTAATTACACAAGACGCAGCGGGAAAAAGAATGTTCAAACCAATCTCCGGAAGGAGATTATAAGTCGGTTCATATCCCCCTTTTCCGTCTATCCCTCAATTATTGAAGTCATAATTATTTCAATTATAATAGAGATTAAGAAATGGGAGACAGAATTTTTTATTCTTTCTTAGCCACGGCTGATCTCGGAGCAAGTTTATCGCAATCAACTCCAGCTTTTGTGGGCTTTTTGCCGCGAGAATTTTAGCCACGATTAACACATGTGAAATTCGATAACCTTATCACTGAACTTTTACTCGAACTTCAATCGCTCTTCGCTGTTTTGAGAACCAATCCACTTCGGCTAATTCTTGATTTGACAATCAACGATCATTTTGATAATCCAATTGCGGTTTCATGAAATAATTTATTGTATTTTCTCGACTAACAAAGCCATTTCGTCTCCTGCTGCAGGCTGCGTATGAAGGAAATGTAAAACTTAACTAGCACAGCAACTGTGCCGGCCAATTATATAGTTACAGAACAGTTGCAGTAGCTGGGGAAAATTGAGCCTCTGCGGTAAACCAGATCTGATACATCTCCGGGCGTTAATTAAGTGCGTGGTTAAATGGAAATTTCGTAGCTGCATTAGGTACGGCTACTCTCGCTGTCTGCCACTTTTGAATGTAGTCTAGTATCGCTGGATTAGAATATTTCCTGAATATCGCAACAATTTGTTACGTTAATGCTAGCACATAAAGATAATTGATTAGTGGTACGAGCTAGTGTAGGTTTGCAATATCCGCTTACTTCTCTGCCTGGGGAATCCAGACCATTATTATTTTTAACTGTATTTTAAAGCCAGTGTAATCGGTGCTTTCCTTCTACCTGATGACACTGACTGAATGATTAAGTTGGAAACACGAAACTGCGCGCCTTTAATATCGGCATTAAACTTATACAGCTACGTTATTCGAGTAAATCGTCGTCCAATATTTGATACTTCAAGCGTAAAGCTAATCCGAATTCGGAATTGCAATTATTTTTAAGTATGCATTGAATCGAAGAGTCGAGTTTGCACGGCTGTATTTTTGTTTTGAGAATTTTAGCATAACTCAACGAACCGTAAATGCATTTCTTAAAAATGAAAATGCAGGCTTGAAAATGGAAAAATATAACTTTCGATTTTCGGAATAAAATTATTTCTGTCAAGGCGTGTGGATGCATACCATTAGTTCCTTGCCTCTAAGTTTGGTCTCTAAAACCCATTTGGAATCGAGTACTCTTATAATTTAGAATCGAACCCAGAGGGACATTCGTTAAGCCGCAAGTTTCCGCTCGCTTCGAAATGAACCTGGTTATCAGGGACTTGAATATTTTCACATCGCAATTTAAACGAGAGAGAATTATTGTCATCACGAATATTTTGATCGAATTACGATCTTTCGATGGCTACATCGAATGCCTATATTTTTGTCGCGGTAGTTGACATTTCTGCAATACAGTTACACATATAAATACATAGGTATATAAGTACATACATATATATGTATTATATCTAAAATGTATATAATGTACTGTAAATGGGGCAAGGAAATGTAGGTCGATCGTTAAAATTCTCATTTAAAAATCCTGTGGCAACCAAGCAAGTCGGCTAACTAAGTGTGTGAACATCGAACTGGTATATACTGGTATATACGAGTATATAGACACCAGCTTGAAAATACGTTTATCAAAATGTAACTCTGGTAAAATTTTCACTTATTTAATGCAATATATGGTCTCATTCGATATGGTATAACTGCATTCGAGAAGGTGGCTTTACAGCCTTCGAAATAGTCACATCTTTCAAGAACGCTTTTTCCATATTTCGTCGATAATATGTATAACAGTGAATCGCACTATTCTGACTGTTTTAAAATCAGAGAAAAACTGCAGGTAAAATTTTTCATTCAAAATACGTTTCCAGTCAGCTTGGAGTAATACCGTTTGTACTGCCTGTGATATTAGTCAAATTTGTATTCGAGTCGGATTTTATTTGAAGAGTGTCTATTGTTTGTGGATGTAGGCTTTGAAACTCACTGATGAAATAGGAGCTTTGATGAGATTTTTCATGTTTTCTTTCAACGTTTATTCAAGCTTGTTTGTTTGGAAAATAAAACAAATTTTACCGTGCTTTATTAACGGAGGAAAAGAAAAGCAGCAGTTATACAGTATCCAAATTCACAATTTCATTCGTCTGGTCCGGGAGCTGTTGTGTGAGAAATAAATGTGATAAATTTCAGCGATCGTTCCAGTGAGTGGTCGAACAGTTCTCGTTCAGTCGCGTCCCGAAGGTCGGGGAATGTAGTTTTTTTAGAAATTGAGTTGATGCAGGGTTGACTCCAGGATTCCCTGTATCATCCATGTGCCTTATTGTAAGAAATTGATCACAGCTGCGAATGTGTTACATATGGGGCATTCGCGTCACATTTGCACCCTTTGCACCTCACCCCCTTTCATTTGGATAATTTTTTATGATCCTGCAGCCGACCCAAAAGGTTATCTGAATTATTTCCAGATTTTTTCAACCATCGGCGAAATTAAAAAAAAAATCGAAAAGCCAATTCCGAAAACGCCATTTTTTAAAATTTGAAAAAATTCACACCGATTTCATGATTTAAAATATTATTTGTAAGCATGACTCGATAATGGGATCGCAATATTTACATGATATGAAAAACCTAAAAATTTGCGAAAATAATAGTGCAAAGGGTGCAAATGTGAGGTGGAATACCCCATATACATTTATACGGTAAATGTTCGTGACGAATTTTTTTCACGGTTTTTCATACACTGAAGGTAAAAACTAGGTTGCATTAACCGAAATTGAAGTTTCAATAGCCGTTCAGCCAAGCAACGTACGTGACAGCTGTAGGTTTGCACGCAGGTTCCGATAACCGCATGAATGTGGTTTTATGTTTCTGCTAAAAACTGCAGTAAATTTGACCGCATCATCCGCGTTCCCCTTCGATAAACTCTCGTTTTTATTTTCTCTCTTTTTATATCAGGACATCGAAGTTCGTTAAACACGAATGATTCAGGCATTTGAAAAATCCATAAGAGATTAGTTTCCAGAATTGTACGAGTCACAGAAATTTCATACCTCCAAATAAGCAAGTCCTCTCCCAGAGGACTAGGGCTGCAGAAGTATTCTTTCACATCTCTAGAGTTATTCTAACTGCGTACCGCAGTTGGATCTACCATTCTGAATAGTGAATGAAACCGCACCTTTATTATAAAATAAAATAATTACATCCTGCTCGTGTTTCATGGAGTGAAAACTGCACAGTGCAATTATTATAAAATTTTGTAGACTTGCATTTACCGAAAAATTCCCACTTGGGTATAACTTTATTTGCACTTTTTTTTTTTTTTTTTATTTTCATTTTCCACGCGATACGTATACTCCTTTACGTATAATTCCAGCCGTTAACAATCACCTCATACATTCATATGTAGTTTCATTCTGTATATATATATATATACCCAAGTGTATACATTAATTGACCTCTCAACGAATTTTGCAGCTTTTCTCCCCGGACTAGATAGCGTTGAAGCTTCCGCACACGTCGTTCGCAATTCCATTCACAGCCTCGCCATCCATTTCTCACCCTTAATTTCGCACACCTTGAGGGCAGGTATATACGTATATACAGGGTATGGTATACCCGACATCCACCTGTATGCCCAAAAGCTTTCTATTTTAGGTCAACTCGTGTATCTTCTGAATGAGCATCATCCGGTTGTGTTTTGAAACGAAATAAACGACAAGCCATTAACCTTCTCATGATTCCAAATGCGAATGGAAAGCTAAACGATGCTACGCTACCCTCTGAGTCGAGCTTAGCTGTATCTTGTTCATTTCCATTCGGTAAATTTTCGCCGTATGATGCGAAAGGGAAGAAAATAAATAGGTTAAACGCTTCGTTGAACTTGCAATGACATCCGGACTAAACGTCAACTTCCGCGCGGTAGATAAGCAAGTGTCACTTGCAGTCGTGTACGGTATATAGCCAGCATGTGGATATATCTCTGTGTCGATTATATGCCACCAGGTTCTTCGGTAGACTCACATTTCCGTCAATATAATCGTTCCATCGAGCATACAACCAGCAGTAAAACAAAGAACCGATTGAAAAGATAGAGCAAAACCCGATCCAGCATGTGAGCTCTGCGTCCATTACAGCTTTCACAAATACTAATCGAACGCTAGAAATCGAACGCTGGAGGTATCATTATAGTGAAGAATCAGAGGTAGAGATCTTTGAAGGGATCTTCTGCCTTGACCGATTTCATGGAACCGATTTAACAATCTTGCCAATTAGTGGCTACTATCACACGTCTCTCTGCACTGGGCTCTTCGAATACGTTATCTTTTTTCGCGGTAATCGTCCCAGCGCGGGGCAACCTACTGTCGTACGGCTGACTATGCAACGACGAGGAAGATGGATGGAATACATACGAAACTGGAGCGGTGCTTTTTACCGATTCAAGTCTCGTTCCTGGTTTAAACCCTGACTTGATCGAGGGCGCAGTTCCGTTAACCGCGTCTAGGTAGATTCCGTGTCGGAACTAAAACGGGACGTCAGAGCCATGGGCTTAATTCCTTAGCCCACGAACGTTGCGTCTCCTCAAAAACGAGGCAGCAGAGATGAGAGACCGTGACGCGAGCCCCGCACCGCCTGTTCCGGAGCTAATGCGGAAGGCTTGGTGCTACATCCTTGGTTCAATGAGAATACCGAACGGTTATTATATGGGGGACGCTGAAAGCGGATCTACGAATCCGCCCACAAAATTACAGAAGTCCCAAAGGACGCGTAGCTGGGTAGATGAGTAAAAATTCAATCAACCAGCAGCACTGATTTGTTCTGCAAAGTGGAAACAGTCTAATCATCTGTTCTAAGCGAACCAAAACCATAGTGCAGAGTAAAACGAATAAGTGCAAATCATTATTGCTGTACTTACGTCCCGTAAAGTGCGACTAGGGCATTGGACCTCATCGCAAACCCATACTTTCAAACTTTGGTTTTTGTCAATTAAAGATTTTCCAGTGCACCTCAGAGTTCATGACAAACACTTTTCCATTTTGTCTTTCCTACATAGTTAATCTCTTCCGTTTTTTTTTTTCCCCCGCCTACCAATCTACACATGATTGATATATAAAATTGAAGATCACCGCCCGACTACTAGCACTTGTTGCATCGAGAACACTTCAGAGAAATTATCCCCAGAGTGCTCTCACGTCACAGGTTATGCTATTGACTAATCATTTGAATACCAGCCTATTTTTTGCACCCTTCAATTATTCTAGTGGGAAACTTGGGCGGGTGTGCCTCGTCACTATGGTAAGACCATTGGAAGAGACATGCAATGCGCGCTACAGATTTCACCTCGTTCTCCAGTTTCCATCAATATTCAGATCAATTACTAGCACTTCGAATGGAACTGGATATTTTTATTGTCATAGAAGAGGTTGGTACAGGTTCAATGGACTTTGATTAATCCGTTCTTGATGAAACAGTCCGGAGATACAGCGGTTCAAATTGCACGAGTAATCCCAAAGTGTGGGATGTGCAGTGGGGTCAGCTCCCCATCTTCCATTGTTTGAACATCGAGAAATTATTCTCGATTACTCATCGTTTGCTTAAGTGTGTTCACCCGGTGTTCGAAGTTCTCAAGCCGCACTTTCGTATCACTCTTGCACTTCCAAGTGCCATATCTCGTGCCTGGTGCAAACAAAAACTGATCAATCTCGGTCCGCTGAATTTCGCTGATGACTTCTGCTAGTACAATATACAATGTGTGAATTTTGTCCGAAACATTTCCTCGTCGAAGCTCAATTGATGGTAGAAAATATCAATCCATCGATAATCTGCAGTGTAGATACCTAGAGATTCGTTCCGAATCATCCCTCTGAACATGTTAGGCCAGGGGAGCGAATACAAATTCGCTGCAGTAAACGAGGTTCGATTTATCGGTTATTTATCAAAGCTAATGTATTTATCACCTCGTCGTTTATATCGAGTTCGTTAACCTGGTTATCGGGTACAACCCTCATCCATCAGGCTTCTTGATTCTGGATTCTTTTGAGAGTGCTTAAAGTATACCTGTATAGATTCACCCACATAAATCCATTCCGTTAGAGGGTTCGCCGCTCACTGCTCATTGACTCGGCGACTCGGCGACGCGGTGCCGAATGCCTGGACGAAATCGATTACGGCAGTAATACTAATCAACCACCGAGGTCGGACAAGTGATTAACCCGGGCTATCCTTCGCTCCACGCTTAATCCGCTGATCAATGATCACATTATCCAGATTATACACGAGTCTCAATTGACCAGATATCACCCAAAGCTCAGCCTCATGTCCTGTGGTCAATTCCTAACCGTGATGCGGTGCGAATCAAGTATGTAGATATATACGAAACCGTAAGTAAAATATTAACCAACTAACAAAAAGAAAGAACTAGAGAAAAAAAAGAAAAGAAAAAGAGTCGTGAATAACTACACGCCAGTTTTAAGTCACGGGACGAGGCTGTGCAAGGTGGTAGAGAAAAACGTAGCAGAACGGGCGCTTGCCTGGGTCTGTGGGACGTTAGTTCCGGGCGGGACCAATCCGGGGGTGGAAGTGGCGGGGACGAAGGAAGGAAGTGACGCGGAGTTGGAGGTGGAGGTGGAGGCGCGAGGCGAAATGCGGGGGCGGCAGTGGGGATGGGGGTGCCGCGGGCGCCAGGGCATCTAGCTAGTGTGCCGCAGAGCGTGGATCGCGACCGACGCTACGCGCCCGTCACCCTGGCCGTCGCCCTGGGGTCGCGTCGCGTTCGAGCACACGATTCTTTATCAAGGGTTTGGATAACCGCCTTCCCTGTTACCTGCAGCTATCTGTCAACTTTCGTATTAAAACTTGGTCTGAACCCTAAACCGTTCACATAACGTGATCGACCTCCAAAAACGAGACCCAACCATCCCCCACGTTCTGCCTAACCTCACCCTGGCTGTTCTTGTTTACTGCCATCTCGTCGTGGTCCTTTATTGAACACCGAATTTCGGCATCCTGTTATCTTAAGTTGTCAACTACTGCAATTGCATACTACTACGCATGCAATGCTTTGAGCTGAGGGAATAAGCAGGACAGAGTGATGGGGAATATTCTCGAGGAAGTATGGTGTGTATGTGCTGAGCTGGTTTGAAAGTGCGTTGGGTTAAAGCGGTGGGCTGTCGACACTGCGGATAAACGGGAGAGCGATACTTCCGTGGCTCCCTGCAGGGAAGTTGTGTCTTGAGCTTAAGCTCTTCAACGACATTGCCGCCAGGGTAAAAACATCGCCACCCTCGCCCTAACACTCGCTACCTTATATTCCCGCGCAGCACGGTGGGTGTTCGCGAACGCCTGGCGGTGGCATAATCAACTCGAACCTCTCGAAAGTAATTTTTCTAATTCTTTACCTGCAACGAGATTAGATCCCTGTTCGCAGTATCAACATATGATAACCGTAAAACGTTTGAAGACCTCTGTAGTCTGGTTTCTTCAGAATTTGTGCCTTGATATAATCCCGCCTGCTCGATCACGGAGTTTAACTCTGACTGTCGTGCCGAATGGGGTGAAAAGGGCGGAGAAATGGGAGCGTGAATGGGACCGTTTAGTCGTTCGATTGAATGGGAACTCCATACGAGAGTGGCGTCTATATCACTCTGTAACGTAAGTCTCTTTCACGGTGAATCAACTTACCCCAACTTTTCCTGATCCTTCATTTTCTCCTCAATACCTCGGCGACTCATATGAACGTGGAATTCATCATCTGCATATCATTCCACCCCTCGATACTTGCGGAATCACGTATCATACCTGTTCGTTGGGTTCTGACTGAATGACAAGTATCATTCAGCAAACACAAAGGCGTAGCTGCAGATACATGTCAGTTGGTGAAATGACGCGTGGTCATGCATGTATGTGCAGCGAAATTTGTTTGCATAATATGGATCGAACTATATGTTGCATGTGTATCTATGATTTAGATGCATAGATATACACGCGTGTGTAGACAGTTGATCGCATGGTCGGCGCTCACGCATTGATTGAATTTGGTACAGCTGGTTTAACTGGGAAGTAACGTACGGGCGAGAACTACATACCATATAGGATGGCAGAAGGACGACGCCATTCTACAGCGTTCATGCCTTCCGCGTCGGTAACCCCCCCTGTGCTTTGGTACGTGCCAAATTATACCCCTCGCTTATAACTTGTCTAAAGTTAAGTAAAGCTTCAGCTCTTTTCCCGACTATATTTAACCTCTCTGGAGCATAATTCTCATTCAAAATAATCCGAAGAGATTACGCTAGACTTGATGATACCGATCAACGTCAAGGATCGAGGAACGCGGTGCTTGCAATTATATCTCGAGATCGACGCGCTTTTACTTTCTGGAACTACAGCTCCGGGATGTATATCAGTATTTATTTTCCTTGTTCTGCAGAGATAATTTTAATCAGTATGAAAACTAATTGAAAGGTTTGTCGATCCTATCGCGGAATTAGCGTCGCAATGAATTTGTACAACGATTTCGTACATGAAACTGCGGAAAGATGCTCTATTCACCTTCATTGGACCTCGTTTAACTTCCGAATCCACGAGGGACTGATATCTCCACGATCAATGGACTGAATTTTTAAAGCGATCGACTACCTCTTTCAATCGCGTTACATGTAACATGTATAACCACGATGTGCCTTGTACCTTAAACAAGAAAATTCAATCGATTTGGAGCGATCTGTGTTGCTGCATTGAATGAAAATTTTTGTACCCTGCACGTGGGAGCGGGGGAAATCGTCGATGATAATTAATGCCGAAAATTCTTCGTGATGAGGGATACGACACATCTGCAGACGCAGTAATAAATTTAAAGCAAACGTAGAATTATGAGGAAGTTAATGAAACGCGAAGCTGCAATAACTCGTACCGGGTTCCGCGGGTGCCAAATTAAGGGAATCCTCGGAGGCTTGAGCTTCGGGGTTTCCGGACTTCCATGGGCCCTGAGGCATCGCGCTGGCACAGTCGACGATATTACTTCGTGTGTTTCCCCTAGACGAGCATTGAAACGTTGCATGTTTTGTCATCGGGCTGCTTTGTCTCTGTGCCTGTGCATAAAGAATCTACCCACCTGCCTCTGCTCTCGTATCGCGCCTCCTCTCATACTGTGTTTTTGATTTTTCATCGCGCCAACGCATACAATCAAATGCTCCAAGCCGGTGCCAGTCGCTTTATAATTATAACGAGACGCACGTACATTGGCGAAATTATACCCTCAAACTACGACGTCACGTTTATAGATTGAAATATGTATATTGCAATCGCATGTAGCGATTCAAACTTTATAGCGACAAAGAAATTCCTCTTTTTCAGGGATAAATTATTGATGAATGACTGAGAGAAGCGTTGAAATAAAATAAAAAAAAAAAAATCTGCGCATTTATATGAATCGTGGAACCAGGTAACGGCTGTTATTCACTTTGGTTTAGAAAAATTGAATGAAAGTGAACGTAAAGTGATTTATAAACCACGGACGAGTATCTTATCTACATGTAAGCCATAAGGGATGGTATAAATCCATGCTAACTTCGAGCCTCTGGCTTGACTCACACGATACAATGCCATCGCATACCCTACGGACTTACACTCGACGTATGTTCATTCTAACGTCATTCAAAATCGATCTTACCTGTATCTTCAATATTAGATTTGGAGAAACAATTTTCTTGCAATTTTTGTTTCGTTTATTGCGTCACATATGGTGTAAACGTCGTTTTCGTATACGTTTACGAATTCTCATACCATACATAGGGTACGTATATAATATATATATATAGATATGTATATACCCTGCAGTCACGCAGATGTACGTTTTAAAAAATCTTTAGCACCGTATTATTCCAATTAACAAGAAACCCCCTTGGGCGTGGGTTGCGGAAAGGTTTGCATAGCCGACGAATGTGATTAGCAAGATTTCGCACGTATTTTGCCCACCATATAGATATAGTAAGCATGTTTTACCGTATAGGTATAATATACTGTTTCAAATGAAACCTGCATTATTTGGTGTAGTAAATCAGCCTTTCAAGAGTAAATTCTGACGTGGCACGTTTGAAATAATTAATCGAATAAATAGCTCGGTGAATATCGTATTAAACTACCAGAAAGAAAAAGCCGTTTTGCAAAAATCGAAAAAAGTTGATTTCAGATTGATTCAAAAAAACAAATAACAAACAAAATAAAAAGAAATTGTAAAAAAGTGGATATAGTCGCATTACCTACTTGGACTTTTACTTTATTCAAATTCACCAGCTTATTTTTAGCTATGGCTTTGGTTAATCTGAAAAAACAACGCGAAAGTGCTTTAGGCCACAGGGTTGTAATATTGCGGCATACGGAATGTCAAGTATTTCGGTTATCTGTATGATAAATATAAACGATTTCTACAGTAAATTATGAAGATAGCAAATAATTTTATATAGCCAATCGGACTCATGAAACGAAAAATTTGAAAACTTGAACGAATCGCATTCGAGAATACAAAAATTAGAGATACGAATAATACGAGTTATAAGACCCACGTAATGGTACGGATTTGATGAAGATAACAATTCATGATTCGTTCCTGAGTTCAAATTAATTAAATAGTACTAAGATGAAGAATTATAGGAACAGTTTTCGTTTTAGGTCATCATCTGAAAAGTTTGATGGAATAAAAGCGTATTGTAAATTGATGGGCCTCAAGATAATTGGAAAACTCACCACTCGTTCAGTTACACGGATTTTGAGACAATATTTTTATTTCTGGTGTGCTCTGTCACGATAACAAAAAATTATACCTCGTATCATTTCATGAGAAATGTGTGAAATAAAAAAAAATAAAAAATTGAAGCAGAGTCAGAATGTAAGCGCAAGCTTCAGCGCAAGATACGTGAGAAAATCATAAATTTGCAACTTCTCATAAAGCATAGTGCATAAAGCTTTTCATTTCAACTATGGCTCGTTTTTTGACATTCCAGGTAAAATTGAATGAAATCGTACTGATAGAGTTCGGAAAATGGATTCATCGTACACATAACTTGTGAAAATGAAGACAAATACTTCTCTTCAAATTATTGAGAGGATAATTTATTATCGTAAGCTTCAGTAACTTTGTTTTGTGAATTTTTCAATAATTATTTTTCCCAGTAAAACGTTACCCCAATTCAACTGCCTCCCTCATCGCGCACCGCAACGAAACCAAATGATATTTTTTCCCCGCGATCTCACCATTGATCCACAATTAATTATTGACAAATAATAATCATCGACATAATTAGACGAACGCGATTGAGTTGTCGTTCAATTTTATACAATTTTCAGCTCATTTCAATTAAACTAATTTCGCAGATTTTATTATTATGAATATGCATGTGAAATTCACTGTACAAAATTGAAAATATATATTTTCAGTTATAATACATTATCAGATTTATCATCTATACAAGTAACAGATTCGAAAATTATGCATACATTTTTTAAATTAAATTCTAAATACAGATGCAGGGTAACTCTTCGCGATGATCATTAAGCCTAACTCAGTACTCTATCGCGCCTGTCTTTATCGCAGTTCAATAAGTTCGTACTTATACCGAGATATCAATTCCGTGGAGCATACAAGGGCAATATCACTTTGATGTAATGTCAATAAGGTTAAAATATAGCGTCATATAAATCATATTTATGTTTGGTGACGGATAACTTCGGAGAGGTCAGTTAGTGTTTTTTTAGCTTTTCTATCGTCCCATAAATCTCGGGCCCATCGTAAGCTAGGTAGAGGTAGGTATTGATTCTTAACCGTGGACACGAGCTGCCGAAATCGCCCGTCGCTGGCGTATCCAGGATATCCCAGGACCGTGGGCTGCCACGAATTTCATATTCCACCATCTGCTTCCACAACGGCGTTGGAAACATTGCCATGCTTGCGCTTGATGCTACTGGAACCCTTCTTCTTCCTCCCTTCATCCCCGTTTCCCCTCATCCCTTCATCCCTTCTTCCCTCGTTTCCTTTTGCATCTAAATTCGCCTTTACCCTGTATATTTCCCTTGGTTCGACGCGTCTCCTAAATATCCGTACATCAAACATCCCCTAAAAAGAGCCCTTTCCATGCAGCAGCAGCAGCAACAACAACAACAATGCTACGTTCAATCGTCTTGATTCCTCATCGTCAATCTATACGATTCTGAATATCAAATCCTCCATTGATCACTTTCGAAATTCAAAATGAAAACCTCGATGTCAACCGGGTGAAAAAGAAACGCTTTGCTTTTCAAATTGATCCAGCTACACGGAGAACTAGGTCGATCCACGATGGAATTTGGAATTGAAATGGTCTTGCGATTCGTCAGATCTTCAATTCCTGTTTTTACATGCATCTCATTACGTATGAAACTGCAGTGGGATAAATTCGGAAAAAAAAAAAAAAAACATACGGCGTTAATCACGACAGAAAAGTGATAAGACACATTGCGATGAAGATTACCTGCATGTACTTTCATCTTTCAAAATTGTGGCGAGATCATACTTTTGAAGAGTTTCGTGTGGTTCGCAGACTGTTATTAGACCGTCGTATTCGTGAAGTGAAATGCACGTTACTTTTTCGACGTTCATAACTCGGAAGAAAGTAAAGACTCGAAAGGCTCGAAAAAAAATGAATTTGATACGATTCTATAAGCAGTTTTGTTATAGTATTCGGAATAAGCGAGCCCCCACTCACCCCCGTACAACAAAACTCCGCGTAGATCGAATGTCTGGTTTCACTGTTCGTCAGCTTTTTCACATTTCAGCCGACTGTGTCTGCGGGTCCGTATTATTTGAAAACGTTTCGCGGTTTGTATGTAAGAATGAAATTTACAATGGCAAAGAACGGCGTCTAGTCATTCGGAATAATACCCAAAGTCACAAGCCTCTGCGTCGATAACTCGCGGACGAATGGTTCATAAAGGACTTTTCCTTAATTTGATTTCACGATGAGTTTGCGGTAAGATCTGCCCTCGCGAGGAACCATCTCCCCGAGGCTAATGCTGATAGTGGCATTTGAATGCGTACATCAAATAGCCAAAAAATAATAATAAATAAAAATGTTCGATATCGTTGAGACATTGCCAATTCCATTTCGTTTCTCCTCCGCTTGAAGTACGGTTATATCGGACATAAAGGACGCGAACGAGAAAAAAGTGCGGGGGAGAATAGGGATGTAAAGCTCCGGAGAGGTTCGCGCGCAAATACCTACTTTCATCTATATACATCCACCCTCTGCTGCTCGGTCGCTCTTAGTCCTCGATCCTTGGTTCGTGGCTCTTCTCTCTATTTCTTAGCTTTCCTCTTTACATGCAGGTCCCTATACGTTTTACTTTTAACTTCCTGTTTCTTATTTTCATCGCTTACCCCTCATAGCTTAGCGCATGCGAGTCACTTTATGGCGAGTTGCCCAGCTTTCCACGATCAAACTCCTTTCCTCTTACATCCAACCTTCCCTCACATCCTCCTTTCCATTCCTTACAGACCCTGTTGGCTTGAGCAAACTTAGAATGTACGGGGTGGGTCACGAACATGACTTATTCTTATCTGCCTCATCCTTGCTGCTGAACTACTGCAGCAGAGGGAAAAGTCGAGATGGTGGAAATCGCGTGGTTATTTTTAGTTGTCGAAATTAGAATTTCCAACATATTGCCAAAGGCAGCAGTTCCGAGTATGGTTTCCATCCTGGTCTTACTCCCTATTCAAAACTGACATCAAAGATAAGAGAATTACTTTCAAATACAGAGACATCAAAGTTCTTGATTCTTGTTCTCCCAGTTCGTAGAACGTATCCTGCATGAAATGTCCATATCCTGGACGAGAAGTACGAGGGTGTAGGCAATTCCGATCACCATGCGAATTAGGCAATAGATTCCAGTGTCGGCAATCAATTGAATGGCAGAGCGGACTACTCGTCTCTAATTTAAAATAGGCTCTCGGTAGTTGATTCTGGGACCTCTCTTCGGAACTGGGAACACTAGTTCTCCCGGTACAGAAAACCGGTCCAAAAGGGAATCAGCGCGTGCACCACGTCTGCCGCCTCTAATCATTATTCAATACTCGTTTGTGCTCGCCCTTTCGACTTCACCCTCCACCCAACGGAGAGCCTCGGCTATTTGAAAGTCTCGTTCCATACTCTGAAAGGTTTCAACGTGAAAGGCAAATCGGGGATTTCCTAGCTATTGACGATCGCGAACTCGGAGCTTGACGATAAGCGGGTATCGATAAGTTGACCTCAAGTCAGAAATGCATAAGAAAAAATGGGCGAAGGCTGGATAATTGTTTTTATATGGTAACTTGATCTCTTTATGATGTGGAGACACTTTTGGACATTCCACCCATAAATCTAGAACCGAAAATGCCACGTCAGGCGTTCCAAGTTGAATGACTACCATTAAACCCTCGCAAGCGTTAAAATTTTCCGATAACAGGGACGCCGGGTATACGGCACGCGTGCCAAACGCGTTACCTTATACGCTGTAAAATTTAACGTGCATGTGCTGAAGACCTAACGACGAGAGAAATTGTTTCAAAAAGTATATCCAAGACGGATAACAGCGAATGTTTTTTGACCTATAAAACAATGTGTAAAGTGAAATAACCGGCTTATCAAAATGACGAAACTCTTCAATGATTTGGGTATCCTTATCCTTAGTTATGGCATGTCGAATCCTCAAGTGCTCAAAATATCTATGATTTTCCAACTTTTTGTAGCATTTTGACCATTCACCAAACGTTTTCTAGCGAATAGCAGATTTCTGTCTCCTAATATCTAAGACTTGCTGTATTTCGCACTGATTCCTAGCTCTGTCTTGAAGATGGGTTACGATATGATCGGTAGTCTCTGAGACCAAATCTGCTGCAAATATGTACATACTCACCCGGAGCATAAGTACTCTAGGAAAAAGTAGTTTTCTCATAAGGCAGGTCTTATCCTTATTGAAAATAAATTTAAACCGTTAATTTCGACCTTCATAATGCACGATTTTGATACTAAAACTTTCTTGGACGCTAAACGAAAGTTTTAACGACTATGATACTGGTGGATCAGATAGCCATTATCCTAAAGCGATAGGCCCGAATAATTATGATGATGATGACGTCCTGCACCATGTTGAAGAATGTGATTGACCCAAAACAAACTCTAAAGTTTAAAGTTGCAGATTCGAATTACAATATCACATCTGATACTAGTGAAGCTACTTTTGGGCAGCGATTTTATGCTAACTATTATTTTTCGCAATATCTCGATGAATATTTTCCATTTTTTGTATCACAATGGCCAAAATTGCGCACAGAAGATAGAACTATGAAAAACCCATGAAACGACTATAGAATTAAAATCGCCACGTTTGGCACAGCCCTCAATTTCGAAATATTGTCGCCTCTTGTTACAGTGCTGAATCCGGTGTACGGTGCATGTTTCGTGAGTTAAATTTACCATGAACTGTGTAGAGCTGGGGGGATTGCGGGTGGTTGAAGGTAAAGTGTAATGCGCGTGTGCGTTGGAATCAAAATTGTGAGGCAGTAGAGATTCATCGAAACGTGACAGCGCTGGTAGATACCGTAACAACTCTCTTCGCTTATCACGGATACGCCAAACATGTCAAACGAACGATTAATTACACCTTCATCCCCAGGTAAAAGGTACTGCTCAGGGATTCCTGTACGGCACAGATAGGTACTACATTTTGCTTTCACGTCAGTCGTAAAACGGGCCTCTGGATTTCGAATGACGAAAAGTAGGTACCAGGAATGTGTCTCTCCCGCGATTAATCACTGCCATCCTCGAATACCAGCCGCTCGCGATTTATTTTCGAACTTGTCCTATATCTATCACAGCCCGCAAGCTTACTCATTAAACCTTTGTGACCGAATTATTTATTACCCAACATTGACCAACTTAACCGTTACTCGCAATATCACAAGGACCATCGACGAAGAGTACCCCATGTGAAACCTAATCAGCATAAATAAGAGAGGTTTGATTATTTTCCAAACCTTAGCCAAGTGCATTGATTTCCACGTTTTATGGTCTAAACCGAAACGCACATGCTTCTCGGCTACGGAAGAATCTGTCCATCTGTAGTATCGAATGGAAACTGTCCTGACGAAAGGTTGCTCCGCGGGGGCCATCAGGCTCTGCAGATATCGTGAGTTGGAAATCGAACGAGACTGTTTTCGCGAGTTCAGAAGGAATCGTCCCGATGGAAAGATGTGTGGACGAACATACAGAGACTGTAGAATGGGATGAGCCCTAACAACGCGCAATACATTTTGACACGTAAAGGAACGAAGAACCACTTCCTTCCTTTGAAGTATCGTCTCTTCAACGTACAGCTACTCGTATTTCACCACTTCGCGCTGCTTTGTATTCACAGCCACGCACAAGGCAGCTTCTCTTGCAACCGCCATTAAGTTGCCATGTCTTTCGCCATGCTTCGGCTCGCCAATATCTATACGTTTGATTTATGTAGTAGATATAGCACGCCTACCAACTGTCGCATAAATTACCAAAGGAATGTATTTACGCGTGTGTGTGCACGGTATGGTTCGCATCTTTTTATAGGATTTCGTTTCTAGTCATAATCTCAACCGCTGCCAGAATGTAAGCTTTTATTTGTCATTTCGCAATATCATTCATATGCCTCATGAAAAGTACGGACAAATAATGCTGGGTGGCAAAAATCCATCAATTCGCTTGCCAAGGGGTGCAGCTCGAATTTTTCTCCGTTTCAAAGCCATTGGCGTTCCTGTTATTACTCTGCAGAATATTCTTTGAACACTGATCCAAGAGAGGACAGCCTGTTAATGGGGTTACTGGTCTTATCTGTAGGGTTTCAAAACTGCACGCTTGGACTCGTGGGAATTTCCGTGAGTTTAAGGTTCATTGGGAGTCTTCCACATCGTGCGAATCAGTTTGCATGTTTTTCAATATTTCAGGTGAAAAGTTGGACGCGATAATTGGTCATTATGGGATGGAAATATTGTCGAGAATAGTTTTAATCGAATGATTCATTTCTTATTTTAATTAGACTGATGGAAGCGGGAAAATTCTGTTAAAACTGTAACAGTATCACGTAATTGGATATAAATTTTCTTCACCCCGAAGACGGAGTGGAGGTATGCGTAATTCCTAAGCGTCATAAATATGGTTAGTTTAAAAACACTTAACGTCAACGTTGAATTATTTCTAATGAAGGTAAATAAATCTTACACCCCCAAAAGGATCGATCTTTAATGGCGAAAAGTTTGGGGCGCGAAAAAAAAAACGGGGAATCGAAAAAAAAAAAGATTCCACATCGCTCTTTCCTTCGGCCAAACGCCTTAAAGTCTCATCGATTGCACAAGATCGGCAGTTTATTTTTTGTTTCAATGAATTTTTCATTCTTCTTCATTCTTTTAACACCCTCGGGCATTTTGTACGCTGGATAGATTTTTCTTTTTTTTTTTTTCTTCGTTATAAAATTGGATTTTCTTTTCTTTTTTCTTCATCTTTTCTCCAATCATACTTAACAGATCATTCCTACGCTATATTACCACGGACAGTTTTCGATTAACAGATTAAAACGTTCGAGACTATCTCTGGAAATTGTATAAGAGATTTACTTGGACTAACTCCAGTATATCTCGTATCACACATCGCCAAAGATTATCAATTTGTTGATTGTCTTAATGAAATAATGTATCACTGTCCCGATGGAGAGATATGCACAAGGACAAGCACATACCATATATACCTATGTATATCTTTGCACTATACAAGTACAATATATGCACAGGGTTGGTGACTTAAATCCCTTTGTATTGTGTATAGAATTTGTTTGCTGTTGGGAAATGACTGACAAATAGAGAACGTTCACAGTTCACAGTTCAGACGGTCAAGTCGCTTGGTGGAAAAAAAAAATTGGAGTGTTCCTTTTTGACTATTAAAAAAACGCACCTCTTAACCAACTGCTGTAGGTTTCTAAATTGGATTAAAATTTTTCTTTCACCACCAGTATTCTTTTATAGCACAAAGTAGACCGAAAACATAATTTGCGCGACTAGGTTATAACATAGGTACTACATACATACATACCTATCCCCAGACGTTTACCCGCTTTAGTAATTGGCAGAATTTATCCAGTGAAAAAATTCGACCTACCTACTGGATATCTGCTTTATACGCGGTTATAAGTCGAGGAGTAGATAGAAATACGGGGATACGGATGAGCTGGAAGAGGAGCAGTGGGATACATGCGCAATCCTACGCCCATGTGTTTCTGAAAAGAAATTGGCGCCCTTTGGTACGTTCTATCATTTGTCTCTTTGCTAGCTGCAGCGTCTTACTTGTCGATTGGAAAGGTGGAGGCAATGTGTCACGGCAGATAGTTGGCTAGTTGAAACTGCACCCAAGCGGCCTGCAGACCTTAGCTGTGAATTGTGAAGCTCTCCGTGGTACGTTGTCGTAACTTTTTCCCCGCTTTTCAAGTAATCAAAACTGATACAGCCGTTTCCGTTTTCGTTTAGTCTCTTTTACTGTCCCGTCTTTTTCCAATATTTTTTCCATCCATTTCCTTACTGCTCTCGCGCATAATTCCTCCTCTGGTTTTCACTGGTTTTTTTTTTTAAGCCGAATCCCGTTCTCTCTTAGACAGAATCATCTGCCGCAAGAATGATCTTGCGAATGATTAACGAGTGAAGGAGACGTTCCATAATACTCTTCCCTCCCAGAATTATAATCGCGAGAATCGCGATTCCCCGATTGTGTGTGCGCGATTTTACGACGAAAATGTAATACCCTGTAATCGGTGATAAGTGTTCACCCAAAAACCCTCGGAGATACTTTCGCAAGGTGCGATGTGACTTGCGTCATGAATCACCCTGCGACCAGGGACCCGTTCGGGTTGGTCAGGTCGGCGGGGTGCTGCTATCATCCTTGGAATCCTCAAGTTTTACCAGCTTGTCGATTGTGCGCCAGACCCGCGTCAAGCTTTCACGTGTGCGGCGCCGGAGACGTCCTTGGGGGTGTCTTCGGCGAGCCCTGTCGCAACCACCAGGGTGTTCTTCCGGGCCCAATATCCCCGCGTACCAGTGTCCGGTATCGTACCCACCCGCCGACTAATACCAGGTCACCCAGCCTGAACTCTGCTCCAACCGGGTCGTGCGCTGGGTCACCGGGTCGTTCTTTAGGTCGGAGTTCACCCTCGGCATCCCAGCGACCCCCTGGCCTTGATCATCCTGACCGTTGGATCGGGGAGGAAACTAGAAGATCGCTCCGTCCTCACGTCTACAAGTATTACCTCGCTCATGTACAAGAATATCGTCGTCAGAATCTCAAGGTACGCCATAAGTTTCGCTCATATTTTCGATCGACCCAAATTGATTGGAAATATCTGAATTTATCGTGAATTGTGCTTATCCTAAGACGTTCTCTTGCCACCGGGTGTATTAAACTGTTGCGAGGTAGAGTGGTGCGCACCCTGCAGAGCGGCTCTAGGCGAGTGAAAAATTGTGATTGAGAATCGAGCCGTTCTATCGCTCTCGGATAAACGAGAGCGGAGCTTTTCGAGAGAGACAGGACACGAACGCGGTATCATTTTACAGATAAAGTCTGTCTCCGCTATGTGAAGGAATTTCGAGGGCTGGAAAGACGGATTTATTTTGAACTCGCTTAAATCCAATTTAAGTACAGCGAAGCGGAGTCCGGGACGACCCATTTTCTTTACTTAAATTTGAATCACGGTAGCCATAGATAATTGGAGGAGATTTTTCCCTGTCGTTTAAAAAGAAAGTTCAGTAAGTCTGAGTAAAATTCGCTCCATTTAACTTCAATCAGCGTTAGAATTTTGTTGATTAATATTTCGAAATCATTTCGCTATTTTTTTCCCCATAAGAGTTTGCGTTGAGCACCGTATACGTTCGAGCGTCGAATTTTCCTCGATTATTTTCTTGTTATTCACTTTTCCATGAAATTATTTGAAACATAAAATTTAACCAACGACGTGGTTGTAAAAGGTTGTTCGAAGCTCCGCACTGTCGTTAAAATTTGTCTCTTGGATATACGAGTCTAATTTGAAAGGCAGCCACGAGTGAAATATCATAATCTCAGGTCCGTGCGGGAAACAGAAAAACAGAAAATATCAAACCGCAGAGAATTACGGGTAAAATTTCATTCCAGTCCTTGGCAAAGTGACGAAGTTAATTATATACTCCTTTTTAACCGCCACGATGATACTTTGAATAATTTTATCAACTTATTGCAACGATTCACGCCAATTACTTGGGCAGTTTCACGCCTCCGATTACTTTTATTATTATCCTAAAGCTGTTGAACCAAGCTTTTAACGTAGGGCCAGATATTGCCTGATGTTTTGCCAACCTTTCGTTTTTCTCCGAGCTGGCACTGGCACCGTTCATAAAAACAGCAATCTTTTATATAACCGGATTGAGTTATCGAGGACTTGTACATTCGTAGGGATTATACGTGCACGTGTAGTATACTCGTCTGATTTCATGTATACGCGAGCAATCACTATCTTCATCACGTAATGCAAGCACGGAATGAAATAACCAGGCAAGAAGAGTCGAAAAAAACAAGTTGTCCGTTTCGAGATAGAAATTCGCATTTTTTCTAGTAGGACAACAGCCTGAATTGTATACCGTATATTTCGGGATATCAGGATTCCACATTTCCCATTCTGCGTAAAAATATTTCAAGATCGATCTCAAGTTTCGGTAGAGATTTTTCGACTCTGGAATCAAGCCAGGACACAAAGTAGGTATCTTCCTCCGTAACTCGTAGCTTGGAAAGATAACCCTTTCGTCGAAGGTAGACTGAGAAAATATCGCGTTATTGATAACATCATAGAAAGTAAGTTTCCCTGGGGAAACAAAATGTGAATGCAAATTGTTCAACGACTTTTCGGCTAAAGGATTCCTTTGAGAATGTTACCTTTTTGAGAGGAGTGACTGATGCGTTGCGGAAATTCCCCAAGGCATGTTTATTTGTCTGTATTCGCAGGTGAATATACCTCCTCTGGATATTACCTTCACCTTAAAGTTCTCCGACCTTTTTTTCATCGAAGAAAAAAACCGTTCGAGAATGGTTCACGGACGTTGTGCCAAAGTTTCACTCACAATCATTGAATCCCACGCATAACGGCAATGTGTCATATACATATCCATAACTGGTGAGAACAATTTTCGCTTCAACTTGAGCTCAGACTTTTTTACCGCACAATATCGGAAAATAAAGAAAGGAATGATTGGAACCAGGTCATTTGAACTACCACGCTTATTCTCACAGCTCATTAACTGAATAATGAACAGATCCTGCGTCATAATTTTCATGGGTATTATCTGATTGTGAGCTGTAACATCGGCACTAATAATACCACGATTTATATTGAAAGATTATCGTCAATTGATGCAATTAGTCGAGCGTTATTAACACGCAGTACATATCGGCCACATACCTATATTTGACGGGTATAATTGGCGGAGGTAAAATACAAGTACGGGGGCCTGGTGAAAGAAGCAAGGCCTAGATCAATTTCAAGAGGTCTTCACAGTATGAATTATTATATTCATACTAGAGGGTGGATTTGCATAATCACTACTCAGTTAATCGTGTCACCTGCTCATGGTCGATAAAGTCACGTGGATATGTATACATCGGGTATGTGGGCTCAATTCAGCCTTCCTACAACATTTACGTCTCAGATTTATCCCAAGCGTTTCATATTACCGCGGAAAAGGCAATTTTCGAGAGAGATACGATCTTGTGAAAGTTGTTCCCGATCATAAACATCATGTACTGGAAGATGGAGTTTTATACACAAAGTATTCGGTGTTCTGTGTATCGTCGAAAGAAGTTCAGTAGAAAATTTTTGATTCATTGCTTGTCGTGGTCGCGATGAATTTTTCACACAAAATCCCACATCAGGGAACCGGAATTTTTTCAATGCGAAAAAATCATCTTTTCATCTATTTGTGATCCGCAAATATTTGGGAAACATCATATCCTTTAATAAATTGGGAACTAATGGCTCTGATTCATATAGAAATGCTTTTCCTTCTGCAGTGGATACTTCAATGTGCTTTTTCTTATTAATAAAATAGGTAAGCAGTGAGCAGAAAGACAGATAAGTATGTGGTCAGCTGGATAAGTAGACCTAGAATGCTCCATATACGGTTCAAGTGCGTTCTTCAGTCCGGAGAATACATGAGATAGTGAAATATTGTAATCTTATATGTGAACGATAAAGACGATTTTTAGTCATATCTCTGGGCCACTTTTCAGAGCAAATCGTACGAGTAGCTACTTGATTCCCACGCTGAAAGGCAGGCCGAAGAGCACAACGCGTGAAAGAGCATGGAGGTTGAAAATTCTATTCCTCGAAAAGTGGTTTTCGTCAGGTTTATCATTCGCACATATCTCGGAATATATACTCGAGTATCAAACCGAACCAATTGTTAACGCTTTTCCGAATTCTCGCCCACTTCGTATGAGCGAGTGATTGCTGCAGCTTATCATCGAATTTTCGAGTCTGAGAAGTAACGAAGCGATTTTCCATTCGTAATGAAATTTTCCGGGATGAATCCTCAGAGTTTTAATAAGTCCCGAGTGCGCCGAGTGTAGTCGGTTTAATTGTAACAAATTCTCAGCGGATCAATTTCGTCTTCAGTTGAATCAGAGCCACGTCCCAACGCTCGTTTGCGCACCCTTAATTAGCAAATTTACCGCAAACCCATTCCCAAGAGTGATTGTAGAACGGCGCTACTGCTGCATGTGGTAACCCCAATCTGTGCTTCTGAGGGTGACACGCACCTAGCCACAGTACCTCCAACATGTTATAGAACTCCGAGGTTACAAACGCTCACGCAATATCTGGTTATCACAACTTGATAACCTTTGCTTGTCAATCGCCTCCCGCGAGTAAAAAAAAACTTTGTATTTCGCTGTCCCTAAGGAGTTATCATTCCCCGTAGAGCTTTGGAAGCATTTAACGTAGGCAGCATGAACAACTCGTAATGCGAAATTGGAAATCGTGCGCAGGGTCCTTCGGACTTTTTTTCCTGGGATCGCAGGACGCAGAGCTCGAGGGTATACACTATCTCGGCTGTCTATCGCTTGACCAAACTTAACAGCCAATCAAGAATAGGACGAAGAAAAAGTTGCGCAAATCCTGGCATAAATTATCGTACTTTATTTCATTGGTTACCAGTTTCTTGGTCGGTGTCCCAAAAAGTTTTACACAGCCAGTTTGGCGGGTGCGGCTAGCTGGAGACTTAATATGCGCGCAAGACCATATCTAGTCGTTTATCAAATTATTATGATAATAATAATAATGAGCTGCCGCCGCCGCAGATGAAGGAATACGAACTGATCACGCGAAACTTCGACCGTATCCCTTTTTCAGCGAGTTTACCCCCTCACAAGATCGGAACTGCGATATATTTGCCTTTTCCAGCCGCGCTAAGGCACCTGAAGGGAGTTCGGGGCGCAGGCCAAGGTCCCTTTTCGATCGTAAACTTTCTTACGCTACCTCACACGTACGCTCGTTCGTTGGCCTGGGTATCCACGGGCATGTAAAAATATACGACTACCCACGCGGTTGAATATGGATGTGTTATTTCATGCGGTAGAACCACCTAGAAAGGAAAAAAAATTCATTTCAAATTCAGCCTTTCGTTATGGTCCTCATTTCTTAAATTTTAATTCAACAATTCGGCTTGAATTGGTAATTTAAACATTTTTTATACTAGCATGACCGATTGTGATTATCACCTTTTAATGAAAGATAATCGTGTGCCGCGTGTCGCGAACGAACTTTATATCATTTAGACTTCATGAACTATTGGAGCCGTACAAATATGAGAAACTGAATTCCAGATCGAGTTATAGCCGGAAGAGAGTTCGAAGTGATTTCAATATTACTGCAACTGTGGAGTACTACATCTTTGCTTTGTGTCATTTGATATTTTCTACAGGATGCTATTAACTTAAATTATCGTTTCAGTTATACATTTATACATATCGGTATATGGGCTACAGTTATGTAAGAAGTTCCGGAGTTTTTCGATAAAATCATCGTTAAAATTGTGGTAAAGAAAAGAAAGAAAGAAACAATTGTTAAGATATTCAAATCACCAGCTGAAAAGTCTGCTTAAATTTAAATGAAGAAAAGAGAGATGAAGCGAACCCTTATACCTCAACCATTATATTCGTGTCTGCAAAGTAAACCGAGTTTTAATAAATCAGGACATTAGAAATTACAAGTGAACGTGTAGCTTCTGTCAGAGAATGGAATAAGATGTTCTAGTCAGAAGTATGGGTAGAACTTGACGTTTATATATTTTATCATGCAATTAAGTGCGTCATATGATCGTGGCATGCTCAGCTAAAGAACTGCAACAGATATATTTGAACGAATGGTATTATTCCGAATTTGCCAATTGAAATTGCCGTTGAGTTTAAATCATGCCACTAATACAGGAATCAATTTCAACGAAACATCTTTTGAATTAAAAACAGCAAGTCCAGGTGAACGATAAATTGCAGGAGATGAATATAATCCAAGCGGAAAATTCGCCTGGCCCATTATTTTCGTTCTTTGAAATACCAGCTATCAGATCGTTCAGGATCTAAATGAACCGGAAATTCCGTGAATGGGGACATGAAAAGTTGGGAAAAAGTATGGGAATGCATCGCGACCTGGCCGAGATCCCAGAGACAAACTTCTTCCAAACATATGAGCTCGAATTTTCTTTTTTTCACTCGCTAATTTTTGCCGAGCGAAAAGTCTTCGCGAAAGAAAAACTGAAGGGTAATTTTTCGCATATCTCTTTTTGTTTCAGGTAAGTTCTAAAGCACGTAACGCTTCGAGCTGGCAAACTTTTTACTGATGAAAGAGGCACGTTCTATACAGGTAAACCAGGGTCACCCTTCGTCGTCCATGTCCTTGCTTCAAGGTAAACTTTTCTCATGAGAACAAAAGTAGTTGGAAATACAATTACGCTATTTGTAAGAACAATCTCTGTTGAGTATATGGAGAAGTGTCTCTGCCCCGTACGTCTTACCAACCACTTTGCAATGATTGCATGAGAATACGTTATTGTCGAGTTAATTACATACTGTGGTAGAGAATAGACCTGCCATTCTGGTTAACCAATCGTGGTAGAGTTTAATCACGAATTGCAGGCTTGCAGCTTGCGAGATTTGATCGGAATTCAAATCAAAACCTGGCATGGCTTAACGTTGCGATTCTGGCGAATTACCCCACAGCTATATAATCCATCACTGTGATAAAGGTGTACAAAGTAGTCTCATCGTATGGGATTTTATTCATCCCACTTTTAGTTCAGAATACTAGATTCTGCAGATATGTGGCTCGGGTGGAATAAGGTACACACACTCAAACTGTTTGGGTCAATAACTGCGTAGACGATATCTGCAGCAATTTTCATTGACGCTGATATTATTAGCTATAAAAATTTATGCCATTCTCAATAAATGGAGTTAATGAATAACCAATGCTCTCATCAAGTTCAGAGATGATATGATCGATCATTCTCGAGCTAGGGACCTGAAACTTATCACATTGCTACCAAATATAACACCGTCATATAAACTACATCAAATTCCTATAGTGCCCAAAGCCCGGACGGTATTTGCTCGATCTCAACACATTCATTATTTATGCATGGGTATATTATGCAGAGAGAAAAGAATTCTGGCTGAACCAATTGAATAAATATTTAGTTGAAATAAATTTTATGTATTCAGAAGGTAACTGTGATTTCCACTGGGCTTCGCGCAAACATATAATTGTTTGAATCGACGATGATTCAGTTATTTCAACAAATTATTTATTTCTCTTAACCGCGATTGTCCCCATTATCAGTTCGTTAAACCGGAATTATTTCTGTTTTTTTTTAATTAAATTTTTTGTTTTATGATGTTCCCATTCTTCGATCACAACGAATTTAACATGGACTTGCCCCATGAACTAGATAAAGATACCTAAGTCCTACTGATTGTGAGATCTTGCCAGTAGGTATATAAGGGCACGTAGAAGAACTAGCACGAACCGCCATACTGATAAGCAAAAACAGGCCAGTGATCCTGCCAATAATGTGTCTCACAGTTCATGCCTTGTTGCCAGACATGTATTAATGTCAGGAGAGCCTACTGGAATAGCCAAAATAATCCTGAGCCATCTAATTGGGTATTACACACATGTACCCCTGATAATTATAGCTATTTTGTAACTGGGCCGAGCCTACATGTTATCTGCATATATGGCTACTTCAAAGTTGAAAACAGAATTTCCGAAAGTCCCCGGCTTCGGCCCAGAAGTGAGTCTGAAAATTTCCTCGTAAAGTTGAAGAAAACAGCTTACACAAATAACTGTTTACTTATTCTTCTCATGCAACGTTCTCCACCCATTCTCGTGAAATAGTCCTAGAGGTTAAGTTAACGTCGTAGGATCTCCTGGTCATGGCTACATGTCAGCACAACCCCCTTCTGTCGCATTATCTCAATTTTGCTTATCTCACTTTATTTTGCCTTGCCTTAACGTTACATTTGCTCCTCATGCCGCAGGCCAATTCAGCGCTACTTCAAACAAGTCTATACCTACTTTGTACCAAATTCTCTGACTTATCGCGTGCCATGCCAACCGCAGACACTCAAGTTAGCAATTGGATTGCCAGTATATTCTCACATTATACGGTTCTTGTAACTGTTCGCGCTACGTAAATAAGATACTTTCTTCTACCTGTATTCCACCCGAGATAGAAACAACTGAGAAATTTCTTGTCCCCTGTTAATTATCAGCGAGTGTTTCTCGTCTGATCGTACGAATCGTAGAATTCCATGATGATAAACGAATCCTGACAATGAGTGGAGAAATGAACGCTAATGAAATCGTAAAGATTTTTCTTTACGAGGAACACTGATGGTTGGAAAATACCGCAGCGATATTTCTTCGCTCGGCAGGGAGCATATTACGAAACAGTGCGAATATGCAATATGAGCAGTGTCAACAATTTTCCGTGCTAGACACGTGCTATTTTTTACTATTTATCGTCAACGACTCGGTTAACCGAGTTTCAGACGGCGCTTCCGTGGATATATACCCGCATCCTTGAGATCAACAGTGATCTAGGTCCTACCATCTTCTTCCCCAAGGTTCGATTAGGCCCGTGGATTTGAATACTGTAATTGAATAAGATGTAGAAATCAGTTTATCTCAATTTAGCGTAAACTCAGTTCGAAGGTCACTGCTGCTCTACAGGACCAATGAGAGTCTCAGTGGCGTTGGCACTCACAAGGGATACTGTATATACTCACTAAAGCTTGCGGAAAAATTGACTCGACCGTCGCATTTCCTATCCAACTAAGTTATAAATAAATATTGTATATTTCAATGGAATACAAGATTCAGTTGATCTCAATTCAAATTTGACTTGACTCAAGAGTTATAGCCGTTCTTTGCCAGGACTCGAATCATTGTAAATATGCCGGCCCTGTTTACGGAAGCAAAACAAGACCTACATACATATCGCATGTATGTCGCTTGTGCTTTCTCGCGAATATCTCGCAGTCATACGGTTTGAAAATAAATAATTGAACGAGTAAATATCTGAATACTAATGGTTCCAGTGAAGAGCAAGATCCGATGTACGCCAAAACTCAAGCTACATCTGTTTGCGAAACGTTACCAAACGATCTTCGAATGCTTACCATGAATTTAAATTTCAACCCATCGAAAAGAGATGTGCAAAAGTGCTTTTCAACATAAAAGTGTAATGACGAAAGTTTATTTTTGGATATGTGTTGCGAGTCAAAATACCAGCTGACATGCCCTCGGAATATTCCTTTCTCATGACAACCACAGTCCAGCTTTTTCTAGAGTGTAACGTTGAGAGCCAAGTATCTAGATTCTAATACCATGGACCCAGAGTCAGCCGATAACTGCATCATTCGATCAAGATCAGTTCAGTTCAGATCAAGATCTAGATCCCTGACGGAGTGACTCTTCGAACTTGTGAATCAAGTGTCGAAGTACTCCTTCATTGTTCACATCGAGTAGGTACAGTGCAATCTCGTTATGAGCAATAGATCTGAAGAATTGACAAGCCAAGTTCTTCTCACTACCTTGCGATGGCTTTTTGCTCGCGACGAACCATGTGACTCAAACTTGAGTCAATGTGATCAGAGCGGGAAAGTTGCTCACAACGAAATTCTAATGCCCAACCAGACCGTCTTGAATTATCACATTGATCCGAAGTGGAAAATTTTCAAACGTTCAATTATGGTTTTTCGAAAACCATAACGCGGAGGACGAATTCTACGCACGGAATGATGGTCAGTGTTGAAAAAGCTACTGGGTTCCCGCTGTTATATAAAGAGTCGAAATTTCAGACGATAGTAGTGATTCGATTGTCGTTTATCATGTTAAAATTGTAACACCTGGTGAATCGGGATAACCAAGGTGTAGGGATAGTCGTATTCCGTCGGTAGCTTCACCTCGTACTCTCGACGTCCGTCCTTCGGTTTCCCGGCTACCGTCGGCATTTGCCCGACTCTCAGCTATCGATCTCCCAATTCGGAGTCCACACCACCGTTACCGCTTCTGACAGCTCCTCCTCGTCCTGCGGTGCTCGTTCGTTCACTTATTCGCTCGAGGCATCCTTGACTCGCTCGTGCCTGGATTTTCCGACACCTGGTATGTGGCCTTGGAGCAGATTATCATTTCCAGCCTTCGCCTTAACGAATAGCCCGTCGATCTCTAGGCGCGAGTTCATAAAGGGATTACAGAACACGGGATATGGGACTGTGAAATATATCGGGTTGGACGTTGAGCGAAGTCCCACTGAAACACAGTTTGGGGAAAGTTTTAAACTAATCAGATCTCTGGGTATGCTTGTCAAAGCCGCGAGGCCGTATTAACGTTCAAGGTGCATAAATTATATTTTAATTGAATTTTTTTAGGCTTTTTTCATCGTCTTAACGGAAAACTTTTGGCAATAGACATTTAAGGCTCCTGCCTCTGCCCGCCTCTGGCCCCCTGAAAGTTTTCCAGCCGCCTCATCTTCCTGCTCCTTGATTCAAGATTGTTCGTAAGGATGATATCCTGTCTTGTTCCTTACGTACCTTCGAAGATTGATTGAATCGTAGACGAGCAGGTTAACGCATCCGACGTGGGATAGTGTTTGTAGTTATAGCTTGACGAATCTCTCGCATTGACTAACCCCGTATGATTGAATCAGAAGGAAAACATGGAATATCAAGCTGACAAGAAAAAAATCGAACCCAGGATCAGCTGTATACCTATACCTATAATGACTAACGTGGATCTTCTTCAAAGCCGTACCCAATTGTTGGGCGATACCTACTGCAAAAGATAAGCCTAATTGACAGCGAAGTCGTTTCCCGAGACACCTCTGCCCCGATCTCTCGCACCCTCTCGGCTCCCGGATTCTCTTAATCGCCTACAGACGCGGCCTCGACAGGGTCGTGAAGCGAGACCGAACAGGGTCGAGTGTGTACCGAATAGTAGTTACCGCCATTGGCATTCGGCACATAAATTTGTTTGAGGTTACAATTGGCGTGCCTCTCTAGCAGCTTGTATTACTCGAGCATTACGGGCAACCGTTAATGGGTTATGGGTTTCTCGGTCTGGATAGAGACTGGCGTTTTTCACGTAACCCATGATTCGATTGATGGACAAACGTGCAAGATTATCCTATCATGGATTCGCCGATGTTGAAATAGTTGTTTGCAAAGTAGAATAAGAGGTTTACATTAGCTTGTAACTTTGCGGTTTTGTAGTTTAACGTGATCTTGGTAGTGTTGTCTATTAAAAGATTCAACTACGCAACAAGTGTTGGCTACGGGGGATTCGTTAACGGCATTTTTTAACCGTTTCCTTTTGCATCATTCATCGTTAAAGCTGTTCTTTTGTGTCAGATCAGATTCGATAGCGGTTCACACAATGCGGTATCCTTTACTAGATATGTGCTCCTGTGGCGCGTCAAGATGTTGGCAATCTCTGAAACGCGTTCACCGAGGTCCGTGAGCATCGATCTCACCTTCTTCATTCATGAAATGGTATACGCCTTTCACTACACATCTAAGCTTAACCCCTGATCAAGTAATTCCACCGAGAAGAACCCATCCTTGGCCCGGTATACATAGAAATCGGCACCCTGCAAAATGATGTCGGATTTGATCATAGGACAGGATTTTAGCAGTCGGGCTCCGCGACGAGGAGCCAAGGAGATCGCCGTCTTTATGTGCGCGTGCGAATCCCGTGCGTGTATGTAGTGGTGAGGGAAAAGGGAAGAGGGAAGAGTGAGCAGGGGGTAGAGAAGGGAGAATGAATATTGCGGTCCATGGGGATGAAAGAGGCTGAGGAGGACGTAGGTTGGTAGGGCTGGTGCGCGGAAGAGGGACTCGGTTTGCGCGGAGGTATTGCGCGTCGACGGCGAGGCCGCGCGACGACGGCGGGGCTCAGTGCTGGGGAGCGCGGCATCGCGACGCCATGCGTTCGGGTGCTGCCGCACTCGCCTTACCTCTTGACCTCTCTCCTTATATCTATCTCTGTCTGTAAATGGCTGCTAATTAACTCATAACTCTATATCAAACCGTGCGCTAAACCTACATACGCGGTGTCGTGATCAGCATTAATGTGAGAACGTGTTTTCGTTATAAAAAAGAAAAAAAAAAGAAGAAGAGTGTTCGTTTTATCTAGTTCGTGAAGTTCTATAGTCCGCGTAACGTACGTATACGTCTACAGCATTTCAATTTCCGCGATATAAATTATCCCAAATGGCGCCGGACAGGGCCATGTGCTCCCGTCAGTGTGGCCGCGACTGTCAATTTTCAGCGTGTCTTTAATAAGTGCGGGAATAAATTTGTGCAATGGATCCTTACGGTACCGGAGGAGGAATCGGCGGAGGTGGTACTGGCGGTGGTGGATGGGGTCCTTCGCAAGGACACGCTGGACCCCGGTGCTGGGAAAGATCATGTAGATCCACGGACCCTTCACCGATGCGTCCGATTGACCATGCGCTTCGCTCCGTCGAGTCGATGAGATCCATGGAGTCCATGAGGTCCATGGATTCTATTAGACAGATGGACCAGTCGAGGCCATTGGACGACCC
Organism: Tenthredo scrophulariae; assembly: GCA_963978835.1. Classification (NCBI taxonomy): domain Eukaryota; kingdom Metazoa; phylum Arthropoda; class Insecta; order Hymenoptera; family Tenthredinidae; genus Tenthredo; species Tenthredo scrophulariae. Next base: position 16,362,572 of record OZ022230.1, on the reverse strand, counting down.
AATCAGATCCTTGGAACAGATCAGGCCGACGGAACAAATGCGTCAAATGGATCCGTCGCTTAGGAGTCTTGATCATCACGGTTCCCGCGCTATGGAACATCCCTGTCGGTTAATGGACCACGCGGGACACGCGCGTGAACACCTTGCTCGTACACACGATCACGGTTGTCGTTCAGTCGAACATCGTCCAGCCCACGAGTACGTGACCGGTAGACCGATCGTCGAAGCGACGTGTAGACCGCTCAATTACTCATGTCGTTCGCTGGAGCACACGCCAGGGCGTCCTTTGCCGATGGACTCTGTCATCTTTGGATCACACACCCATCCGCCACCGCGAATGCCGGCGGAAAGTCCATTCAGAGCCAACTGCCCGGTGCATAGTCCTTTCAGATTTCGATTTCCCAACGGAGGATCGGACTTTTATCCGCACCAGGTAAAACTCCCTAGTATTATACCTTTATCGACGATTTTTTTTCTTTATCATAGCCCGCCGATCCTCGATTGAATACGGTGATCCGTCGAGCTTTTGGACCAGGGGGTTACTATTGCTATTATCGACATTTTCGGGTCACTATTATTGTCATAGGTAGAACGTAGAGGAACATTTGTCATCGCGACGTTATTGCGCCCTCAGGGGTTTATACGTGAGGTTGGTGCGTGAAGCGGTTCACATTCGTTCACGCCAGTAATGGGCCGTGGATTATTGTCGTTCCACGGAGTGAATACTCTTGGAAAATACGCTATGCGCATGATGATCGTGATTCACAGTAGAGGACGTGGTACGAATCTGGCGACAGTACTTAAAAATAAAATATAACCGAATTTCATTCCATGAAAGAAATCGATTCAAGTCATAGTCTTATCCTGCATATTCCACCCCCCTATATAGCATTCTGCACATGAATGTATGCGAATCAATCTCTCATAGTTCATAGATCTTCCCAATCGTGATTTCCATCGTCGATTCGATCTCTTCAGCAACCCGTATTTAGACCGTCTTATCAGTCGCTCGGCTGTATCTCACATACCCGACATCTGCTGTGCGTTTCGTGCGGGTGATATTGACTCCCGTGGAATAGACTTTCTATTTCTAATATTGTCCTATTGACCGAAACGGTAGGTATATGGGTGAGTTGAAATTCACTTTTGTTTCCGATATCTCAACCACAATCGCGTCTGCGCCCGTACTAGATTGACTATTTCGTTTCGTCGCATCGAAGAGCTCGCGATAGCTGTAGGCGAGGGTTTCTGCCCAATATACCCTGGTGTGAATTCAATCTGTTGATTGGCAGTTATGTGAAAGAAGGTTATCGATTGCGGACAGGTTTTCACGAATAATAGACCATAGATACGCCGTTGACAACGCGTTGTATCCAAATTCCGTTAATACTTCAACACGCAAGAGAATTTACCTCATATTACGCTCATACGTATATCTATCCACTTATTAGTGGCAGAAATTATATTACGTCGAACCAGTGTGCACCGACATCGATGCCAACTACCCGAAACTGTGAGCTTTGACCTGGTATCGATTATATGTTGATGCGGGATAAATCGTAGATCGCACAACTGCAGCTTCCGCGTTGCGAGTTTCAAATAACCGTTCATTTATTTTCATTAATAATACAGATATGATCACAGATTTTAAACGCTAATAGCCTGGGCACGCGGGTTATATGCAGATATTTTATCCTGTAGCTCCGCACATCGAAAAATGAATAATTAAATGCGTCGCAAAACTGATGTAGGTACCAGAGTTTTTTTTCTATTCGATGAACGTATGGAATCATCGGAACAATATTATTCTATTCTCAATCACGGCTATACATGGTTTACTGAACTGGACTTATCCAATTTGAAAAAGGTGTCACTATAGAGTTTCAAAGAGGCATCTCGACTTTCTCTGCCTTCACTTATAACAGAATCAGACTATCGTGTCTCTAAACTCCGTTCGAATTGACTCTGAAGGTCTAATTACATGCACGCGACGCGACTGTGTACAGATTTTTCGGTCTACCCGATCTTCTCAGGTTGCTCTTCTCGGTATTGAAAATTGGGAGGGATACTTCATTTCTAGAAATGTGGAAAACTTGGAGAGGGGACTCGCGACTTGGTAACTCAATTCGCCATTTTCATGTGATCCCCTTTCTGTTTGGAGATGCGTAGAGGGAACGGAGAAGCATCCGACCATATTTTAAAACGTAGAGCTTCGATCTCTGTATGCCGTAGGCTAAAAAAGTCCCGGCTATTCGTTAGACAAAAGTGGGCATCTCATGTATCACTTCTTTATAGACCTGAGAAGTATATTTAAATTCACTTATGAGAGAAATGTACGGATAAATAATGAATTCTCTCCTATCAACGAATAAACCATACGTAACACAAATTCTGTTTGACTAGCTCGCGGGAGACTAGAGGGGGAATAAATTTTCTCCGGTTGAAATTTATCCAACGAAATTCCTGCACCGGAGAGAAGCTACTGCTACTTTCTATTTTGCAGAATTGATGATTTCGTAATGTCGGATCGTGAAGCAAGGAGCAATTAACCCTACAGGGATTAATCCTGTTGCAAGGCGCGCAGTTATTGTCAATTATATAGGACAATAATTAGCACGACGTAGATCGTTCTTGACTGAAACCGTTTAGCGGAAGCTAGACGAATCGTTTCAACGTGCTCTCTTCTCTATTCCTTCTCATTGCCGGTTCGACCTACTTGCGCAAAGATAAATGAAAGCGAACTAGGGGACACTTTACTCACGATTAGTTACCGAAGCACTTTTTGAACGAACGTTAAGCCGAAAGATCCCTAAAATTAATTTCACCTAAGCCGTGTCAGGCTGGTTTCTGACTGAAAACAACAAACGTTTAATACTTTCGCAACAATGGTGGAAGTATTTCGTGACATTGGGCCACGAGTAGTCATTTTCATTAGTAGTCGCGCACTGTTTAGTTTAATATGGACAATGCTCTATATTCTAGCGCGTCGCAGTTGCGGAATTGCCGAGAAATATTGCGAATGTAATTCGTGCTGTTTGCTTCTGTTAACCGAGCTATTGTGCCAGTCTTGGTGCGAAAGCGAATGAAATATGGAGTGATGCAAATCGCGAGATGCTCGTTGAAACTTGGGTGAAAAATTAACATTTATATAGCCATATTAACCGCGGCAAACCTATCGGCTTATCAAAGAACTACCTGGATCCGTCTCGCGGGTTTGTGTATGACGGCGAGGTCTAAACTTTTTTTTTAAATCCTCATCGTTGGCATCCGCCGTTATATACCTAACAAGCTCGGAGCTTTAGTTTGCGCTTTGATCCAAGAATGGTGGAAAAACGTACCGGAGCTTGAAAACCAATTTCCCGAACGTCGCCAAATATTATCGAAGTCCTTTGTTCTTCAAATTTTTGGATGCCATAACACGATGCCATGGTAGTGTTTGGTGTGAGTTGCGATGAATTCGTTCATCTAGTCGCGTGTCTTTTTAATTAACGTCGTGATCCGTTCGTCCCATGCAATCATTACATCTCTGTCTCGATTCTTTTATTCAATCTTATAGAACTATACTAGTCCTCAATCCCGTGTCCGTCGCCCTGTTTCTCCTACATTCATGCCATTTCGTTACAAAAAGTTCTACAGCATAGGAGGAATTTGTTGAATTCCATGACGAAACGTTTCCCTTAAAATCCAGCGATCCAATCGAGAGGGTTTGTCCCGATGAGGTTCATCCTCGGCGGGAAGTTGGGACCGTTAAAAAAATGAGACGCCTCCTTGAACATCTTTGAAATTGAAATCTTATTTCAATTCAATTCAATTACCGTCATTTATATATTGAGTGGAAAGATTATCGCGTGCGGGTTATAACTATTAGAAGATTCGCGCGTATGCGCGAGGCGAAATTGTGAGCCCTTCCCTGAAATAATAATAAAAAAAAAAAGAATTTCAATTTCCAGAAAATCGTGAGTCTGTGAGGAGCTAAAATTATGCAGAATCGATACAATTTTACTGCTTTCCGCGAACTCCTATCGTCAATCTGCAGTATTCCCGGTTTTACTGTTTTCCACGAAGCAATTCGTTGCTTCTGCGCTGTCTACATAGAAAACAGAGAATTTTCTCCGCGGTAGACGGAACTGAACGAGCAAGAAAATGTCGACTGATCACAACGGCTTCGTATATAATTGCGTATGTGTGCATATTTTGGAAGGTAACATTTCGGAAGTTGGATGTGTCGGCGGAAAACTTATAAAAATCTTCATCTACCGATGTAAATTTCTAATTGTCGCCGTTTCAGGTAGCGAACGAACAAAAGGTAGTCCAAATTGTAGAACGTCGATTTCGCCTGGCGGCGTATTTAAATCGTTTGTTAATTCGCGTGTCTCGTACAACGGTGTAGTTAGGAGGACCATTCAGCCGTCAGTACCTTAATCCAATCAGACCAACGTTAAATTGCGTTAGCTCGTCCCGCTTTGACTAACCGAGCAAGACCACGAAAACCTCAGGAAAACCACTAATCCGAAAAGCACGAAGCGTAGATCGTTTGGTACTCGAGGAAAGTGTTTCGCAATAAAGTGAACCGGCGCGTTTGGCACAGAAACGATGCTAAAGATATACGTTTAACGATTTCCCGAGTTTCTTAGCGGTCGCGGCACGGCCGTACCTCTTATATACCTACTATCTTTATAATTTAAATGACGAGCTGTTTTCTTGATACCATAGCCAGTGGCCCTCCTCAATGGAATACATTAGCCCCTGTTACGAAGCTGAAAGAAAAAATTAGTCTACCTCGGCATGAGAGTCTATATCCCGTCATCACATACATATAGGCACGGTGACCTCGCTCTCTCTTGTATGACCGACCCCACCTACATTTACGCGACTTTACGCACTCACACGTTCACCCAACTTTTCACCGTTATTACCTACCACCACTACGACAGCTGCAGCCACTACACCCCCGTCCTTTATCCACCAAGGGACGAAGATAGACTAAACCCGCGTGACAACCCTCATCACCCTCTGGTGAATATTTCATGAAATATTTTGCTCGCAGGTTGCGAGTTGCCCATGCTCTCTCACTCGTTGGCGAACATTCGCGATTTTGTTAATTCCATGCCTCACTCTGTTTTCTCGGTCATCGTGAAATACTAAAGTTTCGAGTGTCGCGATTCTAGTACCTTTTCACAGGGCTTCTAAAACCCACTTGAAAATCTGTTTACCGGCGTAATCGCTCGACAGAATTAATCTGCAAACAACAAACCCCGTTAAAACTGACCCACTTCGCGATCCGTTCATTCTTTTGTGGCTCCTGCAGGCGCGAATAACTGCAGCACCATGTACTAGACGCGTCGGGCGCAGACTTCCAAGATTCAATCATCACACGTCCTGAAAAGTGTTATATGCATGGTTCACGCTCGAGGGTTCAATCGAGCATAAACGAAAGCGTGAATCAATCGAAACTCTTGTTATTCACAGCGAGGAATTGCGTCGGAACGTTCGGCTTTGCAACATAATTCCCAGACGTGAAAAAGACTCGATTGATTGTTACGATTCGGTAGAGTTCTGAATGCCGTGCGGCCGATCAGTCAAGTCCTCTTTGTTCTTTTTTTTTTTATGGCAAATCCCAGACCCTTCGAACAAAACTAAACTGCCAATCGAGCTTGTCGATCGATACAAGAGACCCACTCTCGATAAATTTGTTCCTAAAGTTATTTGTTGACCGTTGCAGCCGAGTCGAAATTCCTTGAACCAACATGTATCATCTTACCATCGAATCGAAGCTCTCCAATGTTACTTCACCCTCTTCGTCCCGATATGAGGAACAAAGAGGACCTTTATAGGTATACGTCGCTTCGCCCTCGGAATAAAAATGTTGAAACTCATTGGCCGAACTGAAAGCGAAACGACGCGTCCTCGTCGTCGTCGTTGATCGATAATTCGTTCAAGCCAAAAGCATCGGAAGGTTACAAAATACGAAGGAGATTAGGGCGGCGTAGTGGTGTAGCACAAATTTTGGATGGTTGGTTGTTGCGTATTAGTACGACACTCTGGTGGCAGTGCTAATAATTCGATAATTTAGACAAAATCTCATTCCGTCCCCGCTCGAGAACATATGTATTCATGAGCTGTGGCCTAGGCTCGTTGATGAGTTCAGTCGCGAGGGCTCGTCAACCATTCCATAGTGAGCAACCGCTCTTCGTTATACCGCTGTCTCGATCCTGTACGAAGTTTCACTGCTTATCATAATCTAATCGAGGGGTTAATTGCATTAGTCTAGAACAACACCCGGCCCATGGTCCCGGTATGTACGTACGTCACAGATTATTTATCGTTACTTTGTCGTATCACCTTTTTGTTGGATTAGGTATACCATGACGGCGATGATCGTTTCACTTATCGTGAAGGAATTTGTGGTTTTCTCTTCCCACTTTGGTATCCCATGTTCGCGTGATACAGGATGAGAGAAATTTCGGATGTACATTCAAGGGGGTCGCTGGAAGTGGCCCACCCTCAACCGAGTATTGTGATAATGTACGGTACGCTCTGAACTAACTTGAGAAATAATATCAAGCAGAGCTCTCAGAATACGCTGTATGTGAAACGCTGACGAACAAAACGGCCCGGTTTAATATTCTCCGGTTCGAGAATCGACGATACGTCATTCGTAACTGCGAGGCCCCATCTCGACGCGACGCGACCGTATTCCGTGGTACCCTGAGTTGAAAACCTCGCGCGAACATGGGATACCTTTTAGTCTTCGACAAACTTTAGATATAATCTGTAGAGTGGCTTTTAAGTTATCGTCGTCGAGAGGAAAATTTTTCAAATCATCATCCGAAAACGGAGTAGTCGTGAATAGGTGAAGAGGTAGGAAGGTCGAGGTCAAAAACTAGTTAGCGCTTTGTGAACTCGATTTCTTACTAACAGTTTATCGAAAAGCACCTAATTGTGCTTAGCACTTATCACTGGGCATTAACAGGCCTTTGTGGCCTCCCCTCGATTCAATGCTGCAATAGCTACTGTGGCTTCATTTATATTTTCACCTCGCCGATAATATTTTCAGATGACAATTTTTAGCTCACGTTGTGTCAACCTCAATCGCAGAACGCGCATACAAATTGGAGGCATACAAATGTACTGAATATATATCGTCATGTGTCAAAACAAGAACGAGAGTCTTGGCGAAGTGCCACGTGCCACTGACAGTTCTTAACGATGTAGAATGAAGACGCCGGTATATCTCCCTGTCACTTCAAATCGACACGCACTCTTTTTGCTGAATCCTTCTCCCTTTTCCATCTTCCCTTTTCGGCTTATTGTCTGTTCTTTCCTTCTTTCCTCTCCTCGATTACTTGCTGATGAACAGGACTCTGTGAAACCCTTAATGATGGCTTCGTTTATATTGCTGCTCAATACCTCGGCTAAAAGAGTCTAAATTTCTTGTTCACAACTCTGAAGGATCGACAGGAGCCCAGTTTAAAGGTTAATAAATTACGTGAAGGAGACCAGAACGCGATTATTCATGTCGAGAATAGGGAGACTGATATTACGCCACTTTGTCTTTTTTTTTTTGTATATCAGTTCAGTACAAGTGTAACTACACGAGTGCTATAACTAAGAGTTGTACACAAGGATATCTTCAGATTCTGATTGCAACGCTTAGCATTTCAAGCTAAGTGAAAGCTTCAAGATTACTACGGTACCTTTAAGTGAACTGAACCCGTGATGGCGTGTTCAGAAGTGATTCTCAGATATGAACTTCACCCATTGCCCGAATCTATTGGAAGGCTTGGCCCAGTACTATACGTATACCCGGTACAAATGCGATGGTAGAGCTTAAGTCCCACATAAAAACGAAGCTGTCTTTTCTCCTCTCTGTCTGTAAGCAGAGAGATTATAAAGACATACATATTGGGGCTCCGCCAGACTCAAAGCCTTGCGTTTGGGGAGTACTTCGAGTCCTCTGACCTCGATACCACGATATTTGTTCCGAATTTATCTGAGTTGATAACGCTCGAAAATAACCCGGAAGAACGATGGACACATGAAAGAGAGGACGAAAGAATGACGAGTGACGATTTAGAATAATTTGCTGAAGTACTTTTGTCTAATTACAGTAATGATCTGTCGGATGAGTGCTTAATTGCTACACACTAATGTTCTCCGTTCCCGGCATGGATAGAGTCGCGTTTAGAGGTGGTCGTGAATGCTCAATGAGTAGCTATTAAAAAGCTTAATTATTTGAAAACCTGAGCGAGAGAATAATGTTGGAAATTATTATAGGAGAAAGACAAATTTTCGCACTAATGCAAAGCAGGTAGAGTAAAGTAAAACTTCGAGGGCGATAGATCATTCCGAGATAAACGAACCGGTGAATATACCTATGCCAACCTGGAATCTTACTCATTTTCAGTAAAGCAAAATAACTTTGCCGCCGGTAGTTACCCGGAGCTAATTGTGGAATAAACTTCTGCTACGGGTGCTGCGAGTGGTCCTTTTCCCAAAAGATAATATAGCCAACCTTTAATCATCTGTAAATATTTACCGAACAAAATTTGAACTTTTGAATTCATTACCTACTCATCATCATATTGGCAATTGTTATTAGTACCTACCCATCTACTCAGCCAATCACATTCTGTCGCGTTTTCAAATTCTCTTTATCCAAATGAAAAACCTATAATTTAGTACCTACCTCTGACAGGTATTGTCGTTCTCATCAATATAGCTATATCGAAGTCGATCGATTAACTTTTTCTGATCTAATCACCCCAACGCCAGCTAAGCGTAACCCATTGTTCAAAATTCCTGATCACAAACTCCGCAAAAACAGGAGCATTGTCTCGTCTGATGCCGAGTTCGGTATTCGTGAATAAACATATAATAATAGCACTCATTTAATTCCCACTCATTACCGGCCTGTCAATCTAATTGGCATGACTGTAAATTTACAATTTTTCTCGCTGTTATTTTTTTCTCTTTTTCTTATTATCTTTTATTTTTCACTGTTTACGAAAGCATGGATTCCCTGGGAATAAAACATTCCCGCCTCCACGTCCGAGCAGCAGATTGCCTACGCGTAACTTAATTAATATTCACGCATTTGTGGCGTGCCAAGAGGTACTCGAAACAGAGAGGGACGGTGAGTTCGTTGGCGGTAGTGTAGGAGAAACTGAGAGAGGCAATAAATTATTTCGCAAGCATGCAGTACCAGCTATAGACTTAGGGTATATAGCTGGTGCCTGGCGGCTGGTAGGATGTCTGGTCGTTATCTGCCTCTAGGTAAAGAAGTCCCGATCTTTCAGTGAAAAGGATCCAGCTTCGTGCTGTGCCTCGTAAAAAAGGTCCTCCCGTTCTCATCCTCCTACTATCTTGGCCGGGCGTCACGCTCGTCTTTGGTGCTGCGCTGCTTCGAGTACTCGAGTACCACGCGAATCCCTTGCTGTGGTTTCTACCTCTCATCTCTCTTGACTTTAACCTTAGCATCAGAGGTTCGCGAACATGCAACACATCACGGTAAAAATCCGAGTGGTCTTTGAAGCCCGTTGCAGAAAACATCCCAGGATCAATTTTTAAAATACCTCACGGTTTGGTCCGAAACACATTTCAAATTCTCATCATTCCTTGCTTTTATATTCACATCTTAGAACAAGGTCAGTTTAAATATCGCACGTCTTGGCGATGGATAGTGAAATCACATCTTCAGCCGCGAGACCATCATAATAATTCATTAGGACCATTTCCGGAAAAAGATTCACAAGCTGAATCGAAGTTTTGAGAACAACTTGTCTACAAGTTTGTTTTGCACATAAAAACGGGACAACTTTTTTTTTAAACGATCAAACTTTTCGCCCTCTTGAAGTAGAACTGCCTTTTGACAAACTGCCACTGACACTAACGCAATTTTAACCTTTTGTATTTAACAAACTGTATCTTAACACGATATTTCGAGGGCTCATTTCCAATTTCCAAAATTTTCGCACGAAAATTTATGGATAGTCTGAATGAAAGTGGATGAGTCGAGAACAACATTTTACCGAGATGAAGTCCTGCGGACCTATGTGCCTGTTTTTCGGAAACAGCCCCAAAGTGTATATGTATATATATTCTACGCCTTTTGGAAAGTAACATATGTGATAGAATATCTGTAGTGTTTCAAGAACTGTAATATCCTAGATATAGTTTCGCTGTTTACTGCGGTTAACTTTGCCGCATTCTCCATAAATTTTGATTGCAGGATGTTTGTTGCTAGAACTGCAGTAGCAGACTTTTGATATCTATGCAGTTATCATAACCTGCACGCTCCGTATAGTTGGTTTTACAATTTTGGTTAGCTCCTATCATCACACTCCGTTCTAGGCTATAAAATAGTTAGAATTCCATTCTTTCTGCCTGTGTAGCTATTGCTGCAATACTTTCCGGAGTTGCAATTATAAATATTATTTTTATTTCTTTTTTCTGTGTAGCCAGATCACCGTCAGCAATACTTCGCATTACTGCATATGGGTGATAGTTATAAGCAATAAGCCTAAATTCTATTCACCTTTTCCCTCAATCCTCATTCTCGTTTCACAGCTTTTTACACAAAGAAGAGAACCTCTTCACAGTAAAAGGCTTTCACCGTTTTTCCCCGACCTTGCAGACCCTTTTTTTTTTTGTACAGAATAAATCCTTTCCAAAAATCCTTCACTCGTAAACTAATTCACTGGATTTCAAGATGTAGGTACGTCTCGTTACACGACAGAAGGATCGGGTAGCTTCTGAAGAGGCAACCAAAAATATCCTTGGCTCTAATTGCATAAGCCATTGGAGCAGAGACGAAATTTTTCCCTCCACTGGTCGCGATACGGTCTTCCACCTACGCTATTTGTTAGTTTCTCAATCCTAGGAAAATCTTGAAAAAGCTTTAAATCTCGATCCGACAAGTCCTGTCATTTGTCTCATGTCTTGACCAAATCATTCATCATCCTTAAAGCGGTAAGGATTTGGGCACCTACCCTTACCCAAGATTTCGTACGCACGTCTGCATATTTCCATTTCTTGGATCAACTCTATAACTCAGGGCGTTAGCCTCGTAAGGTATTCCGAAATATTTGCCTATCATGAGACCCTGTTTGCCTCACGCAAAAATCCAACCCTCGCAAATAAGGCGAGCGACTTGCTCCATGGATTTCCCTTTTTGCTTATTTTCCGTTTTCTTTTTTTTTTTTTTGCTTCTGTTTCGCCAGGAGGGGGTTTCGGTCGATGTAGGTTGTTCGCCCTCCCACGAAATCACGGGCGCGTCGAATAGACCGTATATCTCTTTACCCTGAATCAACGCTTGGGGCTTTCCGGGAACGAGTCCTTCACATTGTACGTCTGCATCAATAATCGATTTTCGTCAAGATAAAACGCGAAAGTTCTACCAGTTTCGTACACAACAAGGTTTCCTGTACTTTACCAGGTAAATACTACGGTCCCGCACGGCTGCTCGTGACAACTCACTGTTTGCCTTACACTCTCATACCTATACTGCATTCTTATTCAACAGGGAGTTCCTTCCGTTCGCTTATCTCCAAATTGAACGATAATCGACGTGCCGCAGGGTTCTGGCTTGAGTTGTTTTTCGCAAAAAGAATTGATATCAAATCAGCAGAATATTTCATACCCAACCTATGCTTCATGTTATCATGAGAATATTATTCTTAATATATTTATCATGGACATAAAACCGGCGAGAATTCTCCAGTCAGTTTGACCAGTAGAATTTTACAAAAGCAGATTACCGGGCTGCACATATGCGCGTGAATATTGGTCGACTCGATGACCTAAATTGGACAAGTAATTAAGGAAAATGTATACAAGCAGTGACCCGTGAAAGCCATGACATTGAAATTTGCATCGTTGGCACGCAACGAAACCCGAGAAAAAAATTTCAAATATACTAATCTACCAAAAATGATCCTGCTACGTTTAAAAAGTGAAAACGACTAGAAATGACTTGAAAATGTTATCAAACCTAGTACGATCATTTTTAGTCTGTGTATATATTTTTTCGTTGCGTTCCAACGATGCAAACTTCAATGTCATTGAAAGCCGCAAATCTGCGACCCAGGGTAATGGGCAGGTATAGGTAATGCCTGTACCCAAAATCAAGTTGTTAAGGTAAAATAGATTTTGTTTTTCTACTTTCGGACGGTTTGCATGCCTTCTGCACTCACCCCGAGTTACTGGGGCGGAATCATATGCGGGTTGTCGTGTAGTTTAATAAGAGGTGAAATGAAACGGGAGAGTCTTGGTCCTTCGTGTTGGAAAAATTCTAAAAAATTTGGTTAACCGCGTGAAGCGGAAACCCGTGGAGTATATTATTGCCGGCCCGCATTGCGGATTGGGGTCCGTTACTCCATTTATTTGCACCAGAAAATGCGATGAGAATCTCCATGGTGAGATCACTCTCAATCATCGTTCGCGCGTCAGCAACCAACGGTCCATCCCCGTCATTTCATTGGTGGAAATATTTTGTGGAAAATGTAAAATGCCTGAGTTTTGAAAAAGTTAGGGGTATTCGCTGACGCGGCATTACCCCTGGTGGAAATGAAATTACCCTTTCGTTGACCAATAACGAGTCGTTGTAATTCTTGGTCTAGGCGCGTTGTATGATTATAATTTCTTCCCACCAACCTTACATACCGTGTATTTGATCGTATAGATTTACAGAATCATGAGATTGTGGATCAACCTGAATACGATTGTGCGATTGGTCTCGCGAATCTGTCTGTGAGGAAGATGAAGCACATAACTAAGATGTGGAATGAGTTAAATCGGCGAAGACTGGCCTTGAAATATACGTTTCAAAGCAAGTTGTACGAACTCAGTGGGTTACTGCATTTGGACCTCCTAGAAAAATACGGGGTCGGGTTGTAGTTCAAAATTTTTAATGTTCCGAACGGTGGAAATTCCTAATTTGTTTGAAACGATTTTGAATTTTCAGAAACGTTCAAACTTAGAACATTAAAATTCTGAAAGGTCGGAATGGAGTCGGCTCAAAATCGCGAAAGTCCAAAAAAATGGTCAAAATCGCCAGTCAAAAATCGTGGAGTGAAATGAAACGTTGATTTCACAAATCGTATGTGATTTAAAATTCAGTCTTAAACTTTTTCTGCGTTTTGCGCGTGTGAAATATGTAACCTTTTTTTGGGTAACGGGGGTCTCAATTCTGCGCTACGTTACATCGCAAATTCGAACATCGGTATGTTGATTCAAGATCTTTGTGAGCCACTGTCTCGTCCATATCGATCGCTTCAACCCGCGCCTGCTGTTATCTCCACAACAGTGTTGTAATTGAAGCGGTTTTCCTGATGGAAACACCGTGCGGTGCCAGTTGCTGCCATCATTCACTTGACCCGGCAGCCGAGCCACGATGGACACAAGTCTACTCTTTGCTCAGCCTCCATTTACCTAGTAATAGATATACTCTAGCTTTTCTGTGCCGTGCAATTGCTTGTTCGCGACTACAACGATGAATATAGGTGTCGAGGAGGTATTCACTGTTGGACGTCGACGCGCGTGTCACGCGCCCTTCAGTCTGCACCAAAGGTGTATTGAGATGGGGTAAAGTGTGGGAAAAATCCGTGCCGTTAGAGTGATCGAAGCCAAATCCCATATATGTGTAGGTGAAGAGGGTATGAAGTAAAGTCGAAAGGATTTCAATGAAATCGTTGGCTTATACCTTCTGGTCGTTTTTTCGTTCTGGTCGACTCTTTCCATTTTTTTTTTTTTTCGATTTCCAAAGGGATTACAAGATACACAAATTGCTACGTATGTATTAGGGTGCTTTTTTTGGATCGACTATTTTTTTTTTTCAACTCCCCATTAAAAATCTTGTAGTAGACATCGAAAAAGGAATCCTGTCCAATTTTTAGCTCTTAATTACAATTCTAAGTACTCGCCCTCGTCTTTTTAAGTTTTCCCATGCTAAAAGCATGGAAACATTACGGCTTTTTCTTTAGCCGCGCACAACTCAGCTGCATTTCAATGGATCGTTCTCATCCAAGACTCATTTGACAGAGAATTTAATGTTCTTCAAAAGCACTCATGATAGTTTGATTGATTTGAAAATATTGAACTTGACATTTTGTTAGAATTTTATATTAAAAAAAATCAAAGTCCTTATATCTTTTGAAATACTGGTCTGAGCGACTTTACTTATTGGACTTCTTTGTAGAGAAATAAATTTCCTACAAAATTGTCATTAAGTTTTTTTATCCAAGTCCAACTGTTTATTCGCCCACGGTGAGAAAGAAGAATTATGCATAGAATCGACTTTGAAGGCTCACACAGGTGCAGCGGTTGAAACCACAGCCAAACTACCTGAAGCACTTTTGAAGAACACTAAATTCCCTGTAAAATGATGTTTAGATGAGGACAATCCATCGAAATGCGGCTGAGTTGTGCGCGGCCAAAGAAAAAGTCGTAATGTTTACATGCTTTTAGCATGGGAAAACTTAAAAAGACGAAGGCGAGTACTTAGAATTGGAATTAAGAGCTAAAAATTGGACAGGATTCCTTTTTCGACGTCTACTACAAGATTTTCAATGGGGAGTTGGAAAAAAAAAATATTCGTTCAAAACGAATCGCCCTAGTATGTATACCTACCCAAACCCTTTTTTGTGAGAATCATAATGAATACATTACGAACCCATTACCAAATTACATATTTGTGAAAACAGAATCCAGACCGCGTATACGGAAATTTTTTTAATGGTTTTCATTCTGCTTTCGCGGTTTGTTAAAGAGCAATTGACCTAACGTTGCTTTAGACTAAATTAGATCCTTTCCAATTGATTGTTTTTTTTTGTTTAATTTGTTTTCAACCAAACTCCGGTATACTTAGTTCACGATTCGAATAATTAAACGCATATTCGATGTCCCATATCTCCATATTTCTTCGGCCTCGTTGAATGGAGTAACTCAAATTACTGCATAGCACGACAGCTGGATGAGAATGTACAGAAACGCATCTGAAAATAACGTGTTAGTAATTGAAATTCCTTCCGCGGTAAAGGGAGATAATATTTCACGATCAGCTTACAGAAAATGATAAGTCTTCCAAAGATGAATAAAGTACGTGCTTCACCCGTTGGAATATAAGATGGTTCAGAAAAAGTCTCGAATTTTCACTCTTGCCATCACCTTTTACCGATCGCTTTTATCCCTGAAGAAGTTTCTTCACAACTTGGATGGCCACAACTTGTGCAGTTCTTTCGAGTGGTATAATCTCAAGATATATACTAGATGCTGCGATATGTAAAATACTGCATCTTGAACGGTACATTTGCCAGCCATTTTAAGTCCGGATAGAGAAATTTTGCATTGTATAAATAATTCAGTCGATAAATCTTGCGACTTTGATGCTCAAGTCTGACAGAAAATATGGGCCGGATTACATGAGATGTAAAAAACGACCACCACCGCATTGAGCAGGTTCCGCCTTTAGCGCATTAACCGATTGTTCGAAACGTACATCATTGTCTATACGTGTTAGCTTAAACCCTACGCATCTCACGTATATAATTTGCCACAATAGACGGTACATTTATCTATATAGTCGGGTAGTAACGAAAGAAGCAGCCCGTAACAAAGCTTTGCGATTCAGCAATTTAGAACAAAGCGTCTAATGCTCTGTCCATCAGCTGCGTCATCAGTTGAGAGCGTCTCAAGAGAGATACCAATTTCATTACTCGCGGTCCGGTTGGTGTTCAATACTCGACACAGTGTGATATAGATTTGTACATTTCTTCGGTTTTGCATAATTCACAGGACCCGTGTCTCTCAGTTTTCTCGAATTGTGCTACCGCCATTATATGAATATATATTCTTACTCTAATGTAAAGAAGATGCCTGATCCCCTCTTATTTCTTGTATTTTTACGAGCATTCTAAATTCGCAACCTTGTTTTGAATATTTATTATGCGGGCAGTGGGAACAAAAGTTTGTTAAAGTTTACATCGTACAGCTACTTCCGAATTTGAGTAAACCTTTAATGTTACTGGATAAAATAAGTAAACCATCGACTTAACTGAGTCGGCTTCACAAGACTCAATGGAGTCTACTAAACTCGTGAAACAAACTACGCATCTATGCATGCGCTTTAACGAAAAATAATTCTATCCCACTATCACGATCACAGAAATTAGATTGATGAAAATTTGAAAATCGGGCCAATAAATGGTAACGGAGTAATTGAATTTTTCAAAATGAAACCCATTACAATGATGAAAGGACATTGAGTAGTGCAGAAATGCATATCACAGTCGTTGATTCTTGTGAAACACATTTGATTTTCATTAATCATGACATAAACTAAACGGTCATTGCAGTGGTAATGAGAGAAAAGTGATTAATCACACACCTATCTTGTACACTCGTCAGCAATTAAGTTCTGAAACTACGAAGTCCGAGTTTATTCGAAATATTTTGTTCCTTCGATCTCATCGTCTGGGAAAAATTTCCCACCGTGATAGTAAATCCCATTACCTGCCTCGGTTAGCCTTCGATCATGGATGGTCGAACGCGTCCGTTTCACTTGGCTGCTTCCTCGGAGAATTTTTGGTATTCCGTTCACATTTGTGGTACTTTTCCCAGTCCTCTTTCTCCGGCTCTATCATGTCCCTTTGCGTCCCTTTCAAACTGGAGATAGTCAGTGAGTTTTCCTGTTCTCCGAGCTTCTGGATGGCTAAATTTAATTCTCCTGTAAACGTAATTACCTATATTATATAGCTAATGGTACTGGTGATGGTAATTATATGGTACCACGTTACAGAGGGCGGATTCGTCGAGTACCTGCGAATATCTTTTGATCTAAAAACGGCAGGAGTGTGAGATATTTTGTTCCTCTTGAAATTGATGTTCAAACAAAAAATGTCGACCTTGAAACATCATCAATGGCGCCAGTTCGCGCAGCTCCAATTGCGTTTAATTCACCCGATAACAGGATTTTCATCAAACGACAAGTAATGAACTTCCCAGGTATGAATCAGCCTCAAATGCAAGCGACAACGGTTTGCATTGAAAACAACCGTGGTTTAGTACCTCGGATTCGATTTAACGAATGTCCGGAAATTCGGGGTGGCATCTATGTGTGGGTACCGCTCTTTCGAATCCAGAGCAAAATACGTACCCATGTATTTATATGTACGCGAGTAAACGGTATTTGGTCAATGCGATGCAGAGCAGCAATTTGGACCATAAATTGTTAGCGAATCCGTATCAACGAAAAAAAAATTTTCAATTCGGACAAGGCCACGAATAGAATTCAGAACACGGACAAACATTCGGGCTGAAACCACGACCGAACATACCGCAGTGCCAGCATACAGTGCAGCCAATCGGTAGAGTTGCTTGGACAGAGGCCAAATCTTCCTCTTCTCCTGTCTCCGGGCGCGTAACTCAGTGCACCGCGAAGTACAACTTTCCTCGTTATTTTTCCCGAGAAATATCTCGTGCTAATGAATTGCTGAGAGCATCTACTTCCCGGGTGCTTCGAGCATTCTTTAAAAAAGCTCGTGGTGTGGTTAACTTGTAAGTACGTCGTGCTGGCGTTGATGCACCCTGACCCAGGTAGAGTTTAACTGAAGGTCCGGGGGTTTGAACGGTACCACAACTAACGGTGGCAATCTTGCCCCAACCATTCATCCCAGTATCAGACAACACCGATAAATACGGAATGATAAAATCAGACACCCGCTTGTTACCAGAACTGGGCCAACGTGCAACTAAACATCGGCTATACCATCACCCAACCCGATCAGCACTGTAGTAGTATGTAGACTGTAGAGTTTACATTGGGTATACCCATAGTGCGATTTTCGTACTGTGCCAGTGTTCCAAGTTCAGATTCCGAGCATTGATGATTCTTAGACCTCGGTATGTATTGTGAGAGAGGCATGTGAATGTTGTCATGAATGTTGATCATGATACGACTCTGCGTTTTGAACATCTCACCATACATACCCATACATACCTGTCAAATTCACATTATCGTACAGAACATGTACTTGGAATGAAGAATGCCTCTCTTTTGTTGGGGAATTTGCGTTCTTATGATATCAACTCCTCTGAATTGCTCTCGCGAATTTCCCATAGAACGGTCGTCGTGACCTAGTCACAAGTGATTGAACCAACGTATGCACATAACCACGAGTGGAGAAATATTATCCCAGTGGTTTGTGCTAACAGTAGGCTGCAAATGATGGCCCAGTTCTTAGTTTCAACGCCGGTATACAGCATTCGACAGACTCTATCTGGAAACGTATAAGCTCCGACGTTGTTCGACGCCAACCGTCCCCCACGTGGCAACAGCTGCCAAGTTTAACCCCCGCCTATAGTATGCATAGTATATATGTTTTCTTTCGAAGATGCGAAGGAAAGATTGGAATTTTATGCTTGAATGTTGAAATTCGTTCGGATTCAAACCACAAACCTTGGCGTCAAAGTACGGCATATATACCTTACTATGTTATCCCGGGATACCCTGGAGGTTTGAAGCTCAACAAGGGTGCATATAGCGACGTATCAACCCCTTTCTTGGTCTGTTGAATTCGAAGATATGTTATTCTTCGTCTATCCAACTGCGTCCAAAGTTTTCCAACGTTATTGAAAATACTCGAGTGATGAACCGAAAACATACCGTACTCCTATCTGGATACTTCGTCTTTTATTAAGGGGGTTTTCCAGTCTGGAGCTCCAAAAAGCGTGCATGTCTTCCGAAGCGTTGTGCCGTTGAATGTTGTAAAAGGAAAAAAAAATGGAAGCATATGTTTTGAAAGTGCGCAACTTGAGTTTTAATTTGAAAAAAAAAGGTTGACAATATCATCAAAATTACGACCTCTATGGCCGTTGAAGTCATGGTCTGCAAAAAGCAGCGTCGAAGACGGCAAGCAAGATTGTAACCGAATGGAGTATCTGAAACCCAAAAACAAGGAGTCATATTATTGGTCAAGGTACCATCCAAGCTTCTGTGGAATCGATTTTCGATAAACCGAAATCTGGCTGAGATGCGAATTTTTTAATCAAAAACTCAGATTTTATCGATTCTGGCAACTGTTTTTGCAAGTTAATAATAAACCAAAAGACGGACGGCAAATCCGATCCTTAGAAGCTTAGATGGTACCTTGACCATCAAAATGACTCCTTATTTATGGGTTTCAGATACTCCGTTCGGTTACAAGCTTGCTTACCGTCTTCGACGCTGCTTTTTGCAGACCATGACTTCAAGGGCCATAGAGGTCGTAATTTTGATGATATTGTCAACCTTTTTTTTTCAAATTGAAGTTTAAGTTGCGCACTTTCAAAACATATTCTTTCATTTCTTTTCCTTCTACAACCCGCAACGGCACAACGCTTCGAAAAACATGCACGCTTTTTGGAGCTCCAGACTAGGAAACCCCCTTGAACCACCGATTTCATCATTTCCAGGATTCAATGTCCTGCGACTGAAGAACGAAAACATTTTCTACCGCGACAAAACCTTTCTAACTTGTTATCTCGCGAGCCGGATAAAGTTGGAGTTTGAGAGATTACGAAACTGATACCGAACATTCGACTCCGATACGCACATACACACACATGCCTATCAATCCCTACTTTCCTTCCCGAAACTATCTAAGCTTCGGTTATTCTTTTGGCTTTGCCGTTATCCTAGATTCTGTTAGCAAATGGCGATGTACGGCAACCGTCAAGCTGGACCATACCATAACACTTACACAATTCTGGCATTGAACATCAGGCTTCTTCGGGTGAAATCTCCTATACTTTTATTTCAGAACCTAATCATACCATCTTAGCAGGCAAAACCCTCTCATCTTGCACAGAGGAATGTTTCAAATTTTTTGCCAGATAGTTGGCTGACCATGATGTAAGAAAACGTTTCACAGTTTGAGTGATTAAGGAACTCATATCGACCATGGGACCATGAGATACGCTCAACGATGTGTCAATCTTGGGGTTTTGCGCGGAAGCTAACAATAACCCTCCATTATGTTCTGGCATAACCACTGTTCAGGTTTATCTACCGCCAGTGACAATACGTCACGATCAAACGAAAGCATATTACTTATACCGAGACCTCGGTCGACCCGTCCTTTGTAAACACGCTGAGGCTCCCTCCGCAAAATTTGCTGCAGCCTTACTCGCGCAATCTTCTATTATACCAGGGAAGAAAGCACTCAATGCCAGCTACGAAATCCTCCAAACTTGTTCACCCTTTAACCCGAGAAAGTACGAAGTAGGAGAGCTTGGAAAACACGGGGTGCACATAGCGACGTATTGATCTCTTCTTTGCTGCGTCGAATCTGAAATGCCATTACTTTCCGGTCCCCACCTTCGAACTTCTCAAGGGCCATCAGACAATATCTCAGCAAACAAGCGACAAAACTTAACTCGCCTACCAACACCCTCTTTCTAATGACTGCTTTACACGAAGATCCTATTTTTTTTTTTTTTTTTCCATCAAACACTTTTTGCATCATGATTAACCGAGATTAACCGGCCCTAACCTCATCGATCATAGAAGAAACAAGAACACTCTGTCCTTGAGCTAATATCACCAGAATATGTTCTGCGCTAGCTCAGAGAAAGTCGCAAAGTAGCAGAGATTAGGAAACTGATTCGGAAAACCGAATGCTGATGAAGCGAATGCTCCGCGGAAAGACATTATGTTCTTTTTTCTATTTTTTCGCGGTAAGTTTCAACTTTCGGTATTTCACTTGTACCGAATTACTTACGGAGAGCGCGGACATTACTCGCTTGATAAGAACTACGTGTCTCGAACAGCGCTGGGGTAACCTTGACGCCAAAGCGTTACAGTGGAAATCTGCAAGTATTTAGTCCACTATAGATGGCCAAAGTCCTTATCTGCGCATAGTTGGTGGATATTATGGAACTAGCTTACCAATTACCAGATCCCACCAACAGCTAGCTAGTAGGAAGACCTGCCTCTCGCTGCCTCTCGCTGCCTCATCAGTGGATAATCGCGAATGCCCATCTTGCCTCTTGTCTGTACTTAATACTTTACACCTACCGCTATAAACACTCATGCACATGTACAGGGGCTTCGAAAACTTTGGCACTTGAAATATCAGGGTGGTTTTCCTTAGCGTGGAATACCAGAGCAAAAATGTCTGAGGAAAGATCAGCGTAATGCCTAGCTAGTTTTGATGCATTGACAAATGATCGCGAACCTGTATTCGAAAACAAAACTTTTCTTGCGAAGCAATATGATGAATAAAACCGGAGATATTAATTCTTGAAGTTACAGAAGCGCCAAATTCGCACGAAATTCGATAATTTATAACTTTGTGAAAAAAAAATATTTCGGACGGAGAACGAAATACGTGTCGGCTATTTTCACGTTTATTTCGCGTAAAAAAAGTTTCAATAGTTTTGAAAAATACAAGGTCAAATTCTTGGTCGGATTTTCCTAGAATTGCCCATATGCATCATACTGATAAATATCTCACAATCAGACCGAAAGGAGATTCGAGATTGTTCGAATTGGTGAAGCTATTGGAAGATAGAGAGTATCTTGGCAATAAAGAACCTCTCGTACAACTTCGTCGAATCGAGTGGGACACTGGCAATAACAGCGGACACAAGTATCCAGACGATTTATACTGCATGTCGATACTAGTGTACAGGTTGACTCGAGACCATCCGTCGAAGCTGGAATTAGATATTGCTATTCCGCGTAGGACTTTTTGTTTGCAAAACATACTTAAATGGTACTTCAGCGTTCATAACAGTGGGTGGAAGTGGATGAGTGAACTAGGTCGTAGCTCTGCCAGAGCAAATAAGCTCAAACTCGGCAATCAGCGAGTTTCGGTGTACTTCAGTCAACATATACGTATATACTAACCACATGGCAGTACAGGTAGGTATGTATACATACATACGCCAACCAAGCAAAGCTGGCCTCGTATTCGAATTAGAACACGAACTTTTTCGTAGGTTTTTGGGGAAAATGGGTTACCGTTTGGTATGGTTCGTTGGCAGGGTTACCGCATGTATAACCTTCATCTTTGGCGGGGTGGTGGTTTCGGCTCGTGTTTCTAGTGGATGAAGAAAGAGAGGTGAATGAGGTGTTGTAACGTCGGAACGCTAACGCACTCGTCTCTCGCTTATTCTATATAATAAGCTCGCGGCTGAAACGAGAAAGAACCTGCTCGAGGTGAGGCAAGTCAAGCCAAGCATGGGTCGACTCAGGCAAAGTTAGGTTCAGCGGTACGATAACGATAACAAATTATCGTGCGGTGGGATTTCAGTTTTTATTTCAGGAAAGCTCCGAGCCCGGCTCCCGGCTTCCGAGCACCTCCACATTCATTTTCCTCGTCTCCATATCGCGGTTGTGGGTACCATTTGAAAAAATTAAAACAAATCACGCGAAATTTTTATGTCTGGTGTAAATGAATTTCGTGTTTCTTTTTTGTACCCACAGAATCGTAGAGTCAAACAGAGTCGCGTCGTCCACCCCGAACTGCTTTTACGTACCTTGGTTAATTTTCAAACAGAGTTGGCTCATTGTTAGAGTCCCACATCCTGTAAACCTACATCACAGATGTGCTTGTGCTTAGATTTGAAAATTATTACTCGATGCCGAAGTTATTCAAGGTCTAATAAGAGCCGAAGGCTGAGTGTAAGTTTCACTTAATACCAGACCAGTTTCATCAACTCAGGGAATATTTACAATAGATATTGCAACATTTTTACCAATTCCATCAACGCAGTATCCTTGAGCAAAGGTTACTGATTGTAAAGACACTGTCAGCTCCTACTATAGTATAACCATTTGCTCCTCAGCAAGATCCACAACCAGATATGAATTGAAAATTTCCACCGAACAATCTTCTTGAGATGGTCTCGCATCACACCACTACAATATGATGAAAAACCCCTACATTCACTGGGTAGGTACTTACAAATTCTTCAAAGTGTATGAGAGATTCCTTTTGGTGTCTTCCCTCGCAAGGCCTGTTTTAGTTGTTGACATACCGTTTCTCGCCCCTTGATTATCGCATAGAAGAACTCTTTCATCAAGATTTGCATAACATCTAAGCATGCGCAAAACAGATATTTCGTCTGCCATTTTCTTTGCTCAGAATCCGACAGTTTTGTTATTTGGATACTTTATCGCAGGTCCTAACTAGTTTAAAGGCAATCCATCATCTGGTAAACAAATTTAAATACGAGATATCTATCGGCACATGAAACTCCCGCTTTTATATCACACAACTTTTATTTGAAGAATTTTTCTCTCCGGCTATCAGAAAGCGATATGATGACGCGTATTGACACTTCAATTGAGCAATAGTGTACATATACATTATACATATGCACACATACCGGATTCGGTCGATGGGCTGCAAATCCATTAAAAGGTAGGTATTTCCAGCGTAAAATGTCATCCGCAGAATATCCTCTCATAAAAGTTTCGCGTTTCGCGTTTCATTGCTAGCCTAGCTCTTCAAGCCATCATTCTGGCATGGCTTGTCATAGAACGCACGTATTACGACGGTTCCTACATTACATTGACGTGTGAAAACTGAATACGTACTAGAGAAATAAGGTGTAAAAGGTTGACATTTAATTGAATCACTCGTATCGCTATCCATCACACTCGTCACACCGTACCTCGAAATTTTCCAATCAAGGTGTCAAACTTGGCTGAGCGTGACCCAACCAATGTTGGCTTAAAGTCAGGCGTCCAATATGCGCAGGCTAGATACTAGTTGCAGCAATGACACGACGGATTATATCCGTGCAAGGGTGCCTGCACCAAGTAACCCTTCACTATGTCAAACGGGTTATTGATCAAAATCACAGCATCAAATTACGTGACCAACAATTTTTTAACCCGCAGGTTGCGCGTCTCCCGAAAGTTATAGGTTGACATGTTGGTGTGAGGCGGACATTTTTACAACTCTGGGTACACATTTCATCAATATATTTATTATAAGCGATCAATATAAGTGAGAGGGATGCAGAGGACTAGAATTTTCGAGGAGATTTTATATTTTTTAATCGGAATTATGGAAAATAGCTTCCGCAATATTTTGGGCTACATCCATATATCACGTTAATCCCCGGTAACAATTTCAAGTGGTAGCCATATACGGCCGCTGTATGGCCAACTACCTAACCAATATGGTTACCATGTCGGCCGTAGTCAGTTTTATCTTGGCTTCTACCTGGCAACGACGATCATCCCATGTCGCTCCTTGATGGCAGCTGGATAAACAACATCGTTTATTTATGGTTTCGACCCGTCAGTGACATGGCGGCATCTCCCCGCTGCTACGTGGATGCCAATTAGTTGCCAGTAATTTTGACACCTGGCATTGTTGAATCCCTGGTGCTATCTAGCCGCAATATATGGGTTTCTATGGCTAAGTCATGTCAGTGCCACGTCATTGCTACCTGGATGTCAAAGAGTGTTGCGACCCAGCTGCTACGTCAAAACTGTGGAGAAAACCAGGATGGTTTGCTATAGCTGAAGTCCCGTAGGTAGGTATACGTGAATTCGTTGCGAGTAGCAGGAGTCATTTTCGATGAAAACCAATACATTTTTTATCTAATCAAGTTGATGAAGCCGATGGTGTCAGCTAGCCCCGGTATTTTGGAAATTAGGAATTATTCTTTATTTTCTTTTTTACTGAGTTGTTGTAGCCATGTTACCCATACACTTATACCGTTTTGAAAAAATCTCAAAGAAACTTTCAGGATTCATCGTAAAGAGTGACTGCGAAGTAACGAGTCTGCGATTGTCTGGTAATTAAATTATAGATTCACATTAACGTGTCTAGAACTACGTTTTATAGAAATGTTAGCGTATTCAATCCGCTTTATCGCCTAGGGACCGGGTAGTCAACTCCAAACAACAAGCGGATTACAATATTATTACGCCCACAACAGCTTAATTTTCATCATAATCTTCTAGCTGCTCTTACCTCTCTATGCTGACTATATCCAAGTTCTGAAACACTGTGTCTACACATGCGCCCGATTGAATCAACTGGAAACTCAATATGTGTAGGACATAAGTAGGACATAAGTATCAAAGACCAGCGAACTGTTATCAATATATAGTTGTATGTATATATTAGTCTCTTCAATTCGAAACCAGTGAATACTGTGAATTTTTTCATAGGGACCGTGCATTGAAACACACGAGCCATCTGATGGCGATTACGAGAGAAAAAAGTATTGATTAAAACCACCGATACTCGAAGGTTTATATTTACGTGTTCGGACGGTGTTGGAATTGACTATAAATTAAATTTATTCGATTATTTTGACTATGTTTTCATCTGCACGCTTGATTCCTACTATTTGGTAGTCCAAACGTAGACAAATCCGGATTTAGATCGATGAGAATGTTGGTAGGATTTATTTGTTCAATCCGATACGACAAGTCGAATCAGACTTGTAAAAGCAGCTATAATTCGAGTATTTTTGGATTAGGTAATATTTTCTGCTTACCAAATCAAATAGTTTCAAATCGTGATGAAGATCAGCGCGTATCAGGGAGAGAATTTACAAACGGTATTATTTATAGTATTTCAAGAATTTATGCGCAGTCTGCATACGCTTTTTCACTCTGTTAGTTACCTTCATCAAGTTCGCAGAACAACTGTCCCCAATCGGCTTGATTTCTAATTCTCGTTCCCCAAAACCGAGATTCAATAATGGTCTATACAATTTTCCGAATCGCTATAATCCAATATCCATCTTGCAGCCATTCAAATCAAATCGAATCAGTAATTTCTTGAGTTTCTCTTCTGGCCAAGAGAGGTTGGATTTGACACCATCTACCGTAAATGTTTGGTCCATAAAAATGAAACGAAATAAGGACGAAGGAGGGGTCTCCTTGTGTGACGCAAATAGAGAATCCCGTGGAGACAACTTGACAAAAAGTTTAGGAAGAAACTGCGAAACGGAGTCGATCGATCGCAGGAGAAATGGGCAATGAAATAAAGGCTGGCGAGACGGAAAAACGATGCACGCGAAAAGTCGAGTCCACCTGTAGCACCTATTACGTCCCTCACGGTGTCATAACCAATTAGAACATTATATACGATTTCTGCATCAACTGCGGCATATCCTTGAAACACTTGAAAGTCACGCTTCCGTAGCCGCGTGCATACACTCTCGGGCTTTCACATGCAATCTATATCATTAATGTCGGCCCGTTTGCTGCATAGATAGAATTTCTTTCACAGGATGAAAAACATCACTCAAACACGTGTTGCGCGAATAATTGCCGTCTACCATTTCCTCGAGAAAAGAGGAGAGGTATGAAGGATTTGAGTACCTTAGAGGATGAAAATGGCGAAGGAACCAAGAGCAGAGCTACTCGAACTGTCGCGATCAGATTTCAGTGAGACTTCAAAGGCTACGAGTCGTTTCATGTAGCCAAAGAGTCCCTTTTCCGAGGTAGGGATATGGGTCTCGACGTTTCGAACTGTTTTCAAGTCCATACCGGAAAAATCTTCCTCCATATTTTACACTACCTAGACTATATAGTCAAGTAGCCTGAAAAATGTTTTATAGAAAACGACGAATAATTCGCCTACTTGCATTGACAAAATTATCTTCTTCACACGGTTATAATCTTTATCTTGATGTTCCCTATTAATGAAAATGTCTTCCTCGATGTTTTACTCGTAAGATTAGTGTCGGTAAAGCAAGGGGTACGTATATTGAATATACGTTTTGTCACGTTTAGCTCAAAACTCCCACCGCGGAAGATATGGGTACTCGTGAAAGCATATTTGCATTCCCTCTGTAAATTACCATCACCACTGCCATTATTAGGTACACACGCATATATATATTATACATATACGCTTACATTTAATATCATATACTCACCTCGTATAACAAGGCAAATGCACACACTTCGTACTCAAATTTAACCGTGTCAATTGTGTAAATTCAGTCGTCTGATTATTCATGGTGAGTTATTTCTGTCACTAGCGTATAATGGGGTAAAAAATTTCATAGAACCCGCCATGGTTCACCCCAGTTTTTTGAGATAATATAATTCACCGATGTCCGAAACGCGATAAAACAAATGATTTTTCGCTCTATATTTTCGCGACAACGGAAGTCCACGTACGATTTATAAATGTTAAGGTCTCGAGAAGATTCAGGCAGCTTTAACGGAATGGGTTGGTTATCTGTTTTTGCACAGGCAACGGTGGACGTAGCTACAAATTTGTTGGAAGTCATGGGCCAACTCGTGGAACAGGGCGGGTCAACAACGTGAGACAGAAATCTGCGTCGCCCTTGACGTCGGCGGCAAAATTGAGATTTACTGTCGTTTGGTTCACGCGACGTCGCCAACTGTCGTAGGAGGAGATTGTGACCGACAGTACATGTCTACAATATATATATAGATATACATGCACGAGAAATTCTCACGAAAATTTTTTGCTCAAGTTGATGCATTTTTGAGTTTGACTAGATCTGTAATGCCCAGGTAGATTTAATCATGAACCTTGAACTCTAGTCGCTCCAGGGTAAAGTGAACAAACCCGACGAGCCAGTGGACAATTGCTGAGAATATCAAACTAGTTAGAATAATTGAAAGCCATCCGGGAGTCGTTGACAATGCACCGGAGATGTTGAAATACAAAATTCATTTGCAAGATTTATTTATATAGAGAACCGCTTCTGCCCGTTGCTGAGGCCGGCTCATTGCCAGAAAACGCATCCACAGGAAGTGGGATGAGGCGAATCGGCTGTGGCTCGAAATGCCCGAAATACCAGGAACTACTATCATTTACCCAACCAGCCACTTTTACCGTTTGCTGACTCATCCCAACTTCCCAGGAAACCGCCTGCAACGCCAAAATGCCTCCACATAACCAATGTCTGAAGTCAGATTTCTCAGCACAAAATCTACGAATCTACTGGATGCGTTTTGACTTATAGCATCCAAGATAACTGCCAGATTCTCATTTGATTACCATCATGCTAGGGTCTGGTGAAAACGCTCCGAAGGTGATGACAAATTTCGATCGCACTGGTGTGTCGCCATCATAGTATATCTTCATAAAGGCTTGTGCGGATCTAGTGTCCAGGTACTTTGAAATTACGTGGGACTTTGTCGAGTTTGAACTTTCAATATCTCCCGAAGGTTCTAAATTGCTGTATCTATTTGGGCACATCTGGTTTTGCAAATATTTGAATGTAATGAATGTCTTTCAACAGATTGGTGATTGATGTTTGATTAGACGAGTGTTTTACAATCAAGAGGGTGGATTGAAACTCAAAATTATTTCATCACCCTGTTCGTTCACCCGTGTTACAAATACAGCTATCGAGTTTTGTGTCGCCGCACAGTAGACCTATGTCAACCATTCCGAGATAAAGTTTCTGAAAATCGAGTTTTCCCGGAAAGCCTATACCGCGGCTTTGAAGCTTTCCATCAGTCGCGTTAAAGTAATTAATTCGAGTGGTTCGACTGGAAGGAATCAGACCGGTAACTGTCGCTGAATTCAACTTGACTTCGTTATTTTTTGGGGAAAATGTTACAGATGACGGGATTAAGAGAACGTGCGGCTGAATGATATCTGGACGCTCTTTTCAGTCCCTTACTTCGAGAAATAAGCCCGCGAAAGTCACGAGTTCTTGTGTATGTTTTTTCGGCTGGAAAGAAATATACACACAGATACGTGCATATACTTATGTATATCATGCATAATTTTACGGTGAATGCCCGAGCTCAATCTACCCACTACAGATCAGACGGTTACTGGGCCCTCGATTGAAAACCAGTAGAAAAGCTCCCATGAACATCGGCTGGAAAGTCATACATTCGGAGGCACTGTGGATACAACTTACACGGAGTGCTGTTCATACGACTAGAGAACTTTAGAATTTTATAATTCAAAAAGTACTGACTTGCTTCGACGCATCTTCTTCAGCTGTATCTTTTAAATCTACGAGTTCCAAGCTCATGTTCATATTAATTTTCGATCTCCTCTTCAGAGGATGGCCACTGGGATCACCACACCGTATGTAAGTGGAAAATTTTATTGAAACTACTCCACAGAACGTATCACATGGGTATATTATGTATGGTACGAATGTCGTAAACGACAAGCGTTAAATGGAGTCGCGTATCAGACGGGCATCACCGTAGCGACATCACTTTAAGCTTCTTTGGCGAAGATCTCATTTTGATTGCTCTGCCTCTACTCCTCATATTACGGGTAACTATAAAGTTGAAGAGTTAACGAGAGCCCGTATTTGCGTTGTGGAAAATCTCTCGAGATTCACTTCCGCGACTTTTCATCGTGGATATTCAAATGTAGTACAGGATCTCCATTAGGATGCTTTGTGGAGCTAGACATTCTGGACTCCGTATATGTCATAGAGTGAACTAATAAGTCGAAAGCTGTATTGACACATCACGATTCTACCTGGTTCCACAGCATCCCTACTGCCACGATAGATAGTTCGATTGCAGCTATAACTGATCGATCAATTACGATGGTATCTTGAGGATAGGGAACAGTGGTATATTTATGGGGATTCGAATGAGAGCTATCTATTCCTATAAAATATATACTTAGTATATGACATATCTGCCGAAGATATATAGGGAAAAAGAAATATCCCTGTATAGAGTTCCGTCTGTCCATTATTCGGCGTAATCTCGTTGTACGCGATAAATCGCAGGGGGTGATTCGAATCTCATACCGTACCGGAAAGGGGAGATAATCCCATTCGGAAATATATATGATACAATAATTGCTTCACCAGACTAGCTCACGCCATGGTGCGTAACGAAAAAGGTTGGATTCTTTTTGCCGAAGGAAAATCCAGGGTTTGGCCTGAAAAATTTTCGAACTAAATGCCAATGGCCGATCCTCTATGCATAAAGATAATTTTCAAATCACTTTGTGGCATGTAAGGCGATGAAGGAGGATATATTTTTCACGTTTGTCCGTATGCTTGAAGCGCAACAAATGTATTGCGACCACTTGATACGTTTCCGATCGTTCCCTATCCATTTTTTGATCGTTATTCCGCAAGTTTTATATTGGAAAAGTTACCTCGATCATCACTTCGTTAACTGCTTCTGATGGGAATTATTTGTGTTGCGAATCGCGTGACGAGTTCCATCACCATTTCACTGCTCATTTTGTCACTTCACCATTTAATAAAGGTAATCTTACCAAGTGCTGAATGTCGAAAACCCTCAAAGCACAAATTGTCCGCCTCAGGTGCAGTTGTTTCGTAACGAAGTATGTCCCACTGCTCTTTTTTCTGCGTTTTGTTTTTCAGCCCATAAAAACCTGCATCCGTTAGCCTGGAAATTTTTGGCGAATTGGTGAACGTTTTTTTTTGTTCTTCTTTTCTTCGTTTTTCTCTTTATTAGTTATGTTTCATTCAACGGCATTAAGCTACACCCTCAAAACTTAATTATCAAAAAAGCATTCATTCATTAAGTGGGGCGAGGAGGTTCTGCCTAACGACGCGTCACGTGAAATAATAAAAGGAAGATGTGATCGCCCATCTGAACTCGACTGCGCTTGTTCTCGTTTGCCAAGTAAAGGCCCAACCCGGTCCTGTTTTCCTTAGTTCAGCCTACTTTGCTTCACCTCATCTCACCTCGCTTTATTACAATGCATAATTAGAGGAAAACGAAGGCGTGACGGAAGTATGACTGAAAAAGAGGGTGAATATTTGATGTGACAGAATTTCATTACAGCATTTCGACATACTTCTGTGACACGAATGTAATCGCTGTCTCTAGAATCCTACTGAAAACTCGTTATTTTACCATTCTTCCTTTCATCATTTCCTTTAACTCACTCTAGACCTAGATCAAACCCGAAATACTTATCTCATACGTCCGCAATACTACCCTCTACGCCCACTGTCAGGAAAGTCGTATTTGAAGGAACGTGTGAGTCTCGAAAAGCTGCGTTCTATATCTGAAATTGAATGGAACAGGAAAAGCCCCAGCTGAAGACCCACGAAGCTTTCCCGATTCATCTGCATCGTATTATCATAAATAATGTAAAGCCGTTCATTTGGTTCCGGCATATTCTACTTCTCTCTCTACTTCCCGCTCTCTCTTCCTCCCACTGCAATAACCTTGTCCTTGTTTACTCCTACGCACGGTTGATTGCCAGTTCTGAATAAACTGGGCAAAAAATTTGTCTCTGATTAGCGAGAGAAATGCTGAACCGCAGCAGCTCTTTCCTGATTGACAAATATCTTATCGTGACCCCTATGTGCGATATGGAAACACACAAAGAACGAAGTTATCGAATGCCTATAGAAAGCTCACGTTACATTGGAAAGGGAAAAGGAAATGGAGATGCGCGAATGGGGTAGGCTGATGATATAGTATGATTTGTGAATAAACACCCAAAAATACGATATATCATGCATGGCTGCATATGGATAGTGTAGTGTAGTGTTCGCGATATTCGAAGATTTTAGAGTATATTCAACTCCAGTAGACCTTATTTCATAGTGATCGACGATACTGGAGCTTTACGACCGGCCATGAAGTATTAATACGCTTCAGAGTGCGAGAAGGCTGGAATTGTGAAGTAAAGGCATGCGTAAAGCAAAACTCTTGATGTGAAGTTTCAGCGAAAGCTTTTATACTGCCTAGTGCCTACCCTTAGCTGATGAAGAGAAACCTCTTGGTTCCTTCAAACTATAGAATCATCCGAAAGGTAGGGAAATAAAAAATGAAAAAAAAAAAAAAAAAATTCAACGCCTGGAAGAAATACGTGAGCAGATTTGAAAGCTTCCGGCTGCTCAGGAAAGCTCTAAAGCTGGTTAAAGTCACATGGAAATTGCTGGTCACGCGGTAATAATTCTCTCAAACTACTGTATTCCTACAAAGACAACTAATTTCTAATTCATTTATACTTCATTTTGTGTTCATTATAATATAGAGTTCTACTTCGGTTTACTCATAACATAATCGATAGAATTTTCACAATACGAGTACCTGTCTTAGCTAATTACCGAGAAATTATTAAACGTCAAGTAAAGTATCAGCCATCTCGTTTGTCTACAAATGTCGATAATTAATCTCGACCCTGGACCCAGTGAAAGTAACAGGTGGAGCAAAAGATTGTCTCGCGAGTTTAGCCATGAGCTTAACTTCGCCGGAAGTCCAAGGAAATTACAGTAGCGATTGGCGGATGCAATTCGTACAGCCTATCTTATACCTGCCTGCTTCGTGGCTATGGTGTAAGAGGATTCAAAGGGAAGGAGATTAAGGTCAGGTACAGTGATTAATTGGCAAACATGGAGCCAGAGCTTTGTTAGGGTATATGTATGTTATTTGCCCCTAGGATGGTCGTTTCAACGCCCATGCGCTCTGAAATTGCTCCTGTCTATTCCCTGGCTGCTCCCGCTACCCACAAACACCGTGTATTCGGGCATGGTACCGCATTGTCGGATAAACCATCGATCTGTCATTTTTTATCCCGGGGCCTATCGTCCGGACTAAAATCAATTCGAAAGATTTGATTCACGCGTCGAACTGGCCCAAAGCTTTTACCTCTAGCGAAATTATCGATTTCGGATAATCACCTGCCGCTGAATTTCGCGGAACTTTCGTCAAGGATCAGGCGAAACTTTACTTAAGTTCAGATTCGGTACTATTATAGTTTCAGACTATCGAAAAGTTATTATCCAACAATCGGACAAAGTACTTTGTCGAATGTTCTCTAGGATTTATAAAAAATCTGACGTTACATTTCGAAAGTTCAATCCTTGGGATTTGAACTGACAAAAATTGCAGCAAAATTATAATTTATGCCTCGTATCGTCTATTGGATTTCGTTGAAAATGGCCAACCGTCAGAGTCTCAAGTCTCAGACGTGAGGGGGATATGCAAAATAGTCCATAATCAGTCATGCGAGGCTTGATTAAACCGTGGACTTGCACCACCATTAATTATTCCTGGGTGTCGTTTATGCAGTAGCATATCTCTTCGCCAAGTTTCACCGTACTACTGTAACGAATTCCACTTCAAGATCTTGAGCGATGCTTCTTTGGAATTAAGCATAAACTCATGAGACGCAAGGTGCCGGTGAAAAGGACCATACCATACCTACGTCCATCGTGCTTTCGCGCCGGTCCGTCCGCTTGCCGACTTAAGTTTAATCGCCAGTTTGATTACCCTCTTAGGTCTTTCGCCATTGTCAGGCCTCGTTTCCTCCAGAGATCGTTAACTCTTGGAGCTACTTAAAGAGTAATTATAATTTCGTCGTTGTTTTGAAGTTCTGAAGAGTCAGGTGGGCGGGAAGTTCGGTATAGTGCAGGATAGTCAACGACACGTATGTGTGTACGTGTATGTATACATATGTATCATCCATGTAGGTATATGAATATGTAGATAAATATACATGGAAAGCTTTCAACGCTCGGACGTCGCCGTTAGCGTCGACTGTGTCAAGGTTCAATCCCTGCCTCGCCATTCCACTCGGATCGTTGGTAGCACGATCTAGGTCAACTGACGAGAGCCATTGCCGCCCCTTTGTGAACGAGAGGGACTCGTGGCCTCGTGAAGTCAGGTCGGTACGGAGTCCTGGTGACACTTTTCTGGGGTAGGTACCCGCCCTTGTTGACTTTTCGACCAGCTCTTATATTCAGCATCTGATATATCCGGAATCAATCTTAGTGTCATAAATCGGGTTGGAGTTCCATTTCTTCATATTGGAGATGAAATTTGAAAGTAAAAAAACGGCTAAATCTTACGAAGATCACGATATTAGAGTTCAGAAAATCAAGTTTGGGACTGGGAAACTTTGAGCGGCATATCTGCCGCATAGGAAATGAGGAAACGAAGGAAATTAGAGCTTCCAATTCCGTAGGGAAAGCATTCGCCCTATTCGGACCGGGAAGAATGAGGAGTGATTTTTAGTTATTCTCAATGCGCAGCTTGTTGCCGTGTAAATTATCGAACAAACTAACGAAAGCACAAATCTACAGGTTTGCATCCTTCCACCGCAGGGATTGATACACCTATCCCAGCGGATGCAATGCGGTATGCAACATCGTATCATTTCGCAAATACTCGAATCATCCCGTTGTCCCGAAAGCAATATAATAGTCTAGCCACTATCCATACATGTACGTGATATTTCCATGCAGCGTCATCACGTGCGAAGTGAAATAATTTTTATGGTCAATCAGTACTGCTGAGCACGAATTGTGTAATCTGGTACGTCAATAATTGATATTTGATTAAAAAGTCCTGCCAAGGACGTAGCTACGTGTTATATTGGGTAAAATTTTGTCGAGCTTTAGATTCCGGCTTGAAAATATAATATAAATTTCAAAGAAATTTAATTAATGAATTACTATCCCAGGTATGCTATAAGGCAATCATATGCGCCGTGTCAAAGGAATAGAATTAATAATTACCTCTCGTTTGTCGAAATTCATAAAGCGTAATGATATCTTCCATAAATTCATGCTAATGCATATCTGCAGGCATGACGTTCAACAAGCCATTAAGAATGACCATTTTTATTGAAAATTTAATTTCAAAGAACTTAAAACCAGCTTGAATTATAGTTGATAAAAAATTGATGTGAAAAACTATTTTAAAGCACAGCGGCACTCAATGCCGTAATTATAATGAAGAAGTTTGCTCTGGTTTAATGGTCCGACGCGATGAAGTTTACCATTTACTTAAAAAGCTGTGGAAAGCAGGTCAGAGTGAAAACAACTTTCAGGCTTATGCCACTTAGACTAAATCAGCTACGATACCCTTTTTCACACTCAAGTCTCGTAAGTTTTTTCCTGCAGGTATAGATTCTGGCACATACTTTTCAAACAATTATTTACTTCCTTCATTTTATAGTCTGATAAATTTTCACGTACAATTATATGATCATCATGCAACTCTGCGTTTACCTAGTCCCCCCAAAAAAAGACAGGAAAGAAATCGTCATATCAGTACACAACACCTCTGAAACCTGATTCCGCACCAAAGCTATCATCACTTTTTTTTTTTATCGATCCATGAAAAAGTAGCCGGAGTGATATTCTCACTTGAATTTTTCACGAAAATAGAACCCCTTGGACTTTCCAGGGTATCCAGTTCCATAATCTGAATATTTTTCAATCAGTATCTATCTAGTTCGGCGGAATCTACCTGCGTCGTTAATTGTCAAATTACGGAAATAGTCAAAACGCTCGATTCAACGTGCGGATATTGAATTTGCCGACTATTTAAATTCGGATATTCGCAGCTACGAATTCTATTTCAAAATTCCCTCGGGCAGGTTTGCCTATGATAGTTAAATTCGACCAAAGATCACATCGAAGAATCAGCTACATTTCACCCTTCTTCGCGTTTCAATTTTCCTGCAAAATGCGGGCGGAAAAATTGGGTGAAATTTCAACTGGATCAAATAATTCCTTAGGATTTGAAGTACAGAATAATTGAGACGTGCTTTCGCGCCTAGTTGCGAAGCTCGCTGCATTTGGGTCGCAATACCGGCAAATTCATCAAATCAACTATAGCTTCGTCATCCACCGCTAGATTTTTATCGAATTTGGTGATAATCTCAGCCCGTCCATATGGGAAAAAAAAACTAATCCGGCCTTTATTATTTGTAGGGAAAAATGTGTGCTCCAGCCTTAAAAATCTGATTCGCTTATTATCTGCCCCTCTTGAAACTCGACAGACTGTTCTTGCCTGTGACACTTTTCCGTATGACTAACCGTTGATATATATCTAAAATGCTTTTTATACCAAAAAAACGTCTCGCATTTTGAAATTTTCGCAAGGCGTGCCCTTGGGAATCAAAGAATGATTAAACGCGATATATACTCTGAGAGCTAATCGCAAAGCTACGGGTGACAAGAGTTAGCGTAACCAATCTGTCAGTAGCACTGCTGAGGGTGAGTAGGCAATAACCCGCAGGTATTGTAATGTAGCGATGATGATTCCCGGCCACATTGTGTACAAAGTCTAATGATAACGAGGGGTAACAGATTGCCGGAATATCTTATTGTTTCGCGATGGTTTCGCTCGCGTAAAGACGTTGCAGAGAAGTGGTATATGATAAGATAGAAGCCACCCCTGTTTCTTTTCTTTTGACTTTAGAACGCAATCATCGTCCTCATCATTCACGCTAAACTAATTATTCACAATAAAGAGTTGGGCGTAAAGCTAACTCAAAGACAGAGGGTAGAGCTACACAGAAGAAGACAAAAAAATATATATATCTGCAATAGTCGACAGAGAGCTGTGATGCGTCTTGATCTTTTCCTCCTCGTCACTCGTGTGACAGAAAGGGGATCAGTCTGCCAAAAAAAAAAGAAAGGGTTCCTTGACAGAAAATATGTAAGTTGCCAGCACCATGACACATACATATGAATCCTCTTCCATGACGAACCCCTTGATCGACTTACGTAGATAAGCCATAAATAATTTAACTTCTTTTTTTTTTTCATATTCTAAAGGGCTGACGATTTCTTGAGGGTATCGAACTCTCCAATCGAGCATATTGTGACTGATAAAAAACTGTTCCCTTTTTTATTTTTGTAATAATTGATAAGCACGAAGAGAACCTCTAGGGGTTTAGAGTCACGCACCATTGCGCGCCATCGAGCGGCGAATGCCGGAAGCTTGCGGATTGGCGCAGTGAATCAATTCCCCCTAACTCGCCCCTTGGGAAACTGGAAAACTGGGAAACTGGGAAACTAAGAACTGCGAGTCGTACGACTGCCATTCACCCCACGACACTCTTACCGGCTGCCGCAGGGGCCTGTTTCTTTGTCTGAGGTTTTCTCTTTCGCGAGTCACTTTTATCACTTGTCTCTTCCATGGGAATAGAGCCTTTATTACATGACTTCACGATGTGGTGATCATGGATCGAAAGATTTAAAGATGTGCCAAGTTCCACGCTATTATTATTTTCATTTTTATTCAATGCAGAGTTCCCTGCTTTGTTTTTCTCGCCTGCCTAGTATAGTCTACATTTATATTTCACAAAATTATTACACTAGTCACTACGAAGTATAATGCTCTTCTATCTTTTTCAAAAGCATAAATTTTCCCCTAGCTCATATTAATTTATACATATACCAACGTATAGCGATATACCACAAAGCATAAAGATGCGCGCGGAAGGTGTCACCTCGTAAATTCGAGTCTCGTGAATTAATTAGTTTCAACAAGGCCAGATTCTCTGCTCAAAACGGCGAGGCATTTGTTCTTATGCAGAACTGAAATTGCATACAGCATCCCGCTTTACATAGTTAGACATTCAAGCATCTGCGCACAACTTCATCAAGCTTTTATCTTGAATTACAGAATTCTACAGGGGCTCGATTCCATAACTTTTATCACTGCTATCACTGGCGATAGATATCAGTGCTCCGTACTGCGATGAGTACTTAATTCAATTATAAAATAAATCATTATTAATCTACCGGTAATTATTTAATAAAATAAAACTAATTATAAGTAGGTACTCATCGCACGGAGAACTCTCATGATATCTATTGACAGTGATAGCAGTGATAAAAGTTATGGGATCGAGCCCCAGATGTATAACTACATAAGTATCAAGCTCGTTACATTCACTGCATAGATCAAACGTTAATTAACATGCGGTTCACGCAGTTCTGAATTTCCATAATTCGGTTCGTCGGTCAGCTTAAGCAAGATTCAAACTGATCAAGAGCCAGGAGTCCCTTGATATTCACATTGTGTTTCAGGTCACATCAGATATCATGTATGTGTGTGTGAGTGGCTATATATTCGACGAAGGTCTCTCCGGGAAAAAAGAGGCGATCACAAATTGGAGTTCATTGGGATAAAGGATTTTTGAAAATTTAATTCCAAGAATTTTAACCTTTGAGACCACTTGCCGTCATTCTTATTTCTTCGTCTAGTTCAACAAACCAGATAGGTGATATTGGTGGACTTTGATTGGGCTTATGCTTTTTTTTTCAATTGAAAGACTGTGTTTCTACTGGTATTCCTTCACTCTGAAGAATTCGAAAAAATTCGGTCTGTTTGAATACGTCTATACGTGGAATCACTCGCAAAAAACAGTAGATACGGATTTCTGCACAAATCAATGTGTCTGTGATTTTATCGAAGAAAAGTCCCACCATAAAAGCGGTTGGAAAATTTTTCAAAAATGGGTGACGCGCTTCTGCATTAAAATCTCATATTTTCGAAAGTATTGGTTATAAAGTGATGATCTGTTCATTCTGTTTTGAAAGTAACGTAAGTTCGAAGGAAAAGTTCTTCATTGATTATTCCTTCACTTTATCTTATTTGCTCTCCAAGATGCGATTTTGAAAATCAGGAGACGCGAATTTTGGAAGCTTGCGCCTCTGATAATTGCAACGTCGCCAGATTTTGAAAAACAAAATAATTTCCTCAAGCACTTATCTTCTTGCTTTGACTGCTGAGGTCGAAAGCAGCGGGGGTATACCCTCAAGGGTGTCACCTCGAAAGTCAGAAGGGTCGCGTTTTGAGGGTTCATAAATAGCTTCTAATTCCCACGTGTCGAGAGTTCGTAAGAAATTTTATTTCCCAAGACACTTCTCTCTCGGTATGACGCTAGTGCGCATCGGTGTCGACCCTTAAGAATTAAAAATTTATTCTGGAACCCACATGTACCGAGATTTTCTTTCGCATGCTCTTATCCCGCGCAGAAAACCAGCATTCTCAATATTAGTCGCTGGCTTGGAATCAATTTTTCGGTTCCAGGCCTCTAACGACTTCTCAAAATGGATATTCTCATCAAAGCCATTGCTGTTGGAAAAAAACTCAACATGCTAGAAAGTTCAAATCCACTTGAAAATTTTTTAAAAGCATTGAGGTCGATCTTGAAGATTTCTGCCATCGTCCATCTGAGTGACATGGGGCTTACCTACTCATCTTACTTACTTATTTCATCAACACTTTGAAAAAAATTCGGAAAAGTATTCCCGAGCTCATGAACGATCTCGTAGGTTTATGTTATGGCATATTTCAATGTGAAAGTTAACCATCTATTCCTCCTCCTTTTTTATGTATGAAATAGGTCTTATTTAATGATGCAGCTAGTCGGTCCATAATGATGTGACTTACTCCATGGAACCTTACTCTTGAATTAAAGTTTTAATGAGACTGCAGGTATTGTGTCAAAGTCATATTTTTAGTACAGCGACAACTTTTGCCTCTTTTCAATCGGTTTTTGTATTTAAGAATTTTCCCTCGAGTTAGAATGGTCGGAAGTTTACAACAGCGGAACGAGAATGTGCTCATATACGAGCATCGTGCATGACTTTTACTTAATTAACTATGTATCATGATTCAAAAGTTTGTCGAGGATTGTTGTCAAATGGGTATGCAACATTCCAAGAATTGTCGGATCAAAATACAAAAACTAAAACTTTTGCCTCTTGGAATTTCCAATTTCCGCGAGACATGGTATGAAAGACATATTCAAGAAACTCAAAACTAAGAAACTTTGCTTCCAAGTGAAGATGTCCCTCATGATAATTCGAATATTCAAAGATTTTCAGCGTCTTTTGAATACTGTTCAAGGAGATATATTCATGTTCAGCTTTTCATTTGTAGGCCAAAATACAAATATTTTGAAATTAGACGAATTGCTTCATATTCAAAGGCGATATAAATTCAATAAACAATTTCGCTCGATGGATAGGATGTCGGAAATTTACCTACTCAAATTTTATTCAAAATCCTTGAACAAAACTGATATTTTCCGAGGCTTCGCCAAGGAAATTTCTGATTAGATTTCAAAACGACTCGCAATTTAACGCAGCGCGTAACGAACTGATGTTTTAACTAACTTCAATGACATTATACGGTTATACAGAGCCCGTATAATTTTTAATGAATTACAGATGTTGAAGATACCCACACCGTGATCACGTCTCGTTTTGAACTCGAAAAAGCTAATTCCCATAAAGATTTCATATCCCACAGCAGTCACATCCAATAAAATTACTCCAACCTTTCAGCGCTGATTGTCGAAAAGAGAATCGTCAAACTTCTCTCGAAAACATGCTCCTTGACAATCGGCCATTCGGTTGTAAAGTCAGTCAATAATAATCCGGATCGATTTTCCGCGGATTGAAAGTTTTTCATGGCCATCTATCGACCCCATTGACAATTGGCACGGTCAGTAACTATCCGAAAACACAGCACAGGAATTTTGAAAGAGGTCAATCTCGGGTTAGGAATTTCCGGCTCATTGGACGATGTCTGGTTCTCTCCATATTGCTTTTTGGGAGTAAAATACGGGCGCGACGTGAAAGACAGATGGGTCTCGCACATTTATTGTCAAATAAAAGAAGCCAGAGGAAACAATAGAAGAATTTGGGATATTGTGAAAGTTCTTTAATCGGTTTGCTTTCTTTCACCCTTTTTCCAACCAAACTCGAATATGGGAAGATATACCCAGTGTTGAATTTTCGAAACGTAAATATCTTTCAGCAAATCTTCACTTCCGAATCTCTGAAACAAGTCATCGGTCCAATTCGCGATACAGAGTAGCACTAAAAATCTACGAACTGACCGCGTGGCCGACAGCAAAACGGATTTTGCATACAAAGCTAACGCTTCCTTCCGCCAGGAATACTAATTTTAAAATAATTCATTAATTTTGACATTTGTAACGCGTGGGTCACGTAGCAAGTGCTTATTAACAAATACCAAGCGTAATAAATGCGCCTAATAAATTTTTTGATCATTTTTTTTTTCTCGCGCTAATAAATTCACCAAATTTTCAACGCCCGCTAATATCGCACCGTTGTTGCTATTATTATATACCTAGTCCAGTCATGATTTCCGGAACAAATGTAGGCAGATATATTATCATAAGATATTTACATCGGCGCAGCATATCGTACTACCCTTTCCCTTTCCTTTTTCTTTCCCCTTGCATCTGAGATATAAATCAAACTCACGGCTGTACAGGTACATACATTATGCTTTTATCCGTGATCAGAATAATTCTATGATCTACCTTTGTTTCATTCGTTTTTTTTTTTTTTTTCGAGAAAATTTTCAAACCGTGTCACGTGCATCCGAGCTACGATTTCGGATTTCGCAACGTCTAGTCTACCTTTTTACTGGCATATACCTATAATATATGACGAACTAGTGAACGTGAATCTGTATGGTACCTACGAGTATAGAATCTCCCAGTATCGCATGAGAATTAATCGCGCGAATAATATAACGCGTTTCTAAACTCGAGGGAATCTATGAAAGGAACGATATAACGCATAGCGTAATTCCATGGAAATTGGCATTACTCGTAGAAGTTATCTCGAAACCGCCGATTCTACACTTCTATTACTCTCCAGGGTACGAAATTATGATCAAGGTTCAACCGACAACTGGTAATTTACGGATCAAGAAAGGACCGACTATCTATCGTCATTAAGATGCCTATGAACTTGAATACCCCATAGAAATATTATCTGCTTTTTTTATTAAAGAAAATCGTCTGATCAAGAGCGAATGAATTTCTCGAACTAATGTGGGGAAGATTCGTCTGTATTTACAATACTAATATCCTCTCTTCGATTTGGCTTTTCTCTGGCCACCCTTCTGGACAAATATGTATTATACGTTTACGTTTAGTATTTGGCGATGGTTTGTGTAAACAATAAATATCCAATCGAAGAATTCGTATCTTGGCGGGAAAGCGAGGGTGGCGACAACGTGGCTACGTCGACGATGCTCGACGTCGCGGCGGGCTGAGAGTCAGTTCATGGCCAGCCGCCCCTTTGCGCGGGCGGTCACGTGCGCCGTTGGGGGTTTATAATCGCGTCCATCAATCCAAGCTCTGCGGGCAGGTATAAAAGTTTGAATCCTGAAGTGTATGGAAATTTTTCTTTCTCTTTATTTCTGTAATAATTTTAGTCAGTGAGTGATCATTCTAATCAATCAACACCGAAGCCATGGGCTAAGCTCGATTTTCTGCATGGAAAATTTCACCCGATATTAAACAGGGAAATTGAAAGCTCAAAATACGTGATGCTGTGCTACGTAAGTCGAAATTTTTCTATAATATTAACGAATGAATGGTCAGCTTTTATGCGAAATATCTGACCAGGATTATGCGAAAAATCTCATATCCAGAGCAATGATTTTCACCAAGTCTATAGAGACTGTAATCGTACATTTGAAACAATGCGGAGAATTAACGTGGGAGATATTCGAAGTGGTGCTTTTTCCACACTAATCGACTACGTAATGGGAAACTCTGAGCTACAATACCTCACTGACCCGCAGACTCGTGCGAATGGGCTTATTAAAAATGACGACCCTTTGAAATATAGGTGACTTTTATGGCTAGGCTCAAAAGTCACGTTTGAGCCAGTGCCCTGCGCAGTCAATTGCCCGGATAAAAAGTCATGAAAAAATTCTTACAACCAAAACGTTTTTGCGAACTCATATGCTCAGTGTTCACGGTTTAGCAGTGAACTTAATTTTCGCACGAAAAAACTCCGAGATGTATCCGGATCCGCCCCGTGTGAAAGTACGGCATTAGGCCAAACCACGGGCATGAACTCCGCAAGTTCTAGTCAGTTGAAGTCTATCGTCCTAATGAGCTAAGAACACGGACAAAGTAACCCTGTCCTTTCATACGGAATGTCTCGTTTTTGCTGTCCCGAACTGGGGTTAAAAACGAGGACCTTTGTCTCTGCTTTGAACATCAGACGATGCGGACAGCC
This sequence comes from Tenthredo scrophulariae, assembly GCA_963978835.1. NCBI lineage: Eukaryota > Metazoa > Arthropoda > Insecta > Hymenoptera > Tenthredinidae > Tenthredo > Tenthredo scrophulariae. The sequence goes on along the minus strand of OZ022230.1, from coordinate 16,319,822 downwards.
TGCGTAGACGCAGAATTACTTCAGCTCTAATTAATTACTATCAAATTATTTTTCAAGCATGCTATATACATATATATATAGGCACGTATATCCACCCGGGTGGATTATGAAATTTCTGTACGATACGGTGCAGTGGACTACTAGAAGATGGAAAAGTGCATTCCTTGAGATTGCTCTGAAAACGGGGAGATAAAAATAAACTTGATGAACATTTTAAAAAGCCTGGGAAAACTCCGCTCGTTCACATCGCAACCATATCGTATCTTGAAGTATCCTTACCCAACCCTCGGCTTGCTCCTGTCGTCCGCACATCTAGAAGCTCCATTGCAGGTCAACTCAGCGAATCTCTTGGGTATTCTGCGATCGCTGCGATTCATCTGAAGAGATCGAAAAAACCGAGAAATATATCCGTTAAATTTTTCTCTCGATTAAAGCTTCATGAGATATAATCCACGAACTATTTACCTAATGATTTGACCAGTCACTTACCATCCTCAATTAAAGTTATGTATATGCCTACTCCAATTAAAATTTAATCAACTTACGTCATATATATGCGAGAAATATCCTATATGCGTTTCTATGCCTTAGTTGAATTCAGCGAAAGTCAAATCGTTGGTCTATTTGCACTCAAGATGATCTTATAGGAAAGCTCTGAAGCTAAAGCATGAGAGAGGCAGGATGAAACGCTGTTTACGTTTGCCCGTAAGCTGCCAAAGCTCGAGTGTGCGGGAAACTGCGAAAGTTTAATCAATGCGAATTAGTTGTCCGGTTAACGGACCAGGTTACAGTCTCTTCCGATCGAACTTTGGACCATTTGAGAAACTATAATTCCTAAAACAATTGTTTTAGATTAATGAGAAACAAACAAAGATATTGGTTTATATTATTAAGAGACACTGCCCCCGCCATATGTCCTGAACTTTTGTTCTTCCCATATGGAGTCTCAAAACTGCAGACCATAAAGATCTTATTGAGTAAGAGGAAAAGATTCCACTAATTGGAAAAGCCCAAGAAAAGTTTCCGGAAAACTTTACCGGCGTTCTACTGTACTACTTGGAAACTTGTTTTTCCGAAGATACTTTCTCCTTCATAGATTTATCTCAATTATCGTCGATCCCATGTTACGTCGATTCTTTCCCTGACCACCATACGTACCCCTTCGATTATAATCAATCTACCAGATATTTTATGGGGGTTAACATGGAGCGAAAGAGGCCGGGTTCCCACCGAGATCGTTTCCTTTACAAACAGATTCCATTGTTCAGCGTAAACATGTTAATAAAACTAGATTATCCCGGTATCGTATCGGCTCGATATCAACTTACCAATAATCCCTGTTCTCATTGCTTTATCATGGTATTATCTTGATTGAAATCTACGATCCTCGTTTCGCTACACACAAACGTCAGCTGGATCCTCGGCTTTGGCACACTCCGTTAATAACCCAATCAGTTAGCCCATAACATAATACATAATCGTTGGAAATACAATTAACGCCGTATGTAAGCTACCGAAATTTCGTGCTAAGTTAGGCCGCTCCCAAAGTTAGTTACGTGAAGACTATCGCTTCCACTTATACATAGCGCCGTTGTTATCAGTTGATATCGAACAGACGATTCAGTCGATTGACTGAAAATTTCTAATACCTACCCAAAAATCAAAGTCGATTTATACCTACCAACAGCTTGTCTTTAGTTTTTAAGGATTTTCATCTGATTTTGTTAATCACTCTGATAAACACGGTTTGGTTTCCCTTGTGACCGATAATAGTTACACTATAGTTTAACTTGAAAATTATTAGCCCGTAATGGTAATGGAATAACATATTTCTCTAAACTAGTGCGGGCAAAGTTCCTCGAAACGAATGAGCAGCCACCCGTAACGATTGTTAAAGTTAAACCTCCCGGCCATATAACTATATGATGTACCTTGTACACGTAGTTTATACACGTAATCGCGTATATACTTTGTATAAAGAGATAAGATATTCGGCCAGGGTGTTGGATAGCTTGAAAATTATGTATGCAGATGAGACGTGGGACGTCGGTATATACCGAGTCGAGTAACACTGGCATAGAGACACAGATACAAGTTTCGTTATAAAACGAAGTCCACGAAAGTTATCAGGGAGAATTGCTGCACTCCTAGACGACCTCGGTCGACTTAATCACCAGCAATTATTAAAACTCGCCGGGGTACTTGCCCACACAACACTCAAAGATAAAGAATGGTTAATCGTACGCGAGGGTGTAGGTATACCTTATCAATTTTTTTCAAATTTGGAGGAAATATCCTGAAGTTATGTAATTTCGGGTCAATCTTATATCGCTGTAAACAAGTAATACCCCGTGTTCAAGGATTCCAGAAGAACAAAAAAAAACAAAACAAATTGTTTGAAATCAAAAATTTTCATATCTAAAAATGAAATTTATCAAATATCATTCGTTTACTCCGAAAGGACATTAGTGTAGAATATTCTCTCAAAATTTGAAGTAGTTTCGATGAGCCTGTACCCCACAGCCATCACTTTCACTTCGGTGCCAGAATCCATAAATGAATCATATTTTTTCTCCGCAGAGAAGTTCTTCCGGTTTAAATTCCGATATACTTCTATCACGAATTCGTGAGTTCGAGGGTTTGGAGCTGACGATTTTATTTCTATCGTTAGTTTCTGTCCATAAAATAGAATTTTTGAATCTACATCGCACCTGAACGGATAGAGTATCAAACGCTTGAGGCAAAACTGTTCAAAGTAACACCTATACCTATTCGCACACCGGGGTTAAATTCAACGAAATACGATAAATTTACACTGGAGTATGTACCTCTGACCGTGGTTTATGTCGGTGAAAATGTGCGATAAATTTTTAGACTTCTTCTTTAAACTAAAGTGAAAGCGATCGATTTATCCCCCATTTGTTCACCTCAATTCAAGTATTAGGTTCCAGAAAATTAAATTGTTAATAAATAATTGCAGAATGTAATGTATCTTCTTAGTTTGAAAATCGAAAATTGGATAGTCAACTTTGAAAGTAACTCGATCTCTTTTTATTGTTCGCGATTGATGAATGACAATGTGATTAATTAAATTGTGTGTTTTTTTTTTTTGTTATCACTGAACCCAGAATATGTGCTTTTAGTACAGAATATGATCGAAACTTGGTTCTTTCAGCGAAGCGTGAAGCAATGTTTAATCAATTTTATGGTGACGGATTCGATGATGATTGCCAAAATTGCGTTCAACGATATATACCTATATTCTGGGAATTGTTTTTTTCATTCGAACATCAAACATAGGGGAAAAACAGGTCAGTTGTTTCATAAGGTAACATTTGCACACCGAAATTTGTAAAAAAAAAAAAAAAAATCGAAAACCTCAAACGTTTGTATTTTCGTATTTTCATTTTTTACCCAAAATACTATATCGTGGCCGATCAATATCACCGTTCATCTTTTCACGTGTTAATTCGTTAAAGACATGGTGGAAAATTATTTTCCTTTTTCTTATTAGGTATCGTATTTATATCGTCGAATATATTGAGCGAGAATTTATCGATGGACGATTAATTTTTGGAATAAATAAAGAACTACTATCGTGCCGTAAAATCGGGACACGTGGGTTTGAACCCGAATATCTTTTTGTGAAAAAATCTTAGAGTGTCACGCAATAGGGTTTCTGAAACTACGGAGTCTGCCACGTCGAGGTGTCACTCACATGATTGTTGTAAAAAACAATGAAGCAGGGATGTCCTTATATAAAGGTCGAAGAACGTAAGTTTGGCGTATTTGTATGCGTAGCTCGACTTCAACTCGTCGCCATTCCTTTCATAATATTAGTGAAAATTTGAAATAATTCACACATAATCTTTAGACTTTTCTGCGTACGTCGCCGGTTTGAAATTCGAAAAATGTTGAAAATTTGACGGCTACAAGCAATAATTGGTGGCGTGGTCATCTCGGACACTCGTACAGTAAACCGGACGTTTCAAGATTTGAAATTTCACAAATATAAATCGTTATGCACTTCAGTTGCGTAAAAATCAATAGCAATTACGATTACTTAGTAAATAGAGTTATTTTTTAGTAATTCATACGCGCGGCTCGACGTAATTTCCTTGTATAGGAGTGGGGCGCGCTTCGTGACCACTGCCCCTCTTTTCATACATTGTCGTGATCACTACCCCTCTTTCCATGCATTGTCATGGTCGCAAAGCGCGCCCCACTCCCACAAAGAAATTACGTCGAGCCACATGTGAAAATTGATGATAATAAATAACTTTAGTTATTTAGGTAATCGTAATTGCGATCGATTTTTATGCAACTGAAGTGCATAACGATTTATATTTGTGAAATTTCAAATCTTGAAACGTCCGGCTTACTGTACGAGTGTCCGAGATGACCACGCCACCAATTATTGCTTGTAGCCGTCATAATTTTCAACATTTTTCGAATTTCAAACCGGCGACGTACGCAGAAAAGTCCAAAGATTATGTGTGAATTATTTCAAATTTTCACTAATATTATGAAAGGAATGGCGACGAGTTGAAGTCGAGCTACGCATACAAATACGCCAAACTTACGTTCTTCGACCTTTATATAAGGATATCCCTGCTTCATTGTTTTTTACAACAATCATGTGAGTGACACCTCGACGTGGCAGACTCCGTAGTTTCAGAAACCCTATTGCGTGACACTCTAAGATTTTTTCACAAAAAGATATTCGGGTTCGAACCCACGTGTCCCGATTTTACGGCCCGATAGTAGTTCGTCTTTTTAAATCTTTGATTTTTAATTTATTACAATTTACTTTTACGTGCGAAAATCTTGTTCGTATATTTCTTACGAATTATTTAAACCGTCAAAATTGAGACTTCAAATTCGTCAGACACGTTCTCATCAAAGACTTGAGATATCCAGAGGTGCAGAGAGTAATTGCTTGATAAGACTCAACGGATAAGGAAAGAGTAATACTACCGTGCCAGTGACAATGAAACATGAGCGTCAAGGAGTTAAGTAGGTATATTCGTTTGCCCCTATTTTCAAGATAAGTCACAAGAAAAGGAAATACGCAGGAAACCTAAACGGCAAAGCTGAAACTTATTTACGAAACCTTTTAACCGAGTTTGCACTAAATTACTCGTGTTTTTTTACCTCCTTTTTTCCCTCTCAAATTCGCGTTTACTAGAAATGACGAAGAGCTCTTGCTGTAAAAAGTAAAAAATTTAATGATTAGCCAACCGGAAGTATTGCCTGATTATAAGCCAACTCCAGCAGCGCTTTAATAGGCGACTGAAAAATCAATTCAATAGTCAACGTATATGTAAAAGTCAGCTCGTATTAGTCCCCCTAGCTGCATTTCGTGTACATCGTGTAACGAAGAAAAGTCGACCCCTGACTCAATTTTGTTGAGAATCATTTCTCATGATTTTTTATAAATTGTTTGAGATCAATGTTCCTGGTTCTGGAATAAATTTTTAAACTCTCAGAGCATGAATGGATACGAATTGTACATCAAATGTATGTCACTGATCAATTTTCCGTCTAGTGAGCTTCTGCAGGCTCTTGATTCATTGAGGTGAATCTTGTCGCATATCTGCACAATGCGTTTTATGTAAGTTAGAAATCTCTTCAAGATAATTGACGAAGAGTTTACATCTGACAGCGTGGAAATTAGTGGTTCACGAACAGCCAGGAAAACTATAATATGAGCTGTATCCTCATTTACGGCAACGGATAATATTGCTGAATTTCATCGTACGCCTTCAAAGACAAATAAGGATAGCATTGAAATGAGGGAATTAGTATGGAAACTCGTAGAAAATGAAACTTTATAAATTAAATAACCCTAAATAAAAGCTTTTCCGATCTACTTGTGACCATTATAGTCGTTTAACAATCCGTCTCTCGATGAGCTTTCCCGCCTTTGATAATGCCGTGCATTTGACGATTACAAAAATGTAGAATAGCCATTTTCCAGCCCGTTATTTTGACTTTTTAAGAACACTCGCGAGTTTGAAATTTTTGATACGAGTTCAAAAACGGCGTTGCAAATAAAGCAGGAACTCGAAACTCGCGAGAACAATAATTTTATATAATTTAATACGATTTCCGTTGGCTTTAAAATCATTCTGATATTTTTTTTTTCCTTGTTTCATTCATGTAACATAATTTTTAATAAGTTCTGTAGATTCGGAGCTCTTCGGTTAACTTTTGGAACGATTACAGGCTCCTGAAACTTTTTGTCGATTGTCGAGTGTTCAGTATCATCGGAAGCTTGAAAGGCAATCAGATAAACTTGAGCTAACATAATGATCATGATCCGAATAGCAAGTCTTTAAAGCCAGCTTATTACTTTCTTTGGATCCAGTTTGTATTATTATTATATAAATTCGTGTATTCCATTGCCATGATCCCCTCGTTACATAAAGCAATTTCACTTCTCTAATGGTTACAACCTTTCACGTACCCATACCTTCCGATTTTCGCCGGATTAAATCGATCGTCACTGAAGGCTGTATCCCAAACGAAGGTATAATACAAAAAGTAGTAAACCCCGATAACCCATTTTCCCATTATCTTAAAAAAGTCACACGACGATAATGACCGTGGTTACTGGTAACGGCGATAAAAATCCCTGTCAGATATGAAAATAAATAAAATCTCGAGTAATTGGTACTTACCATGGGTGTCAATTAAGGAGGATATAATATTCAATAAAATATTACACGATGCAACTTCTTCATTTGCGTTTAATTTTCACGTAATTGGCAATAAATTTTCATTTTAATACGCCTACAGGTGATCAATGCATTTTTTTTTTTTTTTATTTCAATTTTTTTTTTCTGAAGCAATTAAAAAAAATCAACGGACTCGACGCGATTGCTTTTTCAAAAGGCAAAAATATGGAAGATAAAATTCTGTCCATTGCATTATATGGGATTTTAAATTCTCGCAATAAAAGTTAAGGAGCTTTTCCTGCTAGTAGATTATCTCCTTAGGAATACCATTGTCTGTGATCCTGAAAGAGCAGATGGTTGGTCTCACGTAACCTAGACAATACTTGTTACAAACACCTGTTACTTGTCTCCCAAGGGAGGTGAGATGATTTGTTGATGCTAGTTCTTGGGACTATAGAGTGACTAGAATTCTTCAAAAGCAGCTTCAATCTGGAGAAACAAAAATACGACACACACCGTATTGTACGTAGTATACATATAGTTGAGATTTTCGTATACTTTGAGAGAACCCTCGTTCATTTTCGTCAAAGTAATGTCGGTAAATCTAGAACGTTTATAAACTCAAAAAGCAAAATTCGCCCGTCAATTATCTCAGTTTTCATGTTTTACTTTTTGGTCTCGTAAAATCACAAAAGCCTTTACAAGCACGAAGTTCTCTCTCGACGTGGATTATTTCAGTTAATTAGAAAATTTTACGCCAACAATATAATCGTCAGGGTTAAACGAGCCCATAAGTCGTGAAATGCTCGTAGTTTTTGAAAGCTTACTGAAATCGCGGGGCTTTGTACCTCCCTCACTCAGTTTATATCATTTCTTCATACACCTTGAAATTTGCATTTATTTCACAAACAACAGATCGGAGTTCATGCAGAGTAAGTACAAAGTCTAAGGAGCAGAGGGATGGGGAGTGAAACGATGGCGAGAAGAATAATGCTCGAATTGTTTCTCATCTAGTTCTAATAAATTAGTTCAACTGAAAACTGTCCATCGCATACGATGTACCGGTATTTGGTCTGAGCCTACAATGAGTTATTTTTTCAGATAGGAAAAAAGTAATTTCGTCATGTCTATTTGATCGGCGTATTTTCCAAACTCTAATAAATTTCATTTCGTCTAAAAAATCCTTACTCTCGGTTTATTCTCCATGGCTGTTCTGATCCAATGAAGAAATCCCCCCAATTGCCTGGGCAAGGTTGACTAAGGAAGCTAATCCATTTGTTAAGGAGCGAGCATGGCCTCGTTCTCTCTGTATATTTTACCCTCTTCATTATTTTCCGCTTTTATTTTCTTTTCTTGTTAACTTATTCAACTACCCCTTGAGTTTATCGTTTCATCTGTAATTAAGCCAAGAGCTTGTCTTGAGCCGGTGGTTACTCTACAGAAGTTGCAGCCTGCACCTGCCTCGAAATGTTGGAAAAATATAAAATGAAGAAAAATACAAAAAGTATGGTGACAGATGATACTTAAAAAAAAATCTTTTCGCGCGTGGAGTTTGTGCTTTCGCGATAGCCCCGTCCGTCACTTGTCATCCGGAAGAGAGATATCTCCCTTGGGAAAGAAACTTTGCAGCGGATCGTCCATCTCTCTGCAGTTCATATTTTTGTGAAATTAAACACCCGCTAGCTATAGAGCGGAGAAGTTATGAAACGAACAGCCTGAAACATGGGATAAATTTGAAACCTTTTGTCGTAAGCTTCAGATCTCGGTCGGACCAACGTCAACTTCGAGCCCGGAGTAAAACCAAATTGGTAATTAAAAAATTTTTGTAAATAGCTGATGACATGTGCCAAAGTATCATTGAACCAATTTAATACCTGGAAATTCGTAAGGGTCATCCAATTATTGTATTCTCTCGTTTTTTCCGTAATGAGGTGAAACGAGAATGAAGTGTGAAATGAGACAAGGGCCCGAGTCTGTTTCTTTGGGGCGAAACATGGAATCTATTCTCGTTCCAAGATTCGGGTTTTTTTTTTTTTTTTGAATTATTTCATTTTTTCACTCTCTTTGAGCTCTCGGCAAAAAAGGCATAATGGAATATTCGGGGCGGGTCGCGATAAGGGTTTTATCGATCGTTACGTAATACCTAGATAATACGTTACACCGACGGACAAACGTGGCCCAAAGCCTTCGGAAGTACATGCAATCGACTGAAATCGAAAAGTAACATTTTCCAATTGCACTTCCAACATTCTATTGAAATATTCTCGTTCAAACAGAAATCGAATTCATTGCTTAACTCAATTGACACAATTTTCTAGAAAAATTTAGCAGTCTAGCCTTCGCACAAGTCGCAGCAAAAATTTCAACCATTCAAAGTGTATATTAAAGGAGAAACAACCTTGGGCCCATTCTATTGCTCTTCGAACTCATGGCTATTCGTCTCTATGCATTCATGCAGGGCTTACCGGTGTTGGTAAATTAAGGATAATTATATGAGCTATGAGGGCATTGATGTAAATGTAAATTACCATCGACTGGGTGTAAAAGGTGACGAGGTTGGCGTAGTTTCAAATAGGTAAATCTGCTCAAAGGTCTAGAACTCTCGAACATCGCGAACGTCCCAAACGCGCATTACTCATCCAGCTGTGAGCCTCTCAGCGGCTGGTGCATTTGCGAGGCGCCATGCCACTCTGGGCTGATATCCTTCAGGACTTTTCGTTGGCATTTCGCCAAGAAATTATCTGGTATCTTCTGGGGAACCCATTTGCTCGACGGCCTCTCGACCTACCATTACCACCCTTGTATTTCTCATTATCGGACCGGATTCACGTATAGCATCTTTTCGTTCCCGATTGCACTTCAAGTGACGGGAGTCTGCCATGTATAGATTGTTGAGACAACAAATGTCTTTCACTTCTAGGACCAGACCGGTAGGAATTCAATTAGATTCGTAAAATCGTTACTGTTTTCCGTCGCTGTGACATTGATAGGATTAAGTGAACCAGTTTTATTCAATCAGTGACGAAGCAAGATCAACCCTGCAGAGGGTGAGAAAGAGAGTAATTAGTTTTGGACAATGGGACTTTCACTCGTTAGGATTTTTATCGAAATGGCATTAATCTTCAAACTTGAATACATGCCCTCTTACATTACTCATTGCCAGCTCACTATGCAACGGTGTCTCGCATTCAGCACACACACACTTCTCTGCGCCATTTGACGAAGACAAACTATGTGTATTTAAATAGCTTCAGATAAGAACCGGTGATCATTGAAACTTTTGAATGATAAAATCCATTCTGATAAAACCTACGGTCTTACCTCCGGCTCAATTTTATCCCAATAGTCTGCTGCCTCACATTCATCACTGCCGCGCATAACAATACGAATGCATCGCGAGCTGCCTATGCTAATCCCATGATCTAGGAATAAGTGCATCGAAAGATTCGTTGCCTCAATATAGTTGAATAATCTTTAAACGATATTCCTGACATTTTAATCAGAAAAAATCTATATCGATTCTGAGGAATAATTTTTTTTTTTTCCTTATCGTTCAGAATTCAGGGAATGTTTTAGTCGATATTATAGGCAATAATTCAACTAAACGGGACAGTTATAATAGAATGAGGTTTGCTTTTATGAAACCCTGTTCAACCGTAAAAAAATTAATTAATCAAAACTAGTTGCTAGCATGTATATACGTTTATATGTAGGGATGAACAATGGTACGTGGACTCATGTAGATACATGAACCTTTGAGAGAGTTTTTTCCTGTTGTGCTACCAGTATGGGAATATGTATCACTCTCTCACCAAAAAGGCAGAGAAAAAAACAGTGTTTCGCATTCGAAAGGATTAACTGAGGTAGTCGAGAAGATTTGTTGGTGTGAGGCTGCAAGTAAATATGAATAATGAATTCATCAAAAAGTCCCACTTGTTCCTGTACTCCCATATAAATACACGATGGGGGTCACACGTTATCGTTATCGCCTCTGCCCAGGGAGTTGTACAGAATCTCATGTCTCGGACAGTCGAGTTATTACAATTACTCTGAAAAAATGTATCTGCTTGATTATAGAGCTGATTCGTTTCATTGTAAAACCCTGCTTTGCACAATTTTTTTGAAATTGAAGCGAACGCAGGTATACTTGTACAGTGTACACTTTCAACTACATTGTGAGATTAAAATTCGTTGGAAAATTCAATTCTATATCGTATACAAATAACTGTTTTACATATAACCGTGCGATTATTCTAACAAGAAGTTTATTATTCCTGAATTGATCGCCTGGTTGTTAGCACGTTTGATCTTTCCATGTTCTTGCTGCATTTCAGACACCGATATCCATCCTCAAAGCAAAGCAAAGCAAAGGGATGAGAAAATGTTCTATTCAATTGATAGTGGGATAGAAAGAGTTAATTAACATTTATTTCAAACTCTAGATTCTTTTGAACACCGTTATCCAACTCGTCTTCGAATATGAAGATTTTCAGGTTTATGATTTTCCCAGTTTATTAACCCACGAAAGTCTTTTTATGACGGATCATAATATGAATGCCTCGTTTACTACAATTTCGTTTTATTTTATGTTTCAGGCGCTGCTTCAAGCGCATGACGTGGCAGGACACGATGTCTACGGTGAGGAAGCAACCAGAGTAACACCTCCACCTCTTCTTCCTTACCTAAACGGGGGCGATGAACTTGAGGGGCAAAACGGTGACTTAGACCTTGAAAATGTCACTCGAGTCCGTTTGGTACAGTTCCAGAAGAACACCGATGAACCAATGGTGAGTTATGCTTCTGAATAATAATGCATTTTTGCAAATTGTTCATTCGGCACATTGGTCAATCGTTCATCCTGTCCCACTAATTCGTTTCCTAGTGCGAAATAGATGTAACTGATATGCAATGCAGAATACGTTTAGCAGGATACAAGCCTATGATCATCATGTGTGGGAAATACAATTTTCGAATGCAATGAGATTCCACTTGATACGCAGTCTCAAAGGCCCGTAACAAATTCAGCAAACTTCGTTTCGCTTCCAGGGTATCACGCTGAAGATGAACGAGGATGGTAAGTGCGTTGTCGCACGCATTATGCACGGTGGAATGATCCATAGACAAGCAACACTTCACGTCGGAGATGAGATCCGAGAAATCAACGGAGTTCCAGTCGCCAATCAATCGGTCAATGCGTTACAAAAAATTCTTGTAAGTACACCACCTAACTGTCCCAGTATACTAGCTTAGCAAATAATCAGAAGAATCAAGGAATTTTCATATCAAGACTTCTTCTCTATGGAGAAGACTTCCTTCACACGTTTTCTCTTCATTCGGTACGTGTTGAAAACTTTTCTTGATTGGCCATTTGATTTCGATACTTTGAGTTCCCTTTTCAAGATCAGATTTCTTAATATTGATTGACGTTTCTTTATGTTCTCGAATACAAACTTTGCCGATTACCGCTTTCAATTACGGAGGCCCTCACCGTCCGAACCCGTTCTCAATTAGTGACTTGCGGGTAGATTAGAAGAAAATAGGGACTTTTTGTACAGCTTGCATAATGGCATTTCGGGTGAAATTGTATTGTTCGTAAACAAGAAACGCCAACTAATCCAACCTATACTAGAACTCGCAAAAACTCGTATCAAATCTCGCCAGTCAGCAGTTCTCATACTTATCTATGTCTTTGGAACAAGATATTCTGATAGAGGGAACTTATGCCTTAAACAGAAAGTCTCACAAAAACTTGATGCCAAATTTCAAGTCCTGAAGAGCGTCGCGGTCATTGTTAAACATTTAGATCACTAAAAATGAAGTTAAAGTTCGAGTGCCATCGATTTTGAATTTGGTACTTTATTGCTTTTGACATTGAGCTGTTCACCCTGATTGAATTTTACGAGCACATGAAGTCGGAAATAAAAAAAAGGAGAGTACATTGACGATAGCTCGAGGTCTTGCATGAAACATAAACTGAACAATACGTTTTTTTAAAATCTGTTATCGCAAGCCCTATCGCATTACGACTCACCCTTCAGCATAATATTTGTTGACTTTCTACCGATTTGAAATCCGGCTACGATATAGTAATTCCTCTAGAAACCTGCGCTATAGAAGTTCAATTTACTCGTGCTAGACACACATCCTCCTTCAGTCAAACCCGCCAAACCTTTTTGTCAATAAAGGGCATGGATGGGGTAGCCTACTATCCATAATCTGTGCAGTCTGTATGCGCATGGATGCACGTACGCGCACTCTTAAACTCTCGAACAACTCCCGCGCACGTGCATCCAATATCCACGATCTACATACCTATAAGTCTATACGGTTCTGCAAACCGTTCGTGTTTGTATTAAATTTTCCGCTTCATCTCCAGCGGAAGTTTGCATCTATCGCCATGCACCAGCTGACGAGAGAGAACTGACGTTTCTCTATCCATGGGGCAAAAGATTTGACTAAACTAATTTGGACAATATTAATGTTGGAGTCTGAAATCCAGTTTATTCAGTGAAAATTTGCACAGTCATCCAAAGATTGGTCATCTGGTTTGAATGAGCCAAGTTTTTACGTATTGAATGACTACTCCATCAATTTTATTCTTAGAGAGATGAACCTTTTTCACATCTTCAATCAACATACAAACCTTTTCATATTGAGAGCTTATAAAGTTCAGCTTCCATCAGAAACTTCTCCTTCAGGCCCAGTAATTTTGCTTGCAGATTATCTGCTAGTACTCGATGAACTCGCTACTAAAACAGCCCCTTCTTCTATGCGGTATTATTTTCCATTAAACTAGCCCACACCAATTTGTCAGTCGTATAAATATAATGAAGAATTTTTTTCTGAGGAAATATTATCAGGTTTCGTTTCTTTCCATCATTTCACTTATCCTCAGGCTGAACCCGATGGTTCATCGCTAACTGTCTTGTAAATATTGTCGTGGTGAGTAAGCTGTGGTATGACAGGCCTTCAAACTTGTGAAACCATCTGCATACACATTCTGTGAATATGATACCAGACGGAATTTTATCTACCATTCTGTGTTCATTGTTCATTGTCATGAGCTTTCGACGTCTGCATACCTGATTCGCATATTAAATTCAATCAGGATTTTTTACAGTCCAATGATGCAGCTTGTTCCTTCAATTCGCTCGTCCGTGATTTATAAATGTAGGTTTATCAGTGAGGATGGAGTCGTAAAAGAGGATTAATTCTCTGCAGAGCTTTTGATGAGGAGACTAATTCGAGGTAAAAGGGGAAACTTTTTGACCTCACTTGTTCGACTGATACTCTGAACAGCTGCTGGAACAGAACTTCCAGTTTTTCTCATCCACATTATGTTCTCTTGGTGCTTTCCTTGTTCTGGACTTCAGATTATCTCGATGGTTTCGATATTGCGACATAAATTTATCGCGAGAAGGGTGGTTCTAGGCGGGTTATACCTTGCTCCATGCTTTCGTAACAGCTATTTGACTATCATTAGGTATTTAATTACTGGTTCTTTCACATTTCTGAAGCTAATATCCTACCCTTATCGAATGAAGTAGGAGTCCTGATGCAATTAAGATCACACTGGTATTCGGAAGAGTGTTTCGCCGTATCATTCTCTGATCTTAGTGGTGTGTCATCTATAGTATTCTTAGCAGAAAATCACTCTGGTATTGGTGCACGATTCTTCACATTTTTATAATTATCCATTCTGAAATTAGATACTTACAGCGTATTTAAAGAAATTATTAGTATGAGAAAAATCTAGGCATATTAAGATTGCGGAAATTGGTGAGAGAAAGAGAGACGTATCTACGTTTTTTTTTTTTTTATGTATGTACGAAAGAAGGTTGCATAAAAATGATTTTCTGTTTCAGCGAGAGGCGAGAGGATCGGTGACTTTCAAGATAGTGCCATCGTACAGGAGTGCGCCACCCCCCTGCGAGGTACAAGTAAGCCCCAGCCCCAGAGGCACCAATTCCCAAACCGCACCTCCCGCATCTCACTCGGCACCCTTGACCACCACCACCACTATCACTACAGCCGTAAAAACTGTATCCACAAATACTCCAAAATCACCGATGACCCCAGCGTGCTCGGGTAGCGGTGCTCCCAAAACCCCTAAGGCCTCAAAAACCCAAAAGACAAAAGTCGGTCCCAGCTCATCCACGGAAACTACTCCTAGACGTCGTCTCAATCCGTTGTCGGCTCTGAGAGCAGCTCGAAAATCATAGGCCGAGTAATGGAATGACTAGTATCTCAATAGAGGGTAGTTTCTGCGCTGTAATTAGGGTAGTTTTGAACTATAACGATTAGTTCATGAAAATATATCCGTAAATTTAGATATAGCCAGGTAGGATGTATATTCTTGCTTAAAGAGCTTTTTGCCAAAGACCACGTATCTTGGAATACGTTCCTCGCGGATTGGCCCTGCTTAACTTATACTCCGGTTTACTCGAGCTTACCTCAACTTAGATTAGTACAACTTTCACCTTTGCCGTTTTGAGCTCTGCAGTGCTATTAATCAAGCTCCTTCAATCTATAAATTCTAAAGGGTAAAACGATCGCGGTGACTCAGCGATGAGAGTCTTAATAATTGTCGGAAGTCAAGATTTCCCGATTACTGATTAGTTTCATGACGAAATCTCATTACGGATTTATCTAATCTACACGAACTAACGCATCTTTCGGCTCGTCCGTGAATCCGCCATAGAATCCGCAGTTCTAACGGATTAATTATATATAATAGCAGGTGAATGATGTCCGTTTTGAAGTAGATTTATTTTAAACCCTATTAGTTCAAAGTTTCTGCAATTATAATTCCACAAGAGTTGAGTAGCTTTTCCGTTTCACGTGTCTATGCATACATGGGTAAAAGGATATTCAGATTTACTTCAGCTGTAGTTTATTATCTCGGATTATGCGCAGCTTTCAAAGCGTCGACCTCATTAAAGTTTTCGGATAATGGGATGTTATGCGATTGATGAGGGCAGTGAAAAAAAATGAAAGAAAAAAAATGAAAAATTTACACCGGTGAAGAAACGTTATTAAAACACAGGAGTTGCATATTAAAAAAGATGAAAGTATATTCGAAGAAAAAGTCTACTTGAATCTTATCGATTCCTTTCGGTTGATGTACTACGGTGCCAACTTCCCTTGCTGCGATGGTGAGTTACCACGAAATAAAGATGGCTGCTGCTAATTTCTACTGTGAAATATTTATGAAGAGAACTAACGAATTTAATTAAGTCCCCATAGAAGACACCCTGGGATTTAGGGTCGACGGGGAGGGTAGGGACCTGACTTTTGTTTACCAAAGCTCTCGGAACTCACCATTCCATCCACTTATGTTTCGTCTTTCCTCGAGTGGTGTATATATATATATATATATATGTATATGTAGAGTACATATATATATATATATATATATATATATACGTATGTCTATACGTAAAAGCCACCATTTTATACATAAGCCTTGCGAACCCTCTTCTCAATCCTGTCCAAAATAAGCTTCACCTATCGTTTCTACCGTTTCTTTATCATTTGCGTTATGTTTCTTTTTATTTTTCTTCTTCTTCTTCTTATTTTTATTCTATTCAAATACCCGTATACATGAATGATTAAAACCGTATACGAGATTCGAAGTATCTTCAATGGTTGCCCATTGCAATTTTATACAACACTATACCTATACAGAACAGATCAGCATCTTGCTTCAGTTAATAAAGCATGGCATAACACTTTATTAGGAATTACATTGATACGCACGTACTTACCATCCCTTGATTCTCTGTATGCGTTTTACTTTGGGGGTTCGATTATTACTCGATATTTATGTACATATTATATACCTGTACACATATGCGTGGTATATATTTATTACATAAATATCACAGTTTCAATAATATCGTTTATACCTCGAGGGTAAGGGGCTTGAAATAGAAGGATGTGTGCCGCGTGGCTGTGAATGGGGTCTAACAAGTATTTCGTTGAAATTATCGATACCAAAATTCAACAGATTCAAACACTGACTATTTCGAAATGATAAAATCGAGAAATTGCTACCGCTCAAATCGTCGTTCTGATTTTAAGACAAAGTCATGAATAATTATCGATTGTTACACCCCAATTAGATTGATTGCTCTTACGTCTATTTCCGAGTCCGCTTTTCTCTCTCAATATATCCGAGGTGCCTATAGTTATTAAAAATAAAACTTAAATGAAAAACTATATAAATAAATGAATAAATTTACTTTATTCTATGTTTATTCTATTCTACATATTTACGCAAGGGATTGCCGCAATTATAACAACGCTTGTCGTTAATTAACACGCGCAGTACGTTGTACGTCGTAATATCACACTGCCTTGTTGAAGACGGGTCATTTCGATCAGTTCAATATCTTTTTTCAACCCAATTTATCCAGGATTCAAAAACCAGAATATGTATTTGGTTCTAAGAAAATCCAATGTAGTTCCCACATATGTGCATTGATTGATTAACACTAGAACGACGGTGGCGACAATAAATTTTTCACCGTTTTGCAAATATTCGAGTTTTACACCAATCGATTATCTCCATTCGTCGACATTCTGCTTTATTTATCAATTATCTTCAATGAAACCTGCGCGAATGATGGTCAACGTTTTTTTTTTTTTTTTTTTTTTAATACTCTAAAGCCAATTATTTCACACGAATTTAGCAATAAAATGAAAATTTTTATGCTAAAATATCGAATTGAATCTCCGTCGTTCTAGGGTTGAAATAAAATTCGGCTATAAAATTTCTTTGATTGTTAGTGTATTTTTTTTTTATTTTATTTTTTTTTATTATTCTTCTCCTTTCCAATAATAATTTCTTGTTAAATATATATGCGTTGTTCAATATATTATCAGTCAGAAAAAATTTTAGGCAAATGCGGCGGGCCTAGTTTTGTGATTTAATAGCTTGTAGTGAAACTTAGATACGGTATATATTGTAGATCTATAATGAATTTGACAATTAAATAATTAAAATATATCTGCAGATATAGTATAGGATATATGTATTAAAAATTCTGTGCAGCAGTATATGATACGATGTTCGTTAGCTTGTTTAGAAAATTGCGAAATTTTCATCGATTGTTTTTATATGTGCGAAATTATTTTCAATGTAAACATTGAATGATTATTAAAAATTCAAATCTACTAGTATCATATTTGGTAAAACTTAATTTATCGAAACTTTAACTGTGTTACTAAAATTGTTAAATAAATGCAATAATGAAAATCTATGTTACCTGCATCAGTGAAAAATAGTGATATTTATTATTGTTACTAGTCAATTACTGTACAATTTTCATAATGTCAAAGTACGTTCAGAAATATATATCGCTCTTTCAATGCTTTATTTTGCTGAAGTTTTAGTACAACTTAAAAAAGATAACCCCCTTAATTTTCCAAACTTCATTCATACCATTGAAGATAGAATTTATTTTAACTCTGCCTCGCGGTTTCGGTTTCATACGTCTCTTATACCTTGTTTCCTATTTTTCTAAATCGCAACGTGTGTAGCATAGACCATGATCGTGTTACATGGTAACCAGGGTATTCCTTATTTAAGGTATTCTCGTAATTTCCGGCGGACAAGGCGGAAAAAGTTTGCAAGTAAATAAAACAAAAAAAAAAGTACTCGAAACTTGGAGCCTGTAGGTCAACTCAGAATACAGCCTTCAAGGCAGTAAAATTTGGCATACGTCTTCCCTGTAGTAATTTATTTATTTTACAAAACTTTGCCCAATTTTTTATCAATGCCACATTTCAGATTGTTCAAAGCACTATTAAGGCAGGGAAAAAAAAGTAATGCAGTCGGACCGAATTCCCATTTAAATTAAATGGGACGATTGAGCCTTGGAGGCTGCAATTTGAGTTGACCTACAGGCTCCAAGTTTTGCGTACTTAATTTTTAATTTTTTAATTTTACGTAATCTTTTTCCGCCTTGTCCGCAGAAAATTTTCAAAAACACCCTAAACAAGGACCTGCACCCTAACGGTTACACAATTAAGTTTAACTGTGCCGGTAACTTATCTACTGGTAGAAATAGTGAGAATAATAAAAACAATATATCTCTTAATTGAATCACGGACATCGTTCCTAATCGTGGAATTTTATAACGGTAATACCATTCGCAATCTTTATGGTATCATGATTTTTCTTCCTAAAAAACAAAGAAATGAACCCATTTCTATCTCTGTTTGGACATTTTAGTGATAATTCGCGAGTGTGTATAAGAATACACGTGGGAATAATGGTGGATAGTCTATGAGACTGAATTTGTTCTAAAACAAGATGAAAAATGGTGCTTCTTCAAGCCCCAATGCTGGTCTGAGATGTAGGTGTGATTGAAAAATGATCGACGAGTTCCTCACCACCGAATCATCGCGTCGACTTCGAGGCTCTCTGATCTACGGCAATTCAGTGCAAATTATACGGAGTTGCATAATGAAGCATGAACCGAAGACGCATATGACATGTTCTTCTCTGTTCATGTTTTAGAGCTTAGAATACATGTAGCGGGTGATATTTTATCATACATGTATATAGATTGTGTTTTATCTGTCACTTGCATTTTGCGGCCACCAGTATTACGTGCACGCTCCATTACACCCATCATCCCCGTCACTTGAAGCTTTACATACATATATACGAGATAAGGACGCTTTATAGGGGCGCAGCGATATCAAGTTCTCAACCATGACTGAGTTGTCGAAAAATCCCGTAAAGATAATCAATTGATGAGTGATGAAAATCTTAGAACAGGATCTTTAATTTTCTGATTCTAAGACGAAGCTTAGAAGACTTCGAATCCTGCCTAAGTCAGTTGGCCCAACGATCTGTGATAAGAAATAGGAATGTCGCAAAGTCACGTTAACTTTTTAACATTTGAGAACAAGTTATAATGAGTTTCAGGTGTTATTATAGAAAAGATAACATCGAATGCTTCCAACAACTTCCCATAAATTGCATCCCAACCTCGACCATCCTTCATTACACGTATTGTTGCAGTATGCGTGGATTATTTAGGTAATATCTTTATGTTTACTGTTACATAATCATTAAATCATCGTAGCACCTTCCCATATCTACACAATAATTACCTAGTTAAGCATTGCACTCGAGTTTGTTAAGTTTTTTTTTTTCTCTTTTTTTCTTCGTTTCTCTCTCTCTCTCTCTCTCTCTCTCTCTCTCTCTCTCTCTCTCTCTCTCTCTCTCTCTCTCTCTCTCTCTCTTTCTCTCTCTCTTTCTTTTTCTCAAGCTTCGAAAATTATCCTCGTCGCAGTTTATTATCGATTAATTATCAAGTATCTAATAAAAGGCATCGGGAATACTCTGGACTTTCATTAACCACAGCAGCCAGTCCACCAGACCAGTTTTGTGTGTTGATAGTACATATACCCGTTATCACATCACTTTATATAGACAAAAAAAAAAAAAAAACCGTCATATTATTTTCACCCAAGTCTTTTTGTACCTTCCGTACCGTAATCCGTAGATTGTATCATTTTAGTGCACTTGTGCCGTACTATCATCACCATAACATACACTCGTATCGATAGAAAAAAAAAAACAAAAAATGATATTTATTAAACAATATTTTCTACCATCTTTCGATACAGAATTATTTATTTTTCGCGTCAATTGTCAGTATATAAGTCATGTCTGACTGTTTATTCAGATAAAACTTAGCATTAACATCATTTAAGGCAAAAATCACGGAGGCAGTAGTCTGTAGCTCTATAGCGAATTGTAAAACGTCGAAAATATCAGAAATTATAAGTACATAGTTTGGTTTTTAGAAAAAGAAGAAACACAAGAAAAAAAAAAAAAATCATTCTTTCAAATTCTTAAACAGTGAATCGAAGTAATATTCTCATCTCTAACGAATCCTATAATTATCATAAATTACGAAAAAATTTTCATGGTTGGTGTTTGGTGTAAAAATTTTATAGAAGATTATAGTTACAGGGATGAGATTAGGAATGATGACAACTATTGTCAAATCGCTAGCACATCGTCGTAACACTAACACTCCTTGTGTCATTATTGCATATTGATTAGCGATTTACAATTCATTAATAATAAAAAATTGTGTTTTTATAGTAGCGGGGGTGGGGGGGGGGGGGGGGGGGGTGACGCGCTTATACATATATATATATATTTAATGACTGCCTCCGTAATATATAATTATTTAGAAGAAATAGAAAAAAAAACTATAAAAAAATAAATAAAATAAATAAATAGTGAATTAAATCGCATGCGTCAGACATGCAACGTGTAAATTAAACGACAATTATATTGAAGAAAAAAATAAAAATTTATTTATAATAAATTTTTATTAATTAATAATTACTGTTCTTCTGTTTTCCAAACTCTAGTTGTTCAGGATTAGGCCTCTGCCAGTGTTAGTAAGTACCATGACTTGATCTGGTGTGATTGGACTGCTGTAGTTAGAAGCTATGCGTAAATATATATATATATATACATGCAGCTATATACCGCCTATAATGTGTAGGATCTCACTAACTTTTATCGTATTGATTTTCAGTTGGTTTGCGGTCTTGTTTGTCGAGTTTAATTTCTTCTTTTTTACTTCTTATTTTATTTTATTTTTTTTAATTTTTTTCTTCTTTTTCTTTTCACACAACACCCGGCATGGAGCGTAGTAAAGCGTAGCGTATTCATATTTTGTTTTCAACGACGGACATCCCCTGGTCCAACCCACCCCCAGTGCACACCATATCGCAAAACCTGCACACGCGTGTACCTATACTTCCATACGTGTAAGTCCGTCACCTATATATCCCATATATACATACCTATGTATATATGTATGAATATTCTTTATACATATATAGGTAATACATACATATATGGATGAAATTTTGTATATATATAATATATACATATACATATATGTACACGCGTGCGCGTGCGTACTTATAGCAAATGACTTAGATCGATCATTTTTCTCGCAACGCACAACGGCGAACTGCCAGCACCCTGCCGTTCACCGCCCACCTTCACAATTCGCGGATTTTAATTCATCTCCAAAAATATTTTTCTCATTTCATTTTTTTTTTTTTTTTTCATTTTTATTTCATTTCATTTCATTTTTTTTTTTTCACGTGTACATTTCTATACTCATATAGCTCATCGTCAGCACTGCAGTTTAGTAGACCGTTAAAGCACGTCCGTTTGTTCGTTTAGGTCGAACTAATTGGCTTCAGCTTTTTTTTCGAAACAATTTAACTATTTATAAGTATAGCTTTATTGACTATATTTATTTATTTATTTATCTATTTATTTATTTACAATCAATCTATAATATTGTTACTTCATTCTCATGAATAATATCCTTGACCTCTTTGCAGTTTAGAAAAACCTCGGAGTCATACGCAATCTACATATGACTTGTAATCTAGTGTCCAAACTATAAGGGTTCGTAGGTGTAATCCTGGATTCACTGTCAAAACTGGGATTGACATTGTCACCCTTCCGCATATATATATATGTACTCGTGTTTAAGTACTTTCTCAGTTTTGACCTAGATAACGTAGTATCGGCCGCTTAACTTGCTCATATTACCGTAAAATGAACCCGAAACAGTTCATAAATGCTTACGAAATTGCACATGAGCGTTTCATAGGAATCTGCACTAGCTATGACGGTATGCGTTGCTGTGTTAACGAAAAATGAATTTCGGAGATTAAAAATATTCAAAAAATATACATAGATATTAGATATACCCTAGAATAACATACACCCACATCCCCACGCGCAGGTCCAATCGATCATTAAGGCGATGTGATACTCGTTAACGAAATCGGTTTGCCCTCTGCAGTGCATGTGCAAAAAGCAGTAATCACGCATTTGGAATACACAATCGTTGTGGGAGCAGACCGACGAGCTGACTAATTTCGATTTTTGTGTAGAACTGTCAATTCCGCTGGTCGTAACCATTTTTCACCATCGCGATAAATCACACATTGCAATTTATCAATACGAATTTTTATCTTGTCGTCTGAACACATATTTCGGGCGATCTTTATGGGTAACTCAAAACTCATAAATATCTACTTTTTTCCTTATGATACTGCCCAAAATAATTTCACACTTATTTTGACTCAGAGTGGTTTGTGCGACTGCAATCATGCAGGGTATCACATCGCCTTAAAGTTTGAACCATTTTTGCTTGCCTTGGTATACCTTTTTTTTTCTTTTTTTTTCACTTCCTTTTCTCTAGCCAGTTTATCGTTAGATCATTACATACGCCCGAGCATTCTAGTATCCATTTGCTATCATTTCTTCTGTTTTTTTTTTTTTCATTTGACAGGGGAATATGAACTGTTTGATTTACTGCAATATCAGATAGATTAGCCGAGCTTTTTTCATTCTTCAAATGTTTCCTTGTCAAACAACCATTCGTTCATCCCTGTTACGATAACGCCTGAAAATCCCATTCCAATCTATTTGTATGGCGATACATTAAAAGTTTTTCCATCAGACAATTCACGTAAGGTATTTTATCTCGCTACAGATTTTTGTACGCGCCCAGTTCGATTACGACCCTCTGGAGGACGAGTTGATCCCCTGTGCGCAAGCTGGAATTGCATTTAAAACCGGGGACATCCTCCAGATCATAAGTAAGGACGATCATCACTGGTGGCAAGCGCGAAAAGACAATGCTGCTGGTTCTGCCGGACTCATACCATCACCGGAACTTCAGGAATGGCGCACTGCCTGTGTTGCAATGGAAAAGTCAAAGCAGGAACAAGGTGCGTTTCTATTAATAAATTTTTACTTTTCTTTTCCTATATTATGCGAATGTTTTGCTCTGTCAGTCGACGATTGCAGTATGATAATGGAAATATGTAATACACGTGTCTGTAATCGTAGGGTAAGATGGCTACAAGTAAGATGTCAAATGTGTCATTAGGGCGTATGACACGTTATGTAGGGATTGAACTATGATGAAAAGCCATAGATAAGATATACCCATACGAAATAGTGAAAAAACTAGATGTCGAACGGTGAGCAAAGCCCACTGGTTCCAGCAGATCGCATCATCCTGTTTTCCGGACCCTCATCACTATATTCAGCACAAACTAAGCATATTTATTTTCAAACATTTAAATTTCGTTAAGTTTCATATATTATCATATACTCTATGATGTCTCGTCGTGTGGAATGCGTGTGATATTGTGATGTAAGCATAGAGGCAGATTTCATATAATCGACCATTAACTATTTGTATGGGATTTTTTATTAAGCATGCACTGTCATTCCACATTTAGTCGAATGGTACCTATATAACATCCCCAAATATTAAATGACAAGTAAATAATCGAATAAACTAAAAAAACAAAAAAAAAAAACAAAAGAAAATCACCCATCCAAATCTCGTAACACCGAATTTATCTCAGAATATATTATCTAGTCTTTTTTTTTTTTATAATTTGGTGAAAAAAAATTTTTGCTCACATTTCGTGCAAATTTGTAACTGCCCCAAAAATTCATCGTAAAATTTCAATATTCTATCGTATTTTCAGTTCAGATACTCTGCAAAAGTGTCTCCGAACAATATATTACGTACGATTTTCGTTTAACAAAATCTTCAAACCCCTATCCAATTAAAAATAAAAAAACATCTTAAAATTCACGAATTTTAACAAATAAACCTACCATAATTGGATGTTCATGTATATATAATATATATATATATATATATATATATATATAAATACTGTGTAACATTGATTGTACATTATGCACCCAATGTCAGACAATCTCATGCCCCTAATATCGACCCCAGTCATCATGCTTATCTGTGCTTTAACGAAACGTAATAACCAATAGGATCTAATCTACTATGCATCTATAACTGCAGCGGTAACTGATATTATATTAGTTAAATTATAACAATACGTGTATCAGAAGGATTTATAAATATTTATATATATAAAAAAAAAAACTAGGGTGAAAGTATCAGTCACTCGCGATTATTAATTATTCAATATTAAAGGGTCACCAAAGTCGAAGAAATTTAGATTAATGAAAACTGGATACATGGAATCTGAACAGATATAATATTGTTAGTTTCCAAACTGACTTTTCCCAAAATAATTCAATTTGAATCGATTACTTATGAATGGATAAAAAAAATGACGATGACTGTAAACTGCAACGAGAACGAAATTATGATCGATAAAGTAACGTTCTTGATAGGGTTGAACGTGAAACCCTTATATGTGACTTTAAATACTAGAATGATACTTAATATGCGAATACTGTTCGCGATACTGATTTAAAGACGCATTGAAATTAGTCTCATACGAAATTTGCTGTGAATATATATCACTGGGTATATACATATACCATACGTGTACATATGAATTGGCCCCTGAGTTTCCGTGGATGGTTTCTACCCCTACAGGAACTCTAACAGTGAACTTCTCTGATTACCAGCCTACAGCTATTGATGGGTTGAATAAATGCCTACGGTTCTAAACGGTACTTGTAATACTATATACTATACGAGATTGTTCCTACTCGAGATTTGTGGTATGAAACTTTGACCTACGGCTTTATCAATTCCCGATTCTAACTAAATGAGAAAAACTATGGAAGTAATCCTCCAGAATTCGTTATATTGGTTGAAATACAATCAAGTTGAACGTTTTTTTATTCCACGAACCAAGTCAACGGATTATCCCCTCATTTAAGAGTAGAATAATTGTGGAGCAGACCGATTTTCTTTCAGATTTTCAATGAAATCAATAACGATGCGATCAGGTCGGATAATCAAATGCTCCTGCAATGAAGTTTTCCGTCTACAGCCAACGCCGTGCAGACTTATCAAATTTGAAAAAATTAAGAACACACAGGTTTCGAATCCAGAGTGTTAGGTACCCCCAAAGTACGGTGAAAGAAAAATATTTAAACTAAAAATTAATTATTTACCGTCAATTTCTGACCCCTAAAATTATCCGGCTTGTTTGTCAAGCTCGTCACTTCACTGAAGGGTAATGAAATGGAGTAATAATTAACTACCTTGTGGTATAATTTCTAAAATTCGAGTTTAAAAAAGTCAATAGGTATATATAGGTCATTTCTCAGCTCGCTGTACCTCCAGAAATCAGGGATGGTGGTTAGGGTTAGAGTTGCCAGATAGATGCAGTTTCAGTTTCGTGATGTTTGTTATTGTATGTTGTGCGTGCTTTAGACGCCGAAGGAGAAGGAGGATGTTCTTCTCATGCCGAGGGCTGCGACGGTTCCACAGGTACGACCGACTGGCCTAGGACTGGTAGAGTCGCATAGCAGCATGCCGTATTTTAATTAATAATATAATTAATTAACTATCAATTTTATTAACGACACTTTATGGGATGCTCGTCTATAAGCACCCTTTTAAAGCGTCGATTGCCTCGACGCGAGACATTTCCAGCCAATTTTCAATTACGGTGTCTGGTATGAACGGGGCATTCAGCCAGCCATTAAATTTCATCGTCTATGTTAGAAATGAAATATCTCAGTTTGTCAAAAAGTAAAACAACATTAATTGCGAGATTCTTGCAAGAATTGTGTCGCCATGATTGAATCGGAGGTGAAAGAATGTCTCCCGTCGCGGCGTGGCTCGTATTTATATGAATTTCATGTCGTAAAGGAAACCGTAGACCTAGATAATCCTCGAATCTACACGAGCGGATGCATTGTGTCCATGACACAATGAGAATCAATACCAGTTTATCCGCATACGATATATTTTTATATCTGCGCTGATCCTACTCAAATCGCCTGCAAATCTCGATTACTAACACTTCACAACATAACTCGATCACATTCGTCATGTTTTTTTTTTTTTTCAATCTCGTACCATACGAAGACTCGTTACCAGCCAAATATTGGCCACGATTTATATCATATAGCCAGCTAGGTACACGCATCACGTACGTCAAAACTGCCAATAAACTATTCGCAACTACATTGACACCAAAAATCACAAGCCACGAATCACGTATTCCATATCACACAGACGAAACACCATCGGGAGAATATAGATTGAATACCATATCTACAGGTATACCTTAAGAGGGAGTCCATCGACCAAAGTAGCTACCAGAAGTATAGATCGCAGATGGGTGTCAATTTTTTTTCTGAACGCTGTTTGGTGTTCCAAAAAACATGCCTAAAGCTCACAGCGAGAAAAAAAATATTTTACCCTAGCCGATTTTGTATATACGACCCAAAACAAGATATCAAAAATCTGAAACGATTGATTGTTCGGAATAGTAAACGGTGTTTGCGCACCGAATTTCAGCCAAATATATTGAAAATTGTAGGAGGCGACTTTGAAAAATCCAAAGTTTCGATTTCGAAAGATTTTTCAATGCCACTATTTTTTTTTCGTAAAGTGTAGCCGATTTCATGTTAAAAAGGCCTCATACTGTTTTCATCAATTTTTATCACCTGAAAATGATTTTTGAAAATTCATATTTCCTAAACCATTCGCGATAGCTACAAACAGTATGAGACCTTCCTTGCATGAAATTGGCTATACCCTTTACGAAAAAAAAATAGTGGCATTGAAAAATCTTTCGAAATCGAAACTTTGGGTTTTTCAAAGTGTATCTTCTCCTACAATTTTCAATATTTTTCACTGAAATTTGGTGTGCAAATACCGTTCACTATTCCGAACAATCAAACTTCTCAGATTTTTGAAAATCTGGAAGAAAAAAAAAATCGGCCAGGGTCAAATATTTGGTTTCTCGCCGTGAGCCTTAGGCATGTTTTTCGGAACACCAAACAGCGTTTAGAAAAAAATTGACAGCCATCTGCGACCTATACTTCTGGTAGCTACTTTGGTCAATGGACCCCCGCCACCCTTAAAGGCGGATCCGTAAACACTATAGTAGCACATATGCCATGTCCTATAGACGTATAACACCAATTGCACTATCCACGAAACGTGCGCATTATGTGCCGCAGCGATATGTAGGTATATTATACCCATTTTTGTCGAAAAAGTTTAACACTTGAGAGGTGCATGTTCAGTTTTAACCCCAATTTTACCATTTCGGCATGTTCCTTTGTCGGAAAATTTTCTTAACACGTTTTACCCATATTGCCTCGCATTAATACGATAACTTTGTTCGATATTGTGACCTGCTGGAACATTTCAAAGAGGAAATCTCCGATCCCATATATGTATGGCTTATTACCGACTAGTGGGCAGAACTGTGCTTAATATTTTTTTTTCATTTTTTTTTTATATAAATACAGGTATTACAAACGCTTATGGAATCCTATACATATTTATAGAATAGTTCAATTGGTGTGTCTCAATTTGCGTAATTGTTTTATTTCTTTATTTTTTCTTATTTAGTTTAATTAACTTATATCTGTGTTCGTTGTATCGTTCAATTGATTTTATTACAGGAGTCGGAGGAAAGATGCACGTGTTCCAAATGACAATCAGAGACTGCAAAGTCTCTTGCTTCATAATTTTTGTCTATTATTTTTCAGGTGTATATATCGATTATATATACAATCGATTTTAGTTTCGATCGTTAAAACCACTCGGATTATACGATGGAGTAGATAATTTACCGCACATAATCCACGATACCATATACTATAATGCGTATTTATATCGCCAGACCGATTCTTGCTTACGCTTGTTATAATATACGAATGAACAGTATCATTGAAAATGCATCGATTCTCCTTTTTGTTTAAACTTTTTCATTCACATCGATCGTCAGCGATCAATTATACAAATCGGTTGCTTCGATGCATTTATAGTATATACTAAAATATATGTACACACATATATATATATATATATAGAAACGCCAACCTTAGACCACGTGTGTGTTCGTCAAGTGGCATATAGGTCAACCATGGGGCAGGAATCATTCGTACATTATATAATTAACGATTCTGATTTCAGTAAATTGCTCAATATTTGGTCGTAAGAAAAAGCAGTACAAGGATAAGTATCTGGCGAAGCACAACGCGGTTTTTGATCAGCTGGATCTGGTCACTTACGAAGAGGTCGTCAAGCTTCCTTGTGAGTTCAATTTTGTTCGTCCGGGAATATACAGCTTCTCCCTTACTTTATCCACCGTTTTCCTTGAAACTATCCCCACGCTAAAGAGGGGCTCACTGTGCTCAGCTGGATACGATTGTGCTATCGGGCCCATGCGGCCTCAGGCTTTTCAATAGTAAAAATGAAAATAAACAAGTATAGTGAGGATATTGCGAGGAGTAATGTCTCACGGCGAAGTACTATCTGGGCACAGAAACCTCAATGCCCTGAAGCCCTGAAGCCCTGGAGCCCCGAAATCCCGAAGCTACGAAGCTCTGGATCTTTTGTGTGGTATTTAATCGAAATCTTACATAGCAACAGATCCCGCCTTCCAACGCAAGACTCTAGTCCTTTTGGGTGCGCACGGGGTAGGTCGTCGGCATATCAAGAATACCATCATCGCCAAGCACCCCGACAAATACGCCTATCCTATTCCACGTAAGTGGTTGATATTATTATGCAAAGGTACCCCTTGACTTCAACACACCCTTATTTTTCTCGCTTTTCGTTTTTCTTTCTTTTTTTTTTTTCTATATATTTTCTATTTCGGTTTGATCAAGTTCACAATCCGATCAAGATCACGGTTAGCCTATCCCCTCATCCTAGAAATTCCATTGAGTATACCGAATTGCTAAGGATTTCAATGGGAATGAAATAAAATTGGGAGCTTTTTTTTCCCTAAAGTTTTCCTTTTTTTGTCGACGCTGGGTTGAAGTTCCGAATGGTAAAAATTCCGTATTAATTTAAGGCGATTTCGAATTTTCAAAAACGTTGGAGTTTTGAAAATTGATATTCCGAAAGGTCGCAATGCAGACAGATCAAAACTCCGAAAGTTCAGAATCCGAAAATTTCAGTCTATTCTCAGGATGTGAAGACAAAAAATATGCCATTATAGTCAATACCCTCCTTACGAAACCCCATTTTATCCACTTTAATCGACAACTTCATGATGCCGTAAATAACTGAAAGGATTTTGAAATTCTTTTTTTTCAAAAAAAGTAAATTTTGAAACGATTATTTTGACCAATTATTGATTCCGATTCGATCAATACACCGCGAGTTATCAAACTCTGAATAAATACATGCATGAATTTCAAGTTTCGGAGGTTTACCGTCTCGGATCTTTAGCTTTGTTTCAAAGTTTCTTATATCAGCTGTATAAACTTTCGAGGAAACGCCCGTTATGAAAACTGTGAATCAGTAATATTCAATTCCCGAAATTTTATCGTTCGAAACTTAAAAAATTCGAAACTTCAACCCGGCCCCAATCTAACAGAAAATTTATAGAGTAACTAAACTTCCATAAGGTGTTTTCACTCTCATCTGCTCTCACTAATTGCCTTTCAATTGTTGAATAGCCTATATGATATCTAGTGTACGAATGTATGCAAAAATTGTTACACACACGTGCCATATCGATTTGCAATTTGTCCACTCGCTACACACGTTCGTTTTAACTGATTAGCTATTTATTATTTTTCCACTCCTTTTTAGTCAACTTCATATTAAATGGAGATGACGAAGCGTAGAAATATATCTACTCGTGGCATGTATCAATATGAGCTTTAAATGACAATTTTTTAATACAGATACAACGAGACCTCCACGAAACGATGAAGAAAACGGACGCAATTATTACTTCGTATCTCACGATGAAATGATGGCTGATATCGCTGCCAACGAGTATTTAGAATACGGTAATAGTGGTTAATGAACTATAACAACTGTTTTCCAAAACGATTTTCACTCGAGTTGAAAGAAATCGTTGTTAATGATAAAAATGAAAATGTAGTGATTAAAGATTGTCCTGAAATTTGAAATACTCGTATTATCATCCTACCGCAAGTTTTTAGCTATAAAATGTTTCAGGAACCCACGAGGATGCGATGTACGGTACAAAGTTGGAGACTATTCGTAAGATTCACGAAGAAGGCCGTATGGCGATTTTGGACGTAGAACCTCAGGCACTAAAGGTGCTGCGCACCGCCGAGTTCGCGCCCTATGTCGTCTTCATCGCTGCACCAGTTCTACAAAACCTTGCAGATGTAAGTAGGGAGATAAATAAAAAATTCGATCGAAATAGTAGAAAAATTATGAATAAATCATCCTCAAAATATCACGAAGCTCTATGGAATCAATTCACCGAAAACTCATTGCTTTCACGCTCTACTCCGCTTCGAAATTAATCTTATCATGAATAGGACACGCATTAGATTTTCGCGGCATATGAACATCTGTCGATTACAGGGATGACGGAATTCAAAGTATCATGTGCATGAGGGTGGTCCTTACTTTGATCATTTTCGAATTCCGATGCTCTCATGAGCCAGGACGTCTCCAAATATATACAAAAAGAATGTAGCCAAAACCCGAGATTCCCTTCTCAATTCTAAGTACCGTCTCAAAGCTTTCAAATTTTCCCATTTTAATCAAACACGATTTCTGAAATTCTAAAATTCTACATTTTTGAAATTCTAAAATGATCGCATCAAGGGACACCCCAATATACGTACTCAGCCCTCGAGTACGTCCTGCACGTCGTAAATCGTGAAATCGTAACACTGTTTGATTTCTTGTAATTTGAAGATCGGTCATTGAACTTCACAGCGCTCGTGAAACATTAAATTGATAATGAATGATAAACGGAATAAAAAACTTGATATTTTCAGTACGACGGAAGTTTGGAACGACTTGCGAAAGAATCTGACATGCTGAGGCAAGCTTATGGCCATTTCTTCGACCTTACTATCGTTAACAACGACATCGAAGAGACGATCGCTTCCCTGGAGGCAGCGATCGAACGGGTTCATACAACAGCACAGTGGATTCCCGTATCATGGGTCTACTGACAGCGGAGCTCGCCGACCAGAGCGATATTCACCGAATACAATGGCTTCAATGGCCCAGCTAAGGTCGCTAAACAATGATTGGTTACGAGGAAATAAAAACGGACTTATACCAATCGCCACGTCGCGCAGTGACGTGGAACAATCAATCAATCAAATAGTAGTCAGTGACACGTCTCGGGACATTAGACCAATCACATATATATACATATATATATATATATATATATATATATATATATATATACATATATATCACTGTATTCGCGACTGTGGTGACAGTGACCGCGTGTTCATAATAATTATATATGTATATATATAGTATATATAAATATACTACATACATACACAATCGGTCGATCGATGTAGACGTTGATCATACCGAATGATTAAGAAATTATTGACAGAAGGAAAATTGAAGAACTTTCTTTATAAATCGGAGTATTAATTATATTGAATATAGAATTTCATTTAATATTAACCGTGAGGTACTGATATGCTCCTTTTTATTTCAAATAATAAAAATTCCTAAATAATTATACATTTAAAAAATTTTTTTTTATTTTATTTTTTTTTTATTTTCATGAGTAAATACAAATTGGAAAAAAAAAAAATTGCATCTTCGAGTTTATAGATTTGATTTTCATTCACCTTTAAGTGCGGAATAAAATTTACTATTCAAATCTAACTGTGAGATGATCCGAAAGACCTATTTTATCTTCATATTAAACTAAACTTAATCTATAATTTTCCTTCCCCATTTTCTCGACGATGAATAAACTGGCTCAGCTGGTCGCTCCATAATTAACTAATATATCTACGTCTGCCGAAATGATGATCAGACTACTCGTACATATATATATATACATAAAAAAAAAGAAATAAAAAACAATTTTTTGAATAATGAAAAATACGAAACTAAAAAAAAAAAAAAAAGAAAAAAAAAAGGAAGAAAAATTGAAATAGGGGAAAGCGGGCCGACTTAAGGCAACCGATTCGCAACCATGAACCCCCCTCCCCAGCCCCGTCAACCAGAATCACCTGGTTTGCATACCCTCGTACAAACGCATAATCGAATATCGAACTAACGCGGTTATATAGAAAAATTTATAAACATACACTCAAGATAAATAGATAGTTTTACCAGCTATATGAAGAAAAAAAAGAAAAAAAAAAAAATTAATTAAAATAACAATAATACGAAAAAAAAAAGAAGAAAAACGAAAAAAAAAACAAAAAAACAAAAAATAAAAAAAAAAAACAGATTTAACGACCTAGGTATTTAAATAATTGTGTAACTAAATTAATAATGAATTAATTAGATAAAGACTAATAGAAAATTTCCATACGCAAAGAAAAACCCGTAGTTATATGACATATATATATATTATATATATGGATGCGTGAGATTGCAACGTGCGCGTGATATAATAAGCGAGAGCAGATGATGAAGATTTAAAGCATACATATAATGGAGTTTAAATTATTATTATTATTATTATTATTATTATTATTATTATTATTATCATTATTTTTATTATAATATAATATAATAATAAATATATTACGAGGAGAATGATTAGCGTGCAGTTATAAAGGTGATTGGCTGCGGTTACGTTAGGTACATAATTATTATTATACGCGTGGGGTTTGAAACGGTGGGACGAATGACTATAACATTAAATTGATAAATATCAAGTTGTTCGTATCACCGTTAAGATATAATACGGCTAGGCGTAATTAATGAATAATAATTAATAATTAATTCTATATATAGTGAGAAAAAGCGAGAGAAAAAGAGAGAGAGAGAGAGAGAGAGAGAGAGCGAGAGCGAAAAAGTCGACAGACGTCGTCGTGACTATGTTGTATGTGTGCGTGCAGAATTTCATCAAAAAAGAAAAAAAAAAAAGTAAAAACTAAATAAATAAATTAAAAAAAAAAAACTTAAAGATCGTAAGTGATTTTGTAATATTTCTTATAAGTTGTAGCTGCCATGAGTATAATTAGCGACGATGAAGAAAAATAATGAAATGAAAAATGAAAGAAAAACGGAAAAACAAAAAAAAATAAAAAAATCATAAGTCGAGAATTAATATCAATATTACGATACGATACGATACGATCGATATCCCGTATTAATAAGGCGTCAGATCCACTCCCTACCCTTCCCATACGACATACCTACACACTCCCTCGTGGTTTTTGGAAGGCTATATTTGATAACCAATCGACTACGCAGGATTGAAAAAGAAAAAAAAAAAATAACTTACATAAGATATAAGATGTTGAAAGATGATGACGGGTCTAAATGAAACAATAACACAGTTCATTATAATTATTGTAATTATAAATGAGAGAGGAATGAAGAGTATTATAAAAACGTTGTTAATTGAATTAATAAAACTAGCCCAAAGTATCAATGTTGTATTGTTTAATTCATTAAAACATTCCTTAAATCAATTCTTAATAATTATTAAATTAATATACTATATAGGTATATAATATATGTGGGGCATTCCATGCCAATTCGACCTGGGCCTGACCCTCGAACTCTTAGATCTAGTCCGCGATTTTATGTATCATTCTTCTAACTCTGAACAGCAATTAGATTTTTTTTTCACATTTTTTCAAATAACTTTCAGCGCGTTATGAATTTTTCAAGATTTTTTTTTTCTTCTCAAGACCTCGATGGCCAAAATTTTCCAAAATTCTGTGTCAAAAACAAAAAAATTTTCAACCAAAATTCCTCATATCTGGGATTTTGCTTCAACCCGTTTTTTCAGCTTTTTTCGAAGTAAATATTTGACAAAATAGAAGCGGACGTCAAATACACCGTGGACTGCTGCTTGAATATTTCTAACGATAGCCAAGGATTTTTGGAAATTTTATCAGATTTTTTAGGATTGTTTTTCTCTGCTTCTAATTTTATAGATTTTTTTTTCGTCCAAACAGCTGAAAACAGGTTGAAGCAAAAGCCCAGACATTATGAATTTTGGTTAAAAAAATTTTATTTCTGGCACAGAAATTTCGAGAATTTTTTCAGATTTTTCGATCACGGCCATCGAGGTGTTGAAAAAAAAACTTTTAAAATTCATGACGCGCTGAAATTTATTTGAAAAAATCCGAAGAAAAATCCTAATTGCTGTTTAGAGTCAGAAAAATGATACATCATAAATTGCGGACCAAATCTGAGAGGTCGAGGGTCAAGGCCCATGTCGAATTGGTATGAAATGCCCCATATATGTATATATAAAAATACTATCGGTTGTTTGAAAGAAAAGAAAAAAAAAGAAAAAGGAGACGTGGTCTAAAATTATCATCAATATGTTATTTCGATTACGCGGGTTACAAGTACCTACTGGTGAAAAATATATTTCTTATTGCATACTTTTTTCGGAAAGATTTTTCAATGAATCTAAAAACTGAGAAAATTCCACAAGCTTATCAGATTATCTCTTGAGCTATTTTGAGAATATTTTCGAAATTGGAACACTCATACGACTATCATCAGATTACTCGACGGAAACATTTCAAATAGTTTCAGTAAGAATTTTAGAAAGAAGAAAAAAAAAGGAATCAATTTTGTAAATTTTTTTTTTTCACAGAGTTCACCCTGGAGTGTTCAGAAATATTTTCAAAAAAAAAAAAAATAGATTGACAATTTTTTTTGACACAAATCGATGTCAAAAGTTTTTTCTATGCAAATAAATCTCTAAATGGTTTCGACTGGTTTTCGGAAAAAAAAAAAAAATTCTCAACATTTTCTTACAAAGTCTAATGAATCTGAAACAATTTTTTTTCTTCAATTCTCATATGAATTGTTAAACCCGGATAAAATGAACGAAAAATTTTTTGCAAACTTTCTAATGATACTTCTGAATTGTTCCGACTTCGAGGATCCTTTAAAAATAGATTTATAAATAATCGGATTTTGTGGGATTTCTTACGGGTATTTTTTCCGAATTTCTTTACGAAAATAATCAGATATATATTTTAAATCAATTTTAAACACGACTTCTTCGCTTTTTCCACAATTTTTGTATGCTTTATGATGTTTTTAACGTTCACGACTCTATGAGGCTATCAAATGCTCCAATATAGGCGGTTTTCAGAAACTTGTGTATCCCGAGTCCCTCGATGCATTTTTTTTTTTTTTTTTTTATATCTTTTTTCTTCTTTTTCTTTTTTCTCGTATAGACATTCACAGACTTATTTATTAATTACCATTGCGGTACGAGAATTATTGCACTCTAAACCTACATATCTTACACAAATATTGAGCATTGAGAATCACGATAGCAAATGTCGAGTAAAATTAAATGAAAACCGAATTCCCAGTCATCAATTCGTTTGCCTTTCGCATGATTTTCACGGAATTATTGCACCGTTACGAAAAAAATATAAATAAAGGTTTCTTGATAGAAAAAAAGGTGGAAAAAAAATGGCATTAATCTTACGCGACTTAGATTGTTAACGAAGAAAAACCGTTTTCTAATTAAAACTATTTCCATTGTACGTGCATCAAGAATATAATAATTACTTGACACACCTATATACCAATGATTATCGCGAAATATAGAGTATTGATTAGGTACTGCAGCATATACATTAGGGTGGTCCTTTATTCGATCATATTCGAATTCCGATACTCCCATGGGCCAGAACGACTCGAAATATATACCAAAAAAAATGTAGTAAAAACCCCATGTTCCTATTTCAATTCTAGGTCTATTTAAATATAACACACGATTTTTATTACTTCGGGATTATTTTTTACTTCCTGTCGCATTATCGCTTCGAATAATCCGAAACTCCGCACCTTTCTTACCCATTGTAGTAGGTATCCGTGAAAAATCTATAGATTTTTAACGATAAAATTTTATTCATCACAATTTGGAGATAAGACATTTTTTTGGTGAGCTATAGCTTCGAAAATGATATCGTTGAAAATCTGTCGAATTTTTATGAGATACCTACTACTACAGGTGAGGAGTGTACCAAATTTCAGATTTTTCGGAGCTATACTGCAATGGAAAGAAAAAAAATTCATCGCGAATTGTCAGAAATCGTGGTTTTTCTGAAATGGGAAAATTCGAAGGCTTTGAGGCAGTACTTAGAATTGAGATAGGAAACTCGGGTTTTGGCTACATTTTTGTACATATTTGGAGACGTCCTAGCCAATGGAAGCATCGGAATTCTAAAATGATCAAATAAAGGACCCCCCTAATGTATAATATACATATATATTCTTGCGCTTTGACTCAAGCATATCTACTATATATTATAATATAACGACGATTTTATGTAGTAAGAAAAGGTAATTATTTAAGACCTTTCTCGCATCAGATTGTATACGCTTTATACACAAATTTATCTTACAATTATTATTAACTTATTATAATATGTATAATAGTCTGTTTCGCATTATACCTATAATATGGCACAAATTTTATTTATTTATTTTTTATCTACAAACAGTATACATACTGGCGTACATCAAAGAACTCTACGTATGTATGTGTATGTTCCTATATAATATCATATGTTCTTTAAAATTGTATATTTTTAAATTTTTAAATATTATATATATATATGTATAGCTATGTATATATATTTGCAGCCGTCTAATCTGTGTCTATACTAATCCCAATATTGGACCCAAAATCGAGACCAATATTCAACGTACTATAATGACGAACACCAACGAGTAACGTATAGTTATTGATTATAAAAATGAATTAATTTTACAATACAAAAGTGGTCATTTTCTCCCATCGAAAAAAATCCGAACTTTTGTTTATAGTCGAAGACCTGGATGCTAGAACAGCTTAGGTCTAGCGCAAAAAATCAACTTCATAGTTTTTCATCATGATAAAAAACAAATCGAAAACCAAGTGCAATCCTTCAATGTTTTCATACCTCATAGCCTTCCTGCAACGACAATAATTCACGTCTCAATAGAATTTTGAAGATTCTCTCTTTCCTTGTATCCGAGGCTTTTTTTTCTGTATAGAATAAAATTTGGATAGGCTGTTCTAGCACGCAAGGTATTGATTACCAATTATCTATCTCAATCCAAAAATCGACGCGATTTACGTAAACCACACCAAATTTACTCATAGGTATATAATAAAAAAAAAAAAACACGTGTTTTGTATAGGATTATGGCATATATATATAGGTATATACTATATGCATAAGACAAAATAAATATTACAATCTTAAAAAACCTTTCGAATAATTCGGTGACAAAATTATTGATGTTAATGTTAATATAATCGAGATTTCTTCACCAATAGCCTAAAAGCACCGCTTTCTGGGATAAATATCATCATATTTCACCGCAGATGTAAATGAGAGAGTCCAATAAATCAGGTAATGTAGATCTATAAAAATGACGATTAATATACGTATATGACAGACGTCGGACTCGTTAGATTCTGTAAATAATGAAATTTATTTAAATATTTCCAGCATTACGTAATATAGCTACAATATCTCAACGTTTCGCTTTCGTGTATTAATTAAAGTCCAATTATCGGTAACTGTAATTGAGCTATTCATTGATATCTCGATTAAATCACCCCCAAATCAACGTCCCTTTATGAAAATTACGGAAACGCTTTTGAATGCACAGCTATTCCATCGCTGTAAATAATGGCTTATCGGATTTCGATAACCACTTCGGTGTAACAATAGCTCGAAATATTTTCAACTTTTAACGTGTATCAAAAAAGGTGTATGAGTACCGACCTGCCATTGATTAATTTCATTCATAAAATTACAGCTTCGCATTCATGATTTTTTATAAATTGAAAAATTGTGATTAAACGCTCGCGTAGGGTGGGTACAGATTTTTAGACACTAATTAAAATCTGCGGTGTTTCCTTCTGAGCGGATGACGTCGAAGTCCGTTTCGCTTTTTCGGTGGTAAAGCGATGGGAGACGTCACTATTCCGAAACCTGGATCAGCCATAGTGCAGTTGATCTGTTTCATCGGAAACATATACTCAAGGTCTATGTAGTACCTGTTGACAAATATCGCTAGACATTAAAATGGAGCGATTTTACACTGTTCGATACTTAATTATCCTAATTCGTCATGAGATTAGATTAAAACCGTAAAAAGGCGAATGGATTAAATTTCCACTATCGTATGACCTGGGGAGCTTCTCTCGAAGATAAGAGATGACGTTGACCCCTAGGTCAGGTTCTCGGCTCATAATTAAACTGGAAAGGTATCTGGGACTTTTGCTCTTTTCAGCACAATGCATTAACAAGGCCCAGGACTTGTAGTCAGAATCAAGAACGTATGTGTTGTAGACTCCTTCGTCTGCGGGTGAAAAAATGACAGTAAAATTTATCGATGATGAATTCAGTCGAGTCCAATATTGTGTGTGTGGTGAAAAAATGCCTATCCATTAATCAACAGGGATAACGTTTGTAATTGTGGATGTAATCACTTCACGGATTTTCCGAAAACAGAAAATTAATAGCTGTGCAACCCGCCGTTAGTTATGTATGTACCTGGTTTTGCTAAATACATTAGAGAACAGTCGCGGTACCGGGACCAATAAATTTCAACAACACACAATACCTGTCTGAATCGTTTTAACAGAGCATAAAATATTTCCGGGAAAATAATTCTCCTGCACGCCGCAGGTCTTGTCATTATTCATATTAAATTTTGGTAGGTACCACGTTGAAGGTGGGCTTTCACTATTTGTCCGAGCTAAAACTTGTGGAAATTATCGGATTCATGTCAGATTGAGATAAACTCTCGTGAGAAATAATCAAGCGGATCGTAATCACTCACAAGTATCTTCGGCGTGAATCCAGTGCGCAGGAAAATCCGATGAAGGAATAATCCAGGTAATGTTTCCACCTAGTTGTTCGTTTATTGGATCATCGACGAAACTGTAGGTGAAGTTCATCGTTACTTCAGCGATTTCCGAAGACACTGATAACTCGGCCCTCATACATCTGTATGCAAGAGCTTCTTCTGAACTGGCATAGTACTGCACGATGTACCAGAGTCCCAGAAACTGCAGTGATTACAATTTTGAAAAGTCAGAACAAAAATTGATTAATAATTTATCAGATTTTATATATTTTTTGATTTTACAAAAAAAATTGCTACACATACATGAAGGAGAATGTACACCGTTGGAGTCGAAATTTTAAAAAAGAAATTGATATTTTTCTGCGACTTGAGGACTCTGAAAAAATCCAGAGAAATCATGATGTCTGAGGAGGGTTCGACCCTAATTACGTATATTTTACATCATGTATTACTTTCAGTCTGATAGTGGCTACGCTGAAGATAAGAAAATACAAAATGACCCGGTTGTCGTAAAGAATCAGGACCACCGTTGCATCAATCTCGAAACGTTTGGTCCTCAATTGTTCATAGGAGATGCCTCTATGGTATGAACGCAGGGATTTTTGATATTGCAAGAATTACTTGAGTTATTCAATTTTTACGATTTTATTTTTTAATTTTCGAATTCTTCTTATTTCTTTTTCAAGTACATATCTCAATCAAAAATGGGTTTATCAAGAAATCCTAGGTTCATATCATAGAGGCATCTCCTATGAACAATTGAGGACCAAACATTTCAAGATTGATCCAAGGCTAGTCCTGATTCTTTACGATAACCGAGTCATCGTGTATTTTCTTATCTTCAACGTAGCCACTGTCAGACTAAAAATTATACATGATATAAAATATGCGTAACGAGGGTCGAACTGTCCTCAGACATCATGATTTTACGGGATTTTATCAGAGTCCTCAAAGCGCAGAAAAAAATCAATTTCTTTTTGGAAGTTTCAACTCCTAGAAAGATATCTACATAGCCCCTTAATCGTGGAAAGTTCAAACAGTTTTAGAAATTTGCGGAAAATCGTAAACTTCAAACAGTTACTGAATGAGTCGATACCGTAACCCGTTATTTAGGTTAACTCTAATCCATACACGAAATTCTTGTATAATGGGGAATTGGGGAAACGGGACGTACTAATTAGCCCGGCGATTTTAAAAGCTACATCACGCATTTCTCATAAAAATTATTAAATGAAGATATAACTCAAAATTCATCATCAGTCGCGAAGACTGAAAGATACATTTTATTATCTTGCAACAAAAATTACAAATTTTAAACTATAGGTACAAAATGTCATATGCATATACGCCATCTACCGTTTCATTAGTATAAATAATTAACAATCCCTCGTATTATGTGAACTGAGGGTGAAAATGCTATTGGGTAAAATTGTACTTGGTATAATACTTTATTAATGCCAGAAAAATGCGAACGGATCGGGTATACGGTGAACTGTACATTCGATTTACCAGACATTATAATTAAATCAGGTACCTATACACGACTCAGTACTAACTTATGGTTAGCGAAATGCTATTTGACGCAGTGAATCCCATGCGATCACATTCGTTATACCCATGCATACATCGTCGTAACTCCTAAATTGGATTTGATTGCGATCTCAAAAGTTTCATACATATCCTTTACAAGGATCATTGACTGTTTTTGGACTAGTATTTTTTTATAGATAGATTAGAATTATTTGACATTTTACGGTCATCGTTTTACAAAGATTGATCACACCGAAGAAAAAGGGAAAATGGTTTTTCAAAGCATACACAGATCGCATCGGTTATCGAAACTTATTCAAATTTGTAGGGAATATTCTGCGTTGATGTGACTCCGGACGAAATCAATGATATTTGATGAATGCATTTTTTTTCGGAACGTTATCTCAGATCGACAGAAGACTCGGTTTTTTCTCAAAATGACATAATTTTATACAATTTTCTCCAAATTTCGAAAAGTTTCTTTTCAATCCATGTGTCAGCCGAAGTCCCCAAGACGTCGAATGGCTTCGATTCGATTCTCACAAAACATATGAGAATTAATCTCTATAGGGTAAAGCAAATCGCTCCGATCTGTCTAAGCAATATAAACTTTTACGATTGGGGTGGAGTTAATTGTATCAATCAGTAGATTATTGATAGGAGTAAACGTATATATGCCATTACGTTTCACGTATACCCAAGATTAAACGTGAAGCACACATATATCCGTATATACATTAATTGGTCCGGATGTGGAGCTGCGGATTGAACAATAAGCGGATTGTTCCACGAATTAATTAATCGCGATACATAATCTTTAGCCCTGAGGTTGAAAGATCAACTGGAACCTTCCAGCTATAACGATATTACGCCAACGCAATGGCCCAATAACCTCGAATTTCCAGTATAGTTAACATAGGATCTATTTCCGTCACTGAACCGCATTCACATATATATGTATACGCCACGGCTATAAGAACGCACAAGTTTCTTCAACCATTTTCGCGTCTAGTAGTCAACTGGTTGTTGTTTCAACCTAAATCTCACTTTACCAATGACCCCGGCAGATAGTGACCTCAGATTATAGAC
The DNA here is from genome assembly GCA_963978835.1 of Tenthredo scrophulariae. Taxonomy (NCBI): domain Eukaryota; kingdom Metazoa; phylum Arthropoda; class Insecta; order Hymenoptera; family Tenthredinidae; genus Tenthredo; species Tenthredo scrophulariae. Next base: position 16,277,716 of record OZ022230.1, on the reverse strand, counting down.
TATCGAGTTAACTCTAAACTCATCGAGATACAGCACCAACACGTAGCTCATAAGCCCGGTCATCCCAGGTCACGTTTCTTTAACGACTTTTATGTGCGATACGTTGGGTGATTCGAACTTTGTTCAAAGCCAGATATTTGAAAGCACCCTTTTCGTGGACAGAGTAAAAGCCACACACCACACGGCAAATTCGTCATAGGATGGATATTTTTAACCATTGTCGCGACATGGCACGCGTCAGGGCGCCAACGAGCCACTGCATGCACTTACACTAGAATTTGCTATCTCGATATTAAGTCAACGACAGAAACATCGGATTTTTATTAAAATGAAAGAATTTGAAAAAAAAAATCGATCAACATTTCGTTTCGTTTCATTTCATCCACGCAGACTATGGATTGAACCACTTCATAATTAGAGCAGCCCATCCAGATCTACGTTGCGTTAGTGCGGATGTACAACCAGTTGCTCGCGACCCCATGTAGACTTAATTTTTAATTACACGGCTTTGAGCGGTATTGTTTAACTCGGATTAACCTCTTCGTTCTATGACCGGTCGCCCTTTAATTATAAATTAATTATACACATAGGAAAGTAAAGCGAGCGCGGTTGCGGTCGAGAATTGAATTTTTGGTAATAACCCGAGTGACTAATTGAAGATAATGACCGTTTTTAATGCGGCAGTAATGAATGCCGAAATTTTTTTTTTAAATATCCTCAAAATTTTACGGTGATAAGTTTTCCTGCTCTGGTATATCTGACGCATATCGCTGTACAAACTCTTATGGGAATTCGCTAAAGACAAATAAACAAGCAGCGTAATCACTCTATCAACTATAAACTCTGGACTAATTTTAGTCGATCGTTTAATCGCGGGATGAATAAAATACCGATTAAGGAAATGATCGAAAATCACACACCTCACTTATGTCAAAGTTACGCATAGCCTTGACTTCCGGGCACTTTGTTTTATCCTCTCGTCTCCTGTACACGCCATCCACGTCACGTATTAGATAACCGATAAGAAATAGTAAGACGAAAATGAAGACGCGTCTGGGACCGAAAGACACGATAATATCGGAGGTCATTTTCATACGTCCACAAGCCTCGGCGCGCGAGGTTCTACTATCGGAACCACGAGGTCTATCTGCACGATTCCAGGGGGAGGTTGGGTTTGGGACAGAGTGAGGGTGGGGCTGGAACCGAAACCAAAACCAAAACCGAAATCGAGAAGCCCGTTTTTCTTACGCGTTTCAGATTTTTCTCGCCATCTTATCGTTTGATCAATACGCTTTTCATTCAATACACAATTCTTCAATCGATGTACCCAGACAGGGTTCAATACTGACTGACATGCTACCCAATCATGAAAAATACGCTGTCTGAATACGAATAGCAATTTGGTTAAGGAGAAATGAAATTTTAATGGTAAATCGGCTATTACTCTGTCGAGTTGTCAATTCATCGACAATTACAAGTTATTTCCAGGAAATCCACTCTCTTTCTCCTTTCCCCCACTATTTTCCATGGGAAAATAGCCCCGTAGCTTCCCCGGCTATGTGTAAACCGTTCGGTTTATTTAGTAAGCAAGAAAGTACATTGAGTCATGAGAAGTATCAGCTATCTGCCAAGTGAGCGAACGGAGGTAGACCTCTCAACACTTGCCTTTTGTTTCTTCTCTGACGTAGAGGCGCAACCTCTGGAGTACTCCGATCGAATATAAATTCGAATTATATAGCAATACGCGAATGGGTGTAGAAAATGGGATCAGAATTTGGTGCATATCCTTCAATTTTATTACCAGGAATTACCAGACTCATCATTATTCAGGTCGCTATTAGATACTTGGTGCAAATAGTTTCCAAATGAGCTTTTCAAACCATTCGCATTTTCTATGATGCAGGAAAGCAGATCGATCGATACCATCGATCGTACAAATTATGGGATTTTTATATGCGAACCACGGATCTCGTCGGTAATAATCATATAGGTGTGGTAATATCGTGGCTCAGGCTTACTTAGAGAGGTATAACTCTGCAATCACTAGGGGCCCATATATTTTGCAGCTACTTCCTGGCTGATCAATTTTGCAAATGATTTGGAACAGAGCTGACAGACTGAATCTCTCATCGCTTGCAGATAATTCAGCTCCTAGTTCTACGTCGCATGAGTATACAGGGATATGGACCTTTTTTTAACTTGGGTACAATACGCCACATTCAATTCCCAGATTTTCATTCCCAATACAACTTTCTGAGAGCTGACTATATGTGTGCGTGCAGTCGTATTTTTAAATCTCGTATGTCAACGTATCGACAGGAGTTGGAGCGCTGGTATAAAATGCTTTCCAACCTTTTTTTAACACATCTGAAAAGTTCTCGCTTTCCAATATTCAGCAATTTACTTCACTCTCTTTTGACAGCTGGGATCCGAACCGTTATTCGTGAATGTATACTTTTTTGATGACTAATCGCTCGAACTGCACGGGTTCAATTTTCCCTGATACCGTCTTCGGTTACCTGAACTGCCATAAACTTAAATTGAACCTTTTTAATCACAATTTGTAATTACAAGGAAGCATGAACGTGCGATACGAAGTAAAAAGGATCCGAAAGTATTGTCGGATAAACAAATCGAGTCGACCAGTCGTGGATGTGTGATAATGACGTGACTTGTGATCCACGGATACAATTGTAAAGAGTCTCAGATGTATGAGTGAAACATACTGTTAAACACAAAGTAAAACAGATATTGAGCAAGATTATTGTTCACCTGCACACATGTGACAATGGGAATTTCGACATCGAAGCCATGCATGGCTTGTCGATGTGTAAACTATTCGAACTGCACAATTTATTGCATTGCTAAGAGTCTATAGTCTGGTTTATAATTCTGGTCGTACGAGTCTGACGTGTCATGACTTTCAATGTGTTGAATAAACCAAGAAATTCTATCGAGTGTTAATGCTAACTTCGTTATCCAGCACTCTGTAGTATCTTTGTGAGAACAAAGCATATAACAACAAAAATTCTGTGTGCTGAAGAATAAGATAACGAAATTGTTTTCCTCGCATGAATTTGTATTTCATTTCCGCGATGGCGTGTCCGTGTGATGGATAATTTCCTCTGGAAAGGATGACAGAATAGGAGAATAAAAAAAAAAAAAAACAGATTTTTAGTTCTTTTTTTCCATGGTATTCACTCAGCTTCTCTTTATATCAATTCAGTCTAGAGCTATCGCGCGTTTATCACACATCCTCTTCCTTTGACGGTTGTAAATATGAGATAACACAGAAGCCACAGTGCATCAACATTATTTTCTGACTATCAAAAGCGATTGAAATAAGACCATAATATTTATGCGTCTTATGGTTAAAACGCCATATAATTGTATCATCGACGTTCACGATGTACAACTAACCGCATGATAAAGCTCGTTTCCCCGTCAGGAAATTTTACACAATATTCAGCTTACGAACTTACATAGAGTTTGCGTATGGGAATTGATAATTGTGAGCCATTGCCGAGGATTTTTTTAACGGCTTATCGACTTTTTTCAAAATTCATTCTGCACATTCTTCATTAGAAAGTGGATGAATGATGTACGACTTAAGACCGACCATAGGCGAACTCTTTTCCGTATTTTGACCAGAATTTCATTGCTATAATTCGTCTATCGACGAAGGGATTCTGCATGGATGATAATGGCGAAGAAAAAAGCGTTATTCTAAATAAAAAAATAAAAACGAAACAGACATTATTTAGTTTTGTTCAAAAGTTATCTAATGGTTCATTCATTTTTTCTGCATCTGGTAGAAGCGTCTTAGATCAACAAAATCGAAACCACAGACCCAAACTTCTTTTTGTAATGCTTAGTGTGACTTAATGAACTTTTTAAGATACTTCAGAATAATTTAGCACTCAAGCTCTCGCGATTTACTTTAACTTCTTGTTCATAATTATTATACACTCAACTACCTACGGCCTGTATACCATAACTCAGAGATTATTAAACAATCGCGAGTTAAGACTCTGATCGATTTTCAAATAAATTTATCATCCTGTGTGAGCAATTTTTTACATTTCGTTTCATTTTTTTTCTTTCTTTATTTTATTCAAACCTGCGTTTTTTTTTTCTATCGAATTTCGTAAAAGTAGGTAAAATTCAAGCGATTATAAATTGCTCATTTTCGAGACGGTATTAAAATTTTCAACTGCCGCGAATGGAGACAGCCTACCTACCGACGCAAGCTTAAATGGCCACGGAGAAGAGTATCGCCAGAATTTCTCGTTTATCCAAAGAGAGACTATTCCACATTGATAAAGAAGAGCACGTTCCATTGACTCATATATATAGTATATATATATATATATAATAATATACACAATACATTTCAAAGAGTGCCACCGCAAATTGAAATATATCACCGTAGGCAACATGTTCGACGATAAACTATGAAATTAATCTATTCTTCGAAGAGTGAAGACCATATCAATAAATCAATCGTCAATTGATCGATCAAATAACTACTTTTAGACCTTGGCCTACTCAGTTCGGATACTCATTTTGATCAACAGTTTGAACTTACGCAGTTAGAATGATACCGTTTTTTTTTTTCTCTTTTTCTTTTCGTCAATCAGATTTGAAAAACTTCAGATGATTCGTTGGTCGCGCATTCTATTAGATACTTTCCTAAGTTTTCACGGAATTGGAATTAAACGCGAAGGCGTAAGAAGATGGGAAATTTTTGTGTCTGAACCTTCTTCGGGGTTTTAAATCGACAATAAGGTTGATTATATTCTCCTTCGAATATTATGCCTTGCATAAAAGCTTCTCTGAATTTTCTCTACCGTGAAAAATTCCGAGATATATATTTTCAGGTTTTACTTAAAAGAGCAAATTTTGAATAAAACCTGGATTGAATCAGAATATTCTTGAAATCAGTTATAAATCTATCGTGTGTAATAAAAGTTGCACTCAAATCGGCCGTAGCATAATTTATAACTCAGAAATTTTGCACAATAGTGCGGCATACGTGTGGAGAATCGAAAAAGCATAAATATGGTACTGGCTATACTATCTGGATAGTGCCTATACGTAGAGTGGAAAATTAACTGTTTAATATACTAGTCGCAATCTTTGATCTACATATTACCTACTACACACCCGCATTGTCACTACTGTTGGTAATACACGGATTATATGTAGCGTGCAATATCTAGATTGTAATCAGTATGAAATAAAGTCAGCTAGTCAAGCTTACATGTATTACCTACTATGACCAGATAGTAGCTGGTACTAGACGCATTTTTTTTCGGTCATACTTATGCGCAGAAATTATTCGATTACCAGTGATATTCGCAATTATACCTTCAGTTTAGATGTGACGACGAACTTCCAGTCCTTGGTCAGCAATTGGAAGACTTCTCGGAGACGGAGAATAACTATTTTTGATAATCACAAGTTTGAAGTTCAATATTCTCCGAATTTTTCTTATATTTCGGAAAATCACAGCCGTGCAAGATTAAAGTTTAAAAAATTTTAATTTTACATTTTTTCTACATTTTTGAGATACAGTTTCCCACTGAATACTATTCGAAGCACGCATCATACCATATCTAGCATAAATCCACAAGCTTTACTTTTTTCGAAAACTGAATGGGCGCGAGCCTTCTCATCCGTGTCTCGGCTGGTCATTTGATAGAAAAAAAAACAGAGTTATCCACTAATCCATTAATAAAATAAAATCGGAAGCTAATTTCATAAGTTAAGCGGTATGACCATGGGTCTTTTTCTGCAGATATCGTGCACGTTCATCTTATAATTCATTTTTAGACTATTTCGGTCACTAGTCTATAATTTTTCCAACCAAGCTACCTACCCAATTACTCTAGATTTCTAATAAATACTATTTCGGTACTCGAAATAATTATTTCAATAAAAATTTGGAGATACTCGACAAATATCTGCTTCACAGTCACCCATGGCAGTTCTGATTATGTTGCCTCAAGGGTGTAAAATACCCTCGAAGATAAATATAAGATTTTCAAGATCTCTGATCTTGTTCAATCCTTCGAAGGATTCATGATAGTAAAGAATATAAAAAATGGAAGAAACATGATGGATTTTTTTTATCTCGTCGTTTCGAGATCACTCCAAGATAATTGGCACCTACTATTTTATTTTTAAACTACTATTCTAACATAGATTCATAGCTGATATGTCATTATGCATTATACCAGCTGGTTTTGTACTAAGTCACAATATATCCGCCGGCTATCATAGAAGCGGGAAACATCGTCTAGACTGTAAGCCTCTCTGCATATCAATGCGTTAAGGGATGTCGCATATATTTTCTGATCATCTAGCCTGCTCGAATTTTCGGAGTTCGTAACGATTTGGAAATTCTATGGGATTATTTCGCATCTGATGATACTTGATTTCTTTCTAACGTATGTGTATACATCGAATAGTGGAACCGATGAGCTGTTCACTCTAACTGTATATTTGTGTACAAATAATTTCAATTTAAATCGATTTGTTCGCTGATGTCATTCCAGATTTTATATAAATTGCGCAAATGATTTCCTGCGTGAATAACACTTCGAGTTCAACTGCTATCGTATGATTAACGAAATGTAAATCATAAGGCCTGGGTAAGCGTACGATCAGTTTGATAATATCATCGAACCACCTGGAATATATAGAATCACGAGTAACAACGAGTGGAAATACTCTTAGCGAATAGGTATGAGGCATTTGGTTCGATATCGGTTAAAGTACGACGTCAATTCTATACGAAACGATCGTTCGTCCATCCAGTTCAGAATCGCGAACGCCGCCGGTTCCTTTACTAGCGACTCGACTCAACTCAACTCAACTCAACTCAACTCAACTCAACTCAACTCTTTACCTGTTGCATACAGCATGACGGCGGGCGCCACGGCGTGTATTTCTACTTATACACTCCAGCCCACTACGAGGTACGTATGTACGTACATGTATATGTACAGTACACAGAGTCTGTGAGCCGACTGCGGCTGCGGCGGCGGCGCGGGAGCGTACGTATGTACGGTGCGCAGCGCGCACTGTACTGTGTACTGGCGCCTTAAGCGAGCGAAGCGTGCGCTGGATATTAGACGGCACGCACAGCCTTGCGAGAGGCATTCGCCTGCGCGCGCTGCGATCGAGAGGGACGGTTCGCGATTGCGTCGTTAGAGTCGCGTCAGCCGAATCGTCCGACTGATGTTCTTAATTACTTTAATTACCTGTTGGTTTTTGATACGTTGTTTACTAGTTTAATTACCGGTCTAGAGGCGAGATGTGCTCTTCAATATAAAACCGATCGAAAACACGTGCGCAATCTTTTTTTCTTTCATTTCATTTATCCAGAAAAATTGAAACCCTGATGAACATAGAGTAGAGGTATCCAGCAGAGACATTAGAACACAGAAATTCGTAAATATCAATTCAAAACTGCTTTGTGCCTTGTGTTGTTATACCGTCGAATAAGTGACATTCATGCTGACCCAAACCCTCGGCACTGTTTAGATCCGAAAGTAATCAGACGTCGTTGATCATCTCGTCGAACTTGAATTTATTTTTAAGTCGTATAGATTTACAGGATAAAGGATGCAATGAAATATCGTTACCGATGTCAAACGAGAAGAGTTTGTTAAAAAAAAAAAATTCCCGCCAAAAATATCGATCTGTTCTCGGGATTTAAAGATCTCTCATCACTGATCAAGAAAATGTTCCAAAATACTTGTAATATAGGATTCCGGTGATCCGGTAGATCCGATCACTGCATAAAAACGAGACTTTTTAAATACCATTCATCGCAAGTTTGATAAAAAAAACAAAAAGAAAAACCAAGTTCTTGTGCACCATTAACTCGGTGAACTTCACCGGGGAAAGTAAGCCAGTGTTAAAGTGAAGTGAACAGTGAAGTGAAGAAAGGAAACAAAAAAAATCGATCACAAGGGCTGCCAGAAGTATTTACCGATCACTGCTACGATCGACTATTATATATATATATATGTATATATATATATATAATGTGTTGTTCGATCTGTGGTATATTGAAAATATAGTCGTTTACGTGTATGTTAACGATGTCGCAATTACTTGCTTATTATGTTATTAAATACGTTTAATAACACTGCGTCTAACCGACACGTAAGCACGTCGTGAGCCGGGGTGGTATAAGGTGCGTTTCTACCTATACGGTATATAAACGTCGCGTTTTGCTGACCGCAACTAATTCTGCAGACACCGTCAAATACGATGTATAAATAATACCGAGAACCAGGAACTTGTCATTTTACTGGCGACACCAAGACGCTCGAATAATAATTACTCGCATTGGTGGGACTCGGTGAATTTACCTGTGCACGAACGGTCCAGCGTAGCACACAGCGCAGCGAGACGTGTACTTCCTTTCTAAATAGGTCAGTGCCCTGGATCAGTGCGTACGAGACAACGAAATAATATCATAGATAATTATCGATGCATGATACTATAATACCTACACGATATCGAGAAGATATACTTCATTCGTAACATCGGTTATACCTTGTTAATAATCAACCGATATTATCCGGCGGACGTTGATTAAGAATTATCGATGATGCTACCACGTGACTCGAACGACACTTGACCTCAACCCTACTTTCGCTGGTCGATGACAAACGTCAATAGGATCAGGGTGGTCGTCCTCGGCGGCCCCAGAGTCGGAAAATCTGGTTAGTATCCGTTATTTTCATATCATTTATCCCTAAATTTGATACTTTTAAAGAATGATAATTATAAACAATTTAGATATATGTGTATGAATAGCTCGATTCAAAACTGACCGTTGGACTTTATTGTAGTCGTAGATATACATGTAGGTATATGCCAGGGCCCTATGAGATGGAGAAAGTGCTAATTGTTTGAAAAATGAGAAACCGTTTGAAAAGCGAACTGACAGAAATCGTCGAATCTGAAATCACCTTTTATTGCATAATATAATAGCTGTTTTACTACATTTTACTACATAGCTATCATAAAACTGCCCGAAAATAACAATCGAATCGCAATGAACCAGTCGTATAAAGTTTTAAACCTGTCAATAAAACAGAAATGAAGGTAAAAATCAGCCCCCCGTTAGCACGCCGGGATTTTAAGGCGCAGTCAAAATTTGAATGGTGATTTTTGTCTGGAATTAAGGTGATTCCCTATCCAAATCCACCTGACCTGAAAACATTGGGCGGAACGCGTGCAGAAGGTGCTATTAAACATGAATATCTTCTCTATTTTCACGTAAAACGAACATATTTTGGGCCGTACGTGTTCGGAATCGCTCATAGAATTGCACGACGGATTTTGTTTTTTTCAATTCGGTGTCCAGGCAGAGATATTCCGTTTAATACCATCTTATGCACGCGTTTTGCCTAATGTTTTCAGGTCAGGTGAAATTGGGTAGGGAATCACCTTAAGCCGGGAACGAGTGCCGTAGTTTCGGAGTATTCGACTTTATCAATTATTGGATTATGTAGTAGAGACTTTGAGAAGCAGCTCTGATTTCTATCAGATTTTTGAAAATTTTGAAACACTTCGAGAACCTGATGTAAAATTGGAATCCCCAGTGTACCGGTATGGTGGAAGGTGTGAAAAACAAGTATGCTGACGGAGGAATTATACTGGAACCTAAATATATAAAGGCATTAAAATATAATTATTCTGAGGTAAAATTCGTTACGTTAACTATTACGACATCGTGGAATTTTATTGATAAGCTAATTAACAGACAGAATTAGTAATCAGTGGGTGAGGTTGAGCTGCATATGCCGTAAATTTGGAGAATATTCATCTAACGAGTATATAAAGTGTGATAATTTATTGATCACGTATAGGCACAAGAAATTGAACAATTCAAGTTCATTTCTTGATATTTTTTGGAAACTATTTAAATCCATTAGAAAATTCGGTTGTCCTTATATGAGCTAGAACTAGAACTAGAATTTCCTGTTCAGATCTTTCAAGCTCAAGGAATGGTTTTGTTTGAAAGATATATAGAGAATTGTGAAAAGTTAATTTCTTCTTTCCAACATAAAAACTACTGAATCAATTCATTCCGAAATTGAACCAGATTTGAGCTGGAGCAAGCCCTATCGAATGAGACTAAAATCATAAAAATCCGTTATTCAATTGTCGAGGTATCATCACTTGAAAAAAAATTCTCCAAAAATTTTCTTATTTGCATAACTCGAAAACTACTGGAGCGATCTGATCCAATTTCTGATCAACGCTGAGTCAGAAACAACCGCATCGATTGGTTCCTGGAACGCCGAATTCTTTTTATTCGTTCACGAGATATCTAGGAACAAAAAATTAATCATTCATCTAAAATTGGTCAGAGTTTATTCTCTGTACCTTAAAGCGTGGAGATCTAATAGGAACTTGACTTTTTATTTTCGGGGTCGTTATAACAACTTCTCTTCCTCAAATCTTGAGAGGGATTTTAACTATGACTAACGAATCGTCGGTCGGTGTTAGTATAAACAGTTAAAAAATCTGGACATTAGGCGATACCCACACCTCCTACAATTTAGCGAGCACTTAAGATCTAAAAGCGCAGTAGGTAATCCCCACCTTGTCGTTCCCATATGTATCGTATAACCGATCCCTAAAGTCTCCCATGAGACCCCCATAGGGGCTAGAGAGTCCCTAAAAGTGGCATGAATCTGACGTGAAATTAGGATCTCCGGATGAGCGATCGAATGTCGTCAGTTGTCGGTCGACCAACTGCATAGCAGACATACATATATATATATATATATATATATACATGGTGCTTTCTGATCCTGGAGTAGGTTCGTAGCAGGAAAGGCAGAGGCACCATGGCAGGTAGTAAGATGCAGACATCTGATATCCGTACGGAGTCTTATAGCGTACATTAAGGCTAAAGTTTTGAGTCCCAAAATTCCTGCAGTTTGTCTTATTCCAAGTTATCTACGCCCTTACGGTCCCACTCAGCCGTGAACTGATCGAGTACCTATATGGGGTCAAATTGGTCTTATGTTAGTTAGCCTCGGGAGTTAAGGCTACGGATCTATTCCCCTGACCAAAGAACCTTTCTCACCTTTCGCTGTCCTCGTTATACACATTTACAGACTATGGCTGTGGCCCTGGCCCTGGCCCTGGCCGAGTGGCTTGTCCCTGAGCATGTGCACAGCTTATTTAGAGAACGTCGTTATTTTTTATTTTTATTGTTAGTTTCGTTTTCACCGTGCATTGACTTACGCGCTACTAGTTTGAACCAGCGATTTCATATCCCTGAAATAACTATTACCTGATCTACTTTTTTCTTCACTATGCGGTATCGAATATGGCGATGTAATCTATGAAATCAAGCTTCCTAGTTCACAGTCGTGACGTTAATCCACGATTGGTATTAACCCAAGAACCCAGTGCCCTGTATTCGATATCCGTTGATGCTCGAGTCGAGATTGTCAATACGCTAATTAGTAGAATAATTAAGCCGCGCCAAATCTTGCTAACTTTTTACGCGCGAGATACAGTAGGAGCCAGTGCATAGGAAGGATCGGAGTATAGCAGCCTCATTTCTAACCATTGACCGGGGTATCATTCAACAATTATTTTCTACAAAATCTCCTGAACCTGTTCCCTCAATTTCATCTGATTCTACGTTGATTTTCACTTTCGCATAAGTTAGAGATATATTTTGCGAGATTATAAACTGCGCGTAGGTATATACCTGCATCAGGTATTATATTTGCAGAGAAGTGATAAGATAAGTAGCTAGCTGGTAGGTATCTCCGACGCTCATTAATCAGGTCAGTATTTTTTCATACTGCAGGTTAAAGTTATTACGATTATTTTTATCATTATTTAAATATTGTCATATGTACATATGGAAAGAAGAAAAGGGGACGTCTTACTTTCTTTCAATACTTCTAGCCGCTTAGTATTGATTAATTTATGATTCCCTCACGTGTTCGGGAGCAACCTTTCAATTGCAATGAATGGGCTCTAACTCAGATAAATAGCGATAGCAATTTAACAATAATCGTCCCTTTACCAAACTTCTACGTACATTCATATATTCATATATTGTCACTGCGTCCAACGATGATCCGTTTTTATTGAAACTATATTTATACGGTAATAAAGACACGCGGATTGGCGTTATCAACTGCACAACGTATGGGGTTTTCCACGCCAACTCCATCAACGCTTGACCCTGACCATCTCGGATTTGATTCATGTTATTTCTTCATATCATTGGTCCAAGTACTTTAAGAGCCATCCACATATGTTTTCCACATTTTTACCACAGGCCGTTATTCTTTGTACCCATATCGAATAATGGAACTAATTTTTCGTATATTCATTTAGTCGATCTCAAGGAATATTAACGAATGAAGAATATCATGAACACAATTCTTATATGAAGAAATACCAAGGGAATTAACAGATTCCCTAATTCCGATGAAAACCCGATGTGAAAATTACCATTTTTTCGTCCTCTCAATAATAACGGTGTAGCAAGTCGTCATTGGCGTTGAATATCTTATATATATATTACACACTTTATTTATGCTGTAAACGCATTAGCAGGAAGTTTATTTTCATTTCTTTTCATCATACGTTTAGACGTAACTCGCATACGCTTTTTCTAGTCTTACTTAGCAGTCATCTTGATTAGATAAGACTCAAGGTACCCGGAAGTGGCAGCTCGCGTATAAGCGAATAAGGAAACCGTGCTTCCGTTGAATACGAGCATAACACAGCTCAGGATATTTAGAAAGACTGAAATTCTGAGCGAGTCTGTTTGTAAATAATCGTAAAATCTCAAGATATAAAAATTAACTCAAGTTCTTAGGGTAGTCCTTAATTCGATCATTTTCGAATCCCAATCCACCTATATGGGCCGTGTTATTCAAATGGGAAAGTTCCAAGGCTTTGGGGCAGTACTTAGAATTGAGATAGGAGCCTGGAGTTTCAAATGAAATTTGAATATGATCGAATTAAGGAGCACCCTAGTGTACATAATACTTCGAATCGTCTATTCGGTCAGGAACTGCGAACAGATAACTAGCTAAGCAAACAAACAAATCGACAGGCTAGAAAAGTAGCATGCTTCAGTATACTATCGAGAGTATATCTGTACTTCGCAATTCGCACATTGCACTCTCGTTAAATATTATTTCGACTCTCGCCTTGCCTCTCGCTGCGGCCACTTCTCCTCGTGGATAGTACTAGTCTGCAGGCGGTAAAGGTGCAAGGCACGAGGTGCAAGGTGCAAGGTGCATCGACGCGATCTTTGCCCTCGCGAGGTGGCCGTAGTCACGATCGTACTTCACGTGGCATTTCCCTTCAGCGTGTTTAGCAAAATGGCAAATAAAAAGGGTTCTTACAAGTTTCATGTGAAAAAATTGAAAAAAAAACCAAATAAATACTCGAAAAAAAATCAAAAATCACCATCTTTATAACCGTATGATTAAATTCACACTTTTGTAGTACTAATTTGCAAGTTAAATAAGTATTACTTATTCACAGTTGTGCATAAATATTCCAGGTATTCGCCGAAACGTTGGGATGCATTTTATTCGATAAGTTTCTTTTTTTTCGTCAAACTAACAAAGCTCGAGCTTTGAATATTGATATTGCAGTTTCCAAGAACGAACTCCAAGAATGATTGCCTCCGGTTCTCCGGTTCTCCGGTAACTATTTATAATGGTTGTCATATTTTTCGCCCCCTTAGATGTATAAGTACAGCAGTATGAGTATTCATATAGCAATTACGGGGGTTTATGTTATCCTCGAAAAATATTCGGGTACGTTATAGATAACATCCCACAGTCCAAGCTGCGATACCGAAATTTCGAATCGCAATATCTCGACATTTCTGACCAAATCATTGTAATTGATTGCGAAGCCTTCGAGGAGTTTTCCAAATTTCGTCACCAACTTATAAGGAATTTTACAAACAGAAATAACACCAGGCTCGGGTCATTTTCTATAAAAATTTTGGAAAATGCATTTCTAACACAATTCACACTGCTCATTGCACGACTGGTACGCCCATATTATCAACTTGCCGTTCATTGATATAACAATAATCGACAAGGTGTGACGGGATAACGGTAACTGTGATACTTTGAGGTGAAAAATTCTGAGGCATAACGTCACATTGACTAGAAATCTCTTCGGGGTATGGCTATCGTCCTCTTCGCTTATCTTACACAAATCTATGTAGCTGCACATCGGTCTTATACTATTTGTGTACCATGATCCTGGTACACGTGTTGTGATCTGAGCTATCTGTAGCAGTAATATTTTTCCTCATGATGCAGCATAGGTATACGTATGTACCTATTCAGCGTATTATCCGCTATTTTTGAGGTGTTACATCGCCGCACGTACTAACGTGTAATTACCTTCTGATAAGGGTTCATCGAGACGCAATTTTCTACCTGCAAAGTACGATCGAAATTGTAGGGCTGATACTCAAAGTATGGTGGCAAAGGTCTGGCTACATTCTGCCGACATAGGAAGATTATATAAAACTTCCTTACTCCATTCTCTCAATAGGAATTCAAGTCCAATATCGCAGGATCTACCAGTTTGTGGATCAGAGAGGAGTGAGCCTTCGCATTCTTCTTTGCAAGGTTCAGTTCAGGGCACAATATCGGAGTATCTTCTGATGCTTCACAGTGCTGATTGTCACTGATAAATTTCATAACTTCCTGCAGTAAATACATACGCGTTAGAAAGCTCCACCTATGTTCGTCTGGTCTAACGTTCGTTGCTTTTTTCACTAGGGTTGCTCATTTACGACTCGTTAATGCCTCATCTTGGCGTAAGATTGGCAGATAATGAACTCTTTCTGTGACGTCGTAAACTTTAGGTGAACCGGTAAATTGAGATAGAATAGATACAACTTTCCACTCATCCAGGTACGGGGGCACATATAGTAGTAAGTTTGCGAATAGTGTACAAACTCGGGTTGCAAGAGGTAATTTTACCGTTGGAAGATTAACGCAGAAATTATAGACGCTGATCACCATGAGCCATTTCATTCACAAGTACGACGTACGGCATATTTTTTATGAAAAATAGGAGTCAGTCAAATTTTCGAGAGTTAATCTGGTGCATGGCTATAAAAAGGAGAAAGGAAAGTGTCAATCCCTATGGTAACGAAAATCTTGAGTCAACTTGGACTCCTTGGTGCTTAAAGTTTCTATTACCTCCTAAAATTCTACGAGGAGGACGTTAAACGCTCAAACATATACTCGAGTCATCGAGATACAGATCAAAGCCACCGTTACTATTTAGAGATAAGATCTGAGAGGATGGAGAGAAAGAGTGCAGCGGAAGAGGGATAGAATGATAAATTCGAGCGTTCATGTAATCAGCATTATGGAAATAATTTTTTTTTTTTTTCAAATCACTTCAGGTACTCCGCGAAGAAATTATTCTATCGACTCAGTTTTATCACAGCTGATCGATCGGATTTTCACACACAATTCAAAGCTATTTCACATTTTATGGACTTCACCTCACATAGATGGATTGCACTGAAGAATGAATGTTTCTTTTGAGGTACAGGTCGCATAGTTCATCGCAACTTCTTCAAATTTTGAGGGAATGCTCGATTTTTATGTAATTTCGGGGAAGGCCAATGATATTTCATAAACTTAAGGGCTAATATACAGCTTGAACTGAAAATGTCGTCTCTGAAGTGAGGAATGGAGTATGAGAAAATTCAACTAGGTTGTATACCGTGAGGTTACGTGGGAAGAGCTGGTTTCAAGCGCGCAGGCGCTGATTTATTCGGATATCGTTGGCCAGCAGAATCGCGCTAGCAATTCCACCAACTTTTCAGTTATATCCCTAGTTCTGTCGTCTGCTAGATTCACAACAAACATAACCTATTCCTACCACGGTCTACCGCCATTTGTATTTGACAACAATCGGAAACAAACAGCAGACGGACTCAAGGGATATTCGTGGCAAGTCTGAAATCGGCGGCCCTGGAATATTCGGAAGAATCAGCGCCTGCGCGCTTGGAATCAGCTCTTTCCACGCAGCCTCACGGTATAAGCCCGTAATTTGCTCGACCTGTATGAAACTAACTATAAGTCGATAAAATCTCGAATAATTTCGGATTAAATGCCCCTTTAAATGACCATTGTTGAAAGGCCGAGAAATACAAAACGATTGATCTTTGTTACAGCTGTGGTTGTCCGATACCTGACCAGGCGATACATTGGCGAATACAGCTCCACCAGTGGTGAGTAAATCATTTCGAACTATCCCAACCAATGTAGAACTTAGACGGTTATATTTATAATATTTATATCGAACAGAATTCGACTTGAAAAAAAATGGAAAAAAAAATAATACTCATCCAACATATCGTCAAATCCATGTCTCATATTTCGTAGAAAATGGTGATGTGGACTCGGCTTAAGACTCGAGGATTGCTTATAGCTTGGGCTAGTCGATCTAGTTTTTTGCCTTCCGAAGTTAGACTTTGTTGCTTTATTGGAGGCAGCTCATTGTGCCAGCAGCAACTAGTTAACCAGCTGATAGAGGCAGTGGCCTAACGATGCAAGCGCAAAATTATTGCCGATTTTTTTTTTCTTTTTTTTTTTTGCGAGATTTATTACACCTTGATACGTTAATTTGCCGTTGGTATGAAACCCCGGGTTTCTATACCCATTGTAAAACACGGCTTGAACAATCCGTAGAATTCTAAGAATTCTAAGAATCTCAGCGTGGGCGGTAAAGACACGGTATTCTACGGTTTATACTTATACTAATTAACGCGAGTAGATCGAGAAGTTCTTGATTGCTGGATTATTCAAACGTATGCGAGGTAGGTAATTCTCGGTAACGGCGTGGGCATTAATCCAAGTCTTTAAAGGTGCTAATTGTTGACATTTAATTACTTTTTATACCGCATTAATGAAACAATGAAATAAATTCAGTAGTCCGAATGTCTTTCTCCACTTCAACGGATAGTCACTTCAGTTCTGGTCATCCGAAAATGTAATCAAAATTCTGTTAGGAATTTGAAAATTGTTTGCATTTTCGAGTTCGTGTTCATTCCTCAGGCTCCTCTTACAATTTTCATTCCGTTCCTTTCACCGTGCGTAACGGGTTCGGAACCGGTTTCATTCAAAGATAATCGGTTTGAACTAATTCAATGAAAAAATAAATGAGTCGCAATTCTAATTAGGAATTTAAATCAGCCAAGAAGTCCGACATTACTATAACGTATGCAAAGAAGATGAAGATGAACAAATGGAATTGATTTCATCCAGTCATCCTAAAAATACTATCAACAATATAGTATGCGGAATGTGATACTGACGTTCGCGTTCCTTCCAAAGAAATGGCTTCTACATTTCGTTTCTCTTCTTTACGATAATTCCTTTGTCTGTATTTGTCAGTAGCCAAGTTATAGAGTATAGTCGTAATAGCGATGTGGTTTGTTAGATGTGATATCCTTCATTGAAGATAGTATAAATCTGGTATAATTCACATGCGGAGCACGTGTTGCAAGTTGCATACAATACATACATATATGCTGAAAGTTTAGTGCACAGCACGACCTCCGGAGCCCGGAATCATAAACTGTTCCTAAATGACAGTGTAGGAACCTGATTTATTATTAAACGAGCAGAAATGGTTGAAATTAAAAATGTATTTATAGTAACCCTTTCTTTAGCGAGTATTTTCCCGTCAAACCGGTTGTATAATGTATATATCGGTTCAAGGTCCTTAACAAATTTAAGGGTATGAGTTAAGGTTTTGAGAGGGAGGGGGCGTGGTGTCCCGATCTCGCCGAATCTCTTAGAAATTTGATATCTGATTATAATTCAAGTTTATTTACGATACCGTTTAAGTATTCGTATTACATTCATAATAAAGATACGAGGTGGTGAGGAGGTGAGGAGGAGGCCCCTTCCACAGCTCCACTGACCACAGGAAATAAAACGACTAACTATATCTTCCGATTTTCTATCCTCACTGCAACGACTGCAGTGGGTACCTCTATTCTTGGAATAGTTCTCGCCTGGACTACAGACTGCCATATAAAATTAACTAGTCTTCGTTACTGGTTCAAGTTTCCTTACCACAAAGATGTCTCTCATTATATGACCATAAAAGTAGTCAATCCGTAACCACCCAGACAAATCTACACTCTCGAGATTCTTATGGTTCAGATTGGATTTTAAAATAGGGCTTTGCAAGGGATACCCTCACTTCCGATATCTTACAACTTCTCGTTAATACCGATTACCACGAAAGCATTAGATCTTCCGTTTAATTTTATCGATGCCCTACTGACAGCATACAACCGGCCTACTATCGATTTGCTATCAGGTTGTAAATACAATCTGTTGTTCGTTTGCCGAATTATTTACTATAGTATATCATAGACAAAACTTTGCCTCATATCGATCCTTACGAGATATAGAAACGGTCAACAGATTCAAGACTCACCATCAGGTTCGAAAGTTCTGGTTTCAAGGCTTCCGCGAGTAATAATTTATCGAATATATATGTGGTATACAATGCGGTGCATCGCATAAACGCTCGAGGCAGTAGCAAAGTAGGAGGCGTAGATCTTTCGAGCTGATATTGAAAAAAAAAAAAATCAAGTAAATGAATGAATAGATGAATGAGAGATACAGACCAGCGGAAATAGATGAAATAAGATGGTAAGATCCCGCAGAATGCAGATCTCTCCCATAACTTACCTGTGCATTTGGTCACTCTGGGATGTCCTGACCACGATATTCACGCCTGCGGATAAAACGGTCTAGCATTAGTTTATCGCCAACTCAGTTATGACAAAGTTACTCTATCTTACAGTCAGCCAGCCTAATTTACGCAATGTTAGATCTACGAAGGTAAACCTTTTCGTCGTGTACGGAGGCTGAGTAATTGGTAAATCTGTAATTGCAATTGTCCAGGAACAGGTTGTGCCTGTAGGTCAGTGGGTGACTTGGCATCCAACGTTAATGTTGAACGAGGTTCAATTCTTCGCTAGGATCGGTTAATTCATTAATCGAGTTAGAGCAATTGCAGAATCGGGATTTCTGATCGTTTAATCTTTCGCGACTTGTATTGATCATCCGAAGAAGAAGCTACAGCTTTCAACGCATCGCGGGCGTTTCGTGTACCTAAGTATAGACGTAGGTAGATATTCCTGACCTGTAATTATACCGTGCAGAATGGTTCAAGTCGGAATCATTCGAGTGTGGAGAAACTGCTTATCGATTGTCCGCCTTATGTCCGTATAAGATTGCCAATAGGATTGCAACATGATCGAAAATCTATAATCTCTTTGTTGAAGAACTCGGTGTAGCTCCGTTAATCATTTACAAAGAGTTTTCTAATGGCATATCGGATTTCGATTGGAAAGGGAACGGCATATTTTTTTCGGATTATTGATACTCCGACTTTAAGGTACGAGATCAAATATTTTCATCTTTAACTTATCGGATTTGTAACGTAGGAGGCCTAGGGTACCGCGGAACCGTGGATACAAGATCTGTTATTATGTCGATCTCGATTAACAATGCAAATTTCTCCCATCTCCGCTTATTGCGTGGAATAATTCTAGGTAATGATTTAGAAAGCGAAGTTTGCATTGTGATCTGTAGGTACGGTGGGAACGCGCCATCTCTGATCGACAAGAACCAGCCAATTATTAGACTTGACTTTCCGTTGTCTCTATTAGAGCAAACTCGCTTATCCGCCATCCGGATGTATTTGCATCTATTTACGTCCACGAAGGCATATGTACGCCTTTACCCATACCATACATACATTTCACATCCACTACAATTCCAATTAGACGGTACCGTACCGTTTTGTACCTTAAGAGTTAAGTGTAATGATCCTTAAGGAACCTTAGTTATGCCCTTGGTTCGATTGACTAGGTAGAACGTGTATTGGCTGGGATATATCGATGTCTTGTATATTTAGCCGTGTAGTATACGACTTAACAAGGTCTAAGATCACGTCTTTCAATCGCATAAGGTACGTACCTGTATCCTGCCTCGCTATATAGACATTGGGTAAATGAATTGAATTTTTTATCTTTTTTTTTTTTTTTTTTTTTCTACTGTTTGACGTAATATTAAGTGAGAAACCACCTTGTTAGCAGAGAAATATTTCGTCCCGTGGATAGTGGATATAGCGTTGCGCATGATTAACAAACACTTCAGACGAGTACTTAACCTATGGCTTACACCCACGTAATTTGTCCTTATAGTGGTACCGTCGACGAGTAAAATGTATTTCAAGTAAAGAAAATAAAAATATTAAATACCTAGGCGAGTATAGGTGCTACCTACTCACTAACTACCTCGACACTTCACACTTACACATTTTTTTTTTCCGATATTTTACATCTGGCTGATATCTCGGATTTACAAGAAAAAAAAAACAGAAAAAAAAAAAAAAACGCCCAAATTATTTCTGAGGTAAATGTATGGCCGTGTATCGATTGTCAAATAAAAAATCGGATATCACGATTGTACTTTGATGCGTTATACTTTCGATCGTTGATAATTGCATGCGGTAACGAATTATAACATGTATTTTGTTAATTATGTTTGTTGCACGAATCGAAGGTCCATAAATAGAGCTTTCTAATGAATATGTTCGAATCTATATGTTGAGTTGGAAATCAACCTGTTGTTAATACGATTTAACATTTGCTCCCAGCATCGTGCAGTGATAAAACTTTCTACGAGATAACGAGCGTATATATATATACCTGCGTATAGTGGATATTGGATACTGGCCAGAGTAATATAATATAACAACTACCCGTCTTTATTTGCTTATTTCTGTATGTGCGATCTTAATCTAACGAGGGAAGATCTTGTTTCTTGTAGTACCTTGTTATAAGAGGCATATCCGGATTACTTCCGTACGTATATGTATACACTGTCCGCCCACTCGAGGTTTGAAAATAGTCGAGTAAATCTGCGTCACGCATGGATGTTATTCGACATAGTTTCATTGCAATTTCAAACGAATAATAATAACAAAAAACTGAGAAACATTTGTACAGCCACCATCATACCAATACCTATAGAAGATCATTTATATGCATCGAATTACGATGCTATATGTTGGTCGAAAAATCGCGCAGGAATTATAAACGAGAATTATAACCACCTACCAAATGCAGAGGACCCTTTTTTCAATAATATAAAACG